>CAWUFW010010459.1:0-693938 GCA_963921515.1 Calotriton arnoldi
AGTTGTTTGTGTAGTTGTTTTTCGTTCTGTGTTCTCTCTCGCAAATATTCGCTCTTCCTCCATGTTTGTCCGTTATACGGTAAATTTTGTGTTAATTAATTGATTGTTTTTATAGTGTTTATAGAGTTTTCTATTGGTTTGCGTTGGTGTAGTTTAAAATTATTGGTCGAGATAGCTTTTTTGAATTTTTAGCTGTTACCTTTTAATTTGTTTAATATTTATTATGTTTATTTAATGTTTTTTTGGTTTATTGTTGTTATTTAAATGTATATGAAGATAAATGTGATTTTTTTATATATCATATATATTTATGTTTCTTTATTTTCGGTAGTTGTGATATATTTTTAATTTTGTATTGTTTGTTTATTTATTTGTTTTTGGATTTTTAGTGTATTTGTTTTATTTAATATTTAATGTTATTAATTTTGTAATTATTTTAATTGTTTGTATAATATATTTGGTATATGTTATTTTATTATATTATTGAAAATAATATTTTTTGTTTAAATGTCATTTTTGATATTGTTTATATCGATATTTTTGATATGTTTCATTTTATTTTAATGTTATCGATATTTTTGTGTTCTTTATTTTTGTTAGCGATATTTTTGTCATCGAGATTTTTTTAACCCCTTCGATGCTCATGACGGAATAGTTCCGTCATGAGCATCGGTGCCTATGCTCATGGCGGAACCATTCCGTCATGAGGCCAGAGGCTGAAATCCCTCTGATGCAGACAGCAGAGGGATTGCTTTTCTCCCCCACAGCCTCGGGAGCTCCCCAGCTCCAGAGGCCCCCCTCCCTTTCAGTGAAATGAAGATCAGCGCGCACGTCGCGCTGACTTCATTTCACTGGAAACAAACTAAAATGAGCCTTTAGGCTCATTTCAGTTTCACTTTCTACGTGCTCAGGGGGCTATCTCAGCCCCCTGAGCACGTAGAAAGACGGAGGTATCATTGGAAGGGGAGCATCTCCTTTCCAATGGTGCCCTCAGCCAGTGGATCCCTGCTGGGGATCACCCCAGGAGGGCGATCCCCAAGCAGGGATCCACCCACTAAGGCACCAGGGAGGGGGAGCGGCCCCTTGGGCAAGGGCTTTGCTCCCCCAAAATTGCCATTGTTCAGTCTTTCTGCCCCCCTGGGGGGCGGGTGGGAGCAGTAGCCCCCAATCTGCCCCCGGGGGCAGAAAGCCCACTAGACACCAGGGATTTTTATTAGGTGCATTTTTTCAGGGTGGGAGCTGCCCGAAGCAGGCACGCCAATGCCCCCACCCCCAGCCACAATTACAGCCTTTCTGCCCCCTGGGAGGCAGATGGGGGCAGTAGCCCCAATCTGCCCCCCGGGGGCAGAAAGCCCACTAAACACCAGGGATTTTTTGGACGCATTTTTTTTTAGGGTGGGGGCTGCCCGAAATGGGCACGCTAATGCCCCCACCCCCACCACCATTACGGCCTTTCTGCCCCCTGGGAGGCAGATGGGGGCAGATAGCCCCCAATCTGCCGCCCCGGGGGGCAGAAAGCCACTAAACGCCAGGGATTTATTTTATGTGTAATTTTTTTTTTTAGGGTGGGGGCTGCCCAAAACGGTCACGCTAATGCCCCCACCCCCCGCCACCATTACAGCCTTTCTGCCTCCCCGGGGACAGCAAGCCCACTAAACACCAGGGATTTTTTGGACGCATTTTTTTAGGGTGGGGGCTGCCCGAAACGGACACGCTAATGCCCCCACCCCCACCACCATTACAGCCTTTCTGCCCCCCTGGGAGGCAGATGGGGGCAGTAGCCCCCAATCTGCCGCCCGGGGGGCAGAAAGCCCACTAAACGCCAGGGATTTATTTTATGTGTAATTTTTTTTAGGGTGGGGGCTGCCCAAAACGGTCACGCTAATGCCCCCACGCCCTGCCACCATTACAGCCTTTCTGCCCCCTGGGAGGCAGATGGGGCAGTAGCCCCCAATCTGCCCCCCCGGGGGGGCAAAAAGCCCACTAAACACCAGGGATTTTTTTTTGTGCAATTTGTTTTAGGGTGGGGGCTGCCCAAAATGGGCACGCCAATGCCCCCACCCCGCCGCCACCATTACAGCCTTTCTGCCCCCCCTGGGAGGCAGATGGGGGCAGTAGCCCCCAATCTGCCCCCCTGGGGGGGCAGAAAGCCCACTAAACGCCAGGGATTTTTTTTTCTGCAATTTTGTTTAGGGTGGGGGCTGCCCAAAATGGGCACGCCAATGCCCCCACGCCCTTGCCACCATAACAGTCTTTCTGCCCCCCCCGGGGCAGCAGAAAGCCCACTTGACGCCAGGGATTTTTTTTGCAAATTTTTTTAGGGTGGGGGCTGCCCGAAGTGGGCACGCCAATGCCCAAATCCCCGCCACCATTACAGCCTTTCTTCTCCCCTGGTCTCCCGATAAAAATGGTACCTCACACGCGTGGGTGGGGCAAGTGCCCGCGACAGGCAAGGGCCCAAAACCTAGTGAGGCGACATCAAAATTACCTATCATAAACCAACCTGGTTTCAAGGGGGTCCCATGAGTTTTTGGCCCCGGGTTCGGCGGCCAGCTAGGGAAACCTACCAAACCCACACATTTCTGAAAACTAGACACCCGGGGATTCCAGGGAGGTATGGCTTGCGTGGATCCCCCAAAGTTTTCTTACCCAGAAACCCCAGAAACCTGAAATTTTGCTGAAAAAATCACTTTTTTCACACATTTTTGTGTGGGAAAGTTGTGGCATCACCGGGCTGAAACAAATTTCCTACCACCCAGTGTTCCCCAGGTCTCCCGATAAAACGGTGCATCACTCGGGTGGGAGGCCCAAGTACCCGCGACAGGCAAGGGCCCAAAACGTATTGAGGCGACATCAAAATTGCCTATCAGAAGACGCCCTGGTTTTGCAAGGGGGTCCCATGACTTTTGGCCCGGGGCTCACCGGCCACCTAGAGAAACCTACCAAACCCACACATTTCTGAAAACTAGACACCCGAGGATTCCAGGGAGGTATGGCTTGCGTGGATCCCCTAACGTTTTCTTACCCAGAATCCCCAGAAACCTGAAATTTTGCTGAAAAAAATCACTTTTTTCACACATTTTTGTGTGGGAAAGTTGTGGCATCACTGGGCTGACACAAATTTCCTACCACCCAGCATTGCCCCAGGTCTCCCGATAAAAATGGTGCCTCACTCGGGTGGGAGGCCCAAGTACGCGCGACAGGAAAGGGCCCAAAACATATTGAGGCAACATCAAAATTGCCTATCAGAAGACGACCTGGTTTTGCAAGGGGGGTCCCATGACTTTTTGGCCCGGGGCTCGTCGGCCACCTAGGAAAAACCTAGCAAACCCACACATTTCTGAAAAGTAGACACCCGGGGGATTCCAGGGAGGTATGGCTTGCGTGGATCCACCAACGTTTTCTTACCCAGAATCCCCTGCAAACCTGAAATTTTGCTGAAAAAATCACTTTTTCACACATTTTTGTGTGGGAAAGTTGTGGCATCACCAGGCTGACACAAATTTCCTATCACCCAGCGTTCCCCCAGGTCTCCCGATAAAAATGGTGCCTCACTCGGGTGGGAGGCCCAACTACGTGCGACAGGCAGGGGCCCAAAACGTATTGAGGCAACATCAAAATTGCCTATCAGAAAACGACCTGGTTTTGCAAGGGGGTCCCATGACTCTTTGGCCCGGGGCTCGGCGGCCACCTAGAGAAACTTACCAAACCCACACATTTCTGAAAAGAAGACACCCGGGGATTCCAGGGAGGAATGGCTTGCGTGGATCCCCCAACGTTTTCTTACCCAGAATCCCCAGAAACCTTAAATTTTGCTGAAAAAGTCACTTTTTTCACACATTTTTGTGTAGGAAAGTTGTGGCATCACCGGGCTGACACAAATTTCCCTACCACTCCAGCGTTCCCCAGGTCTCCCGATACAAATGGTGCCTCACTCGGGTGGGAGGCCCAAATACCCGCAACAGGCATGGGCCCAAAGCGTATTGAGGCGACATCAAAATTGCCTATCAGTAGACGACCTGGTTTTGCAAGGGGGTCCCATGACTTTTTGGCCCGGGGCTCGCGGCCACCTAGGGAAACCTAGCAAACCCACACATTTCTGAAAACTAGACACCCGGGGATTCCAGGGAGGTATGGCTTGCGTGGATCCACCAACGTTTTCTTACCAGAATCCCCTGCAAACCTGAAAGTTTGCTGAAAAAATCACTTTTTCACACATTTTTGTGTGGGAAAGTTGTGGCATCACCGGGATGACACAAATTTCCCACCACCCAACGTTCACCCAGGTCTCCCGATAAAAATGGTGCCTCACTCGGGTGGGAGGCCCAAGTACCCGCAACAGGCATGGGCCCAAAACGTATTGAGGCAACATTGAAATTGCTTATCACAAAATGTTTTGGGCCCGTGCCTGTCGCAGGTGCCTAGGCCTCCACCCGAGTGAGGCACCATTTATATCGGGAGACCTGGAGGAACGCTGGGTGGTAGGAAATTTGTGTCATCCCGATGATGCACAACTTTCCCACACAAAATGTGTGAAAAGTGATTTTTCAGCAAAATTTCAGGTTTGCAGAGGATTCTGGGTAAGAAAACGTTGGTGGATCCACAAGCCATACCTCCCTGGAATCCCAGGTGTCTGGACTTCAGAAATGTGTGGGTTTGGTAGGTTTCTCTAGGTGGCCGCGAGCTCGGGCCAAAAGTCATGGGACTACTTGCAAAACCAGGTAGTCTTCTGATAGGCAATTTTGATGTAGCCTCAATACGTTTGGGCCATGCCTGTTCGTGTACTTGGGCCTCCACCTCAGTGAGGCACCATTTGTATCGGGAGACCTGGGGAACGCTGGGTGTAGAAATTTGTGTCAGCCCAGTGATGCCACAGCTTCCCACACAAATGTGTGAAAAAGTGATTTTCAGCAAAATTTCAGGTTTGCAGGGATTCTGGGTAAGAACGTTGGTGGATCCACGAAGCCATACCCCCTGGAATCCCGAGTGTCTACTTTCAGAAATGTGTGGGTTGCTAGAGTTTCCCTAGGTGGCCGCCGAGCCAGGCCAAAAGTTATGGGACCCCCTTGCAAAACCAGGTCGTCTTCTGATAGGCAATTTTGATGTCGCCTCAATGCGTTTGGGCCCTTGCCTGTCGCGGGTACTGGGCCTCCCACCTGAGTGAGGCACCATTTTTATCGGGGAGACCTGGGGCAATGCTGGGTGGTAGGAAATTTGTGTCAGCCCGATGATGCCACAACTTTCCACACAATACTGTGTGAAAGAGTGATTTTTTCAGCAAAATTTCAGGTTTCTGAGGGATTCTGGGTAAGAAAACATTGGGGATCCACGCAAACCATACCTCCCTGGAATCTCCCATGTGTCTACTTTTCAGAAATGTGTGGTTTGTAGGTTTCCTAGGTGCCGGCAGAAGCTAGGGTTCAAAAACTACAGCTAGGCACTTTGCCAAAAAGGGTCATTTTTCACAGTGAAATTGGGGTGTGTCCAAGTTGCGTTTGGCGTCGTTTGCTGTCGCGGGCACTAGGCCTACCCACACAAGTGAGGTGCCATTTTTCTCAGAAGACTTAGGGGAACGTGGGGTGGGTGGAATTTTGTGGATCCATGCAGATTCCAGAACTTTCCACCACAGAAAAGCGAGGAAAATGTGGTTTTTTTACACTTTTTAGGTTTGCAAGGGATTCTGGGTAACAGAACCTGGTGAGAGCCAGTCAAGTTACCCCATCCTGGATTCCCCTGGGTGTCTAGATTTAAAAAATGTATAGGTTTGCTAGGTTTCTCTAGGTGCCGGCAGAGCTAGGGTTCAAAAACTACAGCTAAGCACTTTTCAAAAAAAGGGTCATTTTTCACTGTGAAAATGTGGTGTGTCCACGTTGTGTTTTGCGCTGTTTCCTGTCGCGGGCACTAGGCCTACCCACACAAGTGAGGTACCATTTTTCTCGGAAGACTTTGGGGAATGCGGGGCGGGTGGAATTTTGTGGATCCATGCAGATTCCAGAACTTTCCACCACAGAAAAGTGAGGAATATGTGTTTTTTTGACAATTGTTTAGGTTTGCAAGGGATTCTGGGTAACATAACCTAGTGCGAGCCAGTCAAGTCACCCCATCCTGGATTCCCCTGGGTGTCTAGATTTAAAAAATGTATAGGTTTGCTAGGTTTCCCTAGGTGCCGGCAGAGCTAGGGTTCAAAAACTACAGCTAGGCACTTTGCAAAAAAAGGGTCATTTTTCACTGTGAAAATGTGGTGTGTCCACGTTGCGTTTTCGCTGTTTCCTGTTGCGGGCACTAGGCCTACCCACACAAGTGAGGTACCATTTTTCTCGGAAGACTTTGGGGAACGCGGGGTGGGTGGAAGTTTGTGGATCCACGCAGAATCCAGAACTTTTCACCACAGAAAAGTGAGGAAAATGTGTTTTTTTGACAATTTTTAGGTTTGCAAGGGATTCTGGGTAACATAACCTGGTGAGAGCCAGTCAAGTCACCCCATCCTGTATTCCCTGGGTGTCTAGTTTTCAAAAATGTATAAGTTTGCTAGGATTCCCTAGGTGCCGGCAGAGCTAGGGTTCAAAAACTACAGCTAGGCACTTTGCAAAAAAGGGGTAATTTTTCACTGTGAAAATGTGGTGTGTCCACGTTGCGTTTTGGGCCGTTTCCTGTCGCGGGCAGTAGGCCTACCCAGACAAGTGAGGTACCGTTTTTCTCGAAAGACTTTGGGGAACGCGGGGTGGGTGGAATTTTGTGGATCCATGCAGATTCCAGAACTTTCCACCACAGAAAAGTGAGGAAAATTTGTTTTTTTTTAATAATATTTTAGGTTTGCAAGGGATTCTGGGTAACAGAACCAGGTGAGAGCCAGTCAAGTCACCCCATCCTGGATTCCCCTGGGTGTCTAGTTTTCAAAAATGTATAGGTTTGCTAGGTTTCCCTAGGTGCCGGCAGAGCTAGGGTTAAAAAACTACAGTTAGGCACTTTGCAAAAAAAGGGTCATTTTTCACTGTGAAAATGTGGTGTGTCCACGTTGCGTTTTGGGCCGTTTCCTGTCGCAGGCACTAGGCCTACCCACACAAGTGAGAGTACCATTTTTATCGGGAGACTTAGGGTAACACAAAATTGTGGAGCAACTGTTATTATCTATTGACTTTTGATGCATTTCTGCCTTCCAAATGAAAGACAATGTGTAAAAAGAAGTCATTTTGAAAAATGTCCTATAATTCTCATGCTAGTATGGGTTCTCCCAATTTCGGAAATGTGCAAATATCTACTATTTCTAAACTCTATGGGGCATATTAGCAAGACCCACGTTAAAATTATCGCCGTTTTAGCGGCAGGAAACTGCCGCTAAAGCGGCGATGATGGGCTTGCTAATATGCGTTATGGAATTCCAATAGAAGCCCAGGTTAGATGTGCAGGACATCTAACCTGAGCTTCTATTGGAATTCCATAACGCATATTAGCAAGCCCATTATCGCCGTTTTAGCGGCAGTTTCCTGCCGCTAAAACAGCGATAATTTTAACGTGGGTCTTGCTAATATGCCCTATATTTGTTCCCATTTCAGAAATACATAGGTGTCTTTCATACCGATTTTTCCATGTATAAATTTTCCCAGAATAATTGCTATATACCCGGTACATAATAAAAAACCATTGCAAGACGCTGCTCAGTTATTGGCTCTGGGTTCGTCGGGTTCTTGGTGAACCTACAAGTCCTATATATCACCACAACCAGAAAGGTCCAGCGGATGTAACGGTATATTGCTTTCAAATAGCTGTCATAATTAGAAGAAGTTACAGGTGAAAATGTTGACACAAATGGCTGATTTTTTCAACTAATTTTCAATTTTTCCTATATTTAACTGTTTGTTTCTATAAAGAAAACTTGAAGGATCTACACAAATGACCCCTTGCTGAATTCAGAATTTTGTCTACTTTTCAGAAATGTATAGCTTTCTATGATCCATTATTGCTTTCATACCCATTTCTACCATTAACTGGAAGGAGGTTGAAAGCACAAAAAATAGCAAAAATAGACTATGTCCCAGAAAAATGCCAAAACTGTGTAAAAAATGTTGGTTTTCTGACAAAAGTCTGCTTGTCCCTGAAAGCTGGGAAGATGGTGATTTCAGCACCACAACCCCTTTTTGATGCCATTTGCAGGGAAAAAACTAGATGCTTTCACCTGTAGCCCTTTTTCGCATTTTTCCCCAAAAAAACAAAATTTTGCTGTATTTTGGCTAATTTCTGGGTCCCCTCCAGGGGAATCCACAAACCCTGGGTACCTTTAGAATCCCCATGATGTTGGAAAAAGGACGCAAATTTGGCGTGGATACGTTATGTGGTCAAAATGTTACAGGGGCCTAAGCGCGAACTACCCCAAATAGCCAAAAAAGGCTTAGCACAGGAGGGGAAAAGGCCTAGCAGCGAAGGGGTTAAACAAAATTTAGCTGTATTTTGGCTAATTTCTGGGTCCCCTCAGGGGAATCCACAAACCCTGGGTACCTTTAGAATCCCCATGATGTTGGAAAAAAAGGACGCAAATTTGGCGTGGATACGTTATGTGGTCAAAATGTTACAGGGGCCTAGCGCGAACTACCCCAAATAGCCAAAAAAGGCTTAGCACAGGAGGGGAAAAGGCCTAGCAGCGAAGGGGTTAAACAATATTTTTTTATCAATGTTTGTGTTATTTCTGTTTTGTGTATTGTGTGTCGATATTTTAGTATCCGATATTGTTGACTCAATATTTTTGTAGTTTGATGTTATAGGAGTCTATGTTGTTTCAGTGATCCGCGAAAGATACCCAACTCCTCTTATCTTCTGATAAGGACAAGGTCTCGACCAAATCTCTCTTCGCTGAGGGTATGCGAGCAATCTCCGGATGGATGACGGAAAACGTCCACTAGCTTAATGTTGCTAAAACTGAAATTTTGCTATTCGCCAGCGCTCAAACGCAGTGGTCCCCCGACTGGTGGCCCGCAGAGTTGGGCTCAGCCCCTACCCCTAAAATGGTGGCAAAAAACATGGGTGACCAACTGGACCACTCTCTAACCATGAGAGACCAAGTCAGGGCCACCTCAGGTACTTGTTTCCACACGTTGAGTCTTCTCCGTAGAGTCTTCCATCTCCTTCCCCTATCTGTCCGCAGGACCCTGATTCAAGTCTTGGTAATCATTTGCCTCGATTACTGCAATATCCTTCTTGTGTCCGCCAATGAATCCCTGATGAATAGACTGCAGGTGGTTCAGAACACAGCAACCCGCCTGGCTCTTAATATGCCACCCAAAACCTCTTCCCGGCCATTGCTGTCGCATCATCACTGGCTTCCCATCCGCCAGAGAATCAAGTTAAAAATTTGCAGTCTAGTCCACAAAGCACTACGTGGCAGATGCCCAAGCTACCTTGCGGAAAAACTTAAGCACTATCTGCCTGGCAGATCACTTCGTTCAGGGAAAAAGCTTTGCTTGTTGTCCCCTGCTACAGAAAACTCCGGGCTGGGGCAAAGCTTTTGCATATCTTGCTCCTAAGTATTGGAACTCATTACCTGTTCAACTACGTCAGTGCACTGATCTCCACCACTTTAGGAAACTTCTACAGACAGAACTTTTCTGTAACTGATCGTTCTGGCTTTGCATATTCCGCTCCTCTAGCGTAGAGATACCCCTTCGCGGGCGATTCCGGCACTTTACAAATTCCTTCATCATCATCATCACACAAAATATCTTTTGACACCTCCTCTGCGCTCACCATCGTAGATCCAAGGTGCGACCCCACCCTGGTCAACAAGCCCCCAGAAGGTCTGCCACGCGCCCCTGAGATTGCTGCTATACATACCCCGGTCAGTCAATAGGAGAGGAATGCCTGTTTTCTTGGAGCAGGCATATGTCATATTGCTCTACAAAAGATTCCCAGTCTGGGTTTTGAATTTTTGAGCTGATTCCAGCAACATTCCATGAGACTACCTTCATGGCGTGTTTTTCTCGGCAACCCATTTTGAGGAAGTATCACCAATGTTTGCTATTGTACTTTCAGGTAGTCTGCTAGATTTAGACTTAACTCTCTTCTTTTTCCATTCCTGTCATACCCGGAACTGTAAGAATCGGGGAGTCTTCTGTGGGTGTGGGCAACCTAGTTTAGCACTACAACTAGACGTTTCAGCTTTTCTAACGATGTTTAGAATATTCTTAAGTTCAACATCCCCATTGATCCATAACCTCTCTTGAATGGCAGGGTCTTTAGCATGCATAACCACTTGATCTCTAATGAATTGATCTAACACATGGTCGAACTTACAATCAGCAGCTAGCTTCCTCAAGGCGGAAACATACTCATCAATCGTTTCATTAGCCTCTTGTTTCCTGTGGAAAAACTTAAACCTTACGATACCTATGCAAACTTTTGGTGCAAAATAGTTGTCAAAATCATTAATAATGGAGTCAAAAACATTGGCATCTCCACCCCCAAAGCTTTAGACATTTCCTCGTAAGCTTTCAGACCTCCAGGGCCTACTGAATGTAGTAAAATTCTCTTTTTCCATTCTGGAGACATCTTCCCGTCTTCATCAATAGTGAAAATGAAATTGAGGAAATAAGACTTCCACTCAGTCCACTTCATGCATGGATTACCACCAGCAGGCCAAAAGGTTTGGAGTGGTTGAAGTGAAAAATTTTGACTTGTCATAGTACTTTTGCGATGGAATGCAGCACTGCAAGAGAACTGTTAGAGCGTCCAAAATTCACATTCAAAAGGACTAGTTCGCTGTACAATAAGTAATTTTCCTGGATGCACAGAAAAACAAGTATAAATCAATGTGATAGTATATACTTAAATGACTCTGTTGAAGGTGTGCGTATCACCGTAATTGAACGCACTAATAATAATACAAAACAAGTAGCAGTCTAGATTGTGTCAGGTAAGGAAATAAATGTGTGCATTTGTTAAATTCTCAGAGGTGTGCGTATCACCGTGTACCATGCACAGCAACACGCAAGGCAAAATACTATTAGCAGGAATGCCTCGAACAAATTTGAAGTAGCCCAATAGGTGTGCGCATCACCGCCCAGATGCAATTGTAATAGAATAGGTGTGCGCGTCACTGCGCAAATGCAATCGTAAAACGTTTTTAACCCCTTCCGTGCTCATGACGAGCTCAGCTCGTCATGCTGCGCGGTAGCGCTGTGCGCATGACGAGCTGAGCTCGTCACGACCCCACCCGCGATCGGAATGTCCAGCACACGAGCGGAATTCCGATCGCGGTCAAGGGGTTAAAATGTGCAAGAAGGCACGAAAGCAAATGTAAGGAATTAGGTGTGCGCATCACTGCGCAGTAGAGATAAGTAAAGTTGGTGCCTGACAAAATGGCGGCACGTAAGGTTACGGTGCGTGACCCCAGAGATGATCACATTCTGAACTTAACGTGAGTACAGAGCGGCTGCAAGTACAGGAAAGCAGTTCCATGGAATGGTGGCTGCGAACCTCGCTAGAAGCTCCAAGTTCCACAAAGCACACATGTAAGGATGCACGCTCGCGGCGTTGACAGTTGAATATTCAAAGATAAGCAGTTCGTAAAAGGTAGCACATAGTCAATTAAAATGAGGAAAGGCACTTATACGACCTGCAGAAGAGTGTTCCACACATCAAACGATGTAGAAAAAACAGGCGAATATTCGGACCTCGGTCTGGAGGTTCAAGCAGTAATCCTTAATTCCTTAAATTACTCTCTCCCAGCTGTCGCAAAACTGAGATGAAATGCGTGAATCCTACCGGTGTTCCACTCGTCGCCACTTGTAAAGTGGAGTCGGACACAAGTAGAATTAAATAGGAGCTTTATTTCAGTAGAAACACCAGTACATAAAAGCAGCCTCCGCTCCTGCCCAGCTCCTACGTCCACTGACAGCACCCTAGACTGCCATGCTGGCATGGACAACCAGAGCGAGACAAGGAACGGTAAGCGCTCACATATCAATGAATGGAATACTTACAATTAAAGACACAACACACATATATATGTATACATGCTTACAAGCTACAGACTCTAAAGAACAAAGTAGATGATAACCTTGAGAAAACTCATATCACATTATAGTGAGCTATGTAAAAAGTAAAAATGAAAGCAGATGCAATGAGAATATCTAAAGTTGTGACAGCATCGGAGGGAGATTAGGCAAAGAGGTCCCATGGATTAAGAAGAACAGATGTGCAATTGAGAATCTGGCATCAAGATACACTGGACAGCAGGTCTGAGCAAGAGTTCAAGATGTGCAGGGTTTCAGACAAATCAGTGAGGTCATGGCGCATGGGCGCATGGGCCCTCATGATGTAAGAGAGTAATAACCCTGTCTGGTTGTACACATGAATATAATTGGATCCACTACCATTTTACACAATGCTGTGGCAGTGGACGAAGGTTTCAGATATTAGAAAATCACATCTCTGAGACCCTCCGCCTATCGGCTCAGGTAAGTCAGCATTATGTAAACCACAACATCTCCATGACAATTCGATCCAGCGCCCTGTCACATTTGGCTAATAATGTTGAATGAAAGTTCCAGGGCATACAATGCTCAGGATTAGACCAGTCTTCTCCTGGTCTAGTACTTGTTAGTGTATGTGTGGGGGAACCAGGGAGTCTCCCTAGGACCAGGTAAGGAGTCCCGGGATTCCAGAGGCACGTTCCCACAGGGGCGATATCTCAATGACCCAGACAGGAAGGTTAATGGGCTGCTCAACTCCGGTGACAGAGTATTCCTTTTGTGATTCCTCCCCACTTGAACATTACAACATGGCTGAACAGAGCTACCCTGTGTAGGCAGCAGAATGAGTAATGAACTATCACTGGGCTTTTGTGTATTCTTGCATAAATTCTGTGTCATATGATGGTCTCCTTTCTAGCTTTTGCGAGGGTTGCTCCCCCACGCCGCACAGCTCCACCAGTGTGACTGTGTGCCTCTGCTGCTTGACACCGCCGCTGCCACAGGTTCGAGGCCCCTCTGCCTCGGTAGTCCGGTACTGCTGTATTCATTGTATTGCTGCCTCTTGTGTATTTTTGTCTCCCACTGACCTAACTTTGCCTTTTTTCCTTTTGTTATCTCTGTGCCCCCCTTGTTTTTGCCTTCTGTGCCCCCTGGTGCCCTTTGCCTTAATCCGCCCGTTTTTCCCGCCGCTGCGTCCCTGCGGCCCGGCCCCCTGCACACCCATTCGTCGCCCCGCGCCCGCCTCCCAGCTGCTCCTCCCTCCCACCTCCCCTTATATGGCAGCCGCTGCACGGTGAGGAGGGCGACCCTTGACCCTGTCTTCAGGCAGGTCGCTCCCCACGCCGCACAGCTCCACCAGTGTGACTGTGTGCCTCTGCTGCTTGACACCGTTACATGGCGGCCGCGCCGAAGGTGCGCCTAAGGCAAGCCCATCTGCGCCCGTCCGCGCCTGGACCGCGCCCAGCGCCAGACACCCTGGTCCCCGCAACCGCCACGACGACGACCAACACCACTACGACGCCAGCACCCTCCACGCACTCAACACCGGACGATCCCACACCTGATTCCAGGCCACCTTGAAGCGCACCCAGGGACCCTTCTCCTGCCGGAGCTGCAGCTTCACCTGCCTCCCAGCCACCAACCCGCCCACCGAGACAGGACGCAACCACCTCAGATGCATACTACTCAACACCTGCTCCGCACGCAAACACGCAAACACGCCGTCGAACTCTGGGACCTGCTCGACTCCCTGGACGTCGCCTTCCTGACAGAGACCTGGATGAACGCCTCCTCGGGGCCGGACATCGCCATAGCCATCCCGGACGGCTACAAGATCACCCGCAGGGGACCGCACCAACGGAGTAGGAGGAGGAATCGCCATCGTCCACAGGAACACCCACAGGGTCTCGACCAGCACCGACGACACCCTCAGCACCGCCGAACACCTGCACTTCCAGATCAACACTGACCCCCAACACCACCCTCAGAGGGACGCTCGTCTACAGACCCCCCAGACCCCGGCCACAGTTCAGCGACTCCATCGCCGACTTCATCAGCACGCACGCCCTCGCCTCCACAGACTACATTCTCCTCGGAGACCTGAACTTCCACCTCGAGAACAACAACAACAGCAACTCCACCACCCTGATCGACAACCTCGCCAACCTCGGACTCAGACAGCTCGTCACAATGCCCACCCACTCCGCCGGCCACATGCTCGACCCCATCTTCTCCGCAAGCTCCCACGTCACCTTCAGCCACACCACCGAACTCCACTGGACCGACCATCGCTGCATCCACTTCACCTTCCGGAAACCCACCACGCACCACCGCACTCAACAGATCCCCCGCCGCAGCTGGAGCAAAGTCACCGAAGACCAGCTTAACACCACCCTCGCCCGAAGCCCGCCCGCCGACCTCACCGACACCGACACCGCCGCCCGCAGCCTCAGGCGATGGATCGACGACTGCGCCAACACTCTTGCCCCGATCAAGAAACCCTCTAACAGACGCACTGACAAGAAAGCCAGCTGGTTCACCGCGGACCTCCAGGCCTCCAAGCAAAACTGCCGAAAACTCGAGAAGGAATGGCACCGCAAACAAACACCGGACAGCTATGCAGCCCACAAGAACACCATCCGCAGACACCATCGCCTCATCCGATCTGCCAAAAGAGCCTCCTTCAAAGACCACCTCGACAACAACGCACACAACAGCAAAGAGCTCTTCAACATCGTGAAAGAACTCTCCAACCCCAGCTCCAACACCAAAGACATCCCACCATTGCAAGACCTGTGAACTCCCTAGCCACCTTCTTCCACCGCAAGATCGCAGACATCCACGACAGCTTCAACAACGAGACCGCCCTGACAGCCACTGACACCTCAGACTCTCCGGCCAACATCCACATCGACCCCCTGCTCGCCTGGACCAACGTGAACGACGACGACACCATCAAAATCATGAGCACCATCCACTCCGGCTCCCCGTCAGACCCTTGCCCGCACCACATCTTCAACAAAGCCAGCGCCACCATCGCACCCCATCTCCGCAAGGTCATCAACACCTCCTTCGAGACCGCAACCTTCCCAGAGAGCTGGAAGCACGCCGAGATCAACGCCCTACTCTTGAAACCCAAGGCGGATCCGAGAGACCTCAAGAACTTCCGGCCCATCTCCCTGCTCCCGTTCCCGGCGAAGGTCATCGAGAAGATCGTCAACAGACAACTGACCCGCCACCTCGAGGAGAACAACATCTTGGACCCATCCCAGTCCGGGTTCCGCAGCAACCACAGTACCGAAACCGCCCTCATCGCCGCCACCGACGACATCAGGGCCCTGCTGGACAACGGTGAAACCGCGGCCCTCATCCTCCTGGACCTCTCAGCCGCCTTCGACACAGTTTGCCACCGCACCCTACGCACCCGCCTCCACAACGCAGGGATCCGAAACAAGGCTCTGGAATGGACCACCTCCTTCCTCTCCGACAGAACCCAGAGTGTCCGCCTCCCGGCTTTCCGATCCAAAGCCTCCGAGATCATCTGTGGCGTACCCCAAGGATCCTCCCTCAGCCCGACACTGTTCAACGTCTAGATGGCACCTCTCGCCCACGTAGCCCGACTACACAACCTCAACATCATCTCCCACGCCGACGACACCCAGCTGATCCTCTCCCTCACCAAGGACCCCGTCACCACCAAAACCAACCTCCACGAAGGAATGAAGGCCGTCGCCGAGTGGATGAAGAACAGCTGACTGAAGCTGAACTCAGACAAGACGGAGGTCCTCATCCTTGGCTCCACTCCCTCAGCCTGGGACGACTCCTGGTGGCCGACCTCTCTGGGAGCAGCACCGACACCCACCGACCACGCACGCAACCTGGGGTTCATCCTCAACTCCACACTCTCCATGACCAAGCAAGTCAACGCCGTCTCATCCTCCTGTTTCAACACCCTCTGCATGCTCCGCAAGATCTACAGATGAATCCCCATCGAAACAAGGAGAACGGTTACCCAGGCCCTCGTCAGCAGCAGACTGGACTACGGAAACGCCCTCTACGCAGGAACCTCAGCTAAACTCCTGAAACGACTACAACGCATACAGAACGCCTCTGCACGCCTGATCCTCGACATCCTTCGCCACAGCCACATCACACCCCACCTAAGAAACCTGCACTGGCTCCCCGTCAACAAGAGGATCACCTTCAAGCTCCTCGCCCACGCACACAAGGCACTCCACAACACCGGACCGGCATACCTCAACAGACGACTCACCTTCTACACCCCGAACCGCCAACTCCGCTCCGCCGACCTCGCACTCGCAACCATCCCCCGCATCCGAAGAGCGACCACCGGCGGCAGATCGTTCTCCCACCTCGCCGCGAAGACCTGGAACACCCTCCCCATCCACCTGCGGCAGACCCAGGACCTACTTACCTTCAGGAGGCTACTCAAGACCTGGCTGTTCGAGCAGTACCAGCACCCTACCCCATCCCCCCCAGCGCCTTGAGACCCTCACGGGTGAGTAGTGCGTTTTATAAATGCCCTGATTGGTTGCTAAGAGCACAAATTTCCTGGGCAACTGATAAACAGTCTCCAGAGATTCCATGTTTGTTCCTATGTGCTAACTAGAGGCAGAGGAAAGAAAATCTGAAATATCCCCGGCTTCTCCGACTCTCATAGCTATTTCCAGCAGCACCTGCTGGGTGTGAGGGAGCACCGGCCAGTGTTGAGCTGCCAGTCACGCTTCTCTTCAATTCCCACCAATAGGACGTGGCCTCACGAGCGTCCCGGCTGTGGTCCACTTCAAGTGTGGGGGTAGATTTCTCTCAGCTCCAGATCTCTAACTAGTAAGGATATCTATTTTTAGACTCTATGAGACATCTGAAAATAGTTTACGTATGAAAATGCAGTTGGGTACTTATAAAATGTATACAACGAAAGGGCAGATAAAGGATGCATTATCAATTCCAGTAAAAAGATTGAAGTGTCCCTTGGAACTTTTATGCGCATTGCTGATAAATAGTCCTATTTTCAGTGTTGGAGAGAAATCTCCAGTGGTAATTTGTTTTGTTGTAAGCTACAGTGAAATACTTTTTTCCTCAATTTACTTCAATTGCGTTATCTTCCTATGGAACAAAATGTATTTGTATGGAACTGTTGTTCTCGCAAAACAATTCACACACATAATTAGAAACTATAAAAATGCATTCAGATTCTGCCGGGGTACAGATTTCGAAAATAACAAAAGAACAGAACACTAATCCTCTCTGGGCAAAAATATATTCTTTACCATTGAGGATGAATTTTTTAGGTTGATAAATGTATTTTATAACATTAAAGTTGACCATTATTTGAAACATTTGACAATTATCAAACAATTTAAAAAAAATAAAAATATATATATATTTATATGTGTCTGTGTGTGTAAATATATTTACCGTTATATGAAAGTTACATGATTACTCAGTGCAGAGCCCACCACCTGTATTTATGCGCATGCAGTGTATAAAGCGCATTAATTTAATCAATATTTCTTATTTGAGGATAAAATTAAGGATAACAACATAACCAACAATTGCCATATCTCGCACCACCCGCCATGGCACCATGTTGTTCCCGTTGTTCTCTTGATCACTTTTTTTTTTTTCTAAAGCTTTGACAAATTGGTGCTTTGCGCATGGCTGGTAGCGCAAGTTATGGTACGTGTTGCGTGCGTTGCTAACAGCAACCGGCAAATTTCAGTAGTTTGATGAGTTTGAGACAGAACCATAATTCACTTTTTACCTGTGTTTCTTTTTCAGTGAATTTCATTGTTTTGTTTTGAGATTTACTTCATTTTCAACCCATGCTGTCTTTGGCTGTGTACAGTGGGTGTTAGCTCAGACCATGCCCTGTGCCTAACCCTCCATGGTCGCTGTAAAAACATTTAAAATTTGAATATATTATGTTCATGTATTCCCTATGAAGTGTCATGTTAACACCCACATATGCAGTTATGAATGTATTAATTAAAATTCAAATATGGATGCTGCCTTCTGTTTGTTTTAAACTTCCCGTAGCACTGAATTGTTTGCAAGACATTTGTAGCCTTAGAAGGCCAGGACGCCAGAGTGTTCAGTGTTGTACTTTACACATATTCCAAGAGTGTAACCTCTTTTTCAGTCCTGGCAAGGATGCTGTGAGAATAATACAGCCAGTATTGTACACATGAATGACATCTATCCCCAAGGCCATTCTGCGCTTCCTTGAGTTGAAGATCCTGACACCTGCAGATTAGAGTTTTGATAAGAGTAACAACTATCTGTTATGTGGCCATACTCCATTGATTTAAATTGAGAGAAATTGTATATATACTATGTGCATTTTACATGACTTTGATCTTTTAGCTACAACTTGCTTCGCTGCTTGCTATTTCGTACTAAATGCTAGTTGGACTTTAAGCTTCCCGATGTGTTGTGTTTCATTTTTAACAGCCGTCCAACCCCACTGCTACGAGCCTGCCATGTACTCATTCTGTGCTGTGCAGAGCTTTACCCCGTCCTGTGCCCAATCACCTTTGGCTGTGTGCACTTGGGGTTGGTTGCAGGGCTTCCTGGTATTGCACTATGGGATTTATATTTTGGCAGACGGGATATCTGACACTGTTGTGATGGAGTAAACCGTCCCCCAAGATCTAAATCAGGCCCTTAGTTTCCTAACTGCCACATTTCATGCAGATTAATTGAACAGTGTTAAAGCTATACACAAATGAAAATGTTATCAACTCTGCACTTAACTATGTCCCCCTGCTGGAAATGTGTTCTTTCTGCAGGGGCATGCCAAATGCTGAACCCTATTTTTGGCGGATATAAAACTCTGTGCATTTTATTCCCAATAACCAGTGGCAAAGTGCTTGTGCTCCTCCTTTCAACATGGTAAAAGTGGCATATTTAGCTTACCTATAAGTATCCACAGGGCATATAAGTTAAATGTCATCAGTGGCCTACAGCACTCATTGGGGCATATTCTCCAGAACGTGTGATAACCATCGCAAAAGTAACTTAACGCAACCTTCAACATCGCAGTCTATCGCGGGAAATTTACGCCGTGTTAACCTAGTATTCACAATATGGCGGTACCATGCGATAGTCTCCAGATAACGCATCAACTGACCGCGATAAAATCAATGCCACGCCGCAGAAATGCGAAACATGAACGCAAAAAAAGCTGCGATGAGGCCAATCGCGATACGAAAATCAGCGAAAAGCAGCTACAGGCCTGCAATTCACATGCGTCAGGCGGGAACAATCACCATAAAAGTAGAAAGAAAACAGACAAACAAATGCCAAACAATAGCGAAGCACAATGGACTTTGCCGGAGCAAGTACGGAGGAGAACCAGAACCCCACAAGCCCCCCGGAGGACCATCCTGGGACTTCGGGGTCAGGGAAGGGCAAGGTCAAGAAGAGTAGGAAGAAGCGGTTCAGTCCGCAGGAAAACAGGACCCTGATAACGGAGGTGATAGAACACCATCAACAACTGTTCGTCACCTCCACTGTGTCATCGGCAACAAAAAATGGACTATGGCAGTCCATCGTGGACAAGGTGAATGCAGTCGGAGTGCTGAAGAGGACAATGTACGAGGTCAAGAGGCGCTGGAATGATGTCAAGCGCAAAACCAAGCTGAAACAGGCCAACAACCTGAAGGCAGCAATGCAGACTGGAGGTGGGAGCCCAGCGCTACAGGAGGAGCTGGACGACATGGAGGAAATGGTGTCCACAGTCATCAGTGGGGAGACGGTGGCAGGAGTTGGGGGCCCGGACACTGCTCAACAGGACCCGACACAACAGCAACAGGGTGAGTAACGACCAGGGCCTGGGGGCACGGGGGAGATGGGCACAATGGCACACATGCAGAATTAAGTTGAGCACATCTGCGGACAAACCATGCCCCAGACCACCAACTCCCACCAAGAGACCAATGTACCCAAGTATGCAACATGTCAGCACTGTACAAGCACAGAAGTCAAAGGCACACCTCATGAAAGGGATAAGGGGAAGCAAAATCTGAGCTGCAGGGGCGACTCCCCCAAAATGCAGCACACACATCACATGCAGAGCACATCTACATTGACAACGATGTGACACAATCCGCAAAACACCTACAACAGAACACAGGACACAACTGGTGCCGCTTGGGTGCAGACACTGGCCAATCACATTTGGCATTGCAGGGAAATGTGAGTTGATAATGTACAAGTACAAACACACACACGTCTGTTGTCGAAATGTCCACTGTCCCCCATCAAATAGGCAGCTCCTCCCAAACAGCCACAATGTACCCAGTCATGCTGTCTGTATGAAAACATGTACAATGCGACAACATACATGTGGACACATTGTTAAACTGCATCTCCCCTTCACATTGCAGAGGGAGCATCAACACCTCCTGCAGAGCAGCCCTACCCTCTCTTCTCTGGAGACGAAGAGGACCACCACAGCTTCGACTCTGACGCCCTCCAACTGCTCGTGGACAGCCTACGCAGCCCACCTCCAGGAGCTGGGCAGCCCAGCTGCTACGAGGAGATCCCACCCCCTGCACAGACCACACAGCAGGCAGCACCCACCACCACTGCTGCCTCCCAGGACCCCCACGAAGAACACATGGCCCTCCAATGCCGTGTTTTGGGGTGCCAGGAGAATCTGGCTGAACAGGTGCGGGTGGGCTTCGTCCGCATGGCAGACAAACTGGATGCCATACGTGGGTGTCTAAGTCCCATCAGGGACCACTCACGGTCCCTAACGGACACCCACAGTCCGCTCCATGCTCTCCAATGGACCATGGCTGACATCGCTGGAGCCCTGACTTAGAGAATAGTACAACTGTCCAGTCAGAGTGGCTCTAGCGATGTCACACGGGAGTTGGGAAACATGAGGAGGTTAATGGAGACCATGGAGCGGGCGAATGCGGAACGAGCGGCTGCCACGGCTGCACACCAGTGAGAGGTAGCTGGGTTCCTCAATGACCTCAGGACCATCCTCATGGCATTGCTGCCACAAGGCCTGGCGCGAATGCATGCTGCTGCCAACACTCCATCCACATCTCCGCACCCTGAAGTGTCAGTGCCACACAGTGAGGCAGACCTTCCACCTCCGGCCACTGATGTGTCACTGCCACACAGTGCTGGAGACAGAACACCACCACCCACACGTGAGGCACATGAAGCAGCAGAGAAGGAAGATGCGGATGATTCTACCCTCGTGGTAAGAAGGACGCAGCAGCATGCATCTCATCCATAGGTCCGGCTTCAGCTTGGTACTGCCCTCTGCATCATCACCTTCCACTGTCCCCCGATGCACTCTTCGACATTCACCTTGGACCTCGACATGGACTGCCATATGCTGTTTGATCGCCATTGACACAGCAATCAGACTGCGGACTGAACTCTTCCTCTTCCTTTGGACTTGTCATTCCCTGAAGGACCCTGGCTGGCCCTCCACGGGACAACATCGTCATGTGGGGTTTGCATGGCCCTGTACTGCTCCAGATGCAACACTCCACTGAATGTGCATTAAACATTCATATTCACACAGATATGTCATGTCTATGGTCTTTCAAGTGTGGAAGTATGGATGAATGTAGGCTCACTGGACTCCTCTTACATCCATGTGGCTCATGTCGTAGAACAGGGGTCACAGGGTGACACATTGCCCAATGCGGTCCGGGTGGCGCTGACACAACAACAGGGACACACGCATGAGTTACTTCCTTGTCCAGCCCAGTACGGAACCACGCCCAGGGCCCCGGGGTCATTTACAAACCCTTACGCTGGACTGGCATACGCCAGGCCAGCCCACTCCGCTTAGGCTCACAGGGGGGACGGCAACGCTACATGTCCCATGTCTTTCCTGTAGTGATCTGCTGCTCACAGGTCTAGTTGTCAGCATGCCACAGCCACTCCCTCACGGCTGGTTTACACCCACACCACACCCATCCAGCACACGCGTCACAGGATATGTGACCCTGCCAATAAAAAGGGCCGGGCGCACGTGCTCGACGCCATTTCCACTCTCTATCTGGGTGCATCCGTGTGGTGTGAATGTAGGCATGAGGGCCTCGGGCCCTGCAACATCACATTCCCCAGGACCGGAGGTGACATGATGGTGTCCGCAACACGATACCCAATCATACAGGGTCCATGACTTTGGGACACAGACTTGGTGGCACAGGATACATTGCGATCGGCACAGGCACACCGCCACGGGACAGTGACTTTGGGTGCACTGAGGTAGGGGCACCTTAAGTGCTGAGCGGGTGTGCAGCCTGCGATGATGCCCCATCCCGGGCGTCCGGACTGCTCAGGATTTGTGTGCCCTGCTGGACCGCAGTGTAGGCCAGAGCCAGCGGGCAGCGTGGGCCTACCGCCACGTGGCGTCGCATCCCGGATCACAGAGTTAGTGGCACCTCAAGGGCTGAGCAGGTGTGCAGCCTGATTTTTGTCTTGCAGGCTGTGACCTACGGATTGTCCTGAGGGGAGCCGCCATTTGTCTTCATTTCTGTTCTGTGTTTCTTTGAATACATTTTAATTTGTTACATCGAAGGTGAATGTGTGATGCTCATTTTTGTGACGACACATGCATGTCACCAAATGTGATTGTACGACATCAGGCGGATTATTTGGTACATGATTCCGTGTAGTTGATGTGGCATGTCTTTGGCCGGGGGGGGCCTGAGGAGGGGGGATCCTGGGGTTGGTGGCGGTGGGTGTTGTGGCCCTGTTGGGGCTCCGAGCTGCATGATCAGTGGCTCCATGGCATCTGTTGCCCTTCAGGTGTGGCTCTGGGCTGGGCTCCATTTTGTGGTGCAGGCTGTGGTCCGACTTTGCACCAGGACAGAGCAGGTGTTAGTTTCCTGCTGCTAACGCGCCTTATCGCCTGTTTTGTGGTCTTATCGCCGATCTGGCTGGTCGTTGAGAATGTTGCAGAGTGGTGTTTTCGGGGCTTTTTGCAAGGGAGCGCCTACTCTGCATCTCATTAGCGATAGTTGCGGGGGTCATCTGTGGCGATGTTTTTTGCTGCTGCTATCGAGGGTAAACTGATGTTATGGGCTGTTAACACCATCTTGTGAATGGGGCGATAAATTTATCGCAACTTTGGCTGCGATAAAGTTCCGTTAACTCGGCGATGGCTCCTTGAGAATATGCCCCATTGTGCCTCCCACTGCAGTGACAGGGCAAACATATCTGAGACCAGTCATGTGAAGCACAGTGGTGCAGGTTTTAATTACAAATTTGACTTGCCAAAATGACCTCTTTTGATAGGCCAAACCTTCCTTTTAAGTATTTATAAGTCACCCCTAAGTAAGCCTTACTGACCATCAAGGCAATGTGCATGATATTTAAACGCAGGGGGAGCTCCGCGTTGCGGGACTCCGTATCCCAGGAGGCTGTACGGTGAAGAGACCGGGGAGGAGGCAGTCACACCCCTCTTCATGCTACAATGTGCGTCGCGGACTCCCGTGTCTGGGGAGCTCCGCTTCATGGACTGCTGTGTTGCGGGACACCCTATCCCAGGAGGCTGTACGGCAAAGAGACCTGGGGAGGAACTGGCTGCACTCCCTTCACGCTGCACAGCTCGTCATATGCTCCCATGTCTGGGGTGCTCCGCTTCGTGGACTGCTGTGTAGCAGGACTCCATGTGATGTGCACAGGCCGCATCCGGGCCAAGGGTGGGCCTATCTTTGCCCGTCATTGCCTGGAGGAGGCTGGGCTGGGCACCCCTTCATTCATCTCTGATCTGGTATAATTTTCTGCATTATCTCTTATATTTATATATTTTGTTCTTTTTATTTTGCTCCCTAGTGTCCTACGCTCACTCAGATTATTACGCTTATACTGGCATAATGGAGAAGCGTAAGTTACAATCCCCTAAAGGCTCTGCTAAAGTTTCTGCTGCTGGGCCCACCAATGGTACTACCCTAGACTATTTTTGGGCATGGGCAGTAGGTGTAATTTCAAGGAAAAATGATCTAGCGGAACGGAGACTCTCTTTGGAGGCGGAGGAGGGCCCGAACTCCCTGATCAGGCAACAACCTTCTCAAAACATACACATCGAACCACGACTCAAAGTGGTAGGGAGGTTACCCATAGCTCTCCAATTGCCTCTGCAGGAACCCTGGAAAGTTTGGCGGAGAAGGGTCCTTCAGGAATGCTTGATACCAGCATCTGCCCAAAAGGAAGCACCAGCCTAGGCGTCCTGCTGCAGCTAAGCGGAATTCTCATTCCCCCAAGAAACGGGGTCTTTATGAAAACCCAGAGTTTTTGGGAGCTGGTAATTTGGACTGGGACACAGTGCTAAATAGACTTAGGGACACTATTGTTCAATATGTTACTCCTTTAATGGAAAGGTTGTCCTCATTGGAGCTTGCCGTATCTGGTCTGACTAAGATTATAGAGTCTAAGGATATCTCTGGAAATCCTTCCTTTAGTGGTGGTTTTAGTTCTATTACTCCCAAAAGTGTACCTAGTAGAGAAATGAGTGGGTTGCCCAGGACAGAAGTTTTAGTTTCTGATTGTGTGCCTCCTAATGTGCCATCAACCATGGAGGCCTCTGTGTTGTCCCACCTTCCCCTTGTGGAGCAGGCCCCTGAAGGCATAGCTAGAGTAGGGAAGGCATAGAGCAATATTAATACTTCTACACTGGATGGTCCTATGTGAGTGAGGGGAGATCATAAATTAGCAGTAGAGCTGCCTTATTTGAATCTTCCCCCTGTCTGCTGTCCCTATGTTGCTATTCTGGAAGGGGTACCCCAAGTTAGGGAAAAGGAATCCACTTCCAATTTGAAAAATAAAGTTTGTCACTGGTTACGTCATAATACTGACTTTAATGCTAGAGATTTTAATGACATACTTTTTGTTAGAAGGATTGGTTGGGTGGGACCTATGGGAAAAAATCTTTCTGTGGATTGCGAAGTGATTAATTGTAGGTCACCTAATTTGGCCAAGCGATTGATCTATAGTTTTATCCCAAAGACTTTGTGTAAGACAGAAATTAGCATTCTTCCTCTTGGTTTTTTCGATCGCCATCTGCAATTTAATTCCTTACCTATGGATAGCAAGAGGTATCATAGTTTGCATCAGTTGGCGGTTCCTACTGCAAATAGGTTTTCTGTCTTAGCCAGCTTAGATCAGAATGATTGACGGTGTCTTCCTGATCCTCATCTGAGCAGCTTTGGGACAGTTCTCTAACTCTCAGTTTATTATCCATTGGGCCAAATGAGTCTATAGCTTCTAACAACACAGGAGCGATAGTTAGTATCCTTAGTTGGAATGTTGCAGGGATAAGGGACAAAATAGATGACCCAGAATGGCTTAATTTTGTTACCCAATTTGATGTTCTTGTGCTGCAGGAGACCTGGGCTCGGGAGTCAGTAGCATGGGTTGGGTACGAGAGTTATAATGTAGCAGCAATCCCTTCTCCTGGCCATAGAGCGCGGGTGAGGTCTGTCCATTTTGATGCGAATTTCTAAGCGGTTAAAGGTTGTTCCCATCCCCTTTAGTCATGCAGGGACTCAGATCCTATGGGTGGTCTCGTCATGGGATTCGCATTTTTTCTTGGTACATTTTTATAACTCGATCAGGGAACTTGGTTGTCAGATCGAGGTGTTATTCCAAGTATTATCAATCTTAGAAGCCAGGTCACTTGCACATCTAAAGGTTTTTAATGTTTTTTGGCTGGGGATTTCAATGCTAAGTTAGGTACATATAAAAATGGAGGTAACCCCTATACTGTTGGAGATTGCCCTCTTACCACACCTATTTTGGACCGTAGGGGGCAGGTGTTATCTGAAGCCCTTGGGCATGCAGGTCTGTGTGGACAGTGATGACTGGGGGAGGCTGTTTGACAAAGCATTTACCCACATTTGTTGGTTGGGGTAAAGGAACGATAATTGATTACGTCTTTATATCCAGGAATCTTGTGATTTTCGTGAGTCCATGAGTTGTACATAATACAGGATTTAGTGATCATAACCCCATTGAAACTAGGGTGACAGTTCCTCCAGGCTTTAGTCCCAATACTGCCCCAAGCTTGATAGGCCTAACAAGCAAAAATAAAGGGAAAAGGATTAGGTGGCGTAACCTCCCTATTCAAACCCTATTTGAGTCTGTTGTCAGATCCAACTTAAATCTTATTGATGAACATTTGTTAGTTATTGACCCACCACCTCTAGCGATCCTGGAAGCCTTCTTCCAATTGAATGTTTCAAGTAACATCCTTATGAGGGAACTGGCGGGTCCGGGTCAAGCCGTACAACATGGTTGGTTTGACAAAACCAGTAGAGTGGCCAACAACCAACTCTGGGAGGCCCTTAACTCAAGGCCTCAGAACCAAGAGGCTATAATAGTGGTGAGGAAGGGTTATAAGCAAGCAAATAAGAAGGCTTCTTGGGAGTGATTGCTGCTTACTTGTGATTCTTGGGACTCAAGGGGCTTTTGGGCTATTGTTAATGGTAGGCAACCAACCTTGACCGCTCCAGATGATATTGGTTCTACTATAAGACTAGAGCAATGGGTATCCCATTTCAAAAAGGTTTATTCTCTTGGTTTCGATGCCCTTTCGGAAATGGATGAGGATATTGATCTTTATCCATTGGAGATCAGGTTTGACCTGGAAGAGATCTATGAAGCAATACAGGCTAGCCCGTCAAATAAAGCCCCAGGCCCGGATGGGATACCTGTGGATCTTTACAAAGTCGAACCCCATTTCGGTGCCGCCATTTTAACAAATGTTTTGAATGCTGTCGCGCAGATTGGTCTCCCTTTGTCTTGGAAATCGGCTGTTATATTACCTGTTTTTAAAAGGGGAAACAGGCAAGATCGTACATGCTACAGACCCATCTCTTTGCTTAATTCTGTAGTGAAAGTGGTGGGACACATCATATTACAGCATGTTGATTTGTGGGCTCAATTGCATAACATTCTCTGTCCAGTCCAGTATAGGTTTCAGGAAGGAAAAGGTACTATGGAACAGTGTCTGAACCTCAATCTCATAATAGGGAAATACGTATTTGCCAAGCAAGGGACTATTCACTTTGCGTTTAAGGACTTGAGTAGCACTTTTGACCGGGTGAATAGGTCAAAGCTATGGTCAAATTTGTTGCCATTAGGGTTACCTACCCCATTGATCAATTTTTTAAGGGCACTGCATTCAGATGCGAATGTGTCAGTGAGCTATGGCATGGGTGGGGAATGTTCGGAATCTTTTTCGTTCCCACTTGGGGTTAGACAGGGATGTGTGCTGGCACCATTGCTTTTTCTTTTATATATCAATGGCTTGAATACTTATTTAGCAGCACACTGGAAAGATCTGCCCAAGGTAAAATCAATTCCTGTACCCTCCTTACTCTACGCGGATGGCGCAGTGCTGATGGTCCGAACGACAAATGGACTAAAAACTCTTGTTGACCATTTTGTCAACTTTATGGATGGGTTGGAGCTGGAGGTGAATAGCAGTACAACACACTGTTTGGTATGTGGAAGGAAAAACTCTAAAACTAGGTCTGTTGGTATTAAGGGTAATCATGTCTCTAGGGTGCTCAATTTCCCTTATTTGGGGGTTACTTTTGATTATTTGAATAACTGGCTTACATGTTTATCCAAGCGGTGTTCCCGCTTTTCTTTAGCCTGTGGTGCCCTTTTAGATTTTCCAAACAGATTGGTAACAAACAGGAAGGGGTGGGAGCACACTGCTTCACCTCCCAGCACAGTTCGCCCCTTAGCATTCTGGTCAATGCAGTTCATGGTACATGCTTGCTTCAAATTTCACTGGAGTATTCCACCAAAGTTGGTGCAGGTTAGTGCTGTAAATCTGTAGACACGTGTTTCTGGATATCATCCGTCATCAGTACAGATAAAAACGAATTTAATTTGGGGTTGCTGAGCAGGCTGCCACAATCTTTTCAGGTCTCAGTACCTCTCACAGGCGCACAGGTGCATCTCCACAAGCTCGTCAGCTCAATGGCTCAAGGGAGCCTTTTCAAACAGGAAGGGGTGGGAGCACACTGCTTCACCTCCCAGCACAGTTCGCCCCTTAGCATTCTGGTCAATGCAGTTCATGGTACATGCTTGCTTCAAATTTCACTGGAGTATTCCACCAAAGTTGGTGCAGGTTAGTGCTGTAAATCTGTAGACACGTGTTTCTGGATATCATCCGTCATCAGTACAGATAAAAACGAATTGAATTTGTGCGCCTGTGAGAGGTACTGAGACCTGTAAGAATTGTGGCAGCCTGCTCAGCAACCCCAGAAGAAAAACGTTTTTGATCTCTACTGATGACGGATAAAATCCAGAAACACATGTGTCTAGAGATGACAGCACTAATCTGCACCAACTTTGGTGGAACACTCCAGCAAAATACCAAGTAAGCATGCACTACAAACTGCATTTACCAGAATGCTAAGGGGCGAACTGTGCTGGGAGGTCAGCAGTGTGCTCCCACCCCTTCCAGATTGGTAACAAACCCACATAATGACTTTTGCAGATATATAAAATTAAATGCCTACCTGTACTTTTGTATGGTGCACCTATCTGGGGATATCGCAATGGTAAGGTTTTACAGCAAAAGGAGAATCGTTTTTGTAGGCGGCTCCTGGGCTTGGCTCCAAATAGCTCGTCCTTATTTATACATGAAAAATTGGGCCTTGACCACGCGGAGGATTCTGTGAAGCTGGCTCCTGTGCTACTGTGGATCTCTGTGTGGTCTGAGGATCACACAGGATTTAACAGGGATGTGATTGAGGACTGCCTTGGGTGTGACTACGGTTCAGAATTTCATGGCGGAGTTATGTTGAGTCTGTTGTTAGGACCTTAGGCTGCCCCGACCTGTTTTATTTATTTATTTATTTTTAAATCTGTTTTATTAGGTTTTTACTTTTACATCAATTATACAGGCATGCACATTTTTCCATTTTATAGTTACATCTTACCGAGATCACCTGTTGGATGCGTCAACAGTTTTCATCTCATGACCTAGGATTGCCAATGCTTAGGCATTTAACCCACGGCTATTGCGTGTACTACAGAATATCACTAGCAAATTACAATTCACGTCTATAGACATTGGTTAAATCAGACTTGCAGGATTGTCCAGGTGCATATCATGTGCCAGCATCGCGAATGCGTAGTACCTAATATTTTACTAACTATGGAGGCGGTATATAAAGGAACAGTGACAAATTAAAATATAATAGGGTGTGTATCTTAACAACAAAACTGGCTCCTGGTTCCCCCAGTTGATGCTTCCGTTGTGCTGGCGTTGGTGGTGAATGTTATGGCAGCGATTCATAGCATGTGATGGAGTGGGCTATGCACACTTGTGGTGTTTACTACCATAGATCTGTATCTCTTTCTATGCCTCCTACTTTTTCCATTGTATATCGTCAGGGCGTAGCATTGCTTGAGTTTGGGGTCAATGTACTGGTGTTATGAATGTGTGTTAATGCAGCCAATATCACGTCCCAGCTGGTAGCGGGGGGACCTTGCGGATACCTAAGGTGCAGGGCCGGACTGGGAGCCGAAACCAGCCGTGGCAAACTGCTCGGCCAGCCCCGGGAGAGGGAAGTGGGGGTGCGGCCGAGCTGTTTTCTAGGGCCGGTTTCGGCCGATTTTGTTACCGGGGGCCGATATTGCCGGCCCCCTGGGGCCCAAAATCGGCCCCCACCCTAGCGGCCCACCGGGGAAACGCCCGGTGCCCGCCACGGCCAGTCCGGCCCTGCTAAGGTGTCTTCACGATGAAGTGCAACGCTCTCCGCTTTGGCCCATGTGAGCAGCGATCATCTCCATGCTATTATGTGGGGAGGCCCCGACCTGTTTTATAAGCCGTATCTCCTCAGTAAGAGGGATAGAAGAGTAATTGGAGATCAGTTTTTACAGCATTTAAAGGAACTTAGGGATTTGGAAGTGCTCAAAAGGGCGACCTCTAGATCGCTTCTGTTTCTCCAAACTGTGGCTAGTCCTGAACTCTATTTCCTCACCGTTACCCATCCGTGGGAAAGATCACTTTTGACTTAATTTCGGTTGGGGTCCATCCGGTCATCTATTTGTTTCCCCCGGGACAGTGTGACCCAAATACGATCGAAGTGTGCCCTTATGATGGATGATCACAGCAGACTTTGGAGCATTTGGTGTGGGTCTGTACATTTTATGAGTTTTTATGACGCAAGTATTTAATTCCTGTTTTAAAATCGAGGGGATTTCGACAGTTTCGGTCTGCCTTTTTACATTTAAAGCTATTACCTGACCATGCACTAATCCTGGCTGTCTCCTCTTTATTGAAAGGTGCCCTATATTGGAATACGATTGTAAATTCTTAGAAATGTAATGTAAATCTCTGCGCTGCATGGGTGAAGTATGTTAGAGTGTTTCTTTTTTAGGATTTACAAGTATTGTTATTATGCTGATTTTTATCAGATACATATTTATGTATTGTGGTTTTATTTGTTTAAAATTTGTCTGCTTTTATGATTATATTGTATAATCGAATAACAATTTATTCAAATGTAGGGCATATAAAGTTCTAATGTTAAAGATGAACTTACAGTGAAAAGGCCTTAAACGCCATTTTCAATATGGCAGTGTTAGCTGTTCCACAGGAAAGCAATGGGGTTCAATATTAAATTTAATATTTATATCTCTGCCTAGGAACAGCTGAAAGGGATCATTTTATGACTTTTTCAAATATTTATTTTATTCAAGACTCATTTTTTGGTAAAGTTGGATTTGTAATACATATTTTAAAAGAGGTAGTTTTTAATAATTGCCTGCTACCTGAATAAAGCCTCTACAAGGTCATTTGCATGAGCTCCCATCTCCCAGGAGCTGAATAGTCCCTTTGATGAGGTGTAAACTTGCTCTGGTGCTGAAACAAAGGCCTTGGGTGGGGGAGGTGCTCTGTTTCTCTGGCAGGCTGGCCATCTGGGCTGTGCCCAGGAACATAATTACCTTTAAAGAGACCTAGACTGTCACAGGCAGCTGTAGCTAGCACAAGGGTCTGCCTCCCTTCCTTTGTTCCCCTAGCCAGGCATGCACCATGCCCAGTAGAAGAGGAGCTACCCCCAGAACCTGTTGTGAGTGACCACAGAGTAGGGGGTTGCTCATTTCCCTGGCCACACCTATAGGTTGGGCACAGGAGCTCTGTACAGGGAGAAGAAAGGTTCTACCACATTGGTTTTGGGCAGAGAAGGGCACTGTGGGATTGTTTGCAGTAGGGCATAGAGGAGGTCCTGCAAAAAAGTTCCCCATGATGCCCCAAGCTCTTCATGCCGTTGACCGCTAATACAGCTGCAGTAGGCCATATTTTAATGGTTTTAAAACCATTTGAAGCAGGCCGGCTGTGTGCACTCATCTTGTGAATAGTTTTGCATAAATCATAAAAAAATCTGCTAAAAGATGGGCATGATTTAGCAGCGGATATCTTGGAAACATAATCATAGGCGAAGCAAATAGGTCAGTGCTCGGGTATCAAAGGCAAAACTACTGGCTTAACCAATACTTGTTGTGTTTTGCTTTTTAATAAGAGTGGATACATCTGAAACTATAATTTCGCTGCAAAACATTTACTTGACCCCCAGAAGCCCAGTTGCAATCCCAAATTCATAACTGACTATTGAATCAACATTAATAGAGAAAAAAAGAGACGCGAGCAGAGCTAAAGCAAAATAGAAGGCGGGAGTACACTGCCCCTGGGTGGTGAGGCTATTTTTGCACTGGGAAAAGCACAGGTCCTGATTCACAAATTAATTTGTACACCAAGGCGCATATTTCTGAGTTTTGTGGTGCAGCGTAGCATGTTACCTTGCTGCGCTGCGCTGTGATACAGCGAAAGGACAGGAATGCACCATATTTTTTTTGCTAAACATATTTTCATTGTTTTTGGTAGTTCTCGGTAGTTCTTGTAACAAGTTGCATTGAAACCAATTCAAGACCCCCAATCATCGTAAGCATAGCAATGACAGTACGAGGAACCCCATACATCAATGTGAATATAAATCTCAAGGGTACATTTTCATTTTGGGTCCACACCCCCCTTCAAACCATTTATTCCCTATTTTGGCATGCTTAGCCGGACATCCCTGCGCCTCATACACTGACTTCTCTTTTTGGGCACACCAATCCATCCCCCTCCTCCACTGTGACAGCGTCAGGGCATGGGAGATTTGCATTGAGCCCCGATGTCCCATTTGGCCACCAATAAGGCCATCCCCAGTAGTGTCCGGTCTGCTCAATTCTGCCCCCACTCCCTCCAGTACCCCCATCAATATCGCCAGTGGGGAAAGCTTAATCTCTATATCCAAGACCATAGAAAGTTCAGTGACCACCCTTCTCCAGTACCATTGTATGCTAACACAAGACCATGTCACATGGAAAAAGTCAGCAGGAGCTTGGGAGCGGTGAAAACATGAGGGACTGGGGAGTAATTTTGCTCGGCACAGCCTACCGGGGAGAGGTTCGCACAATGTAGATAATTAGTCTGCACCAGGCGCAACAGAGATGATATGGCAAGTACCCTAGGTGCCATCAGGGCGTCTCTCTAGTCTGCGTCATCTAACGAGCAAAGCCAATCCTCCCAGAGTGTTTTGAGTGTCATTAAAGTGTCTGGGGTGTTAATGATGAATGTATGATATATTTGGGATATTCCCCCTTTGCCCAGTGTCCCCATCGTAATCTTCGCTTCCAATGAGCTGAATTCTGGGATCGATGTGTCTGGGGGAACATACACCCGTAGAGCATGTCGTAATTGTAGGTATTTATGGAATTGCGTTCCAGACCAGGAGTATGTCTGTTGGAGCTCTTGAAAGGAAGCCATATGAGAACCTCTCCAGATATCCCCCAGGAGTGTGATACCTATGGCATTCCAGCGGCTAAACCCCTCCAGGGACACCATCTTCCGCAACCATGTGCCATGTGATAGGGGAGTTTGCTGCGCACGTTTGGACTACCATCCCATGTGTCAATGGGCTGCCCTCCAACCGCCAGCCGGGTCACCTCAGGAAGCATGGAGGGAACTGTGTCCCCGTATAACATTGCAAGGATTCTGGAGAAATCCAGCCTGCTAAGTTCTAGTTTATCAGCCGGGTCAGACCAGCCACCACTCAGCCAATCATTAATGACCAGTAAGTGTGATGCTAGGATTTATAAGTATAGGTTGTACATCTCCAAGCCACCATCATAAGGGGCATGCAGACAGGTCCCAAAAACTAGTCATAATCATGAGTTGTGCCATAGAAATGCGATTGCCATCAAATCCAACACATGAAACCAACAGCGAGGAATCATGTGGGGAAAATTTGGAAGATGATAGAGGAATCGTGGCAGTATCATCATTTTGTATAACGCTATTCTCCCCATGACATTCAATGGGAATGTTTGCCATCTCTTAAGATCCTTCTTAACCTTGTGAATAAGTGGGGTAATATTGAGGAACCACATAAGTTATGGATTCAGGGCCACCCTTATGCCCAAGTACCGAAAGCTGAGGCGGAGTATAGGGATTGTCATCTGCCAGTCTATACTGGCTCGTGAGGGCACCAGCGGGACCAACCGATTTGGCTGGATTGACATTTAGCCCTGAGGCCTTCGCAAAGAGCTGGAAGATCCGAAGACACCGGGGGCCACTGAAGGCCGGGTCTGCCAGATATAAAAGAACGTCATCCACGTACAGGGCGATGTGGTCCTCATGTCCTTGGGCCCATTCCCATCCCCGAACCTGTGCGTCACAACTTCTAAGTCTTGCTAAGGGTTCAATCGGTAGCGCGAAAAGGAGGGAGTCAGGGGACATCCCTGAAGGGTTCCTCGCCTTATAGGGAATTCGTCAGAGACCGCTCCATTGATCTGTACGCTGGCAGTGGGGTTGGAAAAAGAACCCAGACCAAGCACTGGAACTTGGGTCCAAAGCCGGCTCTCTCTAGTACCTTGTTCAAATACCCCCAGTCTACGGTATTGAATGCTTTTTCGAAATCCATTAAAACCAATGCCCATGAATGCGGCAAAAAGTGGCAGTGAGTGAGTGCCACGTGGAGACGCCATATACAATGCCTCGTGCTTCTCACAGGCATGAAGCAGCAATGATCTCGATGATTGAGGGATCAAAAGACTTGTCGGAGGCGCGAGGCAAGAATCGCAGCAAAAATGTTCACTTCCCCATTGATAATGGAGATGCCGGAATGCACCATATTTAATACAATATGGTGCATTCCTGTCCTTTCCCAAGCGCTGGTGCACAATGGGCTGCTAAGCAGCATCGCAGGCATCCTTGCACCATGGTGCAAGGGTGCCTGCGTTGCATGCAAGATTGTTTTTGTGCAGGAAATGGCACCTTCGTGCACAAAAACAATCCTGAGAGGCATGCAGCACACCTAGAAAGAGGAAGTAACAAGGAGAAATAAAGACATTTCTCCTTGTTATGCCTTCCCTGAAAAGGTGTATCTTTTGGTGCATTCCCAGGTTTACCTGTTCTGGTAAATCGGGGAATGCATCAAAATGTATGGGAGTTGCATGGGAACACCCACGCTACGCCCATGGAACTCATAAATCTGATTTTTGAATTGAGTCGCACTTGTACCACGTTGCATGGTGCAAGCGCAACACAACAGGGCTAATAAATATGCCCCTAAAGACCCCTATGGTGTGCACAAATGTCTTTAATGACAAGTTGAAAGACAATCGGTAACCCGCACTCCAGTTCTATTTGAAGTTAATCCAATAATTATTCATTTTCGGGTGCTATCCTGGTGAGCGCTCCGTCCCAAAGCACCAAGGAATGTTCAAATGTGAAGCTGATGCATGACTATGTATCAGTCGCAGGATGCAACCACCACCTGGTGTGATGAAGAAATCATGGTACACCAAACAATTTTCATTTTACACCGTTTTGTTAACTTAGTATTCTTTTTCTTGTTTGGTATGTGGAGATGGTGATTTCGATTTTCAAATGCTTGTACTATGCCAATCCAGTCCTTTTCTACAGCATGTCAAAATTCCCACTTCTAATGACGTGAAGTTTTTAACCTAATGCATTTCGGGCTTAACACCCTTCTTCAGGGGTAATTGTGGTATTGAAAGAAACAACAACACATCAGAATCACTTTCAGTGCCCAATTGTCAATTGTTATTGCTACAAGTTGCCTCTTTGTTATGAACCCCAATGTACTGCAATATAGGCCTAGGTAGTTGCACAACCTTTTACCTACATTTGTCCTACTTTGCTCTACATAACGGTTCTGGCGCTGACCTTTTACCTACATAGGTGCCGAATAAATGTTGTGTGGTTTTCTCCAAAAACTAGCCTAATTTATTATGCATGAGGATTCTTAGTATCACAGCAGGATTACCATCTTCTGCATAATAACTCTGTATAAGGGTCACCGCTATCGTCATACTTGGCTGACATGCCCACAGTATCATGACACATCTAGGTAGAACCCCTGAGGGTACCTTTTGGGTATATAAGTACCACATCTTCGATGGGCAAACCAGAGGAGAAATAGCTTCCATGCTGACACACTGACACGAGATGCTGAAGTCCCTGCACGCAGACACTCCAGCACGCATTGGTTTGACATCCCTTGCAGGGTGTCCAACTTGAGACCAAGACGGGGTTCTTAATTCTCTCCCAGCAGGTAATGGGGTTGGCTCTTTCCTAGGGGATTCTTGGCTACATACCTACATACATGGGGAGAGGAGTTGGCCTAATGGCTAGGGCGGTCGACCTCGAATCTGGGGAACTGGGTTCGAGTCTCGGCAATGACGCTGAACATCCTGTGATTCTGGGCAAATCACTTAATCTCCCCGTGCCTAACAAAAAATGAATGTGTCCTCATGTAAAGCAACTGGTGCCATGTAAAGTGTTCTAATACCTGGTACCTTTGGGTCAAGTTTGCGCTATATAAAACTCTATAAAACAAAATACATGCTGGGTACACTTAGGTACATCTAGTTAGGGTTTTGCATCGTAGGAGTACTCACGATTACTGCCATGTATCTATATGCCTGCATACATTCATTGCTTTAGCACCATGGTAGAATTCTACCTTTTATTTACTCTGTTGGTGCTTATAACTGCATATATCTATTTCTGTCTAATGATTTTTGCAGCACATGTATTTTATACTAGAATGACGCTGGATCAATATATGCTTAGTGAAAACATCCCCACCATTTATTCTGTATATCTCTCTGAGACCGAGTGAGCACGAGTGTCTGAGCGAAAAGTACTGTACTGTTTCCACAATCCCTGAGGGGTCAGAGTTGTCATGTTCGATAGATGCCAGAAACTATTCGCTCCTTGGTAAGGTTGTGGGGCTTATAGTGGCACTGTGAGCTAGCTGGTCTACAGACTAACATATCCTTTGGGGGTGTCAGGAATCAGTCTGAACACCAAATCCCTTAGTTTATGTTATCTAAAACGCGTAGATCCTATATAGATTTATAGGAACTACACAACATCGTGCCTGTTAAAACGAACACAATTTAAGACCTAAAAACCCGTGCCTCTTGCGTCTACCCATTTATCACACAAAATGTGCCTTTGTGATGGCCTGTGAATAAAATCACAGAAAGTGAAAATGAAAACGAAAAGTGAACACATGCTGTGACTCCAATGAAAACTCTATAGCAAGCACATTCAAAAAGTGTGAGTTTTACTTCTCATAGCGCTTCCTACCTCCGACTTCCAAACCTATTGCATAGAGAAGCCGCTTAATTAGTAGTCCATGTTTGAACAAACAAGTGCGCCGACAGCATGGTTAGAACAGCCCTTGATAGAGTGAATGTTACGCCCATTTAAAAATAAGTTACTTGACCGCATGCAAGCATGGAAATGAAAAAAATATGTGAAAGTGGCCTAATTACATCATGAGAAAAAAACATGAATGACAACAAAGGTATTTGTAAATCATACTAAAGTGACTGAATATTAATTAATTCACAGGTTGTGAATCCCGTGTTCACATAAGGAACATGAGCATTAACAATTCAAAACCGTAACCCAGAGGGTTATAAGCAATTGTGCGATGGCTTTCTCAAAGGTTCCAAGATAACCGACATGCTGTAGAAAAGGCCTGGATTGGCATAGTACAAGCATTTGAAAATCGAGCTCACCATCTCTATATACCAAATAAGAAAAAGAATACTAAGGGGTCCATTACGATGTCGGGCGGAAGCACTACCGCCGTGCTGTCGGAGGCAAAAACCGCTAGTTACCGTCCGCCAGCAACGGCCCACACACCCGCTAAATTAGGATGTGAAAAGTCAGCCAAACACCGCCCGTAAGCCTGCGATGCCGCCCGCCATCAAAGTGCGCCCGTCTACGTAGCAGCGCGAGCCAATGGAGACACACCGTCCGACGAAATGACGTACCGCCCGGCGTTCAAATTACGATGCCACAACCAAACAGCCTCACCGGCAAAGAGACACCGCACGAGATACCAAGGCGGAAACCCGACTGTTATGTTATTTTATTTTGTTTTTGTATAGCGCATATACACCGACAGGTCTCTTAGCGCTTTGGAAGAAGCGGGACAGCGTCAAAGCGGGGAGGTCTCCATGGTATTGAGAGGTCTTATGTCGTATCTAGTGCTTCCCTAAAGAGAATAGTTTTTAGCTGCTTCCGGAAGAGAAGCAGACCAGGTTCTTTCCGAAGGGTATTGGGCAACTGGTTCCAGAGTTGTGGCAGGAGGACCGAGAAGGCTCGACCCCCTTTGGAAACCAACTTACTCCGAGGGCAGACCAGCTGGACGGCTTCTGCTGACCGAAGGGCCCGCCCTGGCACGTATTTGATTAGGCGTTCCCTTATGTAACCTGGGGCATGTCCGTATAGAGCTTTGTGGACAATACAGAGTCCCTTGAATTTCGCTCTCTGCTTAACAGGCAGCCAGTGCAGTTTGCGCAGCAGTGGAGTGGCATGAGTTCTTCTAGGCAACCTGAAGATCAGTCTAGCTGCGTCATTCTGTACCACCTGTAGTTTTTTCGTGAGTTTCTAGGGGAGCCCGACATATAGCGCATTGCCGTAGTCGAGTCGTGAGACAATAGTTGCTGATACTATAGTTTTCAGAGATGACACTGAAAGCAGAGGAACCAGTTTCCTCAGCTGTCTTAGAAGACCAGTGCATGTGCCCACCACCGAGTTGACTTGATGCATCATAGAGAGCTCAGAGTCGATCTTGATTCCCAGGATTTTTACAACTGGCGATGGGCTGGGGGGCCCCCAACTCTTTGGCCAAAACAGGCTGCTCCAGGGGTTGTTTTTTGATGGGAAGGCTAGTACTTCGGTTTTATCTGGTTTAATTTTTAGGGAGTTTGCAGTCATCCAGTTGACTGTAAACCTGAGGATGTTCTGGACTGATACTTGGGCACAGACCGAGTTATCGATCCTCAGGATGATCTGGGTATCATCCGCGTAGTTAAAAACTCGGCAGTCCATATTGGTTAGTGCAGCTACCAGGGGCTGCAGGTATATGTTGAAGAGGAGCGGGGACAGTGCAGAGCCCTGAGGGACTCCGCGGGAGATATTGCCCTTTTCCGATACCTGGGCACCAAGTTGGACCCTCTGCGAGCGACCTGATAGAAAAGATTCTAACCAATTATAGGCGTACCCTCGAATGCCCAGGGCCGTCAGCCGGGTCAATAGTGTTGTGTGGTGGTGGAGAGGGGGAACATGGCGGCCGGAAGCTAAACGGTCGCGGCGGAGTTTCCTTGGCGTGCACTGACCGGTCTCTCCGAGAGGCACAGAGTATACAGCTTTCTCAGCGGCATAATAATGTTGAATTAAGCAATTAGTGCTTAATATCCCCGTTCTGTTGGCTATATTTTCCTAAAATTTTAAAAAAATATATATACTTACGTTCCTTTCTCTTTTCTGGGTGGCCTGCTCTCTATGCTGGATGGTGCCCGGGGGTCGGGGCGAGGCGATCCTGGAGCCCTCGTTGCTGCGGTTCATCGGCGCGGCGCGTGACCCGAGGCGGTGGACTCCGGGCTTGCAGCTCCGGGTCTCCTATGGTAGAGTCAGCACATTCGGGCACGTCTCTGGGAGCCTTGGAGTGCAGACGCGAGGAGGCGTCTCGCAGAATGAGCGCGTGGTGAGAGTGTGCTTGCTCTTTCCTTTCCAGTCCGGTGTCAGCTCGGGAGAAGGTGAAGGGGAAGGTGACGGCGGAGGTAAGACTCTGAAATACTCCATTCAGGATTCAACAGACTTTTCAGGTGTCAGGACTGCCTTTGGGGGTGATAATGAGGTCAATGTGATTCGGGAACCTCTAAAAGGGACAGTCAACGTTTCTGAATCCAAGGATGAAGCTGTTTTTTCAAATCCTCCCACGAAGGCTTTCCTGTTGGTCAGTTTGCCCCTAAGCTCTCACAGTAAGGTACCTGTAGTACAGAGTTGCGCTAACTGGGTGGTTCGGACTGTTGTTTCACGGGGGTTCCCGGTACTGTATGGAGAACGGTGGGTATAGGGCCCCCTGTAGTGCTTTCAGCACTTTATCCACTACCAACCAAACTGTTAAGACAGATATTTGTCGCTATACCTTGCGAAATAGGGCTCCTAATCTGGTTGAATCCACTTCTGTTTCTCCCCCGGTAACAGATATTAGGGCCACTGTGAAGCAGGGCAAAGTGAGAGTTATCACGGAGAGTACCTCCCCCTGTGTGGTAGGGGGAGAGGAAAAGCTAAGAAAGTTCTGTCCTCTAAACTTAGAATAACTCCGTCTCTGAAAACATACTATAAGGTGTTATCCACTACATCGGAAAAGGGGCAGAATAAAAAAACTACCATGGCTTTTACTGGTGTCCAGGTGGGTCCCCCTCCTCTCCCTCCTCAGCCCCCTGTCATGTCTTCTCTAGGGGGACGAGTGGTGTAGATACATCGACGGGCCAGCAAGTGGTTATCCATTCGTCTGTGGAGATTTCAAACAGATTCTCGGCCCTGGATAACCAGGATCCCGTCTTAGGTCCCTCACTAACGGTGGAGAAGAGGGCTGTTCCTGAACCATCCTCGGTAGCCTTGTTAGCCAGACCATTTGACTCAACATTAGGCCTATTACCTAATACACCTTCGCCTGGATCTTTAGCTGATATTTTATTAAGTTTAAAGGAGGACATAGGGAAAAGGTTTTCAATCTCAGAGTCTAACCAAGCTACAATCCAGGCCTCATGTGAGGTTTTGGCACAAAAAATCGAAGAGGTTTCCCAGAGAACGGACGTTCTTGAGTCTGAAATTCCTAAAATCAAGGAAACTTTACTCTCTTCCTCAGTTGAGTTGGATAAATTAGTCCACCAAAATAGGGATCTGAAAGATGATATAGAGCGTCTTGAAAATCACTCAAGAAGAAACAATCTGAAAATACTAAATGTCCCGGAAGATCTGGAGGGGGAGACATTAAAAAAATTTTAATTTCACTTCTAAAGGCGACAATTCTTAAAGACTCACCGGAATTGGACCTGGATTTAGACATTCAGCGAGTGCACCGAGACCCTTACAGGAGGAACATGGAAAAACAAAAGCCCAGGAAAATTTTAGTCAACTTTCTCACATACTCTGTAAAAGAGAAAATCTTATCGCTGGCTTTGAAAGCAGGTCAGATAAAGAGCGAGTCCTCTTCTAGCTCATTTTCCTTCTCTATTAGATCGGATGTTTCCTATATCACAGCGACAAAACAGTGGGAGTTAGGCAAAAGAATGACAATTTTAAACTCCCTGGGGGCTAAGACACAACTGAGGTTCCCCGCATCCCTCCGGATTATGTGGAATAACCACATGCATAATCTTCGCCAAATTGAGGAAGTAGATGCCTTAATAGATAGAATAAGGAATGGGAGTGGGGTATAACTAGAGCGGGGTGAAAGTACTTGCTTCTCCTGCTGTGCTCTCTTGGAGAGACCGGTCTTGTATCAAATCGAAGGGTTTTCTTCTTGGAATTATTACGCCTTGGGATCCTCGCCATAGGGCTCATGCCCAGAGGAGAAGGGTGGGTTCCCCAGGGTATTGAGGGGTTAAAGGGGGCACTTGGGGGAGGGGGGAGTCGAGGGGTGGGGGAGCACGGGTGGGGCTGCAGTGGGAAAAAATATTAAAAATATCCTCAATCTCAACCATGCCTTAAGATTTATGCCATTTCCAGAATGTTTGAATAAAGCCCTGTCTGTAGATAGACACTGTAAGCCCTAATGGGTTCAAAAATTAAATTCATCTCGTGGAATATTAATGGGCTTAGATGTCTACGCAGGCAAAGATTAGTTATGAAGTTTCTGGAACAATCGTCTGCACAGGTCTGTCTCCTACAAGAGACACACCTGAGCCACCTGGAGAGTAGGGCCTTGTTTGGTAAATATCCGTGGGTCGAGAATTTTTGTACATCTGATCAAACAGTTCACAATAAGGGGGTAGCGATATTGATCAGGTCAGGTGCCAGAGGTATCATTAAATCAGTTTTGTCAGACCAATCTGGGAGATGGCTAATAGCCCAGTTGGAAGTTGGGGGGACTGAGTTGACTGTAGTTTCATTCTATGGCCCTAATGTTGACGATCCAGCTTTCATCTATAAAATACAGGCCAAATTGATAGGAATCACAACTCCAATGATAATTGGAGGTGATTTTAATGTCCTTCTTAACCCCCTACAGGATAGATCTAATCATAGTAACTATGTAGGTGCCCCTCGTATTCGCCGGGCAATGATAGACATGATTCACGATCTTGGGCTTGTCGACGTGTGGAGGGCAAAAAGGGGTGTAGCATCAGGCTTCACCTTCTTCAGTAAGAAATGTGGTCACGCCTCTAGAATTGACTACATCCTCACTGATAGGCTTGGTTTAGAGAATCTGATAGATATCTCTATTCTTCCAAGTATTCTTTCGGACCATGCCCCCATTTCTTTCCTATATGCAGGAAAAAAGCAAAGTCTAAATCCTAGATGGACATTCAAAAGGGCAATGCTGTCTAACATCGAAATAATTAGTGCCCTTAAAGTCTCTATAACGGACTATTTTGCAATAAATATGGGTTCGACATCGCTAGACTTTGTCTGGGACGCATTTAAAGCGCATTTCCGTGGACAGTCGCATAGTCTGATTTGTTCCAAGAATAGGGAAGAGGCTTTAGAATTCCAGAATCTGGAAAGGGAAATCTCCAGGTTGGAAGGAGAAAGAATGAGTTGTCCCCAGACAAATCTGACGCAAGTTCTTAAAGATCTCGAATGTCTGCGTCAGGAATATAGGGGGAGGTTGGACCAAAAGATCAAGGCTCAGTGGTCAGCCTGTAATATGCAGAATTATGAGTATGGGGAAAAGGTGGGTGCCCTTTTGGCTTGGAAGGCGAGGGGGGATCGCGTCAAAAATAATATAAGTGAACTGGTCATAGATGAGAGTGGGGTAACTTCTTGTAAACAGGAGGATATGCAAAAATGCCTCCTCGCTATGTTCTCTGATTTATATAGAGAAGAGATAACACCTAGTCCTGGGAGCATTCAAAACTGGCTTTTAAGTAAGGCATTACCGGTGCTATCAGAGGATAGCCGAACTGCATTGGATGCTCCCATTACTGAGATCGAGATAAAACTTTATATAAATAAGATCAAGAGCAACAAGGCTGCAGGGACCGACGCTCTTCCTGGGGAGATTTATAAAGTCTTTCAGGATGAGTTAGTATCCAGACTCTGTGAGTTATTCAATTATGTTTACAGCTCGGAAGGTAAAGTCCCTAGTTCCTGGAAGGGTGCTACGATCGTGCTTATTTTGAAGCCAGGGAAAGATCCCCTTAAAGCGGTTTCGTATAGACCAATCTCCCTGCTAAATGCTGATTATAAGCTCTTTATGAGTATCTTTGCGGGGAGACTGGTCAAGTTAGTTCCGCAGCTGGTTAACGTTGACCAAAAGGGTTTTATTCCTGGGAGGTTTATACAAGATTATACGTTGCAGTTGATCGGTAGTATTGACCTAGCAGTAGCGCGGTCAGAGCCTTTGGCGGTGGCAGCATATGATGCAGCCAAGGCATTCGACCGGGTCTGTTGGGTTTTTCTTTGGGAAACCCTCAAGACAATGGGATTTGGTCTAATTTTTATACAGACTCTGATTAGATGTTACGAGGGTGCCTCCGCAGTTATCTTGTTGAACGGTCTTTTAACATCAAGCTTTAATATAACAAGGGGAACTAGGCAGGGCTGTCCCATCTCGCCCTTATTATTTGATATCTACATTGAGCCCCTCGCTCAAGCTATCAGATTGGAAGATTCAATCACTCCATTTCAAGTCCACCATTATAGTAGTAAGTTAGCTCTATATGCGGACGATTTGCTGATTTACACTAATAATCCAATTGAGGTACTTCCAAGGGTGGAATCCCTCTTGAAGGAATTTGGTCAGTACTCAGGGTATCTGGTTAATCCTTCTAAGACTGAGGTAATGTGCTGGAATGTCAACAATTGGGTTGGGAGGATGAGCAAGGAATTTAGATACCGCGGGATTACTATAGTTAAGGATCTTGATGATATCCCTCAGATTAATTTGAAGAAGGTGTCTAAAGAAATTGACCATCTTTTAGCGAGATGGCAGAATCTGCCTTTGACTATCTATGGTCGGGTCAATCTTATAAAGATGGTCGTCTTGCCAAAATTAACATATTTGTTTAGCACTATTCCCCTTGATTTTCCTAGTAAGACTATAAGTAGAATACAAGGCAAAATAGGAAGTTTTATTTGGTTTAATAAGAATGCCAGGATATCCTAGAAGAAGTTAAGACGTAAGCTTCTGAAGGGAGGTTTAGCTCTCCCGGATTTGCTTTGGTATTCTTTTGCTTTCCAGTTTAAAAATATACGCTCATTGCTTATTACCACTCTTGAAACCAACTGGGGGAAGATCTTGGGCGAGATGGTCACGCTGGAAGGGGGAGGACTGGGTTTTCTATATAAGTTTGGGGCTCCAAGGTTTTTTAAAAAGGTTCGTCTAAAAGTCTTAAAAACAGCTCTTAAAGTCTGGTATGAGATCAGAAGGAAATTGGGGATTGGTTATTATTCTGATTTTGCTCCCATATGGGATTCCCTGGGTTACCTACATGGTTGGAAGATAGCCTTGCGTTGCCTATTAAAAACGCTGGTATAGTGATCTGGTCCGATCTTACTTCATCAGACGGAGTACACCCATGGGAGGTTTTAAGATCAAAAATAGGAAGTTCTTTTTCAAAATTTAAATATCTACAACTGTCCTCCTGGTATACAGCTGAAAAAGAAAATATAGTGGGAAATTGGGAAATCGAGCTTCGTCTTCAAAACCCAAAACCCATTAAGAAGGAGGTCGGGTATTGGTATAGAAACCTAGTAGACACAGATGTCGCAGATCTTCCTCCACATTATCATGTTTGGAATATGTCAGCTCTGGACGATCTTGCTGTTGATCTGTATGGTCTTTCCCTACAGATACTATATAAGTACGTTAAGCCCGCATCTCTTAAAAAAAAAACACTTCTACGTTATAAACAGACTTTATTATACCCCCATGAAAATAGCAAAATGTGCTCCTCTCTCTTCCCCGAAGTGCCCAAGATGCGATTTTATCGCGGCGGATGATATTCACATATTTTTTGAGTGTGCTATCTAAGTGGTTTTTGGAAGAATGTGGAGTGTGCTTTACGAGCAATTTTTAAAGTTAAGTTGAATTTGAATCTCCCATTAGTTATATTTGGCTTGGATAATGACCTGACCAATATGTTGTCGGTAACGCAAAAAGGCCTGTTACTCCTCCTGATTCTCATTGCTCGGAGGGAGATATGTAAACTTTGGAAAGATTCCAGGCCTCCTCTATATGAGAACTGGTTGAATGCTGCATTTGGCATGGCTCGTTTGGATCAAGACAGTAATTCTAACATTTGGGCATTGTTATTATCATGGGGTAATGAAATGCGATTAGTCCAATGCCCCTTGGTCCAATGATTACACCAAGCTTTATACAAAGAAGCTGGCCTGGCCAGGCCTAAAGCCTATGCAGTGGCAGAAGACCGGGGTGCCCAGGTCGGATGGTGGTTATTTTTGCTTTACTCTGCAGACGCTTTGGTGAGATGAGGACAAAAAAATAAAAAAAAATAAAAAAATAGTGTTGTGTGGCTGACCGTGTCGAACGCCTCAGAAAGATCTAAAAGAATCAGGGCGCTCGGCTCTTTGTTATCGGCCTTCATCCTGAGATCATCGAGTACGGATTGCATGACTAGCTCCGTGCTATGGTGGGCTCTGAACCCAGCCTGGCGAGGTTGGAGTAACTCATGTTCCTCCAGGAACGCTGAGGTTGTCTTCAGGACATGTTGCTCCACAACCTTCGCCAGGAACGGGAGCTGGGAGATGGGTCTATAATTTTTGAGCTCGGCCTTGTCTGCTCCCAGTTTCTTTAGTAGGGGCGTAACTCTGGCCTCCTTAAAATTAAAGGGGACTTGACCATTCGCCAAAGAGTTATTCAAAAGAGTGAGAATCTGACTCTCCAGGGCCGGCAGAGCCAACCGAAAGATCCTAGGCGGGCATGGGTCAGCCGGGGAGCCTGATTTGGTTCTGTTTATCAGAAGCATCAGAGATTCTGTGTCCAGTGGAGGGAAACTGGTGAGGAGCTGGCTGGTAGGAAGCGGGGGTGTAAGCAACTCCCCAGAGCTCAAGGTGATAGGGATTTTTTCAATCTCCAGGAGGATGTCTGTTATCTTCTGGAGAAAAAAAGACTGCAGTGCATTACAGTCTGAGGGTGCTACTGCAGAATTTACATCTGGCTTTTTACTGAGTTCATTGAGGATTTTAAAAGTCTCCTTCTGTTTGTTTGGAGCTTCAATTGTGCGAGCCTCATAGTACTCGGCTTTCCTAGTTGTAATAGATTTTTATAGAGAGCTAGAGTAGCTTTATAGTTTGTTAATTCCGTGGGGTCGTAGGCTTTCCGCCACTGTCTCTCGGCTTTGCGGAGGCTCTGTTTACTTTCCCTCAGTACCTCATTAAACCAGGGGGCCACCTTACCTTTAAGTCTGGTTCTTTCTCTCCGTTCCGGTGCTATTTGATCGATGGCTGTTTGAAGAGTATTACTAAGGGTTTGGCTTTCTGTGTCAATGTTGCCCTCCTCCAATTTGGGTGGGGGTAACCTCTGTAGAGTGTCCGCTAGATTGTCTGCCTGAATTTTGTGCCAGCTCCGCACTCTCCTCCACTCAGGCGGGTGTAGTGCAGGAGGACTATCCAATGGGACCCAACAGGAAATTAATGAGTGGTCAGACCAGGCGCATGGTTGAATACTTGTTAGCCTGACAAGATGGTTAGATGACCAGACTAAATATAGGGTATGCCCTTTAGTGTGAGTGGGGCAATCCACCAATTGATGGAGCCCCAAATTAGACATTCCCATGTCAAACTGCCTAAGCTGGGGTTCCCCTGGTTCCTTCTCCCAGTGGTAATTGAAATCTCCAACTACCATGAGTCTTTGATATCGTGTACTGAGATCAGCCATGATCTCAGCAAAATGATCATTGAAACCAGAGGTTGTATCCGGGGGGCGGTAGACTACCAGGAGAAGGAGGCAGGAGGATTTGGAGCTAATTTTTACTCCCAGAATATCTGTGTTATCCATGCTCTCTGCTATTATCTTGGTGGCCTTGAGTCTGGTGTTGAAAAGGATCGCCACTCCCCCTCCTCTCCTGTTGTCCTGCCTGTTATGCCAGAAGGCATCAAAATTGCCTGGTAGTGCAGCAATGATATCGGGGGTCGATGCGTCCCCTAGCCAGGTTTCTGTGAGTGCCAGTATGTCAATATCCCCCTCCTGGAGGAGTGCAAAGTACGAGTACGGAGACCAAAAAGGCAGCCCACCCCGAAATGAATCCTGCACTCCAGGCCATCCCCATGCTGTACCTGATGCACCACCTAGGAGTGAACGCGCCACGACGACGCAGGTAGGCAGACACACAACAAGGGCACGCAAACACTGCACACAATGCAAGGGCGGAAAACCTGTACATGGCCCCCCCAAACACCCCTGTGTGGACAGGACACATCCACCACTGTACCCACACATGTCCCACCTGTTAAAATAAAACAACTCGCAACATCCTGGGCACCCACTACCCGGGACCAGGAAGTGATGTCCCCGTCACGGCACCGCAGCGCAGCGGCGATGGCGCAGGTACACATGCGCACAACGCAGAGGCCAACGACAGCGCCACGCATGGGCTGCACACAAACACCACAGGGTCACAACTACACACCCCACACACCAGCCCCACCCTGAAGGCACATGTCACGTGGCCTTCCTGCATCAGTCATGTCCCCAACCGACAACTCACAGTTGTCAACTGGATGTCACACAAGTGTCCCGAACAGGGGAGTAATGTGATGGCAAAATAGGACACACCCTTGTGTGCAAAACATGGAGAAGCACACGGTGGCTGCTACATAACAGCGCAGAATATGGACATTGTCCGTAAAAGGCACGCCAGTCTCATCCAAAAATACCTATACCATCCTGCTCGCAATATCAAGCCATGCAATGTACAAAATAGAAAAACCCTGCTGCCTGAGAACAGGTGTTTCCAATTACTACACCCACACAGAAGCCTCAATGTACAGCGGAAACGTAGTGTCCCGCCCACACACGGGAGAGCAGATAGCACTGAATGGCCTTCCAGTCCTACTCTGAAATCACATTGCAACAAATTATGCAGGAGAATGGAGCCATTGTACCAACAAGAAGCCAAACATAGCCATGCAGAGGAAACCTTTCACTGGCAGATAGCGCCTAACATGAAAGAAAGATAATACTACAAAATACAATTATACCACTCCTCCATGTGGGCCAAATGCAACTAATCTGGAAAGAGTCAGACACCACTGGCCTTGACCATTCATTGAAGCATGTGGGATGAGGGCCTGTGTCCTCCGCCCAAGCTATACCCCAAGTCCTGCCGCCGTACATCCATTCCTGAATTCCCAGCATTGTTGGAGGTTGCACTCTGCTGACTGCTCAGGCATCCGGAGCACGCCATCACATCACCCTGTAGCAAAATGGCTGTTGCACCAGTGCTTCTCAACTACGCCGGACAGATCAAGCTGTACAGTGACCGCTTGCTACACATAGTGGGCTGTTCAAATCTGGCTATGCTGAATGTAAGTTACCGAGTAACTTACCGCATTGCAATGTTCAGCTGCGTCATCCCCGTTTTCTACTGTCGGAGGTGTCCGTTCCACTGTCCTGTGGATTTATGTCTCTCCAACCCGGCATGTCCAAAGGCGGACTTGGTACACCTGTTTGCAGCCCTGGACGCCCACAACAGGATCTGTTCAGTGTATGGGGGCATGGCGTATGTGGCTGCAATCGGGGACACACTGCAATGGGACCAGTGTGCCTCCACACAACGTCTTCTGGATCACAGTTTCATCGAATGTCATCCAACATGTCCCATCAGGCTTCTACAAGGGACAACTTACGACGAACACGTTGCCACCCACCATCCGCTTCATTGGATGTCATCCATGTTTACCATCAATGGGATGGATGCCCTGCTGGAAGGTATCTGTTAGACTTGGCATCTTTTCGCGTGTTTCCCCTGAATTTTTGCTTTCTGACCTCCCGGTTTTGACCCTGTTTTTGCGGGTGTAATGATTCTGCGCACTTCCCTCACTGCTGTCCAGTGGGAAAGTGCAAGTGCTCCTGTATAAAATGTGTTACGGATTGGCGTTTCCATGATTGGCCTATTTGGTTTATGTGTCAGTCCCTTGTAAAGTGCACTGCGAGTGCCAGGGCCGATAGACCAAATGCTGTTGGTGGGCTGCAGCACTGGATTGTGCCACCCACGCAAACAGCCCGTAAAGTGTAACTCGGGCCTGCCATTGCAGAGCCTGTGCGCAGCCTGGGGCTGCCATGTCGACTTGGCAAGTGCGCACACTTGCAAGTCCCTAAACCTTCCCTTTTCTACATGTTAGTCACCCCTAAGGTAGGCCCAAGGTACCCCTGTGGGCAGGGTGCGTTGTATGCGAAAGGTAGGACATTCCCTGGTGTGTGTGGCATGTCCTGATAGTGAATTACAGCCTAGTTCGTTTTTCACTATTGCAAGGCTACCTGTTCCCCATAGGCCAGAACGGGCAGTTTTGATTATTACAGCTTATAATCCTAACTGACCCCGGGAACATGATAGAAATTCGAGTTTAGTATGCCTGGACTCAGAATGGTAAAATGCATCTTTTAGTGAAGTTGGTTTGAACATTCTGTGTTTGAAAATACCACTTTTAGAAAGTGGGTATTTTCTTGTCTAACCATCCAAGCCTGCCTCTGCGAGGTTGTGTATTCCTTGTCTGGAGCGTGAGTGACAGGGGCTGGGGGATGCCAGGAGACAGGGTGAGTCAGCACAGGGCTGAATAGCAAGATCTACATGTAGATGGGTGGGAGGGGTTGCACCTGGGCCCTGAATAGGACAGTGCCTTCCCTCCACAATGCTGGCTCCACCTCCTGTGGTGCGTCTGATGTCCCTGGCCTACTCTCTGAAAGAAGGGACGGAGACTTGTCAACAAAGTGCTCCAGAACTGGTTTGGACTAGGCGAAGGCCTCTCTGCCTTCAGAGAACAAAGGAATTTGGGATATAAATATTGGGGCCCTGACCCCATGAATTTAGACCTCGCTGGAATCAAGGAACCTGCCAAGACGAAGAGCTGGAAGAGCTGCCAGGAGGAGTACTGCCCCTTTGCTGTGTTGTTGCTTTGTTGGGTTGGCTTGCAGCTGCTGCTTCTGCCTTGGGCAGTGAAAGGACTAGACTGAACTTTCTACAAACTTGTGCTGAGTATCTCCAAGGGCCTGAAACAGAGCTGGCCTCCTGTTAAGAAGTCTCAGGGACTACAAAGACTTCACAAGCCTCTGGGTACCGCTTCTGGAACGCTGTTTCAGTTGCCACAGAGGAAGGGAACTGCAACCGACTCCGTCAACCGAATCCATCCCTGACCGGTGACCTGTTTGCACCGCAGACCGCATCGCCCCACTTCGCAGCGCAACCCTGGTCTCACCGTAGGCGACGTCCGACGCCGTCAACACCGAGCCGCTGCTTGCACCGTGACCTGTGGGCACCGCAGTTCGCATCGCATCGCTTCACTGAACCAGCCGGTCCCGACCGATGCAGACGCTGCAACTGGCTCAACGGTCGTGGCCGCATCGCATTTGGGGCACCGCTCGCACGTTTGCGACGCACCGCTCCGACTCGCACCGCTGTCCGACGCCAGCTCCCGCACTCCGGCTTGGTCGCCTGCATCGCAACCTGTCAGCACCGCATCGAGCATCGTCTCACCTTGCATCGCACGCCTTGGACTCACCGACTCCGTCTGCACGACGCTTATCGAGCCGCTGCCTGCACCGCATCGAGGGACACCGCACCTTGCATCGCTCCGTCTTGCACCGCAACCGTGACGAACGCCGACCGGCTCGTACACTCCGTACCAGCCACAACGAGAAAGGTACTGTGACCGAGTCTGATCACGACTCTGCTGGCCCGTAGCGACGCGGTCGGCTGGAACTGTTGGACTCTGTGTAATTCAGCATCGCGGTAGACCCGGACGGGGCTACCGACTCGTACGAACTTTGCTTTTGTGTTATTCCTGCAAAGAAGAAGTTACCTTATCAAGCATTCATTTTTAAAGTATAGTACTGTGGATTTTTGTCGTAATTGGTCTTGTCTTGAGTATATAAAAATATTGGTTATTTTTCTAAACTGGTGTGGTGTCCGTTTGTAGTGCTTACACTGTATTACTGTTGGTTATGTGCAAATGCTTTACACACTGCCTCTAGAATAAGCCTGACTGCTCGTGCCAAGCTACCAAGGGGGTGAGCAGGGGTTATTTTAGGAGTGTAACTCCCTTACCCTGACTAGGAAGAAGGGTCCCTACTTGGACAAAGGTGCAAGCCCTTGCCAACTAGAGATCCCATTTCTAACATTGGTTGTCAGCGGTGAGGATAGGATTTGTGTTTGCACTTGACTTACAGTGATTGGTGTGCACTACTACCATATCGCAGACCATTACTTACCACATACTGATTCTTTTTCTTTTGGCCTATTTTTGATCTTGCCAGTTTTCAACTCACTACTTTTGTCATGCCTGAATCAGCTGCATCATCCGTTGCATCTCTGGAAGTTATCTTTGAGGAGGATAGGTTGGAAACCTACGCCGTAAAGGAACTACGAGCAATTTGTAAAAACCTGAAAGTCCAAATTAAAGGCCTCACAAGAAAGGAGGAGCTACAGAAGGCGCTGAGGGCCTGGGTAGCAGCCAGACATGCCAGTGGGCAGCCTGGTAATCTCAGTGAGGAGGTGGAGGAGCCTATTTCCAGGGTGGATGTGCTTTTGGGTGAGGGGGAACCCGCCAGGTCAGGCAGCAGCAGTCTGTCCCCAGAGGAGCTGGAGGACAGGCGGGAGGCAAGACAGTTTGAGCTGCAGAAGCTCAGGCTGGAGAGTGAGCGGGAGGGGAAGAGATTGGCCATGGAGGAGAAGAAGATGCTCTTAGAGCATGAGAGAGAACTGAAGGAGCTAGAACTTAGGAGTAAGTCAGGCTCAGATGGTGGCAGCAATTCGTCCAGAAAGGCAGACAGGATTGTGCACATTCCCAAGAATGTAGGCAAGGAGTTCAAGAAGGGGGATGACATACAAAGGTGGTTTCAGGGTTATGAGGCAGCCATACACATGAATGGGTCCCTGAGGAAAATTGGGGAGCAGGATTGTGGCCACTTTTCCCTGAAGAAGCAAGGATGCTCTGATAGCTTTGGGTAAGGGGTATCACCTCACCTATGCTGACATGAAGGATGCCCTTCTCACTAAGTATGGTCTTACTCCTGAAAAGTACAGGGATCAGTTCAGGTCCAGTAAGAAGTCTGATGCCAACACTTGGTTGGAATGTGTGGATGTGTTCTGCAGGTCTCTGGATGGCTGGGTAAAGGGCAGTAATGTGACAGATTTTCAGGGGCTCTACAACTTGATTGCATGGGAGCACTTGTCTAGTCTATGTTTTGCAGATCTGCGCCAGCACCTAGTGGATAGTAAGCTAACTGACCCCAGGAAGCTTGCTATGGAAGCGGACCGCTGGGTGAGTACCAGGGTCCACAAGAAAGCGTTTGGGGAGACTCAGCCAAAGGTGGGCAGGGTCCCCAGCAGAAGAGTGGGGGGGACAAGGGTAAAACACAGGAGTTCTCTAAAGGGCCCCAAACTAGTACCCAGGGTAAAGGTTCCCAGCCCCCCGGTGATAAGAAGAAAGGGGTCTCTACAGGGAAGCCTGTTGAGACCGGCCCCCACAAGTGTTATGCATGTGACCAGGTAGGTCACTTTAAGGGGGACCCCAAGTGCCCAAAGGGGACACAGCCACCCACCGGTGGACAGTCCAAAGTGTTGGCTAGTGTAGCGCTTGGGGAGGAGGGGTGCCCACAGGAGGGTGGGGATCCCGCAGAAATGACCCTTGTCTCACTAGGGGACAGTGAGATGGTCCCAGGAAACCAGGTGCCCCCTAACACAAAGAAATATAGCACCTGGGTGACCATCAATGGGAACAGGGTAGAGGCTCTCAGAGATACTGGAGCCAGTGTGACCTCAGTCCGGTGTCACCTGGTCTCTGAGAAGCAGGTAGTCCCAGGGGCATTCCACCAAGTAGTTGCTGTAGACAACTCTGAGCGCCAGTGTATGGTGGCGCAGGTTCCCTTTGAATGGGGGGAGTCTCAGGTCCCTTGAGGGTAGTTGTGAGCCCTACCATGCCTGTAGATTGTCTGCTAGGTAACGACCTGGAGCAGTCCTTATGGAAGGATGTTGAGCTCAGGTCTCACTTGGAGATGCTTGGGTTGCCAGAGTGGGCATGCATGTCTACTCGGTCAATGGCAGCCAGAAAGGGTGATCAAGAGGACTTGGAGCCTGGAACAGTGGCCCAAGTCCCTGCCAAGAAGAAAGGGCAGGGGCGCGGGAAACCGGCCCCCGAAGTTCCCACGGACCGGGAGGAGGCGGACCTCGAGGGGGACGCCCGGTGCCTACAGGGGAGCAGGTAGCCGAACTGGGAGACATCTCTGAGCTGACCCATTGGCAGCAAGAAGGGGGTCCCACCAGGGAGGAGTTCTGCAGGGAGCAGAACGAGTGCCCTACTCTGGAGGGTCTGCGGCGGCAGGCTGCAGACCAGGCAGCTGGTAATCAGTCCGGGTCACATCTGATCTACTGGGAGAGTGGTCTCCTATACAGTGAGCCTAAGGTTGCTGAGCCTGGGTCAGCCCGTGTGCTGGTGGTACCCCAGCGCTTCAGGACCTTCCTACTGGGCTGGCTCATGACGTGCCTTTGGCAGGACATTTGGGGCAGGACAAGACCTTTGATAGGCTTGTCACCCACTTCTTTTGGCCCCAAATGCAAAGGCAGTCAGATGCACACTGTAGGTCTTGCCAAACTTGCCAGGCAAGTGGTAAGAGTGGGAGGAAGGTCAAAGCTCCTCTCCAACCTTTTCCTGTTGTTGGAACACCCTTTGAAAGGGTAGGGATGGATATTGTGGGGCCACTGGATCCCAAGACAGCCATGGGCAACAGGTACATCCTGGTCTTGGTGGACCATCCCACCCGGTACCCTGAGGCAATCCCTCTCAGGGCAACGACGGCGCCAGTGGTGGGCCGGGCGTTAATGGGGATCTTTTCCCGTGTGGGATTCCCCAGAGAGGTGGTTTCTGATAGGGGGACCAATTTCATATCCAAGTATATGACATCCCTGTGGAAGGAGTGTGGTGTAACCTACAAGTTACCACTCCTTACCACCCACAAGGAAACGGTCTGGTGGAGAGATTCAACCAGACCTTGAAAGGCATGATCAAGGGTCTAACAGAACCAATGAGGCGTAAGTGGGACGTCCTCTTGCCATGCCTACTCTTTGCATACAGGGAGGTGCCTCAGAAGTCTCTTGGGTACAGCCCCTTTGAGCTCCTGTATGGCCACCCTGTCAGAGGACCTCTGAGTTTGGTAGAAGGAAGGCTGGGAGGCGGCTCCCAGGAAAACTCCCCAGGATGTATTTAGCTACATGCTGGCCTTTAGAAACCAAACTGCCCGCTTCAGGAAACTCGCTCAGGCGAACCTAGAAGCAAGCCAGGAAGAAATGAAGAGATGGTATGACCAGAATGCCACTCTGGTCGAATTTCAACCTGGGCAAAAAGTGTGGGTCATGGCCCCAGTGGCACCTTGTGCCTTGCAGGACAAGTGGACTGGGCCATATGAGGTGGTGGAGCGCAAAAGTGACGTCACCTACCTGGTGGATTTGCAGGCTCCAAGGAACCCTTTGAGGGTCCTTCACGTGAACCACCTCAAGCCCCACTTCGAGAGGTCCGAAGTGAGTATGCTCTTGGCGACAGATGATGGGGTGGAAGAGGAGAGTGAGCCTCTCCCTGACCTCCTGTCTACCAAGGAGCATGATGGGTCAGTAGAAGGTGTGATCCTCTCCCCTACTCTGACTCAGGAGCAGCAGGGGACTGTCACCAGTTATTGGGACAGTTCGCCCCACTGTTCTCTCTGACCCCCGGTGTTACTCACTGGTGTACCAATGACGTGGACACTGGTGACAGCCCTCCTGTGAAGCACAAGATTTACAGGTTGACTGACCGGGTCAGAGCCAGCATCAAGGAGGAGGTCTCTAAGATGTTGGCGTTAGGGGTGATTGAGCCCTCCAACAGTCCTTGGGCCAGCCCAGTGGTCTTGGTCCCAAAGGCTGCTGCGCCCGGTGCCACTCCAGAACTCCGGTTTTGTGTGGACTACCGTGGGCTCAATGCCGTCACCAGGACTGACGCGCACCCCATCCCCAGAGCTGATGAGCTCATTGATCGGTTGGGAGCTGCCCGGTTCCTCAGCACGTTTGATTTGACGTCTGGGTACTGGCAGATTGCCTTAACCGATGGGGCCAAGGAGAGATCAGCATTCTCAACCCCAGAAGGTCATTACCAATTCCGGGTGATGCCCTTTGGGTTGAAGAATGCCCCTGCCACCTTTCAGAGGTTGGTCTATCAGGTGTTGGCTGGGCTGGAGGATTTCAGTGCCGCCTACCTGGATGACATTGCTGTGTTCAGTTCCAGCTGGGAAGAACATTTACAGCACCTTGAGAAAGTGTTGAGGGCTCTGCAAGGTGCAGGCCTCACGATCAAGGCCAGTAAGTGCCAGATCGGGCAGGGTTCTGTGGTGTACTTGGGACACCAGGTAGGAAGCGGCCAGGTGGCGCCCCTACAACCCAAGATTGACACCATTCTGGCTTGGGAGCCCCCCAAGACCCAGACAGAGGTGAGAGCCTTCTTAGGTCTCACCGGCTACTATAGGAGATTTGTTAGGGGCTATGGCACCATTGTTGCCCCCTTAACAGAGCTGACTTCTAAGAAGCAGCCCAGGAAAGTGATCTGGACTGAGTCCTGCCAGAAAGCTTTTGATGCCCTGAAGGCAGCCATGTGCACGGCGCCCATGCTCAAGGCACCTGACTTCTCCAAGGAATTTGTCGTGCAGACTGACGCTTCAGAGCATGGTGTGGGAGCGGTGCTCTCACAACTGAACGAAGAGGGCCTGGATCAGCCTGTAGTCTTCCTTAGCAGGAGACTACTCCCCAGGGAACAGAGGTGGAGTGCCATAGAAAGGGAAGCTTTTGCTGTGTTCTGGGCGCTGAAGAAGTTGAGGCCATACCTGTTTGGGACTCACTTCCGGGTTCAGACAGACCACAGGCCCCTCAGATGGTTGATGCAAATGAGGGGTGAGAATCCAAAACTGCTGAGGTGGTCCATCTCCCTACAGGGAATGGACTTTACGGTGGAACACCGTCCTGGTACAGAACACGCCAACGCAGATGGTCTGTCCAGGTTCTTCCGCCTTAGTGAAGAGAACTCCAATGGGGTTGGGTAGTTCTCCCTACTTTCAGCTGGAGGGGACATGTGTTAGACTTGGCATCTTTTGGCGTGTTTCCCCTGACTTTTTGCTTTCTGACCTCCCGGTTTTGACCCTGTTTTTGCGGGTGTAATGATTCGGCGCACTTCCCTCACTGCTGTCCAGTGGGAAAGTGCAAGTGCTCCTGTATAAAATGTGTTACGGATTGGCGTTTCCATGATTGGCCTATTTGGTTTATGTGTCAGTCCCTTGTAAAGTGCACTGCGAGTGCCAGGGCCGATAGACCAAATGCTGTTGGTGGGCTGCAGCACTGGATTGTGCCACCCACGCAAACAGCCCGTAAAATGTAACTCGGGCCTGCCATTGCAGAGCCTGTGCGCAGCCTGGGGCTGCCATGTCGACTTGGCAAGTGCGCACACTTGCAAGTCCCTAAACCTTCCCTTTTCTACATGTTAGTCACCCCTAAGGTAGGCCCAAGGTACCCCTGTGGGCAGGGTGCGTTGTATGCGAAAGGTAGGACATTCCCTGGTGTGTGTGGCATGTCCTGATAGTGAATTACAGCCTAGTTCGTTTTTCACTATTGCAAGGCTACCTGTTCCCCATAGGCCAGAACGGGCAGTTTTGATTATTACAGCTTATAATCCTAACTGACCCCGGGAACATGGTAGAAATTCGAGTTTAGTATGCCTGGACTCAGAATGATAAAATGCATCTTTTAGTGAAGTTGGTTTTAACATTCTGTGTTTGAAAATACCACTTTTAGAAAGTGGGTATTTTCTTGTCTAACCATCCAAGACTGCCTCTGCGAGGTTGTGTATTCCTTGTCTGGAGTGTGAGTGACAGGGGCTGGGGGATGCCAGGAGACAGGGTGAGTCAGCACAGGGCTGAATAGCAAGATCTACATGTAGATGGGTGGGAGGGGTTGCACCTGGGCCCTGAATAGGACAGTGCCTTCCCTCCACAATGCTGGCTCCACCTCCTGTGGTGCGTCTGATGTCCCTGGCCTACTCTCTGAAAGAAGGGATGGAGACTTGTCAACAAAGTGCTCCAGAACTGGTTTGGACTAGGCGAAGGCCTCTCTGCCTTCAGAGAACAAAGGAATTTGGGATATAAATATTGGGGCCCTGACCCCATGAATTTAGATCTCGCTGGAATCAAGGAACCTGCCAAGACGAAGAGCTGGAAGAGCTGCCAGGAGGAGTACTGCCCCTTTGCTGTGTTGTTGCTTTGTTGGGTTAGGCTGCAGCTGCTGCTTCTGCCTTGGGCAGTGAAAGGACTAGACTGAACTTTCTACAAACTTGTGCTGAGTATCTCCAAGGGCCTGAAACCGAGCTGGCCTCCTGTTAAGAAGTCTCAGGGACTACAAAGACTTCACAAGCCTCTGGGTACCGCTTCTGGAACGCTGTTTCAGTTGCCACAGAGGAAGGGAACTGCAACCGACTCCGTCAACTGAATCCATCCCTGACCGGTGACCTGTTTGCACCGCAGACCGCATCGCCCCGCTTCGCATCGCAACCCTGGTCTCACCGTAGGCGACATCCGACGCCGTCAACACCGAGCCGCTGCTTGCACCGTGACCTGTGGGCACCGCAGTTCGCATCGCTTCGCTTCACTGAACCAGCCGGACCCGACCGACGCGGACGCTGCAACTGGCTCAACGGTCGTGACCGCATCGCATTTGGGGCACCGCTCGCACATTTGCGATGCACCGCTCCGACTCGCACCGCTGTCCGATGCCAGCTCCCGCACTCCGGCTTGGTCGCCTGCATCGCAACCTGTCAGCACCGCATCGAGCATCGTCTCACCCTGCATCGCACGCCTTGGACTCACCGACTCCGTCTGCACGACGCTCATCGAGCCGCTGCCTGCACCGCATCGAGGGACACCGCACCTTGCATCGCTCCGTCTTGCACCGCAACCGCGACGAACGTCGACCGGCTCGTACACTCCGTACCAGCCACAACGAGAAAGGTACTGTGACCGAGTTTGATCACGACTCTGCTGGCCCGTAGCGACGCGGTCGGCTGGAACTGTTGGACTCTGTGTAATTCAGCATCGCGGTAGACCCGGACGGGGCTACCGACTCGTACGAACTTTGCTTTTGTGTTATTCCTGCAAAGAAGAAGTTACCTTATCAAGCATTCATTTTTAAAGTATAGTACTGTGGATTTTTGTCGTAATTGGTCTTGTCTTGAGTATATAAAAATATTGGTTATTTTTCTAAACTGGTGTGGTGTCCGTTTGTAGTGCTTACACTGTATTACTGTTGGTTATGTGCAAATGCTTTACACACTGCCTCTAGAATAAGCCTGACTGCTCGTGCCAAGCTACCAAGGGGGTGAGCAGGGGTTATTTTAGGAGTGTAACTCCCTTACCCTGACTAGGAAGAAGGGTCCCTACTTGGACAAAGGTGCAAGCCCTTGCCAACTAGAGATCCCATTTCTAACAGTATCGCATATATGACAACTTGTCAATTCATGGGTCCCCGACTCAATACCCCCAATTGAACATTGATGTTCAACACCGTACCTATGCTTGGCTTTCGCACGGAGTGGGCAGTTAGCTGTACAACAACTATACCATACAATCTGCAACTAACACCTTACCATCAACTCCACTGCCATGACATCTGACATTTTCGGGACATGCACTCGGTTCCTCACCATATCCCGTGTCTCTGCATGACCAGGGGGAGGCAGAGGTATGGGACTTGTGTACAGTAACCACATGGCCAATACTGCATGAACAACTATGCTATAATATGTTTTCTACGCACCTGAACACATGCATGGCACACTTATCTGTTTGCTGTATTACGTGAGAACTGTCACCTCACCTTTGTCTGTACTTCCGTGCCAGGACTTTTGCATGGACAACAAATGCAACCCCCTACAACATGGCCCTAGTTATTGTGTCATGTTCAGTAGCCACCACATTGCAACAACTTGTGAGACGCTGCTGCATGCATGTAGGCTCATGCTCTGATGTCACCTCTGACGCAGGTGTGTCGGAGTCACTATTGTAGTAATCCCGTACCATGGAACTGAGATGTACTGTGCCTATGATGTCAAGCTGTCTGGTAGGCAAAATGAATACTGTCTGTGTCAAAGTCTAGAGCTCTTCAGTAATGAGCAAATGTACTTTAGCATAGCAAGGGCAAGGCAGTTGTAACTCTGAAGCCTTTATTCCACAGTCAACAACTAATCACATCTACCTGTACCCCCTTTGTATGTGTAATCATGCTAAGTATATCCTCCACATTTGCTGCCAGTAGTGTCCACTATACTGCATCACAGAGGAAGTAAGTCCAAATACATGCCTTGAAGCAAATATGTGACTCTGTAGAATTATTTATCGAAGACAAGTACGAATGAGAGAGGATGAGAGTGTGTGAAGTACACGAGAGTCGTGAGATGACCATGTAGTCTAGTGTCATTGGATGTCAATGCATATGAGTTGCCGCCACAGTGGACCTAGTGAATACTACAGGTCGTGGGCCTTGGCTTGTCAGACTCTGACGTGGCCCAACAGATCATCACATTAACACTGACGGCCTGGTCACTACAAAGCACAGTCCTACATTTTGACATCACACTCATCAAGCAAAATTAGGAGCCACGCAAGAAGCATGCTACAGCAATGCATCACAAAACACACACATGATATCAGTGTGGGTGGGCAGGTATGCACAGTGAGTACAAACTGCAGAAATTCACATACATGCTTAAGTAAACAAGGCACAATCTTGACAGTCACACACCCTGCAGACCCACAATGTCCAAAACATATCAAGTAGGAGTCTTCCTGAACTGCAAGGACACACCCACACACTGCACACTGTGCAACATACAATACACACATGTGCTCACATTCACAGACCTGAACACGGTTACAAACACCCACCATGGCCCTGGGTAACACATGTGTGTAGTCGACATTGCCAGAGCGCACACACACACACCAACACTACCCCAAAGTCACACCCTTCACACCACACATACCTACACCTTCCAAATGCACACATTGAAAGTAAGCCCAGGCCACATTGAAAGAACATTGAGCCCAGGCTCAATGTTCATCACAAGATTAACATACACCTACACTGCTGGCCACACAGAAAGTAAGCTCACATATACCCGCACACTCTGCACATGCTACCTGTCATCCTGTGGCTAGACTCACACCCTGTGCTTTGCTTGCACGCAAACATGACACGTATACATCTTCCCAGAAATACCACCAAATACATGCAGACAATCCGTGTGACAAAAATACTTCTTCATCACACACACAAGTAGCAGAGTCTGAAAGAAGTGAAGTCCCTGCCACGTGTAAAACACATTGGAATGTGAGACCAGACATTGCAATTGTTGAGGTATCATACACGGCATGTGCCTCACTTAACTATGCACACACAGTAACAACTGCAATCAGCAACTACACAGACACAACCGACTACAGGAACAACAGCATCCAGTCACAGATTACATAGACAGGCGGCAATATTGTTCAACACCAGGGACAGTGGCCAGTCCGATGTGCAGAGTAGTGATACGAAAAGCTGCGTATGCAATGTGTGTGAGTGTACCCTGCCATGGCCAGCAAGACTGCCATGGCAGTCACAATAGCCATTACAACCACCACTGTGTCACAGGTAGTAGTGTGAGGGTGCCTACCATTCAAACAGGATGCCAGTCCGACTCAGTGCTGTCTGTGTGCTACGGGACAGTTGGAGGTCCGCCCCTGAGAGAGAAGCACAACTGTGGAAGACACACATGTGGCATGTGAAGCGGGAGGGCTGCTTGGCCCAGGTGGGTGTGTGGCACGGGTAAGTGCACTCATGCAGTGTTGTAACAGACTGTGTAGGGAGGATTCCGGAGGGGTAGATTTCCACTGTGTTGGGTATTTGGAAAGCCTACCTGTCTGGGGATGAATGTGAACTCGAGTGGGCACAACAGGCGGGCACACGATCAATGCTGCATCAGGTGTAGACGTTAGCCCTCCCTCTGGGGACATGCTGGATACTGCTGTGCATCTGCCAGGCCCTTGCCAAGGCACTTACATCCCCTGTCCTTTCAGGTGTACCCCCTACATTGTCCACCTGCACAGGCTACCCAGGGCACGGGATGGCAGTGGAGCTTGGTGGGTGGGAGGTCATGGCGCCCTTCTCCTGTTCACATCTCGCAGGCAACACATTCTCAGTGTGCAGCAGGGCATAAGTCCTAAATAAGAAGTCGGGGGACGCTGACGTCACGACAGGAAGTGACGTCACGAAAGGTGGCTTGCACCATCAGACTCATTGCCGCCCCTTGCTCACCCCTTAGATGCGATTGCATCAGAGACGCCAGCGCGTGAGCAGCAGCTCCAATCTCGCCTCAGAGAGGCCAAAGAGTGAATGTGTGGCTCCATTTGCTCCAGTTATCGAGCTCGCGGCAAAATAAGTGGGGGGACGCCGTCCACCCGCGTGGTACCCCGACTCGATCCCCGGACAACAGTGACAATGCATGACAGTCTCCGGAGTCCGGATACACCACATGCAACACACAGAAGCTGTAGCTGCCCTAGCGGGCCAGGCCGCAAACACCATCCCAGACGAAAGGTAGACCCACCCCGGCGCGCATAGTCATTACATCCGCTGACATTGACAAGGGACCCATGGAGTGAGATATGTGCCTCAGGGTGACGGGCCTCCGAGCCATCCCCCGCCAACGAGTGTCATGCAACTCACACATATCGTAAAGCCAATAGGACACTTTGCCTGCACAGTGCCAGGGCTCGAGTCGGGGTACCACGCGGGTGGACGGCGTCCCCCCACTCATTTTACCACGAGCTCGATAACTGGAGCAAATGGAGCCACACATTCACTCTTTGGCCTCTCTGGTGCGAGATCGGAGCTGCTGGTGCGCGCGCTGGCTTCTCTGATGCAATCGCATCTAAGGGGTGGGCGAGGGAAGGCAATGAGTCTGACGGTGCAGGCCACCTTTCGTGATGTCACTTCCTGTCGTGACGTCAGCGTCCCCCCACTCCTTTTTTTAGGACTCGTGCCCTGCTGTTGTCAGTTGTGCCACTTTCAAGGGGGGTGGAGAAAGGGTCAGGAATGTCAGCCTGAGATTGGCCCAGTTGAAGGCCCACCTTGACGGGGGAGGACAACCATTGGACAGTCTGGTGTAGCCCACCCATGCATACATGTAGGCCCTCCATGAACTATGTCACCTGCGGCAAGGTGATGTCATGGGCAATGAAGTCATTATGGAGAGCTGTCTGCCCCACGCAGAGATGCCGCACAAGCTCAACAGACCCAGCACTGAGGGCAGCAGGGGTCACATGTGCAGGGGCAGCTGTGCCTGGTGTGAAGGACACTCTATCCTTCCTCCTTGTGCCGACACGTGTTGCACCAGTGGAAGTAGATGGGAGGGTGGGCATTGGCCTCCGCGTGGCTGAAGAGGAGCCAGAGTCCACGTCCCCTGTGCTAGCAAACATGGATGCATCACCTCCATCCTCAGATGACGCAGAAGTTGGCGTCTCAGCCTGTGATTCATCCAGCACAGGTCTGGCCCCTCCGAGGCGCTGGTCACATCTGTCTCACTCAGCTCCTGTGCAGCTGCTTCATCCGATGCCTCACCACTGTTGACCGTCCCCTGTCCCTCAGCATCCACGGGAAATGCGACATGAGAGAGAGCGAGGTGGCCTCACTCATTTGGCATCAATTAAACAGACATGTGCAAGGGAAGCAGCACAGAACATTCCCAAATCCACATGTTGCACGATACCTGTGCAATTGTATTCAGCCACCACAATCAAAAAGTAATGGCTGGCGTACAGAAAATGAAGCCGCTAATAAGTGGCACATGTGTTGTGCACATAGCCCAACACCCGGCCTGTGTCACCCTGCGACCATGGCCACAAATCGCTGTGTGCACACCCACTGTCCTGATGGTGGCAAGGATGACCACTACGTAATTAGGCCAAGGACATACCTGCATGGAGCAGAATGGGACACCACTCACACAGACTGCAACATGACAGTCCACAATGGTCATGAGCCCATGCCATCCAGCTGTCGTTTGCACGAGCACAACTACTGTTGCACAGTGTGCCGGATGTGTAAGTACCAGGAATATGAGGTGAGGCATCGCACACATATGTCCGAACGAAATCAGAGTAGGCACAGTGCCTCAAACATACATGTGAATTGCCACTCAATGCTACTACAGGTTGTTCCTGAGGGCTACGACTCTGAATGCATTGACAATGCAGAGTGCTCAAATTACATCTTGACCCTCAGGAATCGCATATGCATGTCAGATGCACCCAGCACAGAGTACACTTACAACCCACTGCATCACACAACAGACATCACATTACCCAGATTATGGGTAGGCTGTGGACACATGCTGCCTCTCACAGCAAAAGACACAATCCCACAATACTGTACACTTGCTTGCTGCTGATGCCCCTACAAACGTGCATCCGGCACAGGCTGTGTGACTGTCAAGTTGCAGACCATTAGTGGTGACATGCAGCACCGTGCTAACCTGACAATACGAGGGGGCATCCCCCGATTCGTCTCCGTCACGTAGTCGCTCATCCGGCAGATGACGTCACACCCCTTGTAGAATTGGCTGCACTGTCGGTTACACATACACAGAGGCATCAACTTGTATGCAATGGCTCATCACAAGGCCTTGGGCTGGAGGACTTCCAACTGCAGGGATGGTACACAAGAGGGTTGAAATATCACTCATACACTTCTCATCATCACCCACATCCACCAATCACAGTGGCATGATGCTGACCCATCCAAAATACTCAGAGATGTGTAACAGAGCCAAGAAGAAATCGGACATGGCATGACAGCATGTGTACACCACACGTGAATGCATGCTGGTGGGAGTGTGTACACAGTACCTGTCCATCCCATTCACATGCAGGATGCCAGCACATTGAGCAATGTGTAGTCTGCCCACATCTACTGTCCATTGTCAGGTAGACCAACACATAGATGACAAGGCAACACATCTTTGTGGGTGGACTCACTGTGTCCAACACTGCGCAGCCCTCAACGTACTCTCCCTGTGAATGGCTCACCCCGCAATGGAGGTCACATTCAGTGCCACTATCTCTCACACACATCCCTATCACAAGGCCTGGAGTGTTCAATCGACAGGGCTGAGTTTGCGCATTTCCGGAGAGTTGTGAACAAAAGACACATGTAACCCACTGTACAGTCAGTGTTGTTTCCTTCTGGGATTGGGCGGTCAATGTGCAGCCCAGGTCTGCTGAGACTGAGAAGGCCAGCAGGGACCCAGCCAGCCATTCACACAAGCAATAACTGCCCTGAGTCCTGCATTGCCAAGTGGCTGCGTCACTGGATGTCTGACATGAAAATGCCATGTACCACCACTCGGGAGGGACATGCATGGGAAAGCGCCAGAGAGCCTACATACCCCTTCCACCTGTAGTAAGCATGGTAAGCAGTGCATGTTGGAACCCCACAGGCTCTGACTCATAGTGCTGCGGATCAACGACATGTGTGTCCCCCACATGCACTCCCACACACACTGTAGTTGTCTTTCACACACAACTTTTGCAAGAAATAGCCTTGGGCAGTGTGCGTGGAGCTCGGAATCCAGGATCTCCAGCTCCTCGCTGGTGAGTGGACCTGGACATATCTTCAGAGTCGTCAACATGAAGGTGGACAGGTGGCAGCAGCAGCAGGTGTTGTTGAGGGATGCCAGGCAGCAGTCCCTGGAAGCTGTGGTAATGCCGATCGCCCTCCCACACTCATATAGCCCCCTGGGGCTGTTTCAGTGGGTCCAAGCTGCTGCAATTGGTGTACCATGTCTGCCTACTTCAAATGCACCCAATGGCCTGCTCCGACCTGTCCCGGTACGCTTACCTCTATAGTCGAACACGCAGGGTGCAACCGCGAGGGCCATTAGAGTTGGCCTCAAGGGCCTGGTCCATGGCGGGTACAGTCCGCTGGTGCCATGTGGACTCCACAGTTCAATGTGCACCATGCATTTGCAGGTGTGGCCATGATTTGTGTGTGGGAGCATGTCCACACTAGACAGGGCCACTTCATGCTGTGTGCATAGGCATTGACGGACAGTGCTTAGCCTCCACATGTCTGTTGGCACATCATCATGTACACATTAGCATGGGAGCATGGGATGTGCATATGCACACACATGCAATATTTCTCAATGTACATCTCCCACTTGGCACGTGCAACGTTACGTGTCACTTGTGATGTGTATTTGCATTCACACAGCTGTGTTGTCATGGAGTTGTCAATGTGTACACCTGTCAATGTGTGTTGGAGGTGTGATACGTACAGTGCTGTACATTGGGTGAACTAGGGACATCATTGACTGTCTCATATCACGTTGTGCAACAGGACCCACTTGTTTGGGCCGCTCAGCCTGTGTACATTGTGTTGTTGGTGTGTGCCATACTCACCCAGCCTCGGAAGCTGTGTCAGGCACAGCAGATAGGTATATTGCCGTGGTGTTGCCGCTTCCCACATATGCAGTCTGAAATCATCATCATGCCTTACAAGCTATTATGGCCTAAATCCCCATGTGCATGCTCATAGCAGTGGTTTGTGTCAATGGTCATTGCTATTGGTAAGGGGACCTGTGTAAGAGTATTGTAGCTGTGCTGTCCCTACTTGTCAGCTGTTCTGTGATTCTATTGCTTTGTCAGTAATTTTAGTTTTGTGTATGTGAAAATTCCGTGTGGTGTGCTGCATTGACATGTGTCCACTTCCATCTGTCCTAGGAGGAGACCAAACATACATCGCCCCTACCAATTGCTGGCAGACATGGAGGATGTGGAGGTTATACGGAAATTCCGTCTGGACCGACCCACCCTGCATCACCTATGTGCAATGTTGGAACCCCACCTTCGTCCTCGCAGGGTGTATCCTACAGCATGCACCCCCACGGCTAAGGTGATGGCTGCACTGCATTTTTTCGCAACCGGATCTTTCCAACACACGGTGGGCAGTGGAGGTGGGATGTCCCAGCCCATGTTCAGCATGGTGCTACGGGATGTCCTGTCAGCTATGATGCTCTACAGGAACCGGTACATCCGATTTCCCGGGGCTCGTGATTTGGCGGCAGTGAAGGGTGCTTTCTATGCCCTTGGACGCATCCCCCACGTTGTTGGTGCAATTGATTGCACCCATGTTGGCCTTGTTGCACCACAGGCCATGGAGCACATCTATAGGAACCGGAAACATTTCCACTCCCTGAATGTGCAAGTGGTGTGCCTGGCGGACATGATTATCACACACGTGTGTGCGAAGTTTCCCGGATCCGCCCATGACTCGCACATCATGCGCCACAGCTTCCTCCCACGAATGATGACCAATCTTCAACCGGAACGTGCATGGATTGTTGGTGAGTATGCATACTCGTGTAGCGTGCTGGGTGTGACATGCTGTCTTGTATCCTGTTGGAATTGCAACGATTCTCTGTTTCTCACACCCAGGTGACTCTGCATATCCTAATGGGCCTTGGCTGCTGAGCCCACTACGTAATCCTAGGACACCAGCTGATGTCAGATACAATGAGGCACATGGGAAAACCAGACGTGTGGTTGAGTGGACTTTTGGACTCCTGAAGTCCAGATTCAGATGCCTGGACCGCACCGGGGGTGCACTGGCATACTCCCCACAGAAGGTGTGCCAGATAGTTGTGGCATGCTGCATGCTGCACAATCTCGCGATTCGCAGGCAGATCCCCCTGATAGTGGATGACGGTGATCAGCCAGGGCCCCGGCCTGCAGACCAAGCCGTGTCCAGTGACGAGGACAGTGGAGAGGAGGAAGCAGTGAATGAGCGTCAGCAGCTCATCGCCCGCTACTTCACTTGACGGTGAGGGACCATGTACGACGGCTGATGTTGCTGTAGTTATGTAGGTGTATGTGTGCATTGTCACGGCGGCCTATTGTTCACTGAGTGCTGTGTGGCAATGGTCCATGTCCAGGGTAGTATGCCACTGACAGTGGCTGTAGCATTGTGCCCTGTTGCTCTGTGAGATGTGTGTACATTCCTTAAACTTGATGACAAGTACTGTGTGATGAGTGTGTGACACACACATTCAATGGACTCTTGTTCTGTTTTTCACCCCTAGGTCCTCTCCTGGCCTATCGACATACCACACTCCAGATGCATTTCTGATCATGGTGACGGTTGCACATCCTTGATTAAACACAGAGTAGATACAACATAATGTGATCCAGGGTGATTGTGATTGTGGGCAAGGTGATCACAAAAGTGGTGCATGCTGAAACAATGAGTTGACGGTCATGTCCGCGTGATGGTCAAGGTGTACCCATGTTGTTCTGGGTCCACAGTCCGACAGACACATGCCATTCACATGGCAGTGTGGGGTAGGATAGTAGTCCAAGTGAATGCAGTAGATGGCCCCCGTGGCTGGCTGACTCACTGGCGTCTGGAGCGTGCGAAGTCATCTCTGGACACCTGTTTCCTCTTCGGACGACCCCTTCCACGTTTGAGAGGGGGGGTTGTGTTTGTGGGCTGCTGGTGGTGTCTGAGGATTGCCCACTCGCTGTGGACGCAGGGGAACTGGATGTTACACAACCCTGCGCCCCAGCAGGTGGTGGCGGGGTGGTGTGGTTTGCCTTGATTGGGCCCTCACCACCACCACTAGCTGGCCCATGAGGTCGACAAGTTGGCCCATACGGGTCACGAATTGGCCCATATGGGCGTCCATGGACCTCAACACCCCAAGGACTTCCCGCGTATCGGCAGCTGACCGGGCCCATTGTCCCTGGGCCTCTTCATAGGCCCCAAGGACTCTGGCGATTTGCGGCAGGGCTTGGATCCCAGGCTCTGATGGCGTTGGCCTGACCCTGCTCCTCCCACCTGAACTGCTGCCACTGACCTGCCCACTCGCCACATTGGTCACCCGGGGCCTCGTTCTGGCTCCCAGGGTGGATGTCGACATGCGTACCACCCCTTGCGCAGGGTGAGTGGTCAGGGAGGCCCTGGTGGTGGTGGTGGTGGTGGTTGCGGCGGTGGTGGTGGACGCAATGACCGTGGCAGCAGGGGCCTGGGACTGGTCACCAGCCCTGGGAGATGGGTTGGTGGGTAGGAGGGGTCCTGGAGAGCGGTTACGCCCTGCCACACCAGATGTGCCTGGTCGGGAGTCCTCGTCCGAAGAGGTGTCCAGGTCTTCCACATCCGTGAGTCTGGGTGGAGGGCTTGTGGACTGGCTGTGATGGCTGCTGTCTCCCTCGCCAGCATCATGCTGTTCGTCACCTGTGGGGCGGAGACGAAAGGTTATTGTGTTGCACCTTGCAAGGTTTGTGTTAGATGTCTGACATTCGCAGTTTGTGCACAGTTGTGCACTGATTTCCCAGATGCGTGTGTATGGCTCTACAATGTGTGTGCGTGATCAAGGCAATGGAATAGTGTGATGGGTGCCTGTGGCATGGGACGGATTTGGAATGCCAATCGGTGTGTGTTGCAGTACCCCTACATTTTGTGGCTTTGGTGGGAACGGGGTACAGCCCCATGAACGCTTTTGAGATGAAATATGTTTTTGGGGTTCAAATGAACCGCTTAGAAACGCAGATGGGAAAAGGAGTACAGCTCCATCAACGCTTTTGATATGAAATAAGGTTTTGTGGTACATACTGTGACATATGGGTGCAAAAGGGGACGTGTTTTGGCCACACGACACTACGGAGACAAAGGTGTGTGTATGTCTGACATACCCAGCATATCTGCTCACTGTTGTCATTTAGGGACATTACACTGCAAGCATTGTAGTGAGTGAGTAATGGTTGTGTGCCACACAACGTATTGCAGATGGGACAATTCCTTGGTGTGCGTGCTACCCTCAGCCATGTGCCCCAATGCAGTGCTCTTGGGGTGTTGACTATATTAGGTATGTTGTAAATCACAGTGTGACGTGCGCTTCAGACACTGCAGACACATTTTTGGTCATCGGCAGGAATCTTTGCTGAACTACTGTATATGGGACAACTGTTTAGATGATATACCTTTCATGACACTGGGGCTGAAAGATGAGATGGATGAGATTTTGAATGTGCATTGTGTAGCTGTGTGGTTCATGGGTCCAGTGGTGTATGTGACATTACTGGGGTTCCACTCTGTTACATTGAGACAAGATAGACTTACATGGGTGATGTTGTACAATGTCAACGGAACAAACAGACACGACTACATGGACAAGACTTCGATGGTGTTGCTGATGTGTGTGATGACTGGCACAGTGCACGCCATGTGGGTCAGTACTCCAGTGAGACTTGTGCATGCAGACGTGACTCCTTAGGTGTTACTGTATTTGAGATGGCTCATGTGGGCTATGACTCTGTAATTCATGTCCATGTGCACATTAGTCACATGATTATGACAGGGAGCAGTGCTACCTGTTCCTCTGCTACGTGACATGTCCCAAATGTTAGTCGTAGTACAGTCCTCATGCCTTCAGACAGCCCGCCCTGTACAGTAGTCTACCTACTTGTTGGTTTGGAGGGAGCAATGCAATGGCTACCACATGGTTATGAGAGGGAGGGGTGCTCCATCTTGCTGGTCTGAGGGAGTGGGGGCCGTGTTGTGAGTTGTGTTGATGGCTTACCACCCACAGTCACCCCTCCATGTAGGGAAACATATCTACCTGTCGGGTGAAGGTGTGCACTGCAATTGCTGACACATGGGTGTGGGGAGTGCTCCATCTTGCTGCGCTGTAGGACTAGGGGCCTGGTGGGGGTTGAACTTCTGCAGTCCCCCCTCAGATACACGGACTTTGTGGTAAGGCTACTTACCTGTTACTTGTTGGTTAGTGCAGCTATGGCTGACACATGTGTGTGGGTGTGGGGAGTGCTCCTTCCGGCGCATCTGGGGTACAAGGGGACCTGGTGGGAGTTGTGGTGCTGGCTGACTGTACACATGCCCCCATGGTTTTGTTTGTTGGTACCTTTGGGCTGAGTGTGTGGGAGTGTCTGTTGCATGTGTGAGAGGTGTCTTGTGGATTGTGTACTGGACATGGGGGTGTTTGGCCCTCGGAGCTATGGCATTCTGGTAGTGCATGACAGTACATAGCGGTGTGCTGGTATACATTTGTTTGTACTTACCAGCCTCCACTCCCCCTGGTATGCCGGTGAGACTCTCCGGATGCAGAATGCCTCGCACCTTCTCCTCCCACGCCTTGAAGGTCTTGAATGGCGCGGGATTTCCGCCGCCAGTTCTGTCAGCCAGCTCACGATTCTTGGCCTCCTTCTTCCTGACCACGCTTTTCAGGTCGTGCCACCTCTTTGTAATTTCACCCCGGTTGCGTGGCACATTCCCAACTGCATTCACCTGGTCTACGATCCTGCTCCACATTCTGTTTCTGGTGGCTACTGGTGTCTGTTGGACCTGGTTCCCATAGATTTATGGGTGCACCTTGATGATCTCGTCGACCATGACCGTCAACTCAGTGGCAGTGTACTTAGGCATTCTTTGTGTTGCCATGGTGTGTGGTTTGGTATTTGTGGTGCTGGTGCGGTGGGTGTGTGATGTGCAGGGGGTTAGTGGTGCCGGTGTTTCGGTGGTGATGGTGGTGGTGTTGTTGGTGATGGGTGTGATGTGTGCGTGCGTGTGGTGTGCTGCTTTCCTTTGTGGCTCTCTGGGGTCTCTGCGGTCGTCTTCGCTTTGTAGTAGTGCAAGGGATTGTGGTCTGTGAAGGGGCTGCTTTTGTACTTACCTATGTGGGTGTGTCATGATGGGCTGTCGTTTTCAGGTGTGTTGTGCCTGATGTTCTGGGATTTGTAGTTTTTTTGTTTTGCCAGGGGGGATGTGTCTTTGGGATGTGTTCTGTGTTTGGGTATTTGGGCGTAGTTTGCTGTGTGGACTTGTTGGCCATGTTGTGTGTGTTTCTTTGGTCCGCCAATGATTTCCGTGCACGGACGTGGCCGCCAGGGCTTCCGCCGTGTCAGTTTTCATCACTGTTGTTAACCGTGGCGGGCGGGGAATATGTGGATTTTCCACGCTCATGTCGGGGAGATCATAATTTCACGGCCGGTGTCTCGGTCGTCAGAGCGGGCGGATTTGGGTTGTCGGGCGGGATTGTGTCCGTGGCGGACGGATTATCTTCTACTCTGACATGGCCGGGCGGAATTTTGTGTGTTTTTATTGCCGCGGGCGGAGGTTGCTTCGCGACATCATAATTGCTCGGTCGGTATTCCCATGGTGCAGGCGGGCGTTTTTTTCAGGCTATAGTAGATGGCGGATTTTTTACCGCCGGTTATCGTAATGGGCCCCTAAGTTATTAAAACGGTGTCAAATGGACAATTTTTGGTGTAGGATGATTTATCTAACCAGGCGGTGGTTGCATCCTGGGATGGATACATAGTCATGCATCAGCTTCACATTTAATGACAAGTTCACATCCATAGTTGCAGTTGAAAAAAGGATAATTTTGATTTGTACATCGATTAACTCACATAATATATTGCACCAAAATTATGTCATATTACACAAGAGTTAATCTGCTTCTTGGCGCATAGAGCATGAGTTTAAAGGAGAAAATTGCCCACAACCCTATGGGCTTCAGTGTATTCAAAAACTTTTGTAGATACAATTGAATATGTATTTGGTCATGGACAGTGAATCTGTATCTATGAATGGAGCACATCCTAAAAATGGGCCGAGGTGTGGAGGAAGAAGTTTTACATAGATAAATTCTTTTTTACCTGTGGCAAAAAAAGTGAGGTAGTGTAAATGGTATTTAACACGCGTAAATGTACCCCATGTGAGTTCACGCGAGTACTCCTGGGATGCTATGGCCATTTTAGTTAATCCTAGACTACTCCTGCGGTTTCTTGCTAATTGCAAAAAATATGTAAATGTTCTCTAAATTTAGGTGTAAACCGACTGATTATAAAAAAATAAAATTGTTTCTGAAATGGACCAACAGTATTGCGTGTTTTTTAGCTTTCTCTCTAATTTTGTATTGTATTCCATCCCATGTTTACAGATGCCTGGTGCATTAGGGCTGGCGGTGTCCGCTTTAGAACTGGGGAAACATGTTCGAGTCTCGGCGTCAACTAAAATTCCTGTGATTCTAGTCAAAGTCTCTTAAAAAATTAATGCGACCTTTTGTAATCTAACTGGTGCTCATGTAAAGCGCTCCAATACCTTCGAGTCGAGTTGACGCTATGCAAAATAAAAAAAATCGAAAAACCTAATGTAACTTGACCCCGTGAACATAAATTCCAACACTATAGCGCTTGTTAGGAGGATCCCAGAGGAGAGTGCGATATTTATCAACTCTGCAGGGGTCACAATTTATCAGGTGTGATAAAATATTTCCCATATTAGCAGGCATTTTTACTTTGTGTTAATCGTTCTCAGTTCATTGTGTTATAATGCCAACAGAGATCTAGAATATATCTGTGTCCTGTATGAAAGAAATAATTGAAAAGTCAATCCATAAATGCTTCACACCATTGTACGCAATGTAATATATCCCTTGATTTGCGTTTATTTACAAACAACTAAGCTTCTCATCAATCTGTGACAGTTATTGGATAAATTCTCTCCAGACAACCATGTACCCTCGCCTTTAGGGGCATATTTAAGAATGCTTGCTGCGCTGCGTGATAGGGAAAGGGCAGAAATGTGCCGTATTTAACACAATCCAGCGTGTTCCTGTCTTTTCCCGGCGCTGGCACATATTGTGCTCCCTAGTGCCAACGCAAGCACCCTTACGTCATGGTGCAAGTGTGCCTGCATTTTAGGCAGGGTTGTTATTGTGCAGGAAGGGACACCTCCCTGCACAAAATCCTCTGAGGCATTCTCCTCTTTCTGTGTGTGCTGCAGAATGCATGGAAAGAGGAAGTAATGAGGAGAAATAGATATTCCTCCTGGTTACACCGCCCGTGTGACGCGTAGCATTTTGACGAATTCCCAGGTCTACCAGTAATGTTTGCCAAAATCTATGGGTGGATGCGTGGGAACAGCAATGCTCCACCCATGGAACACCTCCCTGGGGAGTAACGCAACGCAGTGATTTGCACCGCATTGCGTTACTCTAGCATTATAAAGCCACACACGGTGGCCTTGCGTGGTTTGATAAATCTTACTTGAGAGTTGCGTTGCACTTGCGCCCCATTGCTTGGCACAAGGGCAACGCAATTCTTTAATAAATATGCCCCATAGTGTTTAAATAGAGGCAGTTTATGCGCATACTGTGTATCCTTCAACGATTACATCAAAGCTTTGACAAGCAGACACAGTACTGCGTCTGGCCTTTTTACCTTGTGTATGTCTAGTCTTTTTACTGATTCTATTTTAGTTTCTAAATGTAAACATAAACAAAAAATAAAAATAAATATGTTCTATTAGTCGCAATGTGATAAGAAGTCACATATCAATATAACATAGAATCATCATATATTGATGTAATTTTCTTACTGCATCCAATATTATTTCAAGATTTTTTGCAATCCCTAAATGTATTAAAGAATCCTATACAATATCAATCCAGGTATTTAAAATGATCAGTCCGTAGTGTAATTATATTGTTTAAAGCTATCATATTGAACTATTCTCATCCATCGAATATGTCCTAAAAGAATCAGTATATTCCACAACATGTTTTAATATTGTGTATATACTATGCATCCCTACCGGTACCCCGAAATCATTTTGCCGGTTTTATAATGATGTTCACAACAATGGTCACAATAAACTAATATTACAGAAAACAACTGTAAATAATTATGTAATTTAACCCAGAGGGTTGTTGAGCTTATAATAATTCCCTCCACCAGGCAGTAGCGGCCCGTGGAGGGAGTTCCGTGGGGCGGTGAGGCGGGGCGGGGGAGGGGCGGGGGAGGGGCAGGATGGGGGGTAGTAAACACCGGAATATGGATGAACGGAGGTAAGTAAACAGTTAAATAAATAAAACGAATTTCGTTGCGCGCGCTGCAACGCATTTTGCAATGCAGCGCGCGCAACGAAATTCGTTTTATTTATTTAAATGTTTACTTACCTCCGTTCATCCATATTCCGGTGTTTACTACCCCCCACCCGCCCCCTCCCCCGCCCCGCCCCGCCCCTCCCCCGCCCCGCCTCATTGCCCCACGGAACTCCCTCCACGGGCCGCTACTGCCACCAGGTTTCGTGCTGTAATAAAAGCAATGTCAGCCCGCGCAATCAGGAGCAATATTAAGAGCGACTAAAATTGGATGACAAACATTGAAATTCATGTTGAGGTGAGCAATATTAAGGGCAACTAAAATTGGATGACAAACATTGAAATTCATGTTGAGGTGAGCAATATTAAGGGCAACTAAAACTGGATGACAAACATTAAAATTCATGTTGAGGTGAGCAATATTAAGGGCAACTAAAACTGGATGACAAACATTGAAATTCATGTTGAGGTGAGAGATATTAAGTGCAACTAAAATTGGATGACAAACATTGAAATGCATGTTGAGGTGAGAAATATTAAGAGCAACTAAAATTGGATGACAAACATTGAAATTCATGTTGAGGTGGGAAACATTTACTTCTTGGAATAACGCTTTTTATACTTCTCCTGTAACCATAGGAGCTCTGAGTGAGGCAGAGGGCTGTATTGAATGCAGAATAGCTGAGCCCTAGCAGAGCCGAAGGAGTAAAGGGATGCTCTCATTGGAAGACAGGGATGCTGAGCAGCAGCACATCTTGGCGATGGCAAACCGTGACCTCTACATTTGCAGAGCAAGCTGTCAGCATCGCCTGGGGCAGCAGTGAGACCGGAGGAACAGATGTTGCACATCCATCTTCCTTAGAAGAGGTAAACACAGAATTTTAACTACTGCCAGGGGGATAAATAAAGATCTTCCTATGAAAAATAACTGGAATTTACTGTTTTGCTTCGAGTTGCAACTATAGCAATGGAAAATCTTAGTGCACATACAAGAGTAACGAATGGTAAGACTCTGCAGTGCAAGGCCACCACAGAGGTGCAAGAATGGAGATCCCTTTAGCTGCAAACAATGTCCACAGTAAGGTGAGGAAGTTATAATAAACCATTCTCATTAATTAAGAGCACACTGTAATATGCTTCCGCTTCACCTATACCTATATACGTGTACGGATAGGGAATATTGTGTCTAATAAATGAATGCTGCTTGAACTGGTGCTCGTTGTCCCGGTATTGTAACCCAACAGGTTGTATCTCTGCTTTCCTGGAATTTCAACCGGTCTGTCAGTGCTCCTGTCCTTCCTATTGGCTCCAGTTCACCCTAAAGTCAATCTCCAAGTTGTCGGGCACCATCACCCCCTCCCCATTTGTGCAAAGATACATCTCTCACCACCAGGTTAGCCACGCCGGCAGATAAAGGGGTAATGATTGTGAAACTGGCATCAAGGACTGTGCTTTACAGGTGATTGGTGGAGCAAGCAGTCCAGTAGCAGTGCTCATGCTACAACGTGAGCTGGACTGGTTTAGTATAAGTACTCTGCAGTGGTTCATTTGGTATCTTACTTAAAGCCCCTGACTGACAAATCTCATCTCAGGACTTAAGCAGGACTTGTGCAATGAGAGGACTGTTATTTACACCTGTTAACTCACAGCACTTTAAAATAAACTGGACCTCTTTTGAATATTAAGTTAATCACTTCGCTGACGGGGCCTTTTGTGCAATGTCCAGAACGTTCTGAGCAAACTGTTTTATAACGTGTATATATATTACACAGTGGCAGTTGCCACTGTCCAGTTCTAGAAAGGACCAGGCTTCCATAGGAAATTGACTTTTTGGTTTGCTAATAAGATTAGCGCCGTTTCACAAATCTTCACAAACCTTTCCAAACAATAAGGTTCATCCACCATTCCTTTCTGGAAAGTTTCAGGGCAATATGTCCAGCGGGGGCCAGAGAAAAAGGGGGGCCCAACACACATTTTCCCCATGCAATTTCTCATAGGAACTTCAGACAGCTGCAGCCAAAACGGCTGAACAGAATTGCACCAAAATTGGCAGAAATCCGCAAAACTGGCAGACCAAAAAAATAAGATCTGATTGGCTGCCTCACATTAAGAGGTTTAGCATCTATTTTAGGACTCAGGGACTATGAGTCCCTGTGTCCTGAAAAATATACAAATACCATACAGAGGGGCAGGGTGGAAATACAATGACTTCATAGGCCTTGTGGGAGGTTCCAGAAGGACCCCCTCCCGCTGCCAAAAAAGGATTTTATTTTGGTAGTACCGGGGTGTCACTGTAAAAATAAAAGCAGGATGAGTCCGCCCTTGTCATCCAGCCCTTTTCAATGAAAATCCCCCAAGGAGTGACAAGGCCTGGGTGAACAGTGAAAATCGGTGCATTTAAAAAAATATATATATGGATAAGAGGCTTGCGTGGGCCCCCCTCCCCAAAATGTATAAAATCCCCAGTTGCCTCATCCCCCCTGGGGCTGTTGTTTGTTTAAAAAGGGAAGCATACAAAAAAGTGATGGATGGAATGTTTGGATTAATCTCAGCCAAAGCTAATTACTCGGGCCACATCCCAGTACATAGTAATTTTGCACCATGCCACCTCAGTTTGCAACCAGTCATATGCAGATCAGTCTTCACCCTGCTCCAATGGGAACAGTCCAGCCCAAACTGCCAGCCCAGGTCCTCCCTGAACTAGAACACAAGCAACTCAGGACTGGTTTCTTCCCTATAGGTGCTCATTAGTCAGGTATAGCTTGGTTCCAGTGGCACAGTGCGCACAGGATCCATGTCTGTGCTTACCCGTAACACTTAGAGGGTCAACTGTAACAACAACAAGGTGATGGATGGAATGCTTGAATTAATTTCAGCCACTGGCAGTCACACATGCACTCCCTGCCTGAATGGAGAGATTAGGGAGCAGAAAGGTAATAGGTCCCGTACCAGCATGGACTGTACTGGCAGCCTGAGAGATGGCTCCCTGAGCTGCTATTAGGTTTAAAAAACAGAGAAAGCTCCGGGTGCCAGAGCTAACACCAGGGCATCTGAAACTTAAAAAAAAAAAGAAAAACAGGACACCGCAGTAGGAGTTGGCGTAGCTCAAGGAGTTTCACACTGCGTAATTCCGCTGAGTTACATGAAAACTCAGCAAGATTCTGCGGAGTTCCATAAATGGGCGGAAATAGGCAAGTCGCGCTGATTTTCAGTGCCAGGAGCTCATTCTATGGTGAAAGATCAGGGCGAGCAGCACCACGTGGCACGCCAGTAGGCGCTGCTGCTCAAGTTGATTTTGCTGCCACTCAAGTAGATTATTCGTGAGGCAGCTTTCTCACAGTGAGTGATCGCTACCGCCCGTGACCGCCCATGTTGGGAAAAACTCACCGGGTGCCCCACTAGTGCACAAAAATCATGCTAAGGGACAACAATTCTCACTCGCCAACTTACCATTGGCGAGCCGTGTGTGAGAGAAATCTCCACCACACGGCAGTTGGCAGAATTTGGCAAGAACTTAACGTGCAGTGGTCAAAACTCCGCCAACTCCGCCGGCGGAGCAAAATTTAACACCCACATCTACACCATAGTAGGCTATCGCACTGCAGTTAGCTATGTAATAAAGAAAGCTTTGGGTGTTTCGTGTGGGACTGGGCACCCAGAATAAAAAAATAAGTAAAATAAGTTGAGTGAGGCCACTTGTTAAAAATGTACTGCTCTTTCTCCAGAAGTGCCTAATAATGCACAGTGTGGACTTTCTTTAAATAAATAAATATTGTAATTGTCGTGGTGCTCCAAAGGGGGGAAAGGACGAGACCAGTACATTTGAAAAAGTATCGTGGGGGCTGCAAGGTGCACAGCATCCCCCCGGGATTGTTTAAAAAATGGGTTTGTCTTCTCCTGGGTCGCTGAAAGCATGCCCCAGGAAGGTTTACCACCATTTTGTAAGCACTCCGAGCTGGAGCTGAATGCTCTTGCACTGGAGTGCAGGGACTTGTTGTGGTTGGCTGTACAGCTGCATTTTGTAGCCTGAAGAGTGGTAAAGAAAGACTCAAACACATATTTATGGCTATTGATCAAGTATTATGGTGAGTTTTTGACAAAGCCAATAAATCTGCTTTATATATGTTGATGTGTTGACCCAATATAAGGCCAATAGGCCTACCTTTTTATATTTTGGTGCTCTGACTATTTGACAAAGCCAGTAGGTCTGCCTTACTCAAAATGACACCCCTTGATGTTGTTGCTTTAAGTAAAAAAAAATCAGAAATTCATTCAAAAATTCGAAGGTTAAAGTGATGGTATTGTTAGAGGTTTGTGAAGATTTGTCACCCGTGGAATCCCGTGGAGTTACATGAAAACTCTGCAAAATTCCACAGAGTTCTGTGAACAAGTAGAAATTGTTGTGACGAGCTGCTCGCATTGATTTTTAGCACCGGGAGCTCATTGCGCAATGAAAGATCAGCATGAGCGGCACCATGCGGCATGCCCAAGGACGCTTCTGCTCAAGTTTATTTTGTTGCTGCTCGAGTAGGTGTTCTACTCGAACTGAAGCTTTCTCACCATGAGCGGTCATGACTGCCCGTGTTGGGAAAATTTCACTGGGTGGTCCCTAGTGCCCAAAAATCGCACTAGGGGATGCCAATTCTCGCTCGTGTTTGCCAACTTACCATTGGCGAACCGCGTGCAAGAAAAAAATCTGCCAAGCAGCAGTTGGCGGAATATGGCTGGAACACTGCATTACAAGCATGATGCGGAATGGCCAAAACTCCGCCAACTCTGCCGGCAGAGCTTAATTTATTGTTCACCCCTATAGTTAGGCATGTTAGTAATATCCTACTTCAAATTAAAAAAACCTTAGCAATTCACTGAAAAAAACAAAGGCTAAAGTGACATTTTAATTACTTGAAAATGTCAGTTGAAAATGTAACATTTTACACAAAAAAACACTCAAATTCAACAATTACAGTTAACTGAAGTAACTATGAGTGTCTGAGTGTCTGTTTGGGTGGGGGGGTGTGTGACTGACTATATGGATGAGTGAGTGGGTGAGTCATTGGCTGTAAGGGTTAGTGAGTGCTTCTGTCAGGGGCTGTATGGGTGAGTGAGTGTGTGTATGGTTGTGCCAGTGACTGAGTGCATGTGTCAGAGGTATATGGGTGAGTAATTGGGTATGTGAAAGGCTGTACAGGAGAGTGATAGGGTATATAAGTGAGTGTATGGGTGTGTGAGTGAATGTGAGAGTGGCTGTATGGGTGAGTGCATGCTTGTGTCAGTTAATGTATATGTGAGTGAGTACGTGTTAGTATCTGTATGAGTAAGTAAGTGGGTGTGTGTTTGACTGTATGGATGAGAAAGTGGCTGTGTGATTCAATGTATGCATGAGTGAGTAGGTGTGTGAAATGCTCAATGGGTGACTGACTCAGTGTGTGAGTGGCTGCCGGGCTATGAGTGGATGTCAGTGGCTGTACTACTGAGTGAGTGGCTGTATGAGTGGCTGAATGGGTGACTGAGTGGATGTGTCTACACCTATGAATAAGTGAGTGGGTGTGTAAGTACTGGTATGGGTGTATGAATAAGTTAGAGAATGGTGGTGTGGAAGTTGGAGTGGGTGTATGAAAGGTTACATGAGGGTGTGAGTGGGTCAGTCATTCTGTGGATGATGTCACCAGTGATGTCATTTGAGATGTCATCAGTGATGTCACTGACCATGTCATGAGTGATATAATATGTGAGGTCTTAAGCAGTGCATTGTGGGGGCGCTAACTAGAACTGCTGAATTTCACTGGTTTTCTACGAGTGAAACCTGAGCCTAACTATAACGTTCCTGTAACCTTTGGTTTTTTCAGGGAATTTCTAAGGTTTTTTAAATGCTAATTCCTAATTATAACGTCCCTGTAACCTTTGGTTTTTTCAGTGAATTTCTCTGTTTTTTTTGAAAAGTAACCTTGTTTGCAGAGTGGTGGAGAAAGGGGGCGGTCCTCTGACCAGCTCTCAGACATCCCGCTGTGTAAGACTTACAGAAAGTACCAGTGAGGCTTCTTGGCCCCAAGGTCCCTCAGCATCAAAGAGCACTTCATCCCCCAACCAGTAGTGAACCAGGAGATGCATTTGCAGAGTGGTGGAGAAAGGGGGCATGGCCTCCGAAGACCTCTTAGCAATCCCGCAGTGTGGGACTTACTGGAGGTAATTAGAGGGGTTGTTCGCTCCTAAGGACTCTCAGCAGCCAAGGGAACTTCATCCTCTAATTAGTAGTGTACCAGGAGGCTTGTTTGCATAGTGGTAGAGAAAGGGGACAGAGCTACAAAGACCTTTCAGCAATCCTGCAGTGTGGTACTCACTGAAGGTAACAGGAGGAGTAGTTGGCCCACAACACATTATTTTACATATGCCCCCGGGAGGTGGCGGTCCCCGGGGCTGCAGGGGGGGCAGTGGCGGTCCCTGGGCCTGCGGGGGGGCAGCGCCGCCCCCGCATTATTTTACACATTCCCCGTGGAAGTGGCATTCCTCGGCCCTGCGGCTGGGCCTACTGCCCAGTGGGCCCAGCCACATGCATAATAAGAAGTGCCCCAGGGAGGTGGCGGTCCCCGAGGCTTTCATAAGCCCTAGAAGGGGAGCCCCGTGCACCCCCTCCTATTTTTATTATATGCCCCTGGGATCTGGCCCACCCGGGGGTTATTTAAAAGCAAGCATGGGAGCCCGCGCTTGATTTTTAAAAAATGTTTTGCTTCTAATTCGCGAATATCGCGATTTCGCAGAATTTAAAAAAAAAAAATTTTAATGCTTTTTTGGACCAACTCAATGGGGTCAGGGTATTTCTAACCTGCCCCCTTTTCTTTTTTTGGGGGGGGGACACGGTGAAGCCAAGTCCCAAGATGGCTGCCAGCACTTCCTGGCTGAAGTGTTGGCAGCCAATCATAGCTGAGCATTTCCCTGCACAGGCTCGTCTTTTTTTCACGAAAGCTTCGTGACCAGAGATATCCCTATCTATTTCCTCTTAAATTTCGCAAAAACTACTGAACGGATTTGCACCAAATTAGCACTTCCTTGAACCAACATCTACTTCCCTGCCAAATCTGGTGTAAGTCCGTTCAGCAGTTCTGGCTGTAGGTGTGGCTAAAGGTTCCTATGGGAATTAACATTACAAATGCACCCTTATTTTGTGCCCCTATTTCTCGGTCCCCACTGCAGGGATCACCCCCAAACTTTCCATGAGACACAGAACCTACCTTGACACTTTTTTGAAAAATGACATGAAGATTGGTCAAACGGCACCAAAGTTATAGGCAAGTCAAAAAATGCTTTTCCTATGGAAACATGGTCCTAACTATAACTACCTACTGGGGACAGCGAGTAGGTAATATATTTTACATATATATATATATATATATATATATATCCAACCACACTTTTTTTTCTCCGAAAGTCACCCGCACATCATCGCCATACTCCACAACAGCCGGCACGACACCGTCAAGTTGCTTAATGTTGATTTATTTTTGTTTCAAAGAAACACCCGACATAGAACGCCAATGTGTTTTGGCTTATGCCTTCAACTGGGCATATATATATATATCTATACTTGCTCTTAGACCACCAAGAACATTTGCACTCACAGGCGAGTCCTCGGTCACGCGAGGGTGGACTCGTGGGTACACATCAAAGCTCCAACTGTCAAAGACGACCAGCACTCTTGGGGTAGGTGAATTGTTCCTTTTATTGAAATGTGCAGAAAGCAGATGTGTTTCGGCAAGCACCTTTCTCAATGTCAACGTTTCGTGCCGTAAAGTTAATTTGAATATACAATGTAAACTAATTCATTTGATGAGATTATTAGAGTCATAATCAACAACGGACTACTCAAGGCAAGTCAATTACTTCCTAACTGTGTTCGCCATCTTATAACATCCAAAAACATATGGTACTTCAATTGCATTCATTGTAACAAGTTCATTACTCAATTGTCATTTTCGTTTTTGCACAGATGTCATACTTGATATTTTGACTACATTATGATATAAATTATAAATCATATGGCTAACATATACATCCTCAGCAATTGAGTGATGACCAGTATAAGTGAAACCACTAATCCGTGCGATAATCACAATTCTTCTTTGTTTGTTCTCGAGAAGCCAGCTGAAAAATTCACAAGTACTGTGAGTTCGCTAATACATAATCCTAAACAGAATAGAGCCCTGGATGGGCAAAAGTAATGACATCCCTTTAAATAAAACATGGAAAGCACATTGTACATATTAGGTTGTTACAATATACCGCACATACGTGAAATCATTTCAAATGACTCATTTAAACTATAATTCATTATTTGTGTAAATGTGAATTAGCTAGCGATGTCATGCAACATAATTGAGCCCTGTATGAACAGTTGGTTTTCAACATATATACAGATCATTAAGCCCCCAGGGGGTAATTTACCAGTCAACTTGAGTTACCTAGATTAGCATAATAAAAGAGTAAATACTCATGTGTGACTAACTATGTGCTAATCAAAGAAATTGTCTACTCATTACCACAGTATGAGATCGGTGGGGAGAAAAAGGGCAGAAGAAAGGAAAGAAAAGAGAGGAGAGGAAAGTTTGTATTTCATATGGAAAACAGATATCAGTCATGATGTTAATCAAAGATTGCACCTTAACTGAAAACCTAGAGAGGCTATATGATGAGTGCTGTCTCAACACACCATGGTTGGACACCCACTCCTGGACTCCCGGTGCCATAAATGCACCTCCACCTAGCAGGATTACTCCCCTAGATGTACTGCCAGGGCTTTCTCACTGTTAACTCCCGAGGGTGTCTTTGTTTGGAGGTCTATTATGTAACTCGACTCAAGATGCCTTAAATAATGACTCTGTCATCCCCTCTCTCGCCATAAGGTAAATGGTCTAAGCCAAAGAACCTTAATTGGGTTCCGACATTGCCATGATGTGATGCTGCGCTATGGGATATGTGGGATCCCTGTTCTTGATCGCTCTAATTGGGTTCTAAGATGCGTCTCTTGGTTGGGTGTATAGTACTCCCAATATATTTCAGCTGACAGGGTCATACAAGGCAGTTGATAGTGAAGGCAGTGTTACAGTTTGATTTGATTTATTTATAAAGCACAAATGTTTGGCCGGGGGCGTCTTGGCGCTACTAATGACAGGTAACTGGAACCAGGAATTATTTGGTAATTTTCCTAAGTGTTCAACATCCTGGGATGTTGTATGTCAGTACTTTTCCACTATTCTTATACGCCTTGCTTTTATTACAAGGAAAAAAGCCAGTGATCTTTTTGAAAAGTAGATTCCCTGGTGTCCTGTGATAAAAGGCTGTGCATAAGTGGGTCCTTCATGGATCTACCCTTTCTGTATGTTATCTTAGGAAAGTCTAGTAACTCCATGCCTATAAAAGGATCCGATCTGAGGACACTAATTTTTTGGTAGAATCTTAATGATGGCTCTAGCGTCATCAGAGTAACTAATCATCAATGAAAACTTGCCTTCCTCAACATTGCCTTTAGTGTTGTCTCGTAAAAGGTCCTGTCTGGTTTTCTCTTGAACTCTTGCTGTTGCCGTTTGAGGACTTTCTTGGGATACCCTCTTGCGTAGAATCCATTAATGGCTTCCTTGGCTGCAGCCTGGAAGTCTACATCCATGGTGCTATTCCGTTTGATGCAGAGTGACCCGCCATAGTGGATGCTCCACTTTAGATTCTTGGGGTGACATCTCCTTGCATGCAGTAATGAGTTTCCTGCAGTAGGTTTCCAGTAAAGGTCAGTGCATATTTTATTCTCAGCGACAAAGATTTTCAGTTTTAACAAGTAGGCAGATTCAGTACTCATTTCTCCTGAGAAATTAAGATTTACTTTGTTGCTATTTAGTTTAGCTATATACTCTAAAGCAGATTTAGATCCCCTCCAGATTATAAGGAGGTCATTGATATACCTGTTCCAGCTAACAATTCTCTAGACCCATGAGTCCTAGGCCTCCGATGAGGCTACCTGCTTCTCCCACCAGCCCATGAACAAGTGTGTGTAGCTGGGGACGGGGGAGTACAATCTTGCAAAAAGAGGAGGCTCACTGAAATGTGTTGAACACAATAAGATGTTGATTGATTTTGCAAGATTCTGCCTAGTGAATAATATTTTCATCTTCCAGGGCCAGCACTATAGACAAGCGCATGGACAACCATGGGTACCTGCTTCACCATCCATGCCAAGCTAGAGAGTGACAAAGCCTTCTGCCATTTTTATAGTAGAGTTTTTTAGCATAGGATTAGCACACTGTCATCCACGCCAAGCTAAAGAGTGACAAAGCCTTCTGCGTATTTTACAGCAAAGTTTTAAGCATAGGATTAGTAAGTGCCATCCATGGGTGCTTGCGCTGGTGGTTGGCATCAATGCAGGAGAGAGCAGGAATGCTCCATATCTTTGTAAATAAGGAACATTTCTGCTCTCTCCCTTTCACACAATGCAGTGCAGCAACTTTTCTTGCTGCCCTGCATTGCGTGAAAGATTAGTAAATGTGCCTCCAAGAGTTAGTGAGCAAACAGATACATTACAATAAAGATTTGAACTTGAAATGAGAATAGTCCCATTATAGAAAAAGTACAAGTGTAGTACAAAGTTTATGTCCCATTCAAGGAAAAAATTACATTATAGACTACCAAGGACTCTGCATTATGCCATTGGTAGTCACTCATCTTGCAGTTGTAGGCAACTGTAGACACAGTACATATTTCTGAATCTTACTCTGCTGATAGAAATGTGCTCTGAGTGCAATTTTGCAATAAATACAGACATTTCAACTTTACTATGACTTCAACCTTCAGCCAATGCACTTTCTAACACCATGTGTGCAGAAGGACTCCTTTGACTAGCTCAGACAAGTGCACCAGTGTTCTTGGACATGCACCACTGTCCTAGCAGCTTTCTAGTTAAATGTAAGGAATTGTAATAGTTCACGAGAGTTGACCATTGACCCCCCACCAATGAGGAAACTTAAGAGTGATCAATTAGATAATATTTTGAAATTTGCTGAGTGCCCCAAGATATTCTTTCTTTTGTAGTTGGCCTGTGGGCATATATTTATTTCAGAGTTTGATAAATCACAGCATGCAGCCTTCGCCTGGTTTCAACGCTCTCAGCACATCATTCAGTGGACAAATAGGTCAGCAGTTTCAGGTGACCCTTCAAGCCCTCAGTGCCATGTTGCATGACCTGGGACTCTGGTAATCATTAGTCGTGAGGTACAGCCCCCGGACCTTTCTCAGAACCCCTGGATGTCAGCTGGAGCACAGCATATAGGTAGTGTAGAGGATGGCAGAGGTTAGTGGCTTTGGCAAGACCCTGGGATTGGCATTCTACTCTAAATATCTGAAAAAGGACTAATTGAACCAGAACTTCTTTAGATCTTTTCTGGATCATGTGTGAATATCTTGATACCACAAACACTAGTCTGAGTTGTTCCAGAGAGTTGATCCCCACACCATAAGGCTCCTTCTATATTGTTTCTTTAACATCTCCTATTAATCATTGTTTCATTTAAATCTCATATTAATTAGTAAAAAACCTTACTTTCAAGCTCTGTATCAAAAATCATGTGCCCCCTCTTAACTTATCACCTCCAAAGTGCATCTTTTTCACACTGTTATCTCCTCAAGCTATTCCATACACATTCCACACAGCCTGCCATCTTGCATATCATGATAGTTGTCATTTGCTAATAATATAAATATATCGTATTCCAAATATAAATGGTAGAAAGTCTCAAATTTCTTTTATGCAGTTATGTTACGCTACGGTATTTATATTTTTAAATTTGCACTGACTCTAAAGTTTCTTGGCACTTAATCATAAGGAACACAACAAGGTCAGCTCTAGATCATATCCTATAGGTTTTCCGAACTGGAAGTAGAAGTTAGTACGACAGTGGCTGCAGTGTGTTCCATATTCAGACATACACATGAGATGGGGAGGCTATGTGGCCTAACTGATAGAACTGCTCGGAGTCTTTTCTTTTCTTCTTGTAATCCTGCCAGGGAACACTCACCGTTGTTGGGCTGCCTGAATTCCTACCGCCACTGCCGCCACGGAGATGAGGTACCGGCTCCTGTGAGGAGGGGGGCTGTGTGTAGTGCCGGACTACATCTCCCGGCATTCTCTGGAGCACGCGCACCGGACGCCGACGCTGCAAGCACCAAGGAGGCGCACAAAAACACACTAGGGCTCCCGCAGCGCGGGAGTCTTTTCTTTTCTTCTTATAATCCTGCCAGGGAACACTCACTGTTGTTGGGCTGCCTGAATTACCACCGCCACTGCCACCACTGAGACGAGGTACCGGCTCCTGTGAGGAGGGGGCTGTGTGTAGTGCCGGACTACATCTCCCGGCATTCTCTGGGGCACGCGCACCGGACGCCGACGCTGCAAGCGCCAAGGAGGCGCACAAAAACACGCTAGGGCTCCCGCAGCGCGGGAGTCTTTTCTTTTGTTCTTGTAATCCTGCCAGGGAACACTCACCGTTGTTGGGCTGCCTGAATTCCTACCGCCACTGCCACCACTGAGACGAGGTACCAGCTCCTGTGAGGAGGGGGGCTGTGTGTAGTGCCGGACTACATCTCCCGGCATTCTCTGGGGCACGCGCACCGGACGCTGATGCTGCAAGCGCCAAGGAGGCGCACAAAAACACGCTAGGGCTCCCGCAGCGCGGGACGCGTGCGGACGCGCCCGGGCGAAGCCCAGGCCAAGGTCGGGCCCGTCCGTGCCCATCAGAGACCGTAAGAGGCCGGGCAGGGCCACCTTATTAACACTCTGTGCCTTAAAGTTATATGATTATTGACTGTGTTGGGGGGTTAGTGTATGTGGGCCAAGGGTCCTCATTGGCATAGTCGAATAATTCGGCTAACCATTTGCTAACCATCTGTCATAGACTATTATATATCGTCCTACTTAGGTGTATTGACAAAATTAATAAAAGAAAATCCCTCACAGGACAGGGAGTGGTGGGGACTCTAGATCCTTTCTGTTACGTGCTGAGTCAGCTCTCATCCACAAAATCGCCCTAACAGAGCAAAGACTGTCCTTGGAACCAAAACCCTCCCAAGGGCAGCTTGACCTGATAGAGCCCTCAAATAACATCGCTCGCCAAGAGTGTATTTCTCCTACTAGGATAGCGAGCAGTCAGATTACTGAAGTAAATGATAGTTCCACGCCGAGGGTTGTAAATGTCAGATCTAAAATAAATACCAGGGGCCAGAAAAGTAAGATCAATCAGGGGGATAGCTCCCCAACCCAATGTAGGAAAAGAAAGGGACAAGGCCCTAATAAGCTTATTCACCCAGCACCAAAGAGAGGACGTAAAAGTAAAACCACGAGGGAGGAGACGGAGGAGGTGGTTGAGGGGCATTCCTCCGCAATTAGTCCTGTCCATTTAGCACCACCCACAAGTCCCCCTACTCCTATACAGGGTACTGAAAGCACAGAGTTCTGGGTAAAAATTGGTGGGCTGGTTACAACTCTATTAGAACCCCTACTTCAAAAATTAAACCGAATTGAAACGAGTATTGAAAAACTCGAACGGATGCAGCAGCCCCTGTTGAGCCAGTCATGCCCGCACAATAGTCAGCCCCAATTGATTAACCCTTGCCACTGCCATTGCCTTACAAAGAACACCCAAACAACTGGGGGCGACAGGCCCTTGTCCACACAAATAGGACCCCCAAATCTTGGCCCTGTGACAGCACCTCAAACAGGACAATTGGCTCCCCCGTCCATGAGCCAGAAGAGGGCAGGCATGCCCAATGTGCACCACAAGCCACAGGTCCCAAGTACTATTCAAGAACGTTTAATAAATATCCAAAATGAACCCTTATCTAGCAGACCAAGACATGAAAGCATAAGGGAAGCACCAATGAAATTCGCACAATATAAAGCATCACACACAGTAAGAGGTCTATCCGACACAAACATCTTACACCTTCCACCGGAAGCAACTCCCTATACGATAGTGTTAGCCAACGTACCCATGTTGCCTGATGGCACTAGGGAACACTGGTCATCTCTCAAAATTAAAGCACTGTCTCTGTTAAGTTCGAGGTTCGGACTACCCTCCCCACTCTTCACAGAATTCAAAATGGTTAGACGGGTTGGTTGGATAGGCAGATCAAAAACGTTGCTAGGGGGTGATTGTGTGGTGCTATCTTTTGGGTCACCCAACCTTGTTCAAACATTACTTGATAGGGTGGGAAATCGGACAGTTGAGCAAACAGGGATCCATATTTTACCATTGGGATTCTTTTATAAGCCACCTAGTTACAACCAGTCGCTACATGGGATGGATATTGGTGGGGGATGGAACCAATCTAGATACAATATCCCAGTGAATAACCACTATGCGGCCCTTAGTTCTATGGAGGACAATGATTGACTGGAGATATCTAATGATGAGTCACCCGAAAGAAGGGCCGTTACAAGCGGCCCACGGCAATCTGAACCACTTAGGCTGTGTATGGCCGGAAAAGAGCATGGATCTTTAGAGACCCCAACTCTGCCAATTCTGAGGTTGTCCCCTCTGAGTTCTACTGAGCTTAGCCATAAAGCCAATAGATCTGGTTTATCTAAGCCGTTGATTATGGACCAGGCACTTCACCCCGCTGGCATCCCAATGCCTCATATACAAGGATTAGCAGAGGTTGGGGGAGCCAGAAGTGGTGAAAGGAATGAGATACCGGGGGAACTTTCTCTCAACAAAAACGGAGAGCTATTAATGGAGATTCATAAACCCCAACAGTTGGCGAACTCCCTTTTAACAATTGCAGAAGTACACCAGCCCATAGCTAGGAACGGCCACTGGCCCTTGGACAAGGAGTTTGAAAACGAAGCTTCAAATACTATCCTGGAACGTTGCAGGTCTCCGCTCCAAAATGGATAATCTGGAGTGGAGTGCTTTTATTCAAGACTCTGACATATGCATGTTCCAGGAAACCTGGGCCTGGGAGAATACCCATAGATCTGGCTATGCAACCTACAACCTACCAGCTACATCAGGGGGGAAGGGCAGACCGTCTGGGGGACTTACTATTTGGGTTGCTAAACACTTGGGCTGCACAGTGAAGCAGGTAGAGACGTCTTCAAGAGACATCCTCTGTGTTATCCTGAGTTCTCCCTCCAGGACCAGGTTAGTGCTTATTAATGTATATTCACGGCCAGTCGGGTATGGTCAAGAGTCTCTTACCCTAGACAAATTATTATCATTTATATCCACAGTCATTGATAATGACATAGTGATCCTGGCTGGCGATTTTAATGGTCAGTACAAACCATTGAAGGACCTGGAGGCTAGTGACCCAAATGAGGAGGACCTGTACTGGGCTATTCCAGTGGTCAATGCTCCGCCAATCCGGGCATGGACACCATTAGTCGCACAGTTGAACACCCTTGCCTTGAACTATTCGCTCAGGGCGTGTAATGGGCGCTCTAAATCTGATAGTCCGGCAAATTTTACCTATAACAGGTCGGGCCGCCCTTCGATCATAGACTATATTATGGTGAATTCTAAATACTGGCACCGGATGGTTAATTTTAAGATTGTCCCCAGATATGATAGTGATCATAATGCCCTGATTTTAGAATTGGACTCTCCGTATGTCGGGGATGTCCTTAAGGGCCAATCCTAACTAATTGTAGGAGGAGAGTAAGATGGGGCACCCTATGTGAATCCCAAGATAGATTATCTTCACTCTATCAAATAATTACGCCATATCTGGAGGTTGCAAACCATTTGAGTGAGTCTGGAGATTCTACTGGTCCACTCTGTGAAATTGCAGAAAACCATCAAGGCCTAATGGCAGCCCTGGCGGATAGTTTTTCCCATGTAGTACAAGTAAAGGAAGGCAGTGCACCCAGACATCCCTGGTATAATGGCAAATGCTGAAAGGCTAAGACAACATTGCTTTCAGCTATTAAATGCAATGACAAGCTGGCAATAAAAGAAAATAGGTTACTTCATAAACATGCAATTAAGCAAGCTAAAAAGGAGTGGGAAGCAGAAAAGTGGGAGAGCCTGAGAGATGCTCTAAAAAGGAGGGATATGAGGACCTTCTGGAAACTAATAAGCACAGACTCAAAAGAGGATAAACGAGCATTTGAACCTAATTTGGGTGCCGAGGTCTGGAGGGCCCACTTTCAGTCACTTTATTCCAGGGTAGATGGCACTATTGAGCAAGTTGAAATTCACTGCCCCCAGCCACACCGAGCCTGCCCAGAAACTCCTGCAATTTCTCTTAAAGAGGTAACGGCTGCAATTGCTCGAGTAATACCTGCAAAGGCTCTGGGCCTAGATAAGATCCCTGGAGATCTATATCACACTGAACCTAGCGTTTGGGCTCCGTACTTTTGGAGCGTATTCAACGCTATTTTACAGGGAATGGAGATCCCCATAACATGGCTAGGGGCGGAAATCATCCCTATCTTTAAGAAGGGCTCACCCCTCCATCCTGCGAATTATCGGCCCATTAGCCTTATCGATGTTGCACAAAAACTTTTTGCTCGAGTGCTCCTGAACCGATTACAGAATTGGATGGAGGAGTTTTCCATTCTCAGCCCTTATCAGGCCGGTTTCCGAACAAAAATGTCCACAATCGATCAAGTTTTCAGGTTGCAATTATTGCACTGGAAAACAGTGATTCTGGAGGGTGGCAGTCTCTACATGATCTTTGTGGACTTAAAATCGGCCTTTGATTTAGTTCCTAGGGAAAAACTATGGGCTATTTTATTTGGTCTGGGTGCGCCCCCGTATTTATGCGAGATCTTGAAAAGATTACATGTGAATAATTACGCCCAAATTAGATATGGGAAGAATGGAGACCTCACTGACCGCATACCCATAGAGAGAGGTGTAAGACAGGGGTGCGTTTTGGCTCCAACCCTTTTTTGTATTTTTATCAATGGCCCAGTGGGAGCCTTGACAGCGGGAGGGGACATAGATGCTCCAAAGCTAGCAGGCCGCAAGGTACCTGCCTTGATGTTCGCAGATGATACCCTCCTGGTGTCAAGATCACCGATGGGTATTCAAAGGGTCTTGGACATCTTTTATTTATTTTGTAAGAACAGGGGTCTGGAAATCAATACCCAGAAAACAAAATACATGGTGTTCAATGCAGGTCACTCAAAACGACCCAACCCACATTTAGCTGGAGAATATTTAGAGAAAGTCCCTGTATGTGAATATTTGGGATTATCCCTCAATGAGAAAATGGAATGGGGTGACCAAATTAAGAAGGCTTGTCTTAAGCTGGCGTAAACATCAGGGGGCCTTGCGAAACAGCAGAGGAAGTGTGTACACAAGATGCTGGGGCCGGTGCTGGAAATTTATAAGGCGCAAGCCAGAGGGGCTGCCCTATATGGTGCAGAACTATGGGGCCACAGGCCATCTGAACAACTTGCCAAGATTGAAAATGTATTTCTTAGACAACTGTTGGGACTCCCCAATAATACCCCATTAACTCCGCTCCGAATGGATCTGGGAGTCAGCCCAATGGCACTGGAGGTTGCGCTTAGACCTCTGCTTTACTGGCGCCGTCTATGGAGCACTCCAGAATTATCTATGTATAAGGAGGAATTGAGGGAGGTGTCAAACCTCAGTGGAGCAAGCAAAATACCTTGGCTCACCTATATCAAGAATTCCTTCTTATCCATTGGAATGGGAGATCTATGGGATAGCCCGGAAGAAAGATCTTTGTCAACATCAAGAAAGGCTCTGATAAAAAACTTTAAGGATCACCATCTCAACTTATTACTGAGGGGCCCCAGGACAGGCATACTTACATCATCCTTTTTAGAAGTTAAACTGCAATACACCTTAGAATCTAGCATAGATGACATACAGCCTTCTCTTGCTAAAAAACTCTACTTGCAGTTTAGGTACGGTGTACTTCCTTTATGTGCTGTTACTTATAAATGGGGGGGTAGTGCTACGAAAGATTGTCCGTCATGTAAAAGCTGTATGGAGACTGACCTGCATGTGTTGTTTTTCTGTCCCACCTACAAGGCAATAAGGAATCGTTGGTTCGACAGCTTTGTAGGAACTTTGGAACTTCCCACTGCTCACAGGCTTATAGGATCCTGAAATATGATACCGGTATGCCAATTGTATATTCAGTTTCCCGTTACCTGTTTTCAATGTGGTGTGCACGCCGTGCAGTTTTAAAGATAGATCAAGTTTAAGTCACCCACTCTACGCCTTTACTGTTACTCGGGACTCTGTATTCTAATCTGTTTTTTAATCACATGATTTTGTACCATATGTTCGAGATACTTAGCGCCTCAGGATATTTAATACTCTTTTTAACATTTTATTGTTCTCATATTTTAATGTGTTATTTGTGCTTTTATGGTCTTGTGAGGCCGAAATAAAGTATCTCTTGACTTGAGAACTGCTGACCTAGGGGCTAGGGGAGGGGAACCAAGTTTGAGTTCAGGCATCTGCTTAGCATCCTGTGATTCTTAGATAATCACATCTCCTCATTCCTTAAAAAAAATGAAACAGATATTTGGTAATCTGATGATTATGCAAGCCAAGTTTGTGCTATAAAAAAACAAATATTTGTTTCTTCTCTGTGAGAAATTGGGTTACAGGTTGAGGGGGTGAATCCCTACTCATGCAGCAACCACAATCCTTGTCAGGGTGAGGCAAAAGCAAACACCAAGTTAACCTGTGCTCAGCCCTCTGGTAGCTTGGCGCAGAGTAGTCAGGCTTAACTTAGAGGCAATGTGTACAGTAGTTATGCAGCACCTCAAACAGAAATAATTTGAAAATACAACACAAGAAAAATCCCACACCAATTTAGACATATAGAGCAAAATCTCATAAATAAACCAAGACCAAAACTACAAAAATCCAATCAGTAGAACCAGAGAAATGCAATTTTAGAGATTTAGGTGAAAATAGCAGCAAAAAGCTCAAAGCACCTCTTGAGGCTATCTGGTCATGCGAGACCGGCAGAAAGTCATAAGTTCAGGCCAACCATGATGAAGCATGGTTCGGATACAGGGACCAGGTTAGTGCCACTGAAAAGTTACTTTCTCAGTCCAGTACAAAGAGTCCCTTTCACGGTGGAGGGACCCACGAGGAGCGACGAAGTGTAGCGGATGGTCATTGTTGCAGCACGAAGAGTAGGCGGGGTGTTATGGATGGTCGTCACTGTAGCATGAAAATCCTGTTGTAATCATGAGCAGTCGCGCTGGAGCCTCACGATGGCACTGCCCGCAAGTAGTCGATGCTGTAGCACAAAGAGGCAGGTTGATGGAACATCGCGTTGGCGGACAGTGCGGGTGACAAGGTTTTGGCGCCAACGTGCCTGTTCGTAGTCACAAAGAGCCTAAAAACTTCAATTAAGTTCCATTGAGGCCACACCAAGCGTCCAGGACCTATGAGGCACCACTTGCAGGCCAGGGGCTCACTCCAGCTGTATCTGGGTGCTGGGTCAGGTGGGTGGGAGCATGTTATGTTCCTGTGGCTCTGAACAGCACGTCAGCAGACTAGCCCTTGGAGTCAATCTTGGAGTCCTGGGTTCAGGTGAAGGTTCAATCAGACTGACTCAGGCAGGAGGACAGTAGGACAGCAATCCAGCAAGGCAACAGTCCAGCAAGGCAGTAGTCCAGCAGGACAGCAGTCCAGCAGAGTGGCAGTTGTTTCATCAGCACAGCAGTCTTTCTTCTTGGTGGGTACTCCAAAGTTCCAGAAGTGTGCTGAAAGGTTGCTGTCTGAGGCAGTTTCAAATTGCAAAGACAGGCTGTAATAGCAGACCTGAGACATGTTTAAAGGGGCTGCTTAAGTGGGTGGCACAATCAGTGCTGCAGGCCACTAGTAGCAATTAATTTACAGGCCCTGTGCACAGGTAGTGCCACTTTACTAGGGACTCACAAGTAAATTAAATATGCGAATTGGGTATAAACCATTTCTACCATGTTTTGAAGAGAAAGCACAAGCGCCTTAGCACTGGTTAGCAGCATTGGTAAAGTGTGCAGAGTCCTAAGGGCAGCAAAACAAAGTCAGCAAAACAGGAGGTGTGAAGGCAAGAAATTAGAGGGAAAACCACGCCAAGGATGCCAGGCCTAACACTCACAATATAAAGCCCCTGTGTGAGTTTTTTCCCCACTAAATTTGTTTTAAATTGTTAGATTGTTTGTGCATTCTCATACAAATGAGTAGGGCCCAGAATGACTGTCATTTTGAGCGGTACTTGTCTTACATAATCAGATGGTACGGAAACAATAGAGTTGAATTCAATTTTCACGCAAAATGGATATTTGCGCTGCAGGCTGATAAAAGAAGTCCACTAAACCACATTTCATTTCAAAGTGCTGACTTTCATCCTTCATGCAGGGTGAGGACAGTGCAAACAGGCCTAGAATTCCGCGCACAGCTATGTCAACTATAGTCACGCAGAGTAGCGTGACCAAACTTTTTGATGGTAACTAGCACCAAATAAAAACAAACCACTGTGTGATATCTCCACCCATACCACGTTATACATATTACGCCAAGTACCACTGGTAGGTTGCCTGTGTAGACAGAATTGCACTTGAGGGTCTGTCAAAAGTACAAAACTCACACAGGACACCACTCGCTCTGCCTTTATGATGTGGTGCAATGCTAACTTGAGTTTTGCTTCATGCACACAAAACATTCTTTGCAGTTGCATGACCAATTAAGTCATTAGGATGCGAAGCATTCCAACAATGACTCAGCAGAAATGTTACCCATTTATGCAATGAGGGAGATATTTGGGAAGCATTGCGTTTTGAGAATCTTAGCAACCTTAGTGTCATCGTGAAAGTTTTAAAACGAAATGTTTTTTTTAAAAACTTTGTAAACTTTGCACAACTGGAATTACATCATTTTGTCATACTTGACCAAAACAGAGCAAAAACAATGGGGACTAATACTAAAAGAGAGAACTTAACTTGCACATGGCAACTCACTCACCGCATAACTTCTATATTTGCATATCTATGGTACATAGCATATCTGTTACGACATAAATAAAACCTTTTTTCACTGTATTGCTTTCCACCTTTCCACAGTGCAACCTGTTGAATGTGGTTAGTTTTGCTTTGGGTTAATGGAAGTCACACAATGCTTTCCACATCTACAGTACCAAGACCTCATTCTGTGGGGAAGAGCGTGTTGTCTTTCAATATTTGATCCTCCCCCTTTCTACTTCACAGTATTAGATATGAAGATTTATTGATCCTGCTTATAGGAGTCCAAAAAAGCCTAGTTAAGAAAGACACTCAAGGGCAGACTTACCATAGTATTGCATTGCCCTTGGGTCACGCAAGGTGACGCAAGGGCAATGCATCACCAAAGTCAGATTTACCAAGCCACGCAAGGCCACCTTGCATGGCCTGTGATGCTTGGTAACTCTGGAGTAACGCAAGGCAGCGCAAGTCAATGCATTGCGTTACTCTGCCTCAGGGAGGCGTTCCATGGTGGCGTGGGTGTTTCCACGCACCAACCATGGCACGCCTCAGGGAGGCGTTCCATGGTGGCGTGGGTGTTTCCACGCACCAACCATGGATTTTGGTGCATTCCCAGATTAACCATGAGAGGTAGACCTAGAAATAATGCGTCAAAATGCTTCGCCTTCGGAGGGGCTGCTTAACAAGGAGAAATATCTTTATTTCTCCTCGTTTTTCCTCTTTCTACTTGAGCTGCATTTCAAAGTCCAAGGTTGCAGATCCCTCAATTTGCTGTGCAACAAGGTGTCTCTTCCTGCACAAAAGCAATCCTGCCTACAACGCAGGCACTGTTGCCCCACTGTGCAAGGGTGCCTGCATTGACGCAAGGCAACACATAGTGTGCCAGCGGAAGGAGAGGTCAGAAATGTGCATATAATGTTAAATATGGTGCATTCCTGCCCTCTCCCTTTTTATGCAGTGCATCGGGTTGCGTGAAAGTGTAATAAATCTGGGTCTAAGTTGTGGCGTGAATAATTTCCACCCGTCCATTTGCCTGCTGCTCACAACACATAATTCCAAAATCATTCATCAGTTAATTTATTGGGCTTCTGCATGGTGGTTTTAGAAGAGTTTGAGCTGTGAAAATTCCCTAGCGCTACTGTTGAGAGAATCCTTTACCTGCTGCAATTCTATTCCATGTAATCTTTAAGACTGGAGTTGGGGTTTGACGCCGCTAACATCTGGATCTTTCAGCCTGTCCTGGTCTTAATGGGCCTTTCTGTACAGTCTTCTAGTTTTGCTACAAATTTGGATGAGGTTGGCCATATTGCCAATGTGCATGAACAAAGTTCAGTGGTCTCTGATACAGAGGGTTATAGCAAATAATTTGCAGGCACTGGGTTTAAGTTACATCTGTAGGCTGAGCTGAGAGACCAGAGAATCCATAGTGAGCAGGTGTATTGGTTGATGAAACCCTTCAATGTAAATTTCAACACGGTAGTAAGGCAGTCTACAAGCAAAAGGGCCATTTGGTAGCAGTTTAAAGAAGATGACTCTTTCATTTTGATTATGGCAGTTACTATTTTCGATGTCACTGGAGCATGGGATGGTCTTCTTGGGGAGCAGATATGATATCTTGGTAAGTACATCAACTAGGAATTTACTTCCTAGGTGATGTTCAGATGTACCATGGGTCTATCAGCAAGAATGTTGCTTTTGAAGAGACGTAAGATGGGGATATGTGTAGGTGAAGTTGGGCGGCCACTCATTTTACCTAGGTACATAGGGGTGATGCAGCGCGTACAATAAAAACTATCCTCCTCCCAGGTTACTTATAGGTCATCCAGGGGCAAACTATATTTCTCATATCCACATGACGATGGGGCCCATAAACATCGCCTAAACACACACACACACACTCCTGGATTTCCTTTTACACCTTTATGAAATTCTGTACTCCTAGGAGAAGCATGAGAACTAAATGGAGAACACCATTTTGTGTACCGCTGGAAGAGCAAGGATATCTATTTACCTTAATTTGTCACTTTCTTTTAGTTATTTTCTTAAGATATTCCTGCTCATTGTTTTGTCGATGAATCATTCATTTAAGAAATTAGTTCATAGTGATTAAGACCAGCTGAATCACAATCAACCAATTACTCATGTCACAATCATTTAGGAAAATAACCACTGAGTCATTTTGGTTTTTAAAGAATCTTAAATTTTATATAATTTTAAAAGCATGAAAAGATTTAATACTTTATTCAATTATTCATTTTAAATTCACAATTTTATTAAGCATAATCAATTTATTGCAGAAAGGAAATTTTGTCATGAAGCCAAAAACCTTAGTTACCTGCCTAGCTTGCTAATTTAGCCTAATGATTTCTAACCTAACTTTGGGATTAGAAATAGCCTGATTCTCATACTCAACTGTAAAGTTAAGACAGCAACAGCAACTTCAGCTCGTCAGCATCAGCTACCTGCAACCCGTCTCCTCTACTGCAACCACGACTCTCGAACTGCAACTGACTGTGACTGCAACCGCGACTGACCCCCTCCCACTAAGAGTAGGCCCTCTTATACCCTAATTCTAACTTTGCTAACTAACTGTTGCAACATTAATATCACGCTTTTCTTTCATTGGTCCATGCATGTCAGCTTATTCATTCTTTAATCAAGTTCTCTTGGATTCAAGGGTCCTTGGATCATTTCCTTTCCCATACGCTTAAACATTTCCATCCGATTCGATCAGTTCATTTGTATCTTCTTTTGACACATTCAAGAACTCCGCAGTCATTGTCCTTTCTCTTGGGCTCCTTTCCCACGGACTCTCTCCTGATCCTCACGGCACACTATCAGTTCAATTAGGTCACACCAGCCTTGACCATTTCTTGCATCCTAGCCTCTCAGAGGCATCACGAGGCTCCAGATTTCTTCAATCTCATCCCGTACCACGTGTCCCCTTGCGCCTGCGCACATCTTCCCACTGGCGGCCATTTTATATCGCCACTCGGTTCTACTTTAGAAGCACTAATTTGAGGCAAATAAAACATAATTAAAATAGAGAAAAATATCCCTTTCGTTTCCCTCCCGTCTACGTACCCCAATTAGTTGTTACCTAGCAAAAGCGACATTTAAGCTGCTCCTTACTTACCATCACTATTGTTTTTGCAACGACACATTTTATTTCTATGAAGCACAAACATGCATTTATTTTATTTAGTACGCTTTTTATTCTTACGTTATGATTAGACACACGGACATTCATTAATAGATTATTTAGCACATACATTGGCATATTACCATTCCCACATATACAATGTTGATTAATACATTTAAACGAACATTTTTAATTAATTAATTATATAATTTGTTAGGGGTTAAAATTTTTATTTTTACTGCTCCATCAATCCCCCCTTTGGTGATTTTTAAATCACCACATAAAACCCAAGTCATACTTCTTTTCAGGCAGCATGTCTTTCATCCTTTACTTTCTGTTATTCATATCTCTGTCTCTTCTTCATCTTGCCTTTTAGTCTCTTTATACATGCTTTCTTTCATTTTCTCCAACTCAATTTCACCCATTTCTCTCTCTCTTTCTCTCATTATTCTGTTATTTCTTCTTATCTTATTCTGTCTTACTTTTCTCTTTATACATGTTATTACTATTTTCAATGTCATGGCTAACAATATCACTATAGTTGCTACTATTATAACTTTCCCTATTACTAGTTTACTCATCCTAGTTAACCAATTTGCTACTGAGGAAAACCCTCTACCAAGTTTTCCCAAAACACTTTCAACCTCCAGTGGGACTAATTCTTTGTGCAGATTTGTAATATTTGTAATATACTTCTGTATATTTTCACTGTTATCCGGAATGTAAGTACAACAATGTTGAACTTTCAACATTCCACAGACTCCACCCTCTTTTGCCAAAAGAATATCAAGGGCAAGCCGATTTTGCATCACCATAGCTCTCATGGCAACCATTTCGGTATTTACCATTAAGAACCCTCCCGCAGTATCTGTAGACAAACGATCTACTACTGTGGATAACTTCCGAATTTTAAATGCATTCAAAGATATTCCCACTGCTGGTATCAATGCTCCAAAAATATCTCCTACAACTTCTGAAAAACTTTCCCTCTTTCTACGTTTAAATCCATTAATCATTTTGTATGTTCCCTTTTCTTCTCTGTCCATGTGAAAGATTTTTGGAAAGACCAGGCCTACATAGCAAGTTCCATACCAATGGTCCGGTAACCTGTAATAAGCTCTATTCCCACAAATATAATAGATACCTGGAAATATTGGATCTTTTCCACCTTTGAATCCCCAACCTCCCAGAATTTGATAATTGTCATGGCAGACACTGGAACCTACAAAGTAATTGTCATAGACTGTCTTATTTCTCCTAATGCACAACTTTCCTGTTTGCGGCCAGTCTAATGTCATTGCTGCATTTATCTTTTTCCCTTCATGATTTCCTTCCTCAAACGTCCATAAACGTTTTCCTTCCTCTTTTATTGCTTCTTTTGAAATTTCATTCTTCTTTCCTCAACCATTTCTAGAAATACCTTTTCTTCTTTCTTTAACTCACAGGTAAGGTTGTCACTAACTATTTCTTCTAACGTTAATTTTCTATGTTCTAAAAGAATTCTCCTAAAACCTTTGCTGGTTTCACTTTGTTAAGTTCTGGCACTACAGGAATGTTTGCAAATATCTTATCTATATCAGTATAATACGATTCTAATCTACCTGTTTTATAAAATAAACTTGCTATTACACTACATGTTATTCCATAAGTCAAAGGTAAGTGATGATAAGTCACACCTTCAGATACTGATGCAGGCAATTGCATACAAACATAACAATCTCTTACTTCCATTGTTTTTACGTACTCATACAACAACTTTGTAAAAACATTCTTTGAGAAATCTGTTACTGACCTATCCTTATGCAACTCTGCACTACTTCTTAAAACAACTTGTTCTTTAATATTAGTTTCTTTTTCTTGTTTAGTATCATTCTTTGCTTCTATCACAGCCACGCTAATTGGAATTGTGATTGCTAAAACTATCCATATGGTCATTAATAACCCTGTACAAAAGCAGCACATTTTGCACCATCTCTTTACAAATTCACATTTATTTCTTCTATTCTCATTATTTTCCATTTTCTTTTTCTATTTGTTAAATTTTCAGAAAATTGTGTCACTACACCTCAAAATGACTTAGACGCCACTCTGCTTTCAAAAAGTCTTTGCTTGGTACTTTCTTTAATTCTCTCCAGAATTCTTTCGTTGTCACATCCAGTGATTTGTCACATCCAGTAAAATTGTCACGTCCGGCAGAAGCACTTTAAGTCTTCACTTCAGTCCTTTTGTTGCATCTCACCTTTTCCCATTCGACTTCTCAGTCTCTGGTTTCCGTGAGTGTTTTCTTCTTCTCCTTTGTAATCTGTTAGTGCAATATACAGCCACTCAGGTGACTTAAATTTTGAATTTATTTTCCTTGTCCTTTTGGACTTTTGTAATCTTTTTCCACTGGGTTTTTCTTGTCCCTTTTGACTTGTTACTTCATTTACTTGTTCAGCATCTTCATCTTCTGCTCTTATTATTCTATATCTCAATTTTCTTACATAGCTGTTGGGCCAATTATCTCCTTTTCTTGGCCTTTTTACCTCACCCTCTCTTTCTTCTCTTTCCGACCTCCAATTTCTTTTTCTTGATTCAGTCTTTGCTTTTTCCTCTCCTCCACTTTCTTCTGTTTCTGTTTCAACTGTCTCACTATTGTCTCTTATTTTGAAACTTATAATCTCGTCATCTCCTACTGGTGGATCTATCTTTTCCTTTTCGTTTTCCCTTATCACTGTCCCTCCTCGGGGTTCTTCCGATTTGGTGTTTTCCTCCTTACCTGCTTCTGAATTTCCCTGTTCTCCTGTTTTTCTATCTATCCCTATTGCTCCTCGGGGTTCTTCTCGATTTTCTAACTTTTTGTGTACTTCTTTCCCTACTTCATCTATTAATATTGTTTCTGAATGATTTCCACCATAACTTGTACTTGGTTGTTCATCTAACTCAATTTCTTGCTCAGTTTCTTCTCTAATTGGTTTATAACCCCAAGTTCCCTTTCGGAATTCTTCCCAATTTGCAGCTGAATCATCAGATCCTGAAGTTGTGTCAGATATTTCCAGATGTCGACTTACAGGTCGATCTTCAAGTTCTGGAACTTCTGAATTTCTTTCTTCTTCTTCTTCTTGTTCCTCTTCTTCTCTAGAGGTGTTTTCCGTTGGGGTCTCCAGATGTCGACTTTCAGGTCGATCTTCAAGTTCTGGCACCCTTTCTTTTATCTTGGTTGTTCCCGCCGTTAAACTTTTATCCCACACTTCCAGACGCCGACTCACATGTCGATCTGTAGGTTCTGGAATTCTGATTGTGTGGCTGGCATGAACCCAGTTCTTTACTCCTGCACACTTGACAGCAGTCGTTGTTACTAGGATTACCTGTCTTGGCTCATCCCAACGCGGAACTAGACAGTTTCTTCTCCTGTGGACTTTAATACGGACCCAGTCTCCTGGATTCAAGTCGTGGGCTGGTTTTCTTTCAAGAGTGGTCGCATCCGGTCCAACCTGATGAAACACAGAACGCACCACATCAGCCAGTCCTTTGCAATAATCCAGTATTAGATCATCAGTTATTGTCAATAACTTGTTGACTGGTACGTGGGCTTGTCTCATTGCTCGTCCCATGATCATTTCATGAGGACTGAGTCCCGTTTTCTTTTCAGGGATGCTTCTGATGGTCATCAGAACAAGAGGCAGTGCATCTGGCCATTTGAGTCCTGTAGCTTGACACATTTTTCCTAATCTGTTTTTAATTGTTCCATTTATCTGCTCTACTACCCCAGAAGCTTCGGGTCTGTAAGCACAATGTAATTTTTGTTTAATACTCAATGCTTCACAAATCAATTGGATCAACTCATTTTGAAAATGTGTTCCTCTATCTGTCTCAACTGTGACTGGAAAACCATACCTCGGAATGAACTCTCGTAGCATAAGTTTTGCCACTGTTGTTCCATCATTCCTTCTTGTGGGGTATGCCTCCACCCAACGAGAGAACAAACAGACGACCACCAGAACATATCTTAATCTGTTACTAGGGGGCATCTCAATAAAATCCATCTGTATCCTTGTGAATGGACCTCCTTCTCGTCCTATTGTTCCTAGACTCACTACTGTTTTTCTTCCTGGGTTAAATTGTTGACAAATAAGACATCTTTGACAAAGACTTTCAGCAATGGCTCTGAATTTTGGATTATACCAAGTTTGTCTAAAAAGTCTGATCATTGCATCTCTCCCAATATGAGCTTGTCCATGGTACATCCGTGCCATGTCTGCAATCATGCTATCAGGCATAACTGGTCTTTCATCTCTATATACCCACACTCCATTATCTTCCTGTCTTCTACATCCTGCTTTAATCCAGTAATCCTTTTCCTCATCTCTTGCTGTGTCTTGTAACTGCCTTACTTCATCCCATGTTTCGACTGCATTAGTGAAAAGCAAAGGACAAGAGACATGCTCCCTTTCTCTATTTCTGTTCAGGGACGCCATGTTTTCCGCACAATATCTAGCGATCTCGTCAGCATAATTATTGCCGACCGCTATGTAATCTTCGTTTTTCTTATGTGCCTTGCACTTCACTACAGCTATTTGTTTAGGCAGCTGTATCGCCTCAAGCAGTTTTTTAACATAATCTCCATTTCTGATAGGTGTTCCTGCAGATGTCAAAAATCCTCTTTGTGACCAAATCTGGCCAAAATCATGTACGATGCCGAAACCATATTGGCTATCGGTCACAATCGTGATTCGTACATTTTTCCCCAATTTACATGCTTGAATCAAAGCAATTAGTTCCGCAACTTGGGCAGACCTAACTCCTTTCAGACAAGACGCTTCCATTACAGTTGCCACTGTGCATACTGCATAAGCTGCGCTTAACACTCCTTCCTTTGTGCGTAAACATGAACCATCTACAAACATGACATAATCGGATTCCTTTAACGGTTCATCTTTTATGTCAGCTCTTGGTTTTGTGCAATATTCCAGTACATTCAGACAATCATGATCTACTTCATCTTGTTCAATTATACTCTCTTCATCTGGCAATGAAGTCGAAGGATTTACATTTATGCATCTATCTATGGTCACATTTTCTGCGCTCAAGATGACTTTTTCGTACTTAGTCAGCCGACTATGTGTCATGTACTGTGTTTTTGTTCTTGTCAAAAGAATTTCTACTGAATGGGGAACATATACTCTCAGTGGATACCCCATCACTATACCTTCACTTTGTTCCAGACTTACACAAGTAGCAGCAACTGCTTTCAAACATCCAGGCAATGCTTTTGCTATAGGATCTAAAACAGCTGAAAAGTAAGCTATAGGCCTCTTCATGGTGCCATGTTTTTGTACTAGTACTGAAAATGCACATCCATCTCTTTCACTGCAGTATAACTCAAAATCTTTCTCATAATCAGGCATGCCTAATGCAGGGGCCTCACACAGTTTCCTTTTCAATTCTTTGAAAGATTTCATTTCTTCTTTGTTTAACTCAAAAGGGTCTTTTACATCTTTCTTTGTCAATTTTTGTAATGGTTTTGCAATCAAAGAAAATCCACTTATCCATTGTCGACAATATCCAACCATTCCCAAAAACATTCTTACCTCTCTTTGAGTCATTGGTGCTCTCATTCCTTGAATCATTCTTACTCTTTCTGTCGCTATTTTCCGCACTCCTTTCTCAATTTTATGTCCTAAATACTGGACTTCTTTCTGACAAAACTGTAATTTTGAAGGGGACACCTTATGTCCTCTTTTCTCCAAATGGTTCAGTAAAGCAATTGTGTCACTTACACATGCCTCTTTGGTTTTCGATGCCACCAATAGGTCATCGATATACTGCACCATCACTGATTTTTCTGGCATTTTTAAATCTTCCAGAGATTTCTTTAGAATCTGATTAAAAATTGAGGGGCTCTCTGTATACCCCTGAGGAATTCGGCACCATGCCAAAATACGCTCTCCAAAACGGAATGCAAATAATGGCTGGCTATCTGGATGCAAAGGAATAGAGAAAAATGCATGACACAAATCTATCACAGTGTACCACTCAGCTTCATGCGGAATTTGATATAGAATCACTGCAGGGTTTGGCACTATTGGACAGCATGGTACAACTATTTTGTTGATCTTTCTCAAATCCTGTACTATTCTGTATGTTCCATTTGGCTTTTTCAGTCCCATAATAGGTGAATTACATGGACTGCTCATGATTTCTTTCAGAATTCCCTGTTCAATCATCTTATTTATCACAGGAGTTATTCCTTCAATTATTTCTGGAGTTAATTTGTACTGTGGCGTGTTTGGATAACTTATCCCTTCTTTCACTGTCACTTTTACAGGATCAACTTCTCTCATTAATCCAATGTCTTCTCCTGTAAAATCCCACACACTTTCTTTCACTGCACTTTTTAATTCTTCTGGAAGTTTTCCTGCATCAAATGCAGGAAACAAACCATTCATTTCAGGTTCCTGATTCATCAAAGTTACTTTATACAAAGCATCTTCATCTGAAGTCTGAAAACCAATTCCATCTGGTGTACAATAAATTGTGCAATTCATTTTACACAAGAGGTCACGACCTAAAAGATTTACAGGACTACAATCGCACACTACAAATTTATGCATTTTCCTAAAAGAACCAATTTTTACTTCTACCAATTCAGTAAGTGGGGTTTTAATCTGCTGATTGGCAACTCCTACCACTTGGATGCATTCACCTGAGAGAGGAAGGTTCGGAATTTCCACTGACCTAACAGTAGAACGGGTAGCTCCAGTATCGACAAGGAATGTTACGTTTGCTCCATTCACTTCTCCATCCACAAAGGGACCAGACTGATCTACCTCTAGAGTTGCGCCAAGCACGCACTCTTTCCCCTCTCTTGCGCACCGTCAGAAACTTTCATCCGGGTCATCCTCACTCTGATGCAACCAATACTGGGAAATGTTAGCTGCTCTCGGCAACTGTGTTACCTGCTCTCCTCCGTAGAATCCTGTTTCTGTACTGTATCTTTGCTGGTTAACAGTGTTGGGAAGTGGTGGTTGTGGCACCTGACTTTGTTGAACAACTACCTCATTCTGCACCTGTGGAGTTAATGATTGATGTTCCGGATTAGGTTTAGGTGGGAACTTACACTCATTTCTCCAATGCCCTAATTTTCCGCAATTATGACATGGCCATTTCTTCTTTGCCTCTTCTAGACTCACTTGTCCTTTTCCTTTACCTATATTTGGTCGCATCTTATTTTGTCCTGATTCGTTTCCATTATTATTATCCAATTGAGCTTCTTGTTTTTCTGCCACTTTCACTTGTGCCCACATTGCTTTTTCTTTCAACTTACGCTGTTTACTCTCTATTTCATCACTACAATACTTAGCATACCTCAGCACCTCATCTACACTTGCATTCTGCCAGTTTATCATATGTTGCTTAATCATATCACTTATTTCTTGTTTTAAGCCAAATACAAATCGGTATACAAAATGACTCATATCCTTCTCACTTAATTCCTCATAACCACTATACTGTTTGAAAACCAACAACAATCGCTCATAATATGCATGTACACTCTCCTTGCTTTCCTGTGTAGTTCTATCAATCTTAACCCAATCTGTCTCTTTTGGAGGAATCTTATTTTTCAAAAAGGTAATCACCTTATCATATTTCTTCATCACATCTGGTCCTGGAGCTCCTGTCTTAGGATCTCTTGGATATTCTGTAGTTGGCCAGTCAACTGTAATCTTACATTCTGACCACAGATCCGTTGGTACTACTATGTCAAACAATCCATCCAAATCTATCCACAACACTTTCGAGACCTTTACAAACCTTTCTACCTGTCGGTACCACTCAACTGGCTTTTCTCTTAACTTTGGAAAGTCATTTGTAAATGACAGGATGTCCTGCCTAGTCCAGGGAACATGCACATAACTACCACCTGGAGTTTCTCTCATAGGGTACTCTTTAACAACATGTTCCTTTTCTGTTATCATAAAAGCCAATGAACCTTTGTCTACACTTTTCTCATTCTTCTTTGTCCATCTAACCTTCCATCTGTCCACATCACCCCATTTTCTCAACAAAACAATCAACTCTTTTATCTGTGTCAGCCTTCCTGCTGTATTCAAATTTTCAATATCTTTTTCACAAAAATCTACTCTGTATGGTTTCTGCAACGTTTTTACTTTTGCAAAATCTATTCCAATCTCACCGGCCACTTCTTCTAGTTTGTCATGTAAATTCTTTGCCCTCCATGTTATACTTTTGCACAGAAACATTATTTCATCATCCTGATAATTCTTTATCTTTTCTGTACCAATCGTTCCTAGAATTAATTCTTCCATGTCAATCTTCAATCTGATCACATCTAATGGTTTTTCTTCCGTTTCTTTTATTTTAAAAGCTTTTATCCACTCATTTAACTCATCAGGAGTCGGACCTATAGGAGTACTATTTATTTCTGTCCAATTTCCACTCTTTTCAGGTGTCACTGTTGCAGATTCAGTTACCATAGGCATTTTCCTACCGCTACACTCATTCACTGTCAAATTTTCAGGTGGACTTGGTCTGTAAACACTAGTCAAATTGCTCGTACCTGGACTTGTTTCTATTCTTTCCTTTTCTCTTTGGAATTGCGAACTCAAGGGAATCACCAAAGATCGTTCATCAATTTTCTGATTCTCGAAAACTGGTATTACTGGACCTATTGTTACGGGTACGGTAACTGCTTCCATATTCTTTGTTAATTCTCTAATTTTCTCAGTTAGTTCTTTTGTTGTCCTTGCCAATTCTCTTGCACTATCATTTTCTATTCCCTCAATTTGGGAAGTTCTTATTTGTTCTTGTGACCTATTTATTTCTTGTCTTTTTTCTGGGCTTTCATTTCGCATAGCTTCTATTGGTGGCGCATTTGGTGTCACCACTGTAGAATTCTGCTGATACGGAGGTGGATTTTTATTTAATATATCTTCCAGCAACTCGTCATCCGTTTCGCTCTCATGCATATACTTTTCTCTCTCTAAATGTTTCTTTTTCTCAGTCCGTTTTTTCTTAGTCCCTTCCTCAACTGTAAAAGCTGGAAACAAACCTCCTGTCATGTTAGCACATCTCCATCGTTTTATTCTGTCCTCATGATTCATTCCCCACATTCTTCCGGGCACGAACTCATAACCTTTCATACCTCTGAATCTTTCTTTCTCGTACATCTCATCTTCCCATTCTGTTAAAGCCTCAAACTGTGTCGGTCTAGGTCTAGGTTCCAATTTAAGCATCTTTTCTTTTAAATTCCGTAAAATCGCTACATTAAAAGAACCATTTTCAGGAAAAGCCAATGCTCCATCATTCTTTGTATATTTTACCCAATTATCCAACCATATGCACGTATGATATCCATATTTCAGCATCATATGTGAAGCTGCTGATTTCGGCGGAGGAATTACTTGTCCCTCTCTAGTCACAACCTTTTTGTCTTTCTTAAAGAAATTCTTTAATTTCGTTGTCCATGACGTTCTCTCCCTTTCATACTCGTAATATGGCATGTTTTCTATTTGTTTTCTCTTTACTCTAACGCTGTTTCTGTGTACGGAACTTCGTCCAATTACAGCGCGATTCACACTAACGTACCAATCAGAACAATTTCCACCGTCCGCGAACTGACCAATCCTAGCGCGGCACTTTTCTACGTCACTCCTGCTCTGTATTCACGTGACTAGTGCACTGACCAATCCTAGCGCAGCACTTTTTCACGTCACTTCTACTCTTTACCCCTCCTTTACAAAATTTATCGGCAATTTTTCTTTTTACAGTTTTCTTCGTTAGTTACAACAAATAAACAATTCCATAGTCTGATTCGCTAAACAAAGTGACAGCTTTGTCCTTTTACACAAGAATCCTGTTTTTCCAGTAGGCAGCGCTTACCTCTACCCTACCACAGAATTATTTGCTTTTGCCGATAAAGTAGCACTTCCCTCTACCTTACCCTTCTTTCAAACAAACAATTTACTCGTTTCTCTGGGGATAAGACACATGTGGAGACTAGGCTCCTGAGAATTAAGGCCAAAGTTTCACAAGTAAACGTGATTTGCTATTTCATTTACACACTTTTCACACCGAAATCCCTAACATAACACAACCTGCGTTATAACCAAAAATGAATTCAGACCATGTACCAAATTCCATGTGACTTCTCTTGCCACACGTGTTCCACTTCCTACATCCCAGAAGCGTGAAAACTTACATATAACATAACGCGACTCAACATATAGTGTTAGTCATCAAATAATCAATAATCAATAAACAATAATCACTAAACTAATCTATAGAAAACCATAACTCTGCTACCAAGAAATCTGATGCAGCGCGTACAATAAAAGCTATCCTCCTCCCAGGTTACTTATAGGTCATCCAGGGGCAAACTATATTTCTCATATCCACATGACGATGGGGCCCATAAACATCGCCTAAACACACACACACACACACTCCTGGATTTCCTTTTACACCTTTATGAAATTCTGTACTCCTAGGAGAAGCATGAGAACTAAATGGAGAACACCATTTTGTGTACCGCTGGAAGAGCAAGGATATCTATTTACCTTAATTTGTCACTTTCTTTTAGTTATTTTCTTAAGATATTCCTGCTCATTGTTTTGTCGATGAATCATTCATTTAAGAAATTAGTTCATAGTGATTAAGACCAGCTGAATCACAATCAACCAATTACTCATGTCACAATCATTTAGGAAAATAACCACTGAGTCATTTTGGTTTTTAAAGAATCTTAAATTTTATATAATTTTAAAAGCATGAAAAGATTTAATACTTTATTCAATTATTCATTTTAAATTCACAATTTTATTAAGCATAATCAATTTATTGCAGAAAGGAAATTTTGTCATGAAGCCAAAAACCTTAGTTACCTGCCTAGCTTCCTAATTTAGCCTAATGATTTCTAACCTAACTTTGGGATTAGAAATAGCCTGATTCTCATACTCAACTGTAAAGTTAAGACAGCAACAGCAACTTCAGCTCGTCAGCATCAGCTACCTGCAACCCGTCTCCTCTACTGCAACCACGACTCTCGAACTGCAACTGACTGTGACTGCAACCGCGACTGACCCCCTCCCACTAAGAGTAGGCCCTCTTATACCCTAATTCTAACTTTGCTAACTAACTGTTGCAACATTAATATCACGCTTTTCTTTCATTGGTCCATGCATGTCAGCTTATTCATTCTTTAATCAAGTTCTCTTGGATTCAAGGGTCCTTGGATCATTTCCTTTCCCATACGCTTAAACATTTCCATCCGATTCGATCAGTTCATTTGTATCTTCTTTTGACACATTCAAGAACTCCGCAGTCATTGTCCTTTCTCTTGGGCTCCTTTCCCACGGACTCTCTCCTGATCCTCACGGCACACTATCAGTTCAATTAGGTCACACCAGCCTTGACCATTTCTTGCATCCTAGCCTCTCAGAGGCATCACGAGGCTCCAGATTTCTTCAATCTCATCCCGTACCACGTGTCCCCTTGCGCCTGCGCACATCTTCCCACTGGCGGCCATTTTATATCGCCACTCGGTTCTACTTTAGAAGCACTAATTTGAGGCAAATAAAACATAATTAAAATAGAGAAAAATATCCCTTTCGTTTCCCTCCCGTCTACGTACCCCAATTAGTTGTTACCTAGCAAAAAGCGACATTTAAGCTGCTCCTTACTTACCATCACTATTGTTTTTGCAACGACACATTTTATTTCTATGAAGCACAAACATGCATTTATTTTATTTAGTACGCTTTTTATTCTTACGTTATGATTAGACACACGGACATTCATTAATAGATTATTTAGCACATACATTGGCATATTACCATTCCCACATATACAATGTTGATTAATACATTTAAACGAACATTTTTAATTAATTAATTATATAATTTGTTAGGGGTTAAAATTTTTATTTTTACTGCTCCATCAGGGGCACCTGCAGGGAAAACTGTCAGCTCAGAAACGTTCTGCGACAGAGATCTACTTTTGCTTTCCTTTAACCTCCCTGTGCAAATAGTGACACAAGACAACTTCAAATGGTGCCTGAACTTCTTTATCTCCCTAACCCTCCACCACTATAAGTGGTAGTGAGGCTGTCCAGATGGGGGCAGCTGGGCTAATCAAGAAATTGAGGGGCATATTAACAACAGCCAGCAATAATTATCGCTGGCCGTGCTTAGCGATAATTATATTATCGCAGGCTATCTCTGGTATTTACCCCCCTAGTAGCGCGTTATTAACAACGCGTTACTACAGGGCGATAAAGATTCCAGAGATAGCGAGGTTATCGCCCTTTTGCAGGGAACATCGCTGGTTTTCCAGCGATGTTCCCCTCAAAATGGCTATAACCTTGCTGATACGACCCTGTGGTCGTATCAGCAGAATCCATCTCCTATGTCTAACATAGGTAAATCAGGATTATAGCAGACGTTAGATTTTGGCGAAAACGGCCGTTTTCGCCAAAATTTGACGTCTGCTATAACCTCTGTGGGCTGCCTTGTAAATATCGCGATGTGCACATCGGCGATATTTGCAACGTAGCCCATCCGGAGTACGCCAGTAACGCCACTTTGCATCTCATTAGAGATGCAAAGATGGGCGTTGGAGGAAAGGGCGATAGTGCAAGGATTCACGCGATAGCGTGACCTTGCTGATTAGGTGATAAGATTATCGCCGCTTTTCGTCCGAAAACGGACGCTAAAGCGGCGATAATTGTTTATCGCCTCGTTGTTAATATGCCCCTGAATATTTATTACAAAACTTTGCTTTGTGTAGTGCATGTGTGTGTGTGCAGTGTTTGGGAATGGAGGGCTGGAGCTGCAGTTCGCATTCACTTAAGCTTGTGTTTGTGTCATTTACACTCTGATGTGAGCCGTCTGCATTTCAAAGCCAAAAGTTGCAGATCCCTCGGTTTGCTGTACAACAAGGTCCTGGAGGCCCAGCAAACTGTGGGATCTGTAGCTTGTGTCTTTGAAATGCAAACTACTCGCATCAGACCCTTAATTCCCTTTTAACAATTAGGGGTTGAATATATAATTAGGTGTCCTATTTACAGCTTGGCTGAGTGTATACTCTAACAGAAACGTGATGAATATATACCGTTCACCTTACTGTAAGTGCCATGGGCTATAATGCATTTGTAATATAATATGGCCGGCAGGATATCCGCCGCATTTGTGCCAGAGTTTTACCATCCTCCAAACGCTAAATAAGGCCTTTGTGATGGCGATTGTTTACTTTTAAATATTTATAAAGATGTCACACAAAAACGCAACTAATCCACTAGTTAGTACTAATTCCTTTTTTAATCTTTCTAAAGCTCCCTACTCAATTTAGATATAAATATGGAAAACAAATTCTGTAAGCAGTCAAGCTTTGGCGATAGTTCAGTGTTTTGTCTTGCCAAGAAAGTTGCTTGAATTATATTCTTTCTTATTTCTTGATGCCTGCACTCCTGAAACATAAAACTTCACACACTAGAAATCAAAGTAATGAAATGATCCGTTGAAGTAGCCACATCTGACATGGGGCAACATGATTTCTGGGTATGTCGCATTGTGCTCATGGACGTCGATTCACCAAAATGCCAAAGAAACCGGTAGTGACATCACTTACCCACGCTTTGCCGCAATGCCATTGTAGGAAGTGACATCATATGATTTTTGACACTGAATTCTATCAGGAAGTCATGTAATATTACACTGATGATATCACAATAATTTTCACTGTTGAATTTGAGGGCACTTAAAGCTCACAATTATACAATAACACAACAGCTACTAACATCATTCAATGTTTATTTTATATACCACCTATATTTTAAATAGGGTGGTCACATGATAGGAACCTTGCACACTTCTCTTTTGGGTGCATGAAAACACGAGTTTTTATTGAAAGACAATACGCTGGAAGCCAAATTATTGAAATCATAAACAGTCATGATTTAATGGCCCCTCTAGTGTACATGTCAAGAATAAAATATACTGGCAAATTACAGGAAGGCACATAAAACACAATAGTGGTTTTATCCACCTGTATTAATTCATGTAACCATATTTTGAATGTGAATTATGATATTAATTTATTCCTACACATAGGTAATACATTTTCATTATGATCACTTGTAAGGAGTTATCCACCCGTACACATTACAGAGGAGGCGTTTTTATGTAGACACATTATTTCACATGTTTTTTCAATTATGGAGCTGGGTGACAAGTTGTTTAAATTGCGTTTAGTTTGTTAATTTATTTAGTAAAGTGTACATTGTACTTCCACAATTATTTTTAAACTGAATATAAAATGTAATGTCTAGATCGCAGTTGGAGCTGCATAAAGTAACCCATGCTTATCTGGGCACTGTTTAGCTTCTGTTCTTAGCGTTGCCTGTGCCAACACTGAGGGCAGGGGTCACAAAGGCAGTGCCAGCGGCTGCAATGGGCAAGCCAGGGGTCGCACTGGCAAAGGCAATAGGTTTGGCTTTAATGTGCTGATGTGTGACAGCACAGGTATGTACAAATGCTCTTTCCATGAATTATGCAATGAAGAGAAATATTTTTATTTATCCTGTGTTTTCTTTGTTCTGCAGCACACATGTAAAGAGGAAATTACCTTAAAGCGTAGTTTGTGCTGCAGGAAGGGACACCTTCCTGCATAAAAACTGTGCTGACCACAATGCACACATCCTTGCACCATGGCACAAGGGTGAATGCTTTGGCGCATGGCTCCTGAAAGGGGGGCAGTTCCTTCTCCTATCTAGGGCCATCTGCATGGAACAAGCTCCCCCTTGAGGTACACTCAGTGGACACTATCTCGTTGTTCAAAGAAAAACTGAAAACCTGGCCTTTTAACCAGGAATAGACAGTCCGACTATAGTCTGTAAGGTGGCCTACGAGCAGGCGCTGGGACACTTCTTGGAGTAGATGTGCGCTATACAAGTCGCATTTCATTCATTATGTCACACCATATGAGCCGACATTGTGATTACATTTACTCTATTAAAAACAATATTAGAAGCAGATAGATTTGTGAGAGGCAATAGGTCTTCACATGTAAGTTTAGCTTTACACAAAACAGTGCCTGAAATAACATCAGTTTGGACTATAATTTAACTTGTAGAATGGGCAGGAAATCACTGGGAACGCAGCGGGAATTAAATCTTCAACACCAGTGAAAGAACTGCAAGTCCCAGAGGACAGAGTGAAGGTATAGCAGCAAAGATTTTGACCACAAGGCAAGCTGGAAAAAACAATTTAAAAGTGCATAGGGAAAGTCAACACAACAAATGTGGCTCTTTTTCTAGTGGAAAAGATTGTTTTGAGTATATGTGTGATGTTTATGGTTAAAATAATGTGTGTAAGAAGAGGTTCTGGTGCTCATATGAATGAACTTTCAACTGTTTGCTCAAGGTATACGGTTCAGTCCAATAGCAGACACTCACTTCATAAAGGCACAACATTTTGGTGAACATGTGTGGCGAACACAAGCACACAAAGCAGTGTCTATCGATGACCCAGCCCACATACCCATGAATGAGTTGGCAGAGGAGGAGAACATGTGTAGGGAAGCTGTGATTGTTTTATTAGCAACCAGGCAGCAATCAAAACTCCAGATAAAAGATATACATTTTATCAGGGCTCTGCCACAAGAAAAATTCAGTTTGTTTGGATCCTGACTCACACTTAAAATAAATACATAGATAGATAGATAGATAGATAGATAGATAGATAGATAGATAGATAGATAGATAGATTCAGGTGTGTGGGTGAACAGATGGACGTAAGAACAGATAGATAGATAGATAGATAGATAGATAGATAGATAGATAGATAGATAGATTCAGGTGTGTGGGTGAACACATGGACGTAAGAACAGATAGATAGATATAGATAGATAGATAGATAGATAGATAGATAGATAGATAGATATATAGAGGTGTGTAGGCGAACAGATGGGCATAACAACAGACAAATAGATAGATAGATAGATAGATAGATAGATAGATAGATAGATAGATTCAGGTGTGTGGGCGAACAGATGGGCGTAACAACAGACAAATAGATAGATAGATAGTGCTGCAAACATGATAGATAGATAGATAGATATCTTCTTAAAGTTTCTCATTGTTCAAATGGGTGTGATTTCTGATATTTATATGTTTATCTCGTCTTCATTGCTTGATTTTGCTTGCGAGGAAGTGTCACTCAGTCGTTGAATGTCACTCATAATTACACTAAAATTATGAAAATGTCACTCATAAGAAATCAGAAACCTTGGCAGCTATGATAGATAGATAGATAGATAGATAGATGGATAGATAGATAGATAGATAGATAGATAGATAGATAGATAGATATCTTCTTAAAGTTTCTCATTGTTCAAATGGGTGTGATTTCTGATATTTATATGTTTATCTCGTCTTCATTGCTTGATTTTGCTCGCGAGGAAGTGTCACTCAGTCGTTGAATGTCACTCATAATTACACTAAAAGTATGAAAATGTCGCTCATAAGCAATCAGAAACCTTGGCAGCTATGATAGATAGATAGATAGATAGATAGATAGATAGATAGATAGACAGATAGACAGATAGATAGATAGATAGATAGATAGTGCTGCAAACATGATAGATAGATAGATAGATAGATAGATAGATAGATAGATAGATAGATAGATAGATAGATAGATAGATAGATAGATAGATAGATAGATAGATAGATAGATTCAGGTGTGTGGGTGAACAGATGGACGTAAGAACAGATAGATAGATTCAGGTGTGCAGGCGAACAGATGGGCGTAACAACAGACAAATAGATAGATAGATAGATAGATAGATAGATAGATAGATAGATAGATAGATAGATAGATAGATTCAGGTGTGTGGGCGAACAGATGGGCGTAACAACAGACAAATAGATAGATAGATAGATAGATAGATAGATAGATAGATAGATAGATAGCTTCTTAAAGTTTCTCATTGTTCAAATGGGTGTGATTTCTGATATTTATATGTTTATCTCGTCTTCATTGCTTGATTTTGCTCGCGAGGATGTGTCACTCAGTGGTTGAATGTCACTCATAATTACACTAAAATTATGAAAATGTCACTCATAAGAAATCAGAAACCTTGGCAGCTATGATGATGATAGATAGATAGATAGATAGATAGATAGATAGATAGATAGATAGTGCTGCAAACATGATAGATAGATAGATAGATAGATAGATAGATAGATAGATAGATAGATAGATAGATAGATAGATAGATAGATAGATAGATAGATAGATGACATCATACTTAATATTCACATTTCATACAAAAATGCTTGAAGCTCCCAACGATGAGCGGAGAGGAAACCTATCTGCACTTTATGGAGCTTCTGACAGTAAAGAGTGAGGAGGAGGGACGTGTTGAGAGGATGGAACAGCAGTGCCAATTACCTAACAGTGAGGAGAAGGGAGGATGGAGCCAGAGATAGGGATGACACAGTGGCAAAGTGGGGTGCACGGCAGCGAGGGGAATTATTAGAAGGTGGTGGCTGTAAGAGGAGGAAGTGGCAGATCTTAGTAAGGGTATAGTAGTAAGGTAAAGGAGATAGGTGTCGATGGGAGGAGAGGCAGAATATGGCAGATCTTCAGCTCTGTGCATCTAAGTTCAGAGTTGACAGGAGTCGTGAAGTAGGCGATGTTTGCTGATCACAAGTCCTGGCTCCAATGTTGCTTGCCAAAATCTTACAAGTTTTAAGACTTAGGGGAGGCCATATTTGGGTCAGGCTCCCCAATCTGCAAAAAGAAGGATGCAATAAGGAGGACATATTACGGTCAGGCTCGTACTCAAGTCCTGACAAAAACATTTAAAAAACATTGCAGAAGAGAAAAAAAATACAATAAAGGATTGCTTTATATAAGCAATGCCTGTATAATATAAATCATAAGTGTGATGTAAAATAGACCCTTGTGCATGGCAATGCAAACAATAAATGGGGGTCAGAATGATACACCAAACAACCTATTGTAACAAGTGAGAGAATAATATTCCTGTGGGAGGGAGCAGGCTCTCCATGTACGTATACGTTTGCGAACTAGTAGCTAAACATCTTCTAGAGATGTAAAGCCGTCTGTAGCTAGAACTGGCTTAGCTCTTAGAATCATATATTATTTACCTTTGGAATATGATATGGATGTGTGAAACAGTCCTTTTCACAAGCTGTTAAATATTATGTTTTTGAGGTCCTTGTTTGTAAATTGAATAAAAGGAAACCGTTTCTTTGCAACGTTCCCAACAGCTCTATGATAGAAACTTTGCAAAATATATGAAACCTGAAATCTTTTTCAAAAATGATCTTCCCACTTTTGTCTGGCAAAAGAAATATCTTGGGCCTGAAAATGGCCAAAATGACTGCAAAAAAAATCATAAATATCCAGAATGAAAAAAAAGAGTTGAAGACACCACCAAACTCTTTCTAAACCCCAAGATTTTTAGAAAAGGCTACAACTCTCTAACAATAACAGCCAAATTCCTACATTTTTATTTCCAACTCTACAGTAACACTCCACTGGCTCGTGTGCTACCACACTCAGATATAATTGCTGCTACCAGTTCACAAATGGTGACCAATGTAGTGGATTGACACAGCGGTGTCTCAGGATCCGTTTTTTCTGTTCATGTTTTTGACATTTTTTTCTCAAGTGGGGGTAGGTTGCCAGCAGTTTCCAGCAACGCCTCTATGTTCAGCAGTTGCTTCTTGTAAAGGTGCTTCAAAAGCTCTAGCAGACCATGTGGAAGACTGAAGCATTATGCAAGGGACTCAGATCGATATGGAAGCATGTCAGACAGATTCTCCTTGAAAGCAGAATTCACAGAGGTCTAGTGGTTCATTTGTGTTGGTGTTGGCCACTGGCACTTAGGGCCTGATTAGGATGGCGGGCGGACTCACATCCGCCCGCCACCCTAACGGAGATGGGGACCTCCTGACATAGGGGCTGATTACGATGGTGGAACGATCGCCACCGCCGGGCCGGCAGTGGCGATCGTTCCACCATCAAACTGAGATTTACCCACCGCCATATTAGGATGGCGGTGGGTATCGCGGTGGACGGAAAGTCCGTCTGCCGCTGGCAATCACACCGATTGCCTGGTGGGCGGAGCAGGGCTACTAATATGGTGGCGGCGCCTAGCAGGCACCGTCCGCCATATTAGGATGTGGGTTATAGGAGGCCTTTCCATGGCGGCGATGCCGCCATGGAAAGGCTGGCGGGGATTGGGTTGGGGGCCCGTTGCGGGCCCCCCTTGTGTTGGGGGGAGGTGTGGGTGCACTGGGGGGTGCCCATGGTACCCCCCTGCATTTTACTGCACCATGTGGCAGGCACAGTGTAGTGCCTGCCATGTAGTGCAGTGAAATGCACAACATGCTCTTTTAGACATCGCGGCGGTGCTGCTGTCAGCAGCCACCGCTGCAATGTTAACGGTGCGGAACCAGACCGCAGCGGTCCCATCCTAATCGGGTAGGCGGGACCGCCGCATGCATGGCGGTTGGTTCCAAACACCGTTACGATGGCGGGCGGATCAAGTCCGCCCGCCATCGTAATCAGCCCCATAGTGTCGGGGGTCCCACAGGCCAAATTACAATGCGACCGCCACTGTGGCAGTCGCATTGTACATGTTTTCCATTGCAGCGGGTGCTGCTGGCTGCAACATGGCGCAGGGAAATGTAGGGGGGCACCATAGGTGCCCCCCAAGTGCACAACGGAAGTTGCCCTGCTCAAGGGGGGTTGAACCGCTATGGAATGGCTGGTGGGGATGGACATACTAATTTGACCGGCGGTGCCTGACAGCAGGGCCGGACTGGCCATAGCGGGCACCGGGCATTTCCCCGGTGGGCCGCCAGGTTGGGGGCCGGTTTTAGGCCCCTGGGGGCCGTTTTTGTTACTGGGACCGGCAACATCGACCCCCTGTAACAAAATCGGCCGAAACCGGCCCTGCAAACAGCTCGGCCGCACCTTCCTCCTCCCCCCCAGGGGGGCCGGCCGAGCAGTTTGACAGGGCCGGTTCCGGTTCCCAGTCTGGCCCTGCCTGACAGGCCCTGCCAACATTCTGGGCAATGCGGCAGGACAGGTGTTCGGAAAATGACCGCCTGTCGGAACCGTGGCGGTCAGTCTTTCCGACCACCACGTTTCCGCCCACCATAGTAATCTGCAGGCGGAAAACCGCAGTACGATGGCGGAGGGCCCGCTACCGACAAGCTTTCGGTGGCGGACCGTCCGCCATCGTAATCAGGCCCTTAATTCTTAACACTGGCACTTTTTATGATAGTCTGTCACATGGTGGTGATGTCTTGTTTATTTATGAGCAGAGAACATCAATTTAACAATTAAATAAACATAAAAAAACAAATGCACTGCATTCAGGCTATTATTACAGCTTTGGGTAGCCTTGAATTGTCCAACGTGTCACATTTGTACGAGTGTGTAGATTAGAAGGGAGCATTTACACTTGTATTTGGCAGTTGTGAGTATTGTAGTGTGCTATATTGTCTGGTTGTGCAACCTCACCGTGTAGTATACTCGCCAAAACTAACTAGGGTCTAGTCATGTCTGTTTGTAAAACCTCTTGGCCAGCCTTGGGTAGCTGTGGCTTCCAGCAGCAAGGCTTAAAGGAACAAGGGTAAAGCATTTAGACACACCAAACAGCAGAATAAGAAAGTCACAGAACACGAAAGAAATCAGGAGTATTTGGACAGTTCTCTGGTGACCAAAGCAGTCTCAAATCCAGTTCAACACTTCATGCAAGGAGCGCCAGACTTCAATGGAGTGGTCCTGAGGCTGAGGATACAGGATGCTGAGGATACTGAAATATGCTCTGGGTTCTAAGTAGGGGCCTTCCTGAGTTTGCTCGGGGGTCTACAGGTGAAGTCGGGAGACTTACACTATAGGGGTCGGCACCTATCAAAGACCTCTTTGAGCCAGAATGCCCAGCAACTGGTCTCCGCTCACAGCAGGTCCAAATAGCAGTGGTGCTATCAGGGAACAGTAGTGGCCAACAATAACAAAAAAAATAAAAGAAAACTTACTTGCCGCCTGCGACCTCGGTGCTCTTCTGCTCTTGGTGCAGAGACTCCCAGACTCCCCTGCATAAATCCAGACGCTGCTCTCATGCTGTTAATAATATTATCAAGCATTAGAGAAGCACTGGGATTGGTCTGAGGAGGCTAGTTTTGTGCTCCCACAGGGACTGGGAGCCTGTGCCTGCTGTTCTCCACCCCGCTGTGCAACACAGGTCAGGTTGGAGTCTGGAGTAAACTAAGTGTGCATGTCGGTTTGGCCGTCCTACGACAGCCGACCAAACTGGCATGTGCACTTGCAGTGCCCACCACTCCTCCTCCATACTTGCTGCTGTCTTCAGGATGGCGCCGCCCACAAGACTTGGCTCTGGCTCCATGATGAAAAATAAAATGATAATAAAATTATTTTATTTTTCATGTTTTTATCTTCTGGCTCCAGCAGTGGGGCGACGCTTCTCCGTCATAACTGAGAGGCTGCCACTCCCAAGTCGGTGCGCCACCGGTATACTTTGGTGAGGGCCAGTGGTGACCAGCCTGCACTCTGATGACTCTCCCAGGTCAAGCAGACTTGGGTGCCACTTTTGAGCTTTGAGGGGTGGTCTTCTTGACTGCACATTGGCGGTCAGTGGTGAATTTGCAAAAGCGGCTACTGACAAGCCGGAATGGGCTACTCCAACCTTCATGGCCCTGGAGCTGGAACAGGGAGTCAGCCAACTGACTCTTGTCGTTCACTTTTTTGGGGGGCTTTGAGGTGACTTTTCCATGAGTCAGGAGCCACTGCACAGTCTTCTCTTTGCTCAAAGAGTAGCAGATGCAGTCCAGCAGTTGGTGCAGCCTCTATTGCCAGATCCATGGATCAGCAGGGCAGTTCATCTTCGGCCCTTTCTCCAGTCCAGATGTGATCTGAGGTTCAGGGTGCCAGGGGTGCCATATTCAAGCCCAGAAAGTGCCCTCTGGGGATGATGTGGTCATTAGCCAATGGTCTACCAGGATCCCTGCCTTATGTATTCTGTCAATGTGTTGTATCTAGCTTTCCCAGAGTGCACTATTCTGCCCACTCTCAAGACGTCTGAACATGGTGTGAGGAGCTTGGTAGCCCGCCCTAGAGGTGAGGCTACCTCTGAGCTACACGCCTTGAGTATGGTTGCCATTTGCCCAGCAAATGTGGCTTCTTCTTTGAAGATGGCCTTTTGTGCCAACACCCTGTGTGGCTTCCTGTGAGGCAGAGGTAGAACCTCCTTCTGGGGCAGGCCTGTATTCTTCATGTTATTGGGAATCGTTCACACAACTTCCCAGGAGGGCAGAAGGCTGTCTGGTGGCCAGAAACTTTAGATGGCCACTGGAAAAACTGGGCAACAAACTGGCAACTTTATAAAAGTTGCCTTTCTTAAAAGTGACATTTAATTCAACTTGGGCATCAAGTCGTGTTTAATGCCACGATTAGTTTGGTAACTTGAAGTACCCATTTTTGTGGTCCTATTCAGAAGTTAGCACAGCTGAAGCTTAATCAGTGAGCTTAATTTAAGCTGGTGGCTATCATAGAATCATGATTTCAGTACAATTTAGATTCTAATACCACTCACATATGGTGCACATGCACTGTTTGCATAGCTGCATTGGTTGCTTTCAGGAGTACATATGCTCATGCAAAAGAGGTTGTACATACACACAGTTGATATTATATTGAATTTTACTGTAATATTCCCATCACTGACACTCTACTTGATCTTATAAGCATCTCATTTTGTGCTGCTTTCGAATTTCATGTTCTCCTTTGGTCCCTCATCAGAGTAATCTTGTGTGCTACTAAAAAAATGTCATAAAACAATGTTTGAGTAATTTTTGAAGACTGCTGGAACACAATCTAATTATTATGAATACCTTGCTCTTACAAAGCGCTTCATGGCACAGTTTTTGCCTTTTCTAGTCTTTGTAAATTACAGTTGACTCTACTGTCCAATTGAATGGCTCTCAATTTATTGAACTTGGAAAGGACAAAACAAGTTGGCCTTTCCAGGTTTCGAAATTGTAGCCTGCAGGTAACACATGGCAGTCGGGGGCGAGCCAGTGTGAATTATCATTCCATTTACCACTTGAGCCAGTAAGATGTCTTCGAGAAATAACACTTCCTGCTGGCTTCTGATGTGACCCCAGGGTCACTCATGCGTCTGAGTTCTACCAAGGCCAACTCAGCCTTCTAAGATTGGTAAACTAAAAACCATTACAGTCGGTAATAAGTATCCTTGTTATTTACAGCACTTTGAAAGGTCAGAAGAGCTGTAATAGGTGCTGTAAAAATGGCCGAGCCTCACTTTTTGTCTCTGTACTATTTCAGTTAAGAATGGAAATATTGATTTCAGAAGAAAGGCTTTACAGGAAGAGTGACTTGGAAATGGATAAGCTTCCCTTCCCTTTCTAGGCTCACCTTTGCTTCCTGCTTTGACAAAGTCTGTACCAATTCCTTTTTGCCCAAGGGGTCCCACGCTGTAAATTAAGCAGAAAGGTAAATCTGAAAACAGCTACGATGAACTTGGTTCCACCACAGGCGACACTTGATACTTCAAAGGCGCCCCTTATGGGACTCTTAGGAAGTCAATCAGGGCACGGTGCGCAGTTGGTCACATTATCCAAAGGAAGTAAATGCGCAAAGTAGTTCCGGTGTGCACTCACTTTTTGCCCTCAGCCGTGAAAAATCACTTTGCCGTATTGGTTTCCCTTCACCTCGGCAGAGGAAAATGTGAGCTGGAAGAATAACAGACCTTTGACATGCGGCGGCTAAACTGCCCTCGGCTTCCTTTCAGGGTCTCTCAGAAGTGTAGCAGTGATTTAACGACCTTGGCCGCCCTTGAACCTCATTAAGGCACCAGCCGGCGTCCCTTTGACACATGTGATGTATGGTGGAGCTCGCTGGCCCCGCCCCTTCCGGTCTACTCCCTGCAGGCTGCTGCTGTGCCCTTTGCCTTGGTCTGTGCTTCCCCAGGGGTGCTGTGCGCATCACGGTAGCCGCATTCCTCTTTCAGCCCACATTCAGGATAGTGTTTCTGCTGCAGGCGGCTCTCCTGACCCCAGGAATGTTCCTAGGAGTCTGGGCATTCCCCATCCTTTCTTCCTTGTTCAGCCCTCGCGAGCCCCGCCCCTTCCGGTCTGCTGGCTGCTGTGCCCTTTGCCTCGGTCTGTGCTGCCCCTGGGGTGCTGCGTCTCACAGTAGCTGCATTCCTCTTTCAGCCCGCATCTAGGATAGTGTTTCTATACAACCGGCTCTCCTGATCCCAGGAATGTTTCTAGGAGTCTGTGCGTCTCCCATCCTTCCTTCTATTCCACCCTCTTAGAACCACAGAGGACGGTAAATCACTTTTAATAAGCGCAGGATGCCATATGTCAAATTATTCAAGTCCTAATCCTGGATTCTTGTGTCACTTCTTCACATTACGTTTTTTTTCCCATAACCCGCTCTAAGGGGCCTATTAGGATGGCGGGCGGACCTGAGTCCGCCCGCCACCCTCGCGGTGTTGGGACCGGCCGCCAGATGTGCGGCGGTCCCGCACCACTAATTAGGATGCAGCCGCCACCCTGGCGGGCGCATTCCGCATTTTTGACATTGCGGCAGGTGCTGCTGTAAGCAGCACCCGCCGCAATGCCAAAGTGCCATGGTGTGCATTTGCATGCACAACGTGGCAGGCACCGCGCAGTGCCTGCCACCTTGTGCATGCAAATGGAGGGGTGTACTATAGGTACCCCCCAAGTGCAGCCACCCAACCCCCCGGGGGCCCGCAACGGCCCCCAAGGCACATCCCCGCCAGCCTTTCCATGGCGGCATCGCCGCCATGGAAAGGCCTGTTTCAGCACACATCCTAATATGGATGGCGGTGCCTGGTAGGCACTGCCACCATATTATGCCCCAGCTCTGCCCGGCCGTCAATCGGAACGATTGCCAACCGGCGGAAAAGCGGAGGACGCAAAGTGCCCTTATAATATGGCAGGGGGTAAATTGGGTGGCGATGGCGGGCGGATCACCACCGCCTGGCCGGCGATCCGCCCGCCCGCCATCCTAATCACCCCCTAGGTTTGGGGAAATTAAACAGCTGCAGTTTCATTTAAAACAAAGCAAACTAAAATCTGAGGGTAGGTATGTGGTGCTTAATTTTAGCGCATGGTCGCCGATGGGGCCCTCCCACACTCGCTTTTGAGGACTCCTCTGATGTTTCCTCAATAGGCTTTGATCCAGAGCAAGAGAAAGGAAAGAACACGAGGGGGGAAAGTAGGATGAAGAGAAAGATGGAAAACATTGAGAAAGAAAGAAAAAAGAAAGCAAGCAGGGCTGAATAAGAACCAGCAAGAATGAAATAAGGGGGCTAGGAGTGTCTGGTGGTGAATTAAAATGGCTTTTTTTTTTTGCAGTTTTATACAGTGCAAACTCGATTGAAGGTATCAGAGCGCTTTACATGAGCACCAGTTGCATTACAGACCGCACATTCATTTTTAAGCACAGGGAGATTACGTGATTTACCCAGAATCACAGGATGTTTGAGCGTCCCGCCAGACTCCAACCTGGTTCCCCAGATTCAGAGTCGACCGCTATAGGCGTTAAGCCACATCCTTCAGTGGGATCGGCTGCAGGCTTCTGAGCAAAACTGGGGGGCCAAGCACTTATTATTTTAAAAATTAAGCACTTAGGGTATGTGCAAATCAAGTTTGACAATTCTTACACTGGCTATCAATAGAAAAAACCAAGGGCCAGATGTACGACCCTACCAATTTGCGAGTCGCAAATTGCGTCGTTTTGCGACTTGCAAATAGGAATGTACAACAGTGTCTCAGACTCTGTTTGCGATTCCTAATGGGATGATAAATTGCATGCCTCATTAATATTCATGAGGCAGGTGCAATTTACCACCCCATTAGGAATGGCAAGCACTCCCAGGGATGGTGGCCTGTTGGGTTCAGCAGACCACCATGCCTGTGACTGCTTTTTAAATAAGGCAGGTTTTATTTTTTAAACGCAACCCCTTTTCCTTGAAGGAAAACGGGATGCATTTCAAAAAAGAAAAATGAAACGTTTCTCTTTCATTTTTTAAGAGTAGGCAGTGGTCCGTGGGACCACTGCCTTCTCTTAAAAAATATTTTTGCATCCATTCATGTTTGCGAGTGGCTTACCACCTACTTGAAGCAGGTGGTAAATGGCGAGTGTTTTGCAAGCGCAATGGCGGTCGCAAAACAATCATACATTGATGTGCGAGTAGTTATTAGGAGCTGACGCCCATGGCACGCCCCTCCCTAATAGCGAGTCGCAAACCCTATTTTGCGAGTCGTTAATAACAGGGGCGGCTCGCCCACTAGTGAGAGAAAGCCAACTAAAAGTTATTACCATTTTATGTTTCCTATGTGCATTGCGGGTGGGCAGGGCTGCTCTGCTCTTTGAGCTGGGCAGAGGGAGGAGTGGTGTGCCCACTCCTGAGTGCGCAAAGACTGTTTTGTCGGCCCTCTCGGGCCGCCCAAACCAGTCATTCGCACTCTGCCCTTCTGCCTGCATGGAGAACATGGCCACCCCATTAGCCCCTGGCTGGGCGGCGTCCCGACCAATCACAACGCTGCTTGCAGCGTTGTGATTAGCTTAGGGGAGGGAGCAGGGCCAGACTGGGAACCGAAACCGGCCCTGGCAAACTGCTCGGCCGGCCCCCCTGGGGGGCTGAGGGGGTGCAGCCGAGCTCTTTGTAAGGGCCGGTTTCGGCCGATTTTGTTACCGGGGGCCGATATTGCAGGCCCCCAGTAACAAAAACGGCCCCCAGGGGCCCAAAACCGGCCCCTACACTAGCAGCCCACCGGGGAAACACCCGGTGCCCGCTACAGCCAGTCCAGCCCTGGGAGGGAGCCTGCTGCCTGCTTCCTGTTCCTGTTGGAGGCAGGGGAGCAGGAGCTGGGAAGATGCGGGACCCGGCGGAAAAGAAGGTAAGTTTAATTTAATGTAATTTTTTTTATTTCCCCGTGACACCCCCGCAAATTCCCACCCCTTGCGCCCGCCCCACCCGCGAGCAATGCCAGCCGCTACTGGGCTCAGTGCTTTATGGGCTGCGAAGGAGATTGAACGCACACTGACCAGTCAGTGGCAAGCACTTTATCAGGATAGGCCACATTTCAGAAGCAAAACTTTGGATTTTTTATAGGCACATCCTTGTTGGCACTCTCACTGTCCTGCCAGTCCTCTGGGATTTTTATTCATTCAACTCCCGGTGTTGCCTTTTTGGGGGCAAGACCGTCCTCAATTCCCATTTCTGTAATTCACATTAATTACATGCAAGTCTAAAGATGTGTATATATATTCCGCATATTTTTCCTGCCAAAATGAAAGATTTTGATAAATGCACCGTAAATGGAATTGCTCTTTATCCAGTGAATGTAAGATGTAAACTCAGCAATTTATTTTAATGAGAGGAAAGCAGAGAACTTATTGCTGTTCATTAAACTAATAATGAAAAAATCCTTACAAGTCTGGGTTCTTATTAGTTAAAGATGAAAAGCAGATAGTGCTTGTGTTACTATAATGTACATTTCATAAACAAGCACAAATTGGCTGTTCTAAATTACCTACCGTGTCAGGTAGTGCATTGGCCCAGGCCAATACATATCATTAGCAGTACTCTTTGTGCTCACATGGAGAGGTGAGGACAGGCCAGTGACACAGAGCCCAGCGCCTTTAGACCCTTCCGAGTGAGTAGCCGTGCTTTATAAGAACCCAGATTGATTGATTGATTGAGAGGGGGGATTCAGTATTGCTCAGTCGGGACAGCCACCCTCCAAGGGGTTCATGTCTCATCCTGTCATGGGTGTCTAGAATTTGAGCCTTGCTCTGGTTAGCGAACTCCTGACCGGTAGATTGCACGTTTCGAGAGCGTATGGATCAAGACTAGATTCCTTAAAGACGCCGCACAAAGCATTGCACTCGGCAGTCCATGTCTGCAAGTTTTAAGTGGATACTTGCTTGACAATAACGTTAACTTGGCTACAGATAGTCTTTTAATCATACGGAGAACGCTTTTGCCCGCCTTGACTCTATTGAGCGCGCCACTCCCTATAAGAAATCTGAGAAGGGTATGTTGTGGTTTCACAATCAACTTCACGTCCTGAAGAAGGTCTGACGGTCTCACTGCCAACACAGACCGAAACGTCGACAGCACATCTATTTCCTTTAACTTTCGTTGATTTCAAGGAACCGTTTTCTGTTTTGTCAGATCGTTTACCTTGGTTAATTTCTGGAATAGATGTTTACATATTTGTTTTGTAGGTTAAATTGTAATACCTTGAACAATATGTTTGGTTGATTCTAAATGCAATTCCCTTGTTTTCATTTGTGTATATATAAAATATATGTTTTTTTGAAGAAAAGATTGCCCCGTTTGTTATACAATTCAAATCTGTATGAAAATTGATTTACTTAAAAGCAAAGTAATTCTCCTCTGGTGTGTTTCAATCACAAGTTCATCACTGACAAGGGTGAACAAAAATGATTGCGTTATAAAAAATGTATTTAACTAAGATTGTGAATAAAATCCCTTGTAGGCACTCCCCAATTTATATTTGCTCTGGTTAGAGCGCCCCTACCTGAGACTGTCCACGTTTAAAAGGATTTGGGACAATTGCCTTGCCTTTAAAAACCTATGTGTCACCTGCTGTGATTGTTATTTCACCCTTAGGTAATAGCTCTCCCTGCCTTGGTCATGTTATCATCTGGATTACTGGTGCCTTTGCTATTACCTGTGGTGAAGCTGAAGGTTGCCCATCACAGGTTGCATACATCAAATCACAGGGTTTATATTCCTGCAGGCAGAGGCTCGCCCGTGCAGGTAAGAGTGGTGGGGCCGGGGGAGTCAACGGACGACGTCAAGGGTAACTTAAATAAAAAAATGAAAATCACTTACCTAGCGCTCGTTTTCCTTGACATTGTCTATCGACTCCCCCCACCTGCCTCACCGCTGTTACCTGCACGGGCCGCGTCTGTGCAAGCATCTAGTGCCTTCGAGTACTTAACAGCATTTTCATGTCATTTACCACATGCTAGATTTACAGAGGCATATTTACGAGCCCTTTTGCGTCACTCTTGCACTATGCAACATGGTGCAAGAGCGAGGCAACTCAAAAATGAGATTTATGAAGCCTTGCAAGGCCACTTTGCATGGCCCTGACTGGCTCCATGAATCTCGAGAAAAGCAATGCAGCGCAAATCACTGTGTTACCTTACTCTGCACCATGGAGGCATTCCAAAGGTGTTGCTTGGGTATTCCCACGCAACATCCATGGATTGTGAGGTAATGCCAGATTTACCAGAGTGATATATCTGGGAACGCGCCAAAGACCTACACCTCCCCAGGAGAGGCTTCCTCTTTCTATGTGTGCTGCATTTTGCAGCACACATATGAAGAGGGAAATGCCTCACAGGATTGTTTTCATGCAGGAAGGTGCCCCTTCCTGCGCAAAACAATCCACCTAACAATGCAGGCACCCTTGTACCATGGTGCAAGGGTACCTGCGTTGGTGCTAGGCAGCCAAAATGGGGCCAGCGCAGGGGAAAAGGCAGGATTGCACCATATTCTTTTAATACTTGACTTGCTGCACTGCGTGACAGTTTCATAAATCTGGCCCATAGTGTGCCAAAATGGAACCAGCATGTTCAGATTTTAACAGTATACACTGGATAAAGCGATACTGAAGGCGTGGGTGGACAGGATGTGCAGAACACTGGTGGAAAACCTAGTAGATTCTTAAGTCAATCTTAGTGCAGAGTAAGGGTCCAAATCAGGGTCATATTTCTATGCTTTATATTGTTTTAACACTGCGTGCAGCCAGGGGTCTGAGTTAGTAAAAAATAACCTGTGTCGTTAGAGACACATAATGGAGTTGATGCTGCTGAAAATAATATTCCTGTGTGCTGGAGCCTGGAGTATTGGAATATTTAATCAATCTGAATTCAAACTGTGGATCATTGTAACCAGCTGCAATTGCAGGGCTGCAGGTCTGCAAGAGAAAGGCCTCCATTTCTTCATTGACGAGGTGTTGAATTTGTAACCCTTGACCCTTAGTGCAACAGAGGTTAAAACACTAAACAAGCATTGCAAAGCCTGTAGATTTCACCCATGGGCCACCTATTGGCCATCAGGTGGGGGATGGGTAATGGCACGGGTGAGGAGTGAATTACAAGATGATTTTAAAAAGTGCCGTAAAGCAGCCAGCACTGACCGCTTTATAGCGCTATTTAGGTCAAGATTGCACAGACGGTGGCTGGTGCGAGTGGAGAGGAGGGGGGAAAATGTAAAAGAGGGGAAAATGGGAAACAAGACAGTGGGAAGGAGGGAGAAAGCAAGACAGAAGAGAAAAGGGGAGAAAGAAAAAACAAGAGAGCAAGGAGATTAGGAAAAAATGGAGCGAGATTGAGAGTGGATCAAAGGAGAGCAAAAGTATAGAGGAAAGAAAGCATTGGAGTGTAGCATCAGTACAAAGCAGTTCCCAAAAATATCCATCCCATTTTGCCAGCAGCATCTTGCAAAGACACACAGACACAGGGGTGGGTGGGAGGGAGACAAGAACCAGGTACAACGGGATGAGAAGAAACAGAGAGGAGTCGGAAGATAAGATTAAAAAAAAGAGTATTTGAAGAGATTGGAGAGAGGGGAGAGAAACAGGGAGTGTGTGGGGATACGTTAAATAATTTTTAAAAAGAGCTATGACACAGCTAAAGTGGGTACCAGGTGTAAATATCAGATCCTCAGACCTTACATTTCAGTATATCTCTGTACCTGTGGAAGACTCAGAAGGACTGCTCTGCTGCAAGAAGTACTGTACCTCTGATGCCCTGCTGCCTTTGTGAGAACGAGTGAACCTGTGCTTTGAACCCAGGACCACCAGTGTGGCTGCAAAGGGCTAGTTGGCTGGCTTCCTGATCAGAGCCTCAGGGTCAAAAAAGGCTCCAACTCTATTGAACCGTGCACCAGGACTCTGCCTGCTGTGCATCTTCCCTCCAAGTGATGCCACTCCAGTCCTCATACCCTTGAAAGTGGGCCTGAAGGTGCCCTGCTGAGCGCTTACTCCATTGGTTAGAAAGGGAATAGGAGTCTCTTAGGGTGTCCCAACCCACAGGCCGGCAAACACTACAAAGCTGGACCCTCACAAAGCCATCCTCAGAACACTTGTGAACTTGCGAAGGGATACCAGGTGGACTGAACCTTCTGCACTTGACATTTGTAACCTGTGAGAATGACCTGAGGAGGTTAAACCCCTTCCACTGGAAATCCAATGACCGAAAGTTCTCCAGTTATCATACGGGAGCTCAACTGGGGGGCTGCAGGAGCATAACAAAGCTGAAGAGTGAAGAATCCCATTTGACTAGTAGCAACTGGACTTGGACTGGGCTTCAATATTGCCCTCTGCCTGACACCCTGAGAGAATGTAACTGTGGGTGCTCCCCCTGTGGTTCTGGGAGCCTTAGAAGTGTACTCCTGTAATTGTTTGGACACCGAAAGAAGTTTGGGAACTTTTCCGAAATGTTGCCTCCAGAGCTTCATGAAAAGTATCTGACTTGCAGTTCCATGGCGTTAGATTGATTTTCAGGTTTATCTCAGATGGAGAAGAGTTTTTCTTCAGAAAAACAACAAAGTTCCTTTTCATAGTGGGACTTAGAAAGGTTTTCAAACTTCCTTTTAATCTGACACTAACAGGGTCAATCCCCTGGGTGTATCTGGCCTGCGTTCCATTCCAGTTGGCCTCAGATCACGCTTGGTCCTGGTCTACCACAATCATTGACGCTTTGAGCTTTTTGGTTTTATTATCTACTAAATCTTTAAAACAATTCATATCTCTAGTTCCCCCCAGTGGGTTTTTGTTGTTTTGGTATAATTTTAGTTAGTTAAATCTTACTCTATTTTTCCTGTTTTGGCACTTCTCTATGATTTACAAAATTTCTCTAAGGTAAGCCTGTCTACTATGAGGCCTAGCGAACAGGGTTTGAGCTCAGGTGTACAATAGTGAAGAGTTTGGCTGGACCTAACAAGTTAGTGACTTTACTACTTGTGGTGGACTACCACCCACTCTGCAAGATATTGGGTAACTGGTTGAGGGGGGTGAATTCCTACTCAAGAAGCAACCACAATTCTAGTCAAGGTGGAACACAAGCAAACCCCAAATTAACCTGAGCTCAACCCTTTGGTAGTTGGCACAAAAGCAGTCAGGCTTAACTTAAAGGCAATGTGTCGAGTATTTATGCAGCACTTCAAACAGTAATAAAGTGAAAACACTACAGAAAAAAATCCTACACCAAATTAGAAAAATAGAGTAAATTTGAATAAATACATCAAGACCAAGGGCCAGACGTGTTGGAGGGAGAACATGGCGGCCAGCGAGTAGCCGGTCGCAGAGGCTCGGGAGTCGGGAGAAGAATGTTGAGATAAAGCGGCGGATCAACGATGTTTTCCAGCTAGATAGCATGGAATAACCAGCGGGGATATGAGTTTACTTTTTGTTATGGCAGGAGCTCTACAATTCAAAAATAAAAACTGAATACAAAGGGGGTAACTCACAGGAGTCGGCGTTTCAGTCCCGAGGTGGGACGCTTGGATCCTCCTTCCTTTGGCGAGTTTGTCGACGTGGAGACGCAGCAGCAAGACGGAGAGTACTAGCTGGGCTGGGAGCGCAGTGGCGGCGCCCGTTGGAGAGCAGTCCCGGGGGGGGGGGGGCGAGCGGTCCGGGAGCCATTCTGGTCCCGAGCGGCCAGAGAAGTCGATCGAGGTCGGAGAGCCACGGCGCGTTTTCCCATTCAGGGGGCAGAGGCAGCACAGACACGCTGCAGGATTCACCGGGCTCACAAAGAAACCACTGGAAGACGGAGGCAGTCAAGAAACTCAGCATCAATAAACAGACTGACGAAAGTAAAGGAGCAAACACAGTACGGGGAGGTAAGGTGGAGGTGGTAGGAGAGGGTAAATTGCTACATAATTTAAAGGAAGTGGAGGAAAATCCCAAAGTGGGGCTTTTAAGAGACAGTGGGGACATAAACATAAGTACAACCATAGGGAAGCAAAGTAGATACACTCTGAGGAGCACAACCTCAAACCAATTCAATTCTGGTCACCAAGCAAAATTAAATAACCAAGACATCTGGGGTACTATCGCAAAACAGGAAACGTATGTATGCAAGAAACATATAAAACCTCCACCACCACTATTAACACACATATCCAAAGCGATTCCAGGAGAATGGATTACTCCTAAGAAGAAAAGAGCCAGGAAAATAAAAAACCCACCTCAGAACCCACAGAAAGTGAAACTTACCCTGTCACTAAGGAGCTATTTTAAGGTTGCTCCGAGTACACTGATACTAAAACCAATAGTAGACAACAATCTAAGTGGTGCCCCAAAGCTATCGGAATACTCTGAGTACCCTGATTACCTGGTAGGAATTCAAAGTCCTAATAGATTTCAGTTACTTGAAGGAGAGGTGGAAACTAGGATGGCGGACGATAAAAACAAAGACGGAGGAGATGTAGCAGTCCAAAAAGTCCTGTTCAATCAGTCGGGCCTATTTAGAGACAATTATTCAGGTGAGACCAATACTGACCAAGTGACAGATCAGAGGGTGGATACGGTGGACAATGTAGATCCTGCAGACCCTGGAACCCAGTTTATTTCTCAGTCAGTTTCAGACCTGTTGCAAAAGTTAACAATGGAAGTCAGTAACAGGTTTGCGGTGTCAGAAAGGAACCAAGCTGAAATTAAGCAGTCATGCGAAAAATTGGAGGGCAAATTAGACTCATTAGCTGCCAGAACAACAATATTAGAATCCACTGTAACAGAGCTAGTCTCAAAATCAGAAGAAATTACAAAAGATATAAGCAGGTTAAAAGAAAGGCAGATGGGCTTTCAGGATAAGCTAGAATCCCTTGAAAATTCTCAAAGGAGAAATAACATACGTATGCTTAAGATTCCGAAGGGGGCAGAAGGAAACAACCTAAAAGAATTTGTGGTCAAATTGATTAAGCAGGCCACTCAAATTGACACTTCAGTACAAGCACTTATGCTGGATATTCAGAGGGTGCACAGGGACCCCTTCAGATTGAATCCAAACAAAACAAGGCCTAGGAAAATATTAGGCCACTTCTTAACGTACAATCTGAAAGATGAAATCTTGAATAAAGCACTTAAATTAAATTCACTATGTGCAGAAGGAATAACCTTTGAAATACGGTCAGATGTCTCATCCATCACAGCAACTAAGCAGTGGGAGCTGGGGAAGCTATTAGATCCCTTCAGAAAACAGGGTGCAACTGCCCAGCTAAAATTCCCTGCTACGCTAAAAGTAATGCACAATAACAAAATGCAAGTATTTAGGCGAGTAGAGGACGCAGAAGACTTCCTACAGTCTATATCCGGGGGTGGAGCAAGCTAAGTGAAATCTACTTCTACTGCGCCACTTATAGTATTATTTTCTGTATATTTTTCATATCCCGCTGGTTTGAAGTAAAAAATGTTGGGTTCTTTAAATCTAGTTTCAAATGTTCTTCAAGCTAGTTTAAAATTTTAGTTTATTTCCCGAGGGGAAGGCCTCGTAGGCCAGGGTAGGGCCATAATGAGAAATAGAAGGGGTTCTCCAAGGGAGGGACTAGGTGGGGAAGAGGGAAGGGAGAGGGAGGGGAGCAGAGGGTGGGGAGCAGTGGGAGAAAAGTTAAGAAAAATATGTCCGATTCGCCTGAGTCTCATGTTTTTATATTAGTGGTATGACACATTCAATAGTGGATCAAAATGCATATCTGAGGGTTCTGTCATGGAACTTAAATGGTCTAAGATCAAAGTATAGGATGGAAAAGATTTTTCAATATCTGAAGGATGCCCCAGAACAAATTCTTATACTTCAAGAGACTCGTCTAACGGATACTGAGATGAGGAACTTGTGTAAGACCAGAAATTGGATCCAGGATGTAGTCTGCACCACGCAACAACTAACAACAAAGGGGGTGGCTATATTAACTAAAAGAAACCCTGCAATCGTGGTAGAAGAAAGTAAAGTAGACAAGATGGGGAGATGGGCCATTGCTAAAATAAAGTATCACTCTCAGAAATTTACAGTGGCAGGATATTATGGCCCCAATACAGACGATCCAGCCCCTTTCAGAGGTCTGCTCTCTGAACTACTAAATTTCCCAGACCCTTTAATTTTGGCTGGAGATTTTAACGTGGTTCTGGACCCAGTTATGGATTGCTCATTAAAGAGCAGAGCGACACAAAATTGTAAAATGAGATCAACGATTAAAAATGCTGTAAGACAGCTAGGATGGCTTGATGTATGGAGAGACAAAATGGGGAATAGAAGATGGTATACTTTCCATAATAAAAAATACGGACATAAATCCAGACTAGATCTCTTTTTAATTACCCTTGATTTGAAAAACTGGGTGAAAGATGTAAAACAAATGGGGGAACATCTATCGGACCACTCAGCAGTAATTTTAGCTTTAAAATTTCCAGCCAGACCGCTGTCTAGAAGATGGACTTTAGATCGTGCCATTCTGCTAGAGGAGGGAGTGATAGAGAGACTGACTAGTGAGGCAAGGGATTTCTTTTTAAACAACATTGATAGTGCCCCAATTGAAATAGTGTGGAATTCATACAAAGCCTTTTTGAGAGGTTGCATATCATCGCTGCAGATTGCCAAACAAAAAAAATACAGATCTGAGGTGGAAGAGATCGAGTGTAGGATTCAGAAGTTAGAGCAAAGGCACAACACCCAAGGGAGCAATCTGCCAATTGAGGACATCTCGGCAAAGTTGCAAACTCTTAAATTAGAACTGGCAGGGGTAATTGACTCAAGGTTAAAAAGGAAATGGCAGGCGAGTAAGCTTGCTCACTTCGAGTATGGGGAAGGTGCGGCAAGCTCTTAGCCTGGAAGACTAAACAAGACCTAGCAAGAGGAATCATAAGAGAGATAAGATGTGAGGCCTCAGGGAACATACTTAAGAGCCCTGTAGAGATAGAAGAGGCTTTCCAAAAGCATTTTGAAAAGGTGTACCGAGAAGATCAAACTGTCTGAAAGGAAGAAATCAAGACCTGGCTTGACCAAGATGCCCCAAACAAAATCAATGAGGATGAATCTAACAATCTGAATAGCCCAATAATAACGAGCGAGATTAAAAAAAGATATAACAGCAGGAAAATCTGGTAAAGCTGCGGGACCGGACGGGTTACCGGCGTCTGATGGAGACCCTTATCCCAGTAATGGAGAAGCTATTTTCTCATATCTTTGAAGAGGGAGGGAACATGCCGCAATCGTGGAATGAGGCCACAGTGGCTTTAATCCTCAAACCATCAAAATCACCCAGCTCCTGTGATTCATACAGACCTATCTCTCTGCTTAATCTTGACTATAAAATCTTTGCCAGGATTTTGGCAGAGAGGATAAAAGGAGTGATAGATGGTTTGTTACATAAAGATCAGAAAGGCTTTGTCCAAGGGAGAGGAATCCAAGACCTTACTTACAACTTGATTGGGGCAATTGATCTAGCAACGCTTTACAATGTACCGATGGCCGTCATCACCCTGGATGCCACAAAGGCGTTTGACCGGGTCAATTGGCCCTATTTAATGCAGATATTGAGATTGTGCAATCTGGGAGAAAATTTCTGTAGAATAGTATATCTGATCTATCCAGAGTCTTAGTGAACGGGAACATGTCAGCTCTTGTTAAAATCCAGAGGGGGACAAGGCAGGGGTGTCCGTTATCACCTCTGCTGTTCAACTTGTACATTGCGCCGTTTGCTGATAAGATCAGACGTCATGCCGGAATTTCACCCTTCAGATATAAGAGTTGGGAAAAAAGGTGGCATTATACGCCGATGATTTGATGGTATACACGTCTGACTTGAATACGGCAATCCCAATAATATACAACTTGGCATCCCAGTTCGGTCAAGTATCCGGGTACGAGATAAATGCTTCCAAAACAGAATGTATGGCATGGAATATGGATACTCACAAACACCTAATGAAAAAAGAAATTAGATACTTGGGTACTATGATCACACAGAGTATTGAGAAAATTATAGATACAAATCTCCATAAAATCAGCAAAGAGATATGCAATTCTCTGACGAGCTGGGATATTTGCCTCTAACAATAATTGGTAGAGTTAACCTAATAAAAATGATGGTCTTACCGAAACTTACCTTCCTATTTCAAAATATCCCCCTAGCCCTCAAAGAAGAGGGTCTGAAAAAACTCCAGGCAAAAATAAACAGCTTTATATGGGCCTCAAAAAGTACACGGATCTCGTGGAAAAAACTACGGAGAAAAAAGAACAAGGGAGGATTATGCTTACCAGACCTGGGGCATATTATCAAGACAATTATCGCTGCTTTAGCGGCCGTTTTCAGCCGAAAAGCGGCGATAATTCTATCGCAGTATTAACAAGGACACGCTAACAGGCTTCAGCGTGTGTTTCCTTGTGTTAGCACCTGTTTCACTAACGCCTTGCATCTCATCGCTAATGAGATGCAAAGTTGGCGTGCCTCACATTCACCACAAGGGAAAACATCGCTAACACAGCTTTGCGCTATTAACAACGATGCCCCATACCCGCGTAGCGACAATGAAAATTGTGCTAAGGCCCCCTTAACGCTGGATTCTAACGTCAGAAAAATATCTGACTTAGCTATATTACCCTATGGGAGGTGGATTGCCAGGCTAAATCCACCATGGCTTATTAGCAAGGAATTCCCTAGCGCTGTAATATTATCGTTGGATTAGCAGCGATATTCCAGCATTTCGCCGCTTTCGCTGGAATTTTTATCGCATTGGAGATAGCCGTTGATTATAACACGCTATCTCAGCGATAAAATCCAGCGATAGCCGGCGATAACTAAAATCGCGCTAAGCGCGCTTAGCGATATTTATCACTGTCAGTTGATAATATGCCCCCTAGTCTTATATGCATGGGTATTCCTAATGAGGGCAGGAAAAATGCTTCTGAATGAACCAGATAGCTCGGACATCGGGAGTATGTTTAAGGAAATACTGACGGATTTAAAGGGAGGAGATCGAGGTTTCATATATATAAATTTGGTGATCCAAGAGTTTTCAAAAGGGTACGCCTAAAGACTCTAAATGGGTTAGCCTCTACCTGGTCCAAAATCAGAAAAACATTGAAAATTAGCTATTACAGTGCACTGGCCCCTATTTGGGACGCTCCAGGCTCCCTGGAATGGTCCAAAGATTCTTTAATAACTCCCTTGAAGACAGCTGGGATATTGTGCTGGGCCCAAATTGTACCAGAGGGTATGATCCTTTCGTGGGAAAATCTGAGGAACATCACAGATAATGAATTATCAAAGTTTAAATATCTGCAAATTAAAAGCTGGCATCAAGCTGTCGGAACAACGGTTGGTATATCCAATGAACTAGAGAATGCCCTCAAAAGGAAAAATGGGAAGAAGAAGGAGGTGTCGAACCTGTATTGGCTTCTGGTAGAACTGGCAGAGGGCGATTTCAAACTTCCATCGAACCTGTGGGGAGAGTGCTTGCCCGGTCTCCATCCAGAAGAATTATGGCAAGTATCTTATAACATCTTGTACTCCACTGTTCAAGCTGTAACTTAAGGAGAAACCACATCTTTTGTCTCCACAGGGTATATTGGTCCCCCTTAAGGCTCTCCAAGTTTGCGAAAGGAGCCACCCCGAAATGTCCAAAATGCCTTCAGGAAAAGTCAGACGATGTGCATATGTTTTTAAACTGCCCAATGTTACATCATTTTTGGGTCAGTGTAAGTAAAGCAATCAAAGCCATGTTTGGGACGGATATACAGGTGAGCATAAGACTGGTATTTTTTGGGGTCCTACCAAATTATGAGTCTATGTCTCCAGAAGAAAATAATTTAATATTTTATCTGGTTCTACTCGCACGGAGAGAAATCTGTAAATATTGGATTAAAAGTATTTCTCTGACGCTTCTTGATTGGGTAAATTCCATTAAGTATACGATGAAGCTGGATAGAGTCTCGAGAAATGAGAAGAACAAGAAAGGGGATTATTGGTTACCATGTGTAGGCTGGCTAGATACTTTAGATAACGGTACAAATACTGTCCAATGAGTATGCCTCTACACTGTAAATACTTTACCCTCTGGTTGTTCTCGGGAGATACCCAGTGAGAAGGTCAGAACACACCAAACATGGGAAAAGAGAGGTTCTGTGTAAAGTGCATCCATCTGGATACAGAGCTCTCTAGTCGGTGCCAGTCAAGAGGGGGGGCCGCGGAGAATTCTCAAATCGCTCTGTGTATGTTTGATGGCGAATGAGGACACCAAAAACAAAACAAAAAACAAAACAAGGGGCAGACGTAAAAAGCTTTTTTCAGGCCGCAAATGGGCCGAATTTTCATAATCAGGCCATTTGCGACCACTAAGAAACATTTTTTAATGTACAAAGGCCCAATTTGGGATTCAGTAACCTATTACTGAATTCCAAATTGGGTTTGCGATTCGGTATTAGGAAGGGGCGTGTTTAAGGGGTCCCTTTCTAATACCGCATTGCAGTGGTATGTGTGAATGTTTTGCGACTGAAATGCAGTTCAAAACATTTGCATTTTACCACCTACTTCAAGTAGGTGGTAACCCATTCACAAATGGGAAGGGGTCCTCAAGGTACGCATCCCTGATGCAGGATTTCGCAGGTCCTTGGAACCACGGCTGCGCAGGGCATCTTGAACGCAGAACCTTGCATCACAGTCCTGCAGCTCCTTGGAACTGCTGCTAAACAACGCATGCTCAACGCAGGACCTCTCACCAGCGGCGGCGCAACGCATCCTCAACGTGGAATCTCGCAATGCTGAGCAACCAACAAAATTAAGGTACTTTGTTCAGCTGGCCTAACTTGGCCCCTGCATCCAGTGTGTGCTCCATTGCGGTCAGCCTGAACTTGTGACTTTGTTCTGGTTCAGCACGATCAGATCACCACAGTTGGTGCTTTATGCTTTCAAGTACTATTTTTATCTAAACCTAGTAAAAATGCATATCTCTGGTTCTATGAATTGGATTTTTGTAATTTTGCTGTCAAGTAATTTTTTTAATTTTACTTATATTTCTAAATTGGTGTTGAATTTTTCTTGGGTAGTGTTTTCACTTTATTACTGATATCGGGACCACCCCTGCGCAATGTATCTCCACACAAGGACATCACATCACACTCCGCAGATCTCCGGAACTGCCAGTGCACAACACATCTCCTCGCCTGGACCTCGCATCGCCTCTGCTGCGCGATGCATCCTCAAAGTAGGACTCCACATCCTTCACAAAATGCATTAAGGTGCTATATTCAGCTGGCCTAGGTGGTCCTCCAGCCGGCCTGTAATACATTGCAGTGAGCCTGAACTTGTGGCTTTGTCTCAGTCTAGAGCGACCAGATATTTCACAGATGGCCTTTGTGCTTTTAGCCACTATTTTCAACGAAATCTTTAAAATTGCATATCACCATGTCTGTGCAATCACAGACATGGTTGTCTGCTGGGGTCAGCAGTCCACAATGTCTGTGATTGCTTTTAAATAAAGCAATTAAAAAAAAAAAATGCAGCCCATTTTCCTTAAAAGAAATCAGGATGCTCTAAAAAAAAAATTACGTTTTCTTTTCATTAGGTTTTGCCTGCACAGCGTGAGGGCTGTGCTTGTGAAATCTATTGTATTTCATATAAACCTTAAAAGGGGCTTAAATCCCGCCTCCTTGATTTTTCTTTTCATTGGTCCCTGTGCTTGTCACTTAATTGTTCTCCAATTCTATTGGCTGTAACAAACTTTTTCTTGCATTTACCAATGCTTGTTCCTGTGTGCTTCTCTTATCCGTTTCACGTAACTGAAGTACTGTTTCCATGCCCTTCTGGGGCACTTTTTTTAATGTATTGCCTGTACAGAAATGTTTTGCCGGCACAGCGCTTGCGCTGTGGTTGTTACCTAATCTCCCCTGAACAGGGCATTTACATAAGCATTCTCACATTGGCTGCACTCATTTCAAGCATGCAAATCAGCTATGTTTTTTTTCTTTAATTTATTATTAAATGAGGTTTGGAACACATCGTGCTCCAAGCCTCGCTTTCAGTCCTCAGCCCCGCCCTCCGCAAAGCCTCTAAGCCATTTGCTATCCCTGCTTATTTCCCTTCCTGTTTCTGAGTGAAGCCAGGCACAGACAATCTTCTGTTGTGCTTTTCCCTTCTCTCCCCTATTCCGCCATCGACCCGATGGTACGTTACATGGTCACATTCTTTTTTACTTTTTAGACCCCGGGGATATTAAGTAATTTGTCCAGAATCACAGGATGGTCACAAAGTTTTCCGATTTGGCCTTTGGAACCCTTCGGATCTGTTAGAAATGGGGGTCACTAGTTGGCAATGGTTTGCACCTTTGGTCAATTAGGTACCCTTGTTTCTAGTCAGGGTAAGCGAGTTACACCCTCAGACAACCCCTGCTCACCCCCTTGGTAGCTTGGCACGAGCAGTCAGGCTTATCGCAGAGGCAATGTGTAAAGCATTTGTGCACACATGCAGTAACACAGTAAAATCTCGACAAATGGACACCACACCAGTTTAGAAAAATAGGAATTCTTACTCTAAACCAAAACAAGACCAAACAACAAAAATCCACCATACATATGGCAAGATATCATAAAAAATAGGTTATTCACAAAAATAAGGCTTGTAGCAACCAATAGCTCCACCTGGGGCTATTACAACGTCGTGACAGATGAAAATCCCAAAGTACGGAGCCGACAGCGAGGTGTGTGGTATCGGGCCCAGAGTCACACAGACCCCAAAGAACAGTTCCTTGTCTAACAATGAAAACAAAGACGGTGCAGGGCGTCAAGGAGGTGATGCATCGTTGGCGCCATGCGCTGTCGGTTCCTTACGACCACAGGAGAGGTGAGACGTTGGTTCCTTACGACCAAAGTGGAGGTGAGGCATTGGTTCCTTACTGCGATTTAGGGGAGGTGAGGCGTCGGTTCCTTACTGTTGCCGGGAAGGCGACGTCATGATGGATGTGAGGCGTCGGTTCCTTATGACGGTGCAGGGTTGATGGATTCGGGAGGACACCCATGTCAGATATCAGCTCCGCGATGATGAAGCACCGGCGTCGGTGAGGTCGGGACTGTGGTGCGAGTCGGGGTGGTGCGTTGTGAGCATCACAAGCGGTGCCCTCGGATCAGGTGCAGGAGGCGGCCTCGGGGACGGCGTCAGAGTCGATACGGTGTGGCGTCAGCAGGCGTCTGGGCTGCGGTGCAAGTCGGGGCGGTCCGTCGTGCAGTTCACGAGCGGTGCCCACGGCTTCATTGCAGGTCGCGACATAGCTCGCCGGAGTCGGTGTTGCTTTTTTCCTCAATGGCAGCTGAAACAGCAGTTCCAGGTGCAGGAGGACAGAGGAAGTATAGTCTTTGTGTCCCTGAGACTTCAGAACAGGAGGCAAGCTCTACACCAAGCCTTTGGAGATCTTCTTCGAGCAGGATACACAGCACAGTTCAGTCTTTGTCCTCTCCTTGGCAGAAGCAGCCACTGCATGCCAACCCAGCAAAGCATCCACACAACAATGGGGCAGTACTTTTCCTTCAGCTTTCCCAGCTCCTCTCCTTGGCAGGGGTTCCTCTTGAGTCCAGAAGTAATCTAAAGTCCTGGGGTCTGGGTCCTAATATTTATACAATATTTTCCTTTGTTCTCTTGTGGCAGAGAGTCTCTTAGCTCAGTCCAAACCAGTTCTGTCCTCTCTGGACCAGCTTCCTGGCACAAGGTGGAGACAGCATTGTGCACAGCACACAGGGCCCCAGTCAGGTGCAAGGAAATCTCCTTCCACTTCTCTAAATTCAGCCCAGGTCTATTCAGCTCAGCTCTGAGTCATCCAGGAAAGGCAGGACACACCTCAATCCTTCCAGTGACTGTCTACAGCGAATGCACATCCCCAGCCCCTGTCACTCCAAAGCCAGACAGTCAATCACCACACACCAGCAGAGGCACATAGGATGGCTAAGCAAGAAAATGCCCACTTTCTAAAAGTGACATTTTCATACATGCAATTTAAAAACCATCTTTACTAAAAGATGTGTTATTAAATTTGAAGTTTAGAGAGCCTGAACTCCATTTCTCTATCTTGTCCCAATGGAAAGTTATACTTGTAAGATGTTCCAAATAAACTCTCATGTTACTCTATGGGACAGATAGCCTTTCAATAGTGAAAAACGAATTGCACAGTATTTCACTATCAGGACATGTCACACACATCACTACATGTCCTACCTTTCACATACTCTGCACCCTGCCCATGGGGGTACATTGGGCCTACCAGAGGGGTGTCTTACATGTAAGAAAAGGGAAGGATAATGCAGTAAAAACTGCCTAAAGACCCTGCATTGGCAGGTCTGAGACGCCTTTGAAAGGCTGCCAGTGTGGGTGGAACAATCAGTGCTGCAGGCCTATGAGCAGCATTTGATTTACAGGCCATGGGCACACACAGTACACTGTACTAGGAACTTAGTAATAAATCAAATAAGCCAATCATGGAAACACCAATCCATAAACACAATTTACATGGAAAGCATTTGCACTTTAGCACTGGATAGCAGATGTAAAGTGCCCAGAGTCCTAAAACCAACAAAAACAAGGTCAACAACAGGAGGCCTCAAAGCAAAAAGTCTGGATGTGAACCCGCTAAAAACGCCAGGTCTAACAACATCCATTTTTCATCTCAGCCCATTTTGTCTTGTTTCTCCACTTTCTATATGTTTCCCCTGTTTGCTTCACTCAATTATTTCTTCCGACCCCCCCTAATCCCTGCCTCATCTCTCCCCGTAACTTAACTCTTCCCCTCTACTCTGTGCCTCTCTCCACCGCCTGTCTCTAGATGTGCCAGGGGGGATGTACTCTCTGGTCTGCTCCTCTAGCCACTTTTCTTTGGGGGTCTTGTACCTCCTGCTGGCCCTCTTGCCAAGCTCCATGCTGGGGCTGGCCGAGCTCTGCGTCAGGGTCCAGCTGGAGGATGGGCAGGTGGCCAAGGAGAGCCTGTAGTCAGTCAGCGAGCAGGACTGCATCAGCATGGAGTACAGGAAGCCTGATAGGACATTTATCACCATCCTGGCAGGCTTCAAGCAGGTGGGAGGCGTGAGTGACATGAGGTATATATTAGAATGGGATACAGACCCAGGGCCAGTGACATAGCAAGGAAACCTAGGGCAGATTAAGGACAACGAGCCACTGGCTCTTTTCTGGGTTGTAAAATACGACAATAAAGAATTTAATTTGGCCTCTGGGTCTTGGTGCCACAGCACCTGCTGCTCAGTTGATAGCCATGTTCCTGCCCTGAGCATTTCTTCATCTCTCTCTTGGCTGATCGCAGGCAGGTGAGAGGTTGTGGGCTGCATGCAATGCGGTTTGACAGGTGGCATCCCTTTGTATTCTCTAAAAAAGGCTGGGTTCTACCCTGCTACAGTAATAGAAACCTAGAAAGAGACCATGCCATGGCCAAATGGAAATGACAGTCCCTTTGCATTCATGTTATACTACTAGACAGGGAAGGATCACCCTTCCTCTGACTTACATACCTTAATAAACCTACCTACTCAACCACAAGAAGGGCAATGTCTACACCTTTCCCTCTTCTATCCCTCCACTATTCCCTTTCAATCCAAATTACAGGCTAACATGTCCACCACTCAAATTAATTTAATATTTCCCTATACTAATTTCCCATTAATCCTGTTTGGGTTCTGGAGTAGTGTGCTACTCGCCAAAAAGCGCTTCAACTCCTCATCAGGGGTAGCAAGCGCTATATAAATGCAAATCTTTTCCCTCTTCTATCCCTCCACTATCCTTCTCAATCCAAATAACAGACTAACATATCCACCGCTCAAATTACTTTCATGTTTCACTAAACTAATTCACCACTATTCATTTATGGGTTCCGGAGTAGTGTGCTACTCGCCGAAAAAGTGCGTTGACGCCTCATCAGGGGTAGTAAACGCTATATAAATACAATACAATGCAATGCAATTTAAGTTGTGTTTCCAAATGAAGATCTCCAGCATCCATCTACCTTCGAGGTAAACTTCGCACATTGCTACATAGAAAAGCTTCAACCAGCACACTGTTCAAATCATACGTGTGTACCTGCTCTCACACGGGCCAAGCAACAACACCATCATGTCCTTCACCTAAGACGGCAGCACGCAATCTTGGAGTGATAATTGACAACAAACTCTCTATGTCTGACCACGTCAATCATGTGGCTCGCACATGCTACGGACTAATGCGTAGCCTCCGAAAAATCTTTAAATGGGTCCCACTGTCTTCTCACATGCCACTAGTGCAGGGATTAATAATAAGCCACCTAGACTATGGCAACGCTTTACTAGCATCCATAAACGAAGAACACTTAACAAAGCTTCAGGTCCTGCAGAACACAGCGGCCAGGCTGGTTCTTAACCTCCCCCCCCCGCTCGCCCTCGGCTCCCAACCTGAAGACCCTCCACTGGCTTCCAATTAGGAAGCGGATCAACTTTAAAATCTGCTGTCTGGTACATAAAACCCTTAACAGACAAGGGCCCCACTATCTAGCTAAGAAACTGAAAAGACATCAGCCAGCCAGAACTCTTCGATCTGCCAGTAAACAACTTCTAACTGTCCCGAAGATCCGCACCGTTAAGAACGGCGGCAGATCATTTTCCAAAATTGCCCCTATGATATGGAACACCCTACCTCTGCACCTTCGCATCGAAATCGATCATAAGAAATTCCGTAAATCCCTCAAAACCTAGCTATTCTGAGCCCATCCCGCCCAGATGGTTTCCCCTTCTCTTCATTCTCTTGGTTTCTGAGTACAGGCTAGCGCTATGAGACCTTAGGGTGATATATGCGCTCAACAAATACCAATACATAACATAACATAATGTCACAGCAGCAAAACATGCACACCATACGGACAACAACTAACCTAACATACTTTGCTGTTTACAATACTGGGGATGGTCTGAAGCCCCCATTAATTCCCATCTGGTCCTGGGTGTACTCTAAAAGAAGGTCATTCAGAGGTCACCAGCTTTGTAATACCAACCCCTATGAAGTATCCCTATGCCTGCATGAGCGACTGATAGGGTGATTGTATATGGGGAATACCTTCAGGGTTTGTTACGCCACTGTCTCTCAGACTGCCCGAGAGTGTGAGAACGTTGGAGAGAGGTGGGGGGTGGAGGGAGGGCTGTTGTGGACGGTTTGTGGGATCTGCATCACAATTTAAGTAAACAACCCTTTCCTGGTTCACAAGACGTCCTCAGTTAGAATTTTGCAGAGCCTGTCTTATATCACACTCATAAAAATGGTCCGCATGCTTCACATGCAGCCCTTGTACTCGACAACGTTCCGCGTGGTGGAGACTCACCCTCTCGGCTTTAAATGACCAATCCCGATACCACAGCTCCCCAACGTTCTGGGAGAGGGAGATTCACCCTTCCGGCTGTTTAGTGACCGATTTTCGACCCTATAATGCCCTACCCTAGCCAGCAAGGCAGGACCTGGCCTGATCGACACTGGGGAAAACTACTACACTATTGTGTATCCTCCCAACCTCTCCAAAACCGCTGCGAAATTTCTCAAGCTCTCCACCCTGAAAACACACCCCGAGACCTTAATCTCTGATCTTCGTCACAGCGCTGACAAGGGCACAGTCATTAATGACCTTATTTTCTACTCTAGAAGAACATCCTCGTGGCGCAAAACCATTGCGCACCTCCTCAATGTACACGGAACCAGGAATATACCATATGGGACCAAGCTCACGATAGTGCCCTCCGCAATCTTGCGAGCTGACCTCACCATCACCCTCTATAAAAACGGCATTGTCTTGATCCAAGCTACAACCAATAACCTAAATAAATTCGCTGACCTCTTTACCCACCTCAAAAACCATGTGCATGACACCTGCAGGGTAACAAACACCTGCCCCGACGACCCCCTAACTAGTGTGCCCAGCCACCCACAAACCACCCCCCCAAGGCCTCACAACTCAGATCAACCTAACCCCTCTATCACGCCACCTACGTCTACCAACAGAACCGTTCCCAGACCTTTGGTCTCCTCCCCTCCAGCTCCTCCCTCTAACCTTGAGACTGAAACTCTCCCATTGGCCTACGACACAAGTCGACCCAGCCCCTCTACCCTACCCCCAACGCATGCCAATAGAACTGCTCCCAAACCACTGTCTCCCTGCCCTCAAGCGCCTCCCTCTTTTATTGATATCGAAACTCTACACTACCGAGCAGCCAAATTAACGCAGAGCATCCATAACTCCTTTCTGGATCTACAGAACCTCCTTCACCTCCTTCACCTCACTGAACGCTCCTTCTCTAAGTTCAAGCCTCCGTGGAACACCACCCCACTCCCTATCACAGAGCCCCCCATTCACCCACTACTGCTATCCTTGAGACACCTTCGCCCTCGCAAGCAACCATGCCACCTTTCGGAGGAGGAAATTCTCACTCTCCTCCTCTCCTACAACTCTACCCTTATCACCCCCAGTCCGCTAGATCTTACTGAAGAGGAAACTCTAGCCATCCTCCATTCCCACAACTCTGCCCCAGTAAACCCCAGTCCACTACACGCGAATGTCGAACATGCCATCTGCACGGTCGCAATCAAAGCCAACAGATCGGCTACCCTCCGCAACAGAAGTGTGGTTGCCAGCAACCTAGCGCCAGTACCCCTGTCCGCCCCTTCACACGACACTCCCTCCGACCCCCCTCTGTCTGGCCTCCTAATTAATTGCCGGTCAGCAGTTAAGCATGCCGCCGATATCGCAGACCTCATACTGAGCCAAAACTTTGACTTAGCAATCCTGACCGAATCGTGGCTCAACGAATCCTCATCTCCATGCCTGGACCTCCTAGTCCCTCCCAACTACAACATTGCAAGACTGGACAGGCAATCCAGCAAAAAAGGGGGAGGCATTGCCTGCATTCACCGCTCTAATCTCCTCGTCACGGAACTCCTGGCCGATACCACAGACTCCTGTGAATACCTCGCACTCTCTATATGCAGCAACACCACCCAACTGTGCAATCTGCACATCTTTTACCACCCCCCAGGCACAAATGACGCCGTCACCGACCACCTCATGGAAATCATCACAGCCAAGGTTTCCTCCAACTCTAAAGACATTTTCCTGGGTGACTTCAACCTGCACTGGAACGACCCCAAGGACCCTCATGTCAACGCCATCAAAAACTTCCTGGCCGACCAAGCCCTAACCCAAGCCTGCTCACTCCCTACACACTCGAAAGGCGCCACTCTAGACTGGATCATCGCTAAGGAATCTACAGTCAAGCTTGTCACTATAGACCCTTGTGACTGGTCGGACCACCACGCTATCACCTTCCTATTACCTGGCACCCACAAGACTAGGGCACCGCAACAGGTGATCCCTAAATGCTGGGTTAGAGACACCAAGAACCTTGATCCCAGGGAATTGGCAGCTCGTTGCAAGTCTAACCTCCCCCCTCCATATCACAATGGCCAGTGACCTCAACGATCATTACTCTGCGACTATAACTAACATTCTTGATGACCTTGCCCCAATAAAATTAAAAAGAACCCAAATCAAAGACAGAAACCCCTGGTTCAATGGGTCCCTCAACAGCGAGAGGAAATCCCTCAGGCAGTCAGAAAGAATCTGGAGACAGCACCCCTCAGCCACACATTTAAAACTTCTCCGCCAGGCCAGAAATGCCTACAACAGGAACATACTTAATGCAAAAAAAGAATTCTTCAGGTCTGAGCTGGGGAACGCCAAGAACAGACCCCGCAAACTCTTCGAATTTGTCAAACACCAATCCAACAAATTGGCCAAAACAGCGAAAGAAACCCCCAAATCACTAATATCTGCTGAGGAATTCTCCTCGTTTTTCTCTGACAAAATCACAGCCTTAGGTAATGAGGTGAGATCCGCAACCTACTCTCAACCCCTTCCAGATCTGCCTCCTCCCTCCGAGCCGCCTCCACAGGCATCTCCCAAAAACCAAGCGCACTGGACCAACTTCGAAATCTATGACGAACACTCCATCTCAAAAATCCTATCCACCTTAAAACCGAACAACCACTTTAATGACCCACTCCCCTCTAACTGCCTAGCTGCCGCCACCCAATCCATCATCCCTAGCTGGACTGTAATAATTAACGCCTCTCTACTTCAGGGATCGATACCCGACTCTCTGAAAGCCGGCCAAGTCCTACCCATCCTAAAAAAAACTGTGCTTGACCCTGCCTCCCCTGACAACTTTAGACCTATTTCTAACATCCCACTCTTAGCTAAAGTTCTGGAGAAGTGTGTGCAACAACAGCTGAGCCAACACATCACCAACTTCCACCTACTAGATGACTTCCAATCCGGTTTCAGGCCTGGGAACAGCACGGAAACCACCATTCTCCACATCGTGGATGATTCCCTCCAAGCCCTTGACCAAGGCAAAACCTGTCTCCTAATCCTCCTAGATCTATCCTCGGCCTTCAACACGGTCAACCATGAAAAATTACTCGAACGCCTCAAACTCAGGATGGGAATGGATGGCTCTGTTCTTCATTGGTTTAGGTCCTTCCTCTATAACCGGTCTCAGAGATTCTTAATTAACGGTAACCTGTCTGCTCCCTCTCCGGTCACGGTTGGAGTCCCCCAAGGTTCAACCCTGTCCCCCACCCTCTTCAACCTTTACCTCGAACCGCTTGCCGAAGTACTGCACACCGCAAATATCTCCTACCACATGTACGCTGACGACACCCAGATCTACATCAAAATCTCCTCCCTCGAGGAGATTCTTTCCCTCAATGAAGCCTTGAAACTGACTGTACAATGGCTCTCGTCCAACCAACTCAAACTCAACGCAAAGAAGACAGAATTTCTACTAATTTCCCCACCCAAAACCAACCCCGAGCTTCAGGTATGGATTAAGGCCATCACAGCCTTAAACTGCCCTCCGACCATCGTGGACTCGGCCAAATCGCTTGGAATAACTCTGGACTGTAACCTGAGCTTGCGGGACCACATCAATTCGATGGCCAAATCAGCCAGATTCCACCTGAGCTACCTAAGGAAACTGAAACCCTTCCTTGACACTCCTGACCTAAAAATGGCAGTCCAGTCACTAGTCATCTCTAGACTCGAATATGGCTGCTCTACCCTCTCGGGTTTACCCAAGATCTCCCTGGCACCTTTCAAAGCCTGCCTCAACGCGGCCGCCAGACTACTAACAGGCTCAAGGAAATTCGACCGTATTTCACCACATCTGAAAGCTCTGAACTGGCTTCCTCTACAGGCCAGAATCCAACTCAAATTGGCATGTATCACGCACAAGGCATTATATTCAAACTCCCCTGCATATCTTGCCCAGAAACTCGTGATATCCGGAGGAACCAGAAACTCCCGAACTACCAGAGACCTCTTGCTCCAACCTGCACGCTTTCGGAAAAAGAAAACTTACAATCGGGCCTTCTCTGGGGCCGCACCGAGAATATGGAACTCACTCCCGCCCGCCATTAGAAGAATCCCTTCTCTGGCTTGCTTCAAAAAGGATGCCAAATCCTTCCTAATGGGCAAATTCCTCGCTTAATTTTTGCCTTCTATTCTTCCAGAGAACTTGCTCTACTTCAATCAATCAATCAATCAATCAATCATGTCACTTATAAAGCGCACTACATACCCACGAGGGTCTCAAGGCGCTGGGGGAAGCGGGGGGTGGTGCTGCTACTGATCGAAGAGCCAGGTCTTGAGGAGTCTTCTGAAGGCCAGTAGGTCTTGGGTCTGTCGGAGGTTGGTGGGGAGGGTGTTCCAGGTCTTGGCGGCGAGGTGGGAGAAGGATCTGCCGCCGGCGGTCGTTTTCCGGATGCGGGGGACTGTGGCGAGGGCGAGGCTGGTCGAGCGGAGCTGGCGGGTGGGGGTGTAGAAGCTGAGTCGTCTGTTGAGGTAGGCTGGTCCGGAGTTGTGGAGTGCTTTGTGTGCGTGGGTGAGGAGCTTGAAGGTTATCCTCTTGTTGACAGGGAGCCAGTGCAGGTCTCTCAGGTGGGGTGTGATGTGGCTGCGTCGGGGGATGTCGAGGATAAGACGTGCAGAGGCGTTCTGGATGCGTTGCAGCCGTCTCAGGAGCTTAGCCGTCGTTCCTGCGTAGAGGGCGTTTCCGTAGTCCAGCCTGCTGGTGACGAGGGCCTGGGTGACTGTTTTTCTTGTTTCGGTGGGGATCCACTTGAAGATCCTGCGGAGCATTCGGAGGATGTTGAAGCAGGATGAGGAAACGGCGTTGACCTGCTTAGTCATGGAGAGGGTGGGGTCGAGGATGACCCCTAGGTTGCGTACGTGGTCGGTGGGTGGCGGGGCTGTTCCCAGTGATGTTGGCCACCAGGAGTCGTCCCAGGCTGAAGGGTTGGAACCAAGGATGAGGACCTCCGTCTTGTCCGAGTTCAGCTTCAGGCGGCTGGTCCTCATCCATTCGGCGACGGCCTTCATTCCTTCGTGGAGGTGGGCTTTGGCGGTGTGAGGGTCTTTGGTGAGGGAGAGGATCAGCTGGGTGTCGTCGGCGTAGGAGATGATGTTGAGGTTGTGCTGTCGGGCGACGTGGGCGAGGGGTGCCATGTAGATGTTGAACAGCGTTGGGCTGAGGGAGGAGCCTTGGGGTACGTCCGTCTAAGGCATCCCCCTGGAGTACCCTGACACTATCCACCCGGAACTTCCGGGCTTCCCTCCATGGACCCTGGAACCTTCGTTTCTCGTAAAATGTAAATGTAAATGTAACTGCTTGTCCTTTTATCCCTTATGTATCCAGCACCCCCGCCAAGTCTGATGTTTGCTACTGCTGATTCCTGTAAAGCGCTCGGATACCCTAACGGGTCAAGTTCGCGCTCTATAAAAACTCAAAATAAATAATAAATAAATAACATGCATTATTTAACCCTACAGACACCACCATCAGGCTCACTACTCGAGGACAAGTCTATTTAAACTACTGGCGCCACTTCATCACGCTCTGAAGTAAGGAACTCCAGGAAGCGCGTGCTCATCAGAGGACAAAGAGTTCCATGTGGAGCAGACACAAACAAGGAAAACTAAAAAGACGCTTACTACTTAGCAGACCTTGACACAAGCAAACATGGCTTGGAATCCCAGCTCTCGGCTTTCCATTGATCAGTTTGTGTTCTCTGAGGTAGATTTCTTTTCCTTCTATACCACAGTCTCCTTAAATGGCAAAATATGAAAATGTATAGAAGCACCTTAGTTTTCAGTATTCGTAAAGCACAAAAAAAGGTAATTTATTCATAGTGTGGTGCAGTGTCATGCCTCACAATCTGGAGGAGGGTGTGCAAAAGTTTGCTACAGCTGAGGTTGCTTGCCAGTCTGGGCCTGGTTGCTCCTAAAACCTAGTTTCCCCTAAAGCGAGTGAGGCACGATGTAATGTACATTGTGACTTGAAAGCCCTCCTCTTTTTTTCATTGGTTCCTATTTGTGCCTTTCAGAAATGCATGCTTCTGTTTCATAGTCATGTCTAATTACTCCAGCCTTTTGTTGATTTAGATTCTCCCTGCCGACTGCCCCTGCCACATGTGTATTTCTATGTTCTTTACTTAGCGTGGATTTGTGCGCACTCCTTTTTTTTCTTGAGGGCTTGTTAAAGGAGGCATCGCTCTCCTGTGGCAGACGCCTTGTTTATATTTTGCATTAAGGCTTACAGACCTAGCGTTTACATTTTAACGAGGCATTGCTTTCCTGTCTCGGACGCTGCTTTTAGATTTTAGACCGCGGACTGCTTAATTATGGTAACTTCACAGGTTAAATGTATTTATTTTCTGTGGCCGAGGTTGAGTTTACATTGCAACTAGGCATTGCTTTCCTGTCCTGGACAGTTCCTATAGGCCACTCTGCTCCTACGTTGTTGCCTCACAGGCTCTACGGGTGCGGCCATTGGAGGGGTAGAGCCGGGCCGCTGTATCTCCTTTCCTCTCGGAGATCCAATGCGGGTAAAAGCAGCTCCGTTCTGCAAATCCCTTCCCTAACTTTCCAAAACTGTCAAAGGCAGGCCGGCTCGCTGAGTCACTTTTGATCACTCAGCGAGGCTGAGACATTTTTGCAACATTTTTTCCGTCAGACTGTTTATTCTTAAATGCATGGTGACAAGAGGCCCAGATAAGATTCTTCCTGTTTATCTTGCTAAGTCATAGCGCAGCCATTGGGCGGGAGGGGTAGAACCAGGGCTGCTCTGCGGGCTTGATTTTAAATGGCTGCCTTTCAAGATGCTCCGACCCTGCACAGCTCAAGAATCTCACGAAATACTGCCATGGCTTAGCAAGAGAAACAGCAAGAATCTTATCTGGTCCTCTTGTCACCATGCATTTAAGAATAAACACGCTGACGGAAGAAATGTCGCAAAAATGTAACAGACTCGCTGAGTGACCAAGAGTGACTCAGCAAGCCAGCCTGCCTCTGACACTTCTGGCAAGTGAGGGAAGGATTAGCAGAACGGGGCTGCTTTTACCCCCAGCAGTGAATGAATATCTACATATAAAAAGCAAGTTACATTGCTATATTGTTTAGGCAAAGAAGATTGAAAAGAATATTACACTTTGCCATGATTAGAAGGTGAAGGTGATAATCTAAGTTAATATACCAAAATGTTAGAGTTACAATTAAGGAAGAATGTTTGTTGGCATACTTCACACAAACAGAAATGAATTCATAATGGTGAAAAACAACAATGAAAAAATGCCAAATTAAATCCCAACACTAAAACCAGCATCATTTTGGACCATTGCAAGTTTTTTCACGAGGCAAACGTTAATACAAAACTATATGCAATTCCATGTTACAGTATTTATTTGAAAAGTTTTATAAAGCGCAACCAAGACCCTTACGGGTATCAGAGCGCTGTACAGAGGTGGTGAAAGCACGAATAAAACCAAGCACAATGTTACAAAAGGTGTAGTTGAGTCCACAAAACCACAATCAAAGTGGGAAACAATCAAGGTCAGGGGTTGGAGAGATGGCTCGCCCCGAACATTATCAGAATTTCCCTTAGAGCAAGATACCCATTTAACAGACAAGCATACAATAAATCGAAACAACTGTGTAAAATAAGGGTCACATTTGTAGACAGAGCATGAGAACAGGATGATGTCAGTGTTTACTCAAGAATAGCCGTTTGACCTGTTTCTTGAAAGATGCCATGGAAGGATTTGATCTGATCTCAGGAGGTAGAGCGTTCCATATTCTTGGAGCAAGACCGGTGAAGGTCCGATTGTAAGATCTTTTCTTTTTGAATTTGGGAGGTTTCAAAAGTAGGGAGGACGTACTTCTTAAGATCCGACAAGAGCCTGATAGTTCAAGCTTGTTTGCCAGGTATACCGGGGTGTTGTGATGTAAGGCTTTATGCATCAAGCAAGCTAACTTGAAACGTATCCTAGCTTCGCTAGATAGCCAATTTAGCTGCAAAAGGTCGGGGGAAATGTGGTCATGTTTTCTAGAGCCAGTGATGAGCCTGGCCGATGCGTTTAGAGTAGCTCTGAGCGGGACCAAGCTAGCTTTGGGAAGCCCAGCCAGGGTCACCAAACCATATTCCAGACGAGAGATAACAAGGGATTGTACAGCAGGCCTGATGTCTTCGGGAGGCAGGAAAGGCTTGATTTTCCTAAGGGTGTTGAGTTGAAAGTTGGCTCCCCTGATAGTTGCACTGATGTGCGCTTGCATATTTAGGTATTTGTCCAAGGTGATGCCTAACGGTTTAGCAGAGTCAACCACATGAGGGGTGCAGTTAAGAGCAGTGAGTTGATTAAGCCAGAGCAGGGTAGGTTCAGAGTGGTTGGGTGGAGCAATCAGAAGGAATTCAGTTTTGAGAGTATTTAACAGAATATGGTTCTGGGCTAACCATTGTTGAGTTTGTGAGAGAGCATCATTTAGCGTTTTTATGTCTTCTTGAGAGGAGATCTTCAAGTACAGTTGCGTGTCATCCGCATACATGTGGTACTGAATGTTACAGTGGTTCAGAATGTCGGTAAGTGGTTCCATAAAAAGGTTGAAGAGAGTGGGGGAGAGTGCGGATCCTTGCGGAACTCCAATCTTAACAGGGGTACTGGTTGCAACGGCGTGGTTAACTTTGATCCTTTGTGAGCGGTTATGTAAGAAAGAGGCAAACCAATTTAGGACCGGGCCCGAGAGACCCATCCTATGTTGAAGAAGAGCAATCAAGTTTTCATGTTTGATGGTATCGAATGCTGAGGACAGGCCAAGAAGGATCAGGAGACAAGGGACATTTTGATCAAGGGATCCTAAGGCGTCATCCACAATGTGCGTTAGTGCTGTTTCAGAACTGTGCCCTGCTCTGAAACCCGACTGGTAGAGGTCAAGGAGTTGAGATTTCTCGATGTGGTTGCATAACTGTGAATGGACGCATTTCTCTAGCAATTTAGCTAGAGTCATGATGCTGGTGATAGGTCAGAAGTTGTTAGGATCAGATAAATCAGAATTGGGCTTCTTGGGGATGGGAGTAACTTGCCCCATCTTGAGGCAATCAGGGATCCTTCCCTGTGAGAGAGACTGATGAATGATCCGGGACCACAGAGGGAGAATGGCCGAATTGAGATCTTTAAAATACTTAGCAGGTAGTGGATCACTGTAATAGTTGGAAGGTTTAAGGGACGCCATGTAGGTGGAGCAGCTCCGTGACATCCGGAAGGAGAATGGAATTCCAGGCGGCGTTGTTTTTGAGAGAACAACCAATGGGTAAATACACTGCCGAAGGTTCTGCCCACTCAGCTGATGATGCAGTGAGGTTCAGAGGTCGCAAAGTGGGAGTATCAGGATGCAGCTCCAGTTCAATTTTCTTAGTTTTTTCGGCTAAGTGTACTGAGAAGTCCTCCCCACTAGGAAGCAGGGAGAAGGGAGTTGAGATAGAGTGGGAAGAGTGGTTAGCTTGTTGCTTGATGATTTCAAAGAGCTTTTTGGGTCTATTCTTAGCGCCATCCAGCTGAGCCCTGAGGTGGTCTGTTTTAGCAATGCGGATGTGTTTGTTTTAAGTACTTCTCACCTTCCTTAGCTGAAAGAGGCTTGAGGAGGAGGGTGTGTTTCTCCAACGTGTCTCTGCGTGTCTAAGATCACGCCGCTCATCATTTAGGGCATCATTAAACCAAGGTTTGGATTGTTTGACTGGAATCCTTTTGAGTTGCTTGGGTGCAATAGTATCAAAAATGTTAGCCATAGTGTTAATGTAGTGATCAGAAAGATCGTCAAGGTTGGTTGTGTTCGGAGGGGGCTGAAGCCTATTTTTGGTGATGGATGTTAGAGCATTGATGTTGATGTCTCTCAAATTGCGAGACAGTTGTTTAGCTTTAATAGGTTGGCCCTGTCTGCACGATACCTTTTCCAATATGTGGAAGGAAATTTGATGATGATCTGACCAGTCACAGGGTAGGATGTCACCCAGTTGTAAGCTATTGTCTTTGGCAATGATAAGGTCGAGAGTGGCGCCCTTGTTGTGGGTAGGTCCCTTACAGACCTTTGAGAAGTTGAGATCGGAGAGGAAAGCCTTAGAGGAGCAGACTAAAGGATCATTTGTGTCATTCCAGTGGAGGTTAAAGTCTCCAAGGAAAATATGGCTGAGTTGGTCCGAGCTTGAGCTAATGACCTCCATGATTTGTTCTATGAAGATCAGATTATCACCAGGAGGATGGTAAATCGAGTGAAGCACACAGGCAATCTTGCCCTTATTCCAAATTTCGATGACTAGTTGATCAAAAGAAGACATCAAAGCACTTTGTATGATTACTTGACACCCTCAATTTAATTTATTCTGGCCTGAGAGGTCCTGACTGAGTCTGGGGGAAGGGCGGTGTCCAGGTTTTTTGCAGGGGGAGGGGGCGGCTCAAGTTTCGTTACACCACTGACCTGCACCTAAACTTGTTAATACACAAAAGGTTGTGAGCCAGCTCTGATCACTGCCAATGTCGCTGCCACTGTTGATTTCCCTTTAGAACAGGAGCGTGTGAGACAGACTGTGCCGGACCCTGAACAAGCCTTCGAGGAAGTGTGAGTGCGACGAGGCTGCACCACTTCACTAGTCAGTCTCCTGCCCCTCCGTCCTCACTTAAGCCACAATTTGTGACACGGTCGCTATTTTAAGGCTTTTAACAAAAGAGCGTTTCTATATTTAACTCCATACATATACTGAGAACAGCAAAACCGCAAGTACTAAATAGCAGAGTGCAAGGGGCACGAGCCCTAAACAAAAAAAAAGGGATTTGGAGGGTCAGGGTTTGCAAATTAGCATAGGCAGGGTGCACTAATGTCACAGAGAGGGACACTGCATGTCTATTATTCCTCTCTTTAGTGGTAATGAACCGAGATTCACTTAATAGAAGCATGCGCATGAGCGGTGTACATTAATAAGGAAGGCATACATGTATTTTGGTACAACGATGTGGGAGAGTTTTAATGAAACATGAGGGAATACATGTTCACATTAACTTTTATCGGGCAGAGAAAGTTTCCAGTGGGAGAAAGCTAAAATATTGTAATGCAGGATCTAGAATTAAAATAGTCCTCTCTGAATCTGACATACATATATATGTACTTTTTGTAACTGCAATGCACAGATATTCTAGGCAGTAGTCTATTATTATTTTCCTTTTGCATGATAATGTGCATTATAATTAGCTTACAGATGCAGACATGTGAAGCACATTTTCAGCTATTTAATTCACAAATAGGGGGCATTTTTATTTTGGTGCCTGTTAGAAACGGGTAGCGTGGTACAGAGCGGGCGGGCCAAACTCCGGAGGAAATGTGTAAAGCATCTGCGCAGCACACTCACAGGCGACACACCAGGCACACTAAAAAAGGAGACCACACCAGGTTAGGTGGAAAAAAACAGCATATGTATTATGCAGAACATGTTAGGATATTATCACAGGTGCAGATAACTGTGCCAACCGGCACCGGGTAGCAGTTCACAGGGGGGACTATTTACAAGGCAGGGCCAATCGGGCCGCTGCCAGAACCATCACCAGGACAAAGAAAGAATAAATGTAAAGTCCATCAGCATTAGGACACATTGGCATCAGACCTGAAAGGAAAACATGCTTGCAGGCCATGAGGCGTCACCTGAGGCATAAAGACGTCGTCCGGCATTGGGGAAAAAGCATTAACATTGAATGCAAAACCATCAGCAGTCAGCCTTAGGGGAAAAACATTATCAGTAACATAGAGCATTAGGCCGGAACAACCACAGTAGGCATAGACCTGTGAACATCACATTAAACATGCCCATTAGCATTGGCATAATCATAAGCATAGATGCAACATTAGGCAGGACTCCAACGATATAAGCCTGCGGGGAAAACATTATCATTAGAATTAGGTATAAAAGCACACTAGGCACATCCTGAGCCTGGGGCATAAAACATGTGAACATAGGGCATAGAAACACATTTAGCATGTGGCTCCTCCTCCGCAGGAACCCAATAGGCCTACCATCAGCACTGCAAACCTGAGGGAAAAGCTTTAAGTAGCATCCTAGGTACAAATGCATTATGCAACCATATTATGCCATAAATCATATGGGGCAATAGGCCTCGCCAGCATAACCGCAGTTCGCCCCAGTCGGGGGCACAACACTGAGACTGGCCCCAGGCCAACTGGCCTCTCTCGGGGGCTCAAATGCCCTATGTCCCACACAGTCAGGGTTGGCTGCAAGGGCGGCGAAAACAAAGGTGCGCAAAGCGCTAGGGTAGGAGGGTCCCTCACTCCTCTCTCTTTCCCTTCTGGGTAATCCAATGTCCCCAATGCGTGGCAGCTGCCCCCTGTCCTGCGGGGTAGCTGGGTACCCCCAACAAGCACTGGCGCCAACAATGCAGCAATGGGAGCCCCACTCCGGGCTCTAACAGGAATCTGCCCACAAGAACACTGGCACGGTGGAGCCCCTCTTCTGGGACTCTAGAATTTCCCAAAATGCCTCTGTCGTGCAGCTGAGGGAGGAAACAAGTACTGGGCACGTTGGAGCCCCCCTCCTATGGGACTCTAAACACAACCAATGCCCTCCAAAGAATACCGGCAGCGGGTGCGGGCACCGACAATGTGCCCCGACACACCCCCCAACCACAGGATGACTGAGCCCCACTCACCGGCAGTCTGGGGCCCCTCTGGATGTCTCTGCAGTCTCCGGGCACCGGCAATGTGCCCCGACAGGTCCCGCTTCTGGGACCTCTCCTGGCTTCACCCTCAGCGGAGCCTTCTCCTCATCAGCAGCGCGGAGGGGCAGGCACCGACAATGTGCCTCGGGCCCCCTCCGCCGCAGGACTCCTCCTTGGCAATTTACATATAGCGCTCACGAGGCGCTAGGCGGCAGGAAAGTTCTTGGGCTGAAATTAAGTTGTAGCGCCCACAAAGCGCTAGGTCCCACACCATAAAGTGGTAGCGCTCCCCTTCACTGGCAATGAAATATAGCCCTCCCGAGGCGCTAGGGAGCAGGCAGGAAGGCACAGTCACTGGGAATATAGCGCTCTCGCAGCACAGCGCTGCAGATGTCAGCTCCTCACCTCCTGGGCAATAAGATAAAGCGCTTTTCTTCTCCAGGCGCTAGCGAGCAGGCAGGGATGGTCAGTCACTTCAAATATAGCGCTCCTCTTCTGCTGGGCACAGTTATAGCGCTCTCGCAGCAAGCAGAGCACAGTCAATGCAAATATGGCACTCCGGCAGCCCAGCGCTGCAGGACCCACGCACCTTCTTCTCCTGGGCAGGGCTGGAGGCAGCGCTCTCCTGGTGCAGGAATAAGGTTGTAGCGCTAAGTCCCACAAAATAAAGTTGCAGCGCTCCTCTTCCCCTGTGGCACAGTTATAGCGCTTTAGCAGCACAGCGCTGCAGGCATCAGATCCTCTCTTCTCCTGGGCAGACCACGTGCTCACAGGGTGCTAGGCAGCAGGTAGCTGGCAGTAAGATATAGTGCTCACCAGGTGCTGGGCTTAGGACGGCAGGAGAGCAGGCAGGCAATACTGGGCAAGATCAGCAGGCAGTGGGTACTCATCAGAACAGGACAGCAGCTCCTAGAAGCAGTCATCTCCCATAAAGTGGCACTCCTCCTGACACAGCAGTCTTCACTCCAGTAAAGGGCTCTCACTGGCCCTGTGTACAGCGGAGGTGTGCAGATGGGCACAGGGGCCAGCGCACAGGCCCAATGTGGCAGTACCTCCTGGCAGAGTGTCCCCTCTCAATATAGTCCACGCTCCGTCTGAGCACATGGAGGCATAGCCCCCCTCACCCCACCTACCAGAAAGGGCTGGAAGCTTCTGGAAGGTTCCCTGGGAAACCGGTCCCAACTGGTTTAGGGGGAGGTGTAGAGCACCCTGGGTGCCAGGCTTCCCTCCAGAAGCTGGGGGTGCTGGGAAACAGACAACTAGACCGCCAACTCACCTCAGACAGGCGGCACATGTGCAGACAGTAATGGCGTCCATTTTAAAAGTAACATTTTGCATAGGTGCATTTCTACACTGGTGGAAATAAAGGTGCGTACACCATTGCACAGCATTTATTATTTTCCTCTCACACCACACATGGCATATACATTTCCTACCATGGGGGAGATGTCCCCTAAAGGGGGGGGTTCCTAATATAAGCCTATGTAAGGCAGAAAGCACACACACTTGGCACTGCTAACCAGCGCTAAAGTGTCCAACGTCCTACAACCACTCATTCCACAACAGCAAAAAGGCTAGGGGGTTGGCGAAAAAGTTCGGGATGACCCTGCAAGCAGGGCCAAGTCCAACAGTGCCCGTGCATGTTCTCTATCCCATTGTGACCCTGATAGTAGACAGCCCACTAGCGATTCCTTTGATATTTAATAAATACCAGGCAGTTGGGGTACACCTGATACTTGCTACCAGATGGGTGTTTGGACACATAACGAACTGGAAAAAGGAAATTCAATGTGTTTTCACTAGCATAATTAAGCTGATTGTAGGTGTCTTATCATTTCCTTGTGTTTCAGTTGGTGATTTTTAATATGTACATTTTCAAAAAATGTTGTTTGCTAGACTCTCATGCTAGTGTCCAGAAGGAGGACGTTTTTGGCACGTAAAGTAACAGTATATGGTGTAGCACCCAAGATAATGTGCTGCATGGCAAAATACTTATAAGGTCCCAAAAGCGAGACCTATTGGCTATGCAAATGCTTGTTTTACTGGGGGCCGGTCTTGCAGCGGTGCTGCAATATCGGCCCCCAGTAACAAAAGCAGCAGGTGGTCTGGTCCATCAAAATTGCCTGGGCTGCTTTGGGTTCTCAGTCCGCCCTGCCCCGCAGCCCTGCACTCCTGCCTGGTGAGATGCTCCCTGCACCCTTCTCCTGCCTGAGTCACATTAATTCAGCCGCCACTTCCTGCCTGTCCGTGACCTATTTAAAAGTGTTTCACGTTCTTTGACTTCATTTTTAGGTTTGGCGCTTTTGTGCACAATCCCACTCCTGAAATAACTACAAAAGGAGCTGATGTGACTGATAGGCACTTCTCACGAGACATAAATACGTTTCTGCCGCTCATCCAGTCTTTCTGATGGACGCTTTTAAACACCACATGTATTTCATGCTGCAGAGAAATTATGCTTTTGAATACTGTGACAAATTCTAAAAAGTAATTTCTTGATTTTGTCATGCAACCTCATATGACATGGTTTGCATACGGAAGGATTTTAGTAACCCTGGGCGTAGTTCGCGAAGTTGCGCTACGCGAAGCTACGTGAAGCGCACCTCGCACTACGCGAGCTACGCGTAGCTACGCGAACTGCGTAGTGCACTGTGCAAAATGCTGTTCGCACTGATTGCACAGTGCCGGATGCTTGTCCGCACTGTGCAATCATTGAAAACGGCATCTTGCACAGTGCGAGCTGTCTTTTACTGCCGCTCGAGTAGATTTTTACTCGAGCGGCAGCTTTCTCAACGCGGACTGGTAGTTTCTCATCGCGAGCGGTCGCGAGCATGCGCAACCACTCGCAATGAGAAACCTGACCTCCCCGCGTTGAGAATCTCGCCGGGAGGTTTTTTTTCCACGCTCGCGATCGGCAACTTGATGTTGCTGATCGCGAACGAGGAAAAAGTCTCGCCGGGATGTCATTTTGCTTGCTCGCGGTCGCCAACTTGACGTTGAGGACCGCGAGCAAGCAAAAAATGACTGCTATGCTACGCTACGAGTGTTTGCACTGTGCTACGTGCAATTCGCGTAGTGCGAAGTAGCGCAAACTTCGCAAACTACGCGAGCGTAGCGTAGTGCTTTGCCCAGGCTTAGATTTTAGTCAACATGTTTGGAAAACGTGCTTTATGACGCGTTTCTGATCCCTTTTGAGCTAGATTGCAAGCTGTCTGCAAGACGATTGATAACAATTCTTTATGTGTAGTGTGGGCTATTTTCCTCTCACCTCATGCTATTTGTTGTTTGGTTTAGTATTCCACCTCCGATGTAGTGTTAGTATTGCTATGCATGAGGGACTATTTTACAGTACACTCAATCATCATACATTAAATGATTTATCTCATACATGCATTGCATGCAGAAAGCATGTCAAGTCAATACAAAGTTTATTGTATAGATTACTTAAAACCATGACAATAGAAAACATTTAAAAAGAAGAAACATAAAGGCAAAAGAGAATAATGGTTCCTTGCAAGACCCTATAGTGTAGCTGGCATATTATGCCCGAAAAATGAAAACTCTGGGTGTGCAGGCTTTCTCTCTACCTTCTTCCCTTTCCCTTATCTTTTGTGGAAATAATGAATAAAAATGAGTTAAAAATGTGTTTCAACAAAAAAAAAAAAAACTCAATTACAGAGTGGTCAAACTCTACAATGCTTCATGTCCGCGATCCAAAAGCTAAGAGTTAACAATTCATGATCATCTCAGTGCTTTATTGTGAGTTTTTAAGGAAGTCCTGCACTGCTTTGAAAAATGTGCCTATTCTTGCCAATTCGAGGGGAACCATGGTGCTAAAAATCCAGTTCATTGCATGATTGCATGTTCTTATACCATGAATTAAGAAGAGTGGCTTTAATAAGGATCGGTGGGAGTCGAGCAACATCGGACAGCTGCACAGTAGATGTAAAAAAGTTTCCGATTTGGAGCCGCAAAGTCTACACTTAACTACTTTAGAAAGCAGAGGCCAGTTAGAATTAAAGTCTTTGATGTGTAATGGCAGCATCCTTACTGCCAAGATTTGGGTCAGGCAAGCTTTCCCTATTGTGCAGTTAAGATAAGGTTGTGCCCGAAGTCCAACTTGGCTGTCATTGTTGTATGATGCTGCCAGGGCCCTTAATGGCGGTGTGGAATTAATTTTTTGCAAGTCCGTGGTCTTAGAAAGTAGTTTAGTCTGTTTTTTCATTATGCTTTTTATTGCAGTAGACGTAAGTGAAGAAGTGTTTAGAGTGGTCAGGTCGATTTGTAGAGTTACTACTGCCATCCTTAAATAAATGGACCACGGGTTGATTTTATGTTTGAAAATGTCTTGCAAAATAAATTTCAGGGTACCCGGCAATGCCGTAGTACATCTATGGTAGTACTTTATAAAAAAAACCATGCTAGATCATGCGATGCCCTCTTGGCCAAATTCAAGTCTCACCAAGGGTCCCCTGGAGTAATAGGGCAATTTAAACACTCTTTTATATATTTTTAGGTGTAGTTTTTCGATGGTTTTGGTGAGTTGACCTGGAAAGGCCTCGCTGCCGTAAGTAATTGTGGATGGTAATACTGCCCTGAGCACCTTTCTGATTTGCGCTGAGGAGGGGCTTTCAAGGGCTGTATATAATTGGTAGAGTCTAGTAGTTATTAATGCTGCCTTATCCTTTAGGTGGCGCTTGTGTGTTGTTGATGCACCGTTTGCAGCAGAAAGCATGTCTTTTCTTTAGTGCATCAGACTTTCAGTAATGTTTTACTCAGGAGTGTGAATATGTTTTCCCTTTCTTTCCTCCCCATTATTCTTTCCCTTTGTGTCTTTCCTATAACATTTTCATCTATGTTAATTCTCAAATTTGCAACTGTATGAAAAATTCCCCATATTTCTTCCTCCTTTTTTCACACAAAATTGCTTTGCCAAAGACAATATGTCTAGCTTTAATAATCTAACAAATGAAAATGCAGGCATGCACAAATACTGTCACATGTGTAGGCACATTAAACTCGGATCTGTTGGCTTTGCCAATGCTTGATTAAAGGTTAGAGGTTTATTTTAGGCAGATACATCGAGGATCCTCCCACCTCTTCCAGTGACCATTCACAAAGTTAGCTCGCTTTCTGACTCGGGATGGTTGCGGTCTGTGCCAACCAGTGGGAGTGCATTTACCTACCCCCCTATGTGTCACCCAGTCCATAGATCCTTTATATTGCAATCAGGTGAGAGCAACCATTTGCCATTGTGGGTCTGTGGTGCGGTGCGTGGTTCTTGTAGGTGTATCTTGCACTTTCACCTGCAGAATGACTCAGTGAGTTGAGCACACCTGTTAACAGTCCGTCTGACATTCAGAAAGCAAGTTCAAAATCTAGTGGGCCATCTCCACCTTTCATCTTTCTCAGGTTGATAAATCACACAGGCTATTTACATAATTAAGAATCTTCAAAATATATTATATGTAACATTCTACAAAAGAAATGTTTTTCTTGGTGAATGACGACCTTTCACATTTATTTCTGCAGTCGAGCTTCCTTCTATGATCATGATTTGAATGGAGCAGTAGGTGCAATGGCACCGGGCCAAAAAGTTGTCAGGTCTCCTATAAACGCAAAAACAACAATTGATGGACAGAATGCAGAAAAATATCATACATTCACCCCAGTACAGAGATCTGGGCCTAAATCCAACGTTTTTTTGCTCACCATGCCATTCCAGTTTGAACCCAGCCATATGCAAATCAGTCTTGACCCTGTGCCTCATGGGAACAGTCCAGCCCGAACTGACACGGCAGGTCCTCCCTGGACTGGAAACAAGCATCCTAGGACCGGTTTCGGGGTTTCACCCCTCTTCAGCCAGGATAGCTTGATTCCAGTGGCATGGAGAGCACGGCACCCACGTCTGGGCATACCCGTCCCACTCGGGGTGACAAATGCAAAAACAACAATTGATGGACAGAATGCAGAACAATGTCATACATTCACCCCAGTACAGAGATCTGGGCCTAAATCCATCGTTTTTTTGCTCACCATGCCATTCCAGTTTGAACCCAGCCATATGCAAATCAGTCTTGACCCTGTGCCTCATGGGAACAGTCCAGCCCGAACTGCCAAGCCAGGTCCTCCCTGGATTGGAAACAAGCATCCTAGGACCGGTTTCGGGTTTCACCCCTCTTCAGCCAGGATAGCTTGATTCCAGTGGCATGGAGAGCACAGGACCCACGTCTGGGCATACCCATCCCACTCGGGGTGACAAATGCAAAAATAACAATTGATGGACAGAATGCAGAACAATGTCATACATTCACCCCAGTACAGAGATCTGGGCCTAAATCCATCGTTTTTTGCTCACCATGCCATTCCAGTTTGAACCCAGCCATATGCAAATCAGTCTTGACCCTGTGTCTCATGGGAACAGTCCAGCCCGAACTGCCAAGCCAGGTCCTCCCTGGACTGGAAACAAGCATCCTAGGACCGGTTTCGGGGTTTCACCCTCTTCAGCCAGGATAGCTTGATTCCAGTGGCATGGAGAGCACGGGACCCACGTCTGGGCATACCCGTCCCACTCGGAGTGACAAATGCAAAAACAACAATTGATGGACAGAATGCAGAACAATGTCATACATTCACCCCAGTACAGAGATCTGGGCCTGAATCCATCGTTTTTTTGCTCGCCATGCCATTCCAGTTTGAACCCAGCCATATGCAAATCAGTCTTGACCCTGTGCCTCATGGGAACAGTCCAGCCCGAACTGCCAAGCCAGGTCCTCCCTGGACTGGAAACAAGCATCCTAGGACCGGTTTCGGGGTTTCACCCCTCTTCAGCCAGGATAGCTTGATTCCAGTGGCATGGAGACGTGGGTCCCGTGCTCACTTTGCCACTGGATTCAAGCTAGCCTGGCTGATGACAGCTGAATAGCCAGAAACCGGTCCCAGGATGCTTGTTTCCGGTCCAGGGAAGACATGGCTTGGCAGTTCGGGCTGGACTGTTCCCATGAGGCACAGGGTCAGACTGATTTGCATATGGCCATGTCTGAACTGGGGTGGTGGAGTGAGCTAAAGAATGATGATGGATTAAACCCAGATCAGTTGACTGGGGGTGAGTGTTTGATTAGCTCAAACGCTCCGTCCATCATCCCCTTTGGTATCGCCTAGGTCTCCTATAAACGCCTAATATTGCTATTTTTTGCTTCTAAACAGGAATTCACGATTGCAGTTGAAAGGGTCTTGATTTAAATAGTGCAGCAAGTGCAATGACACCGGGGCCCAAAGCTCTAGGAACCTCTCTAACCACCAAATATTGCAATATTTGACTTCTAAACAGGCAGTCACAAGTGCAGTTGCCTTGCAGGAAATATGGACATGATTTGAATGGTGCAGCAGGTGCAGTGGCACCAGGGTCAAAAGTTGTGATAACTCCTATAACCACCAAATATTGCTATATTTTACTACTAAACAGGCAGTCACAAATGCAGTTATCTTGCAGGAACTAGGGGCATGAGTTCAATGGTGCAGCAGGTGCTGTGGCACCGGGCCAAAAAGCAGTCAGAACTCCTCTAAACACATGATATTGCTGTTATATCAATGAATTCTATTACTTCCCTCTTTTATTTCATTTTCCAAAATGTTGCTATGACTTACCCGCACTATACCACTAGTAACAGCACAATATATTGCCTTTTTGTACATAAACAAGTCATAACATGCTTTCTGTAACTTATATTGTACAACTACTCAGCAAGCTACAACTTACATCAAAAAACAGCTTACTATAAAGCACATAGGCTAAACCTAATGCATTTACCAATGCTTGTTTTTTAAGAGCAGGCAGTGGTCCATGGGACCATTGCCTGCTCTTAAAAAACGTTTTTTCAAACATTCACAAAGGGGACCACTTCTCGTTTGCAAATGGGCTACCACCTAATGAAGTAGGCAGTAAAATGTAAATTTTTTGCACCCACATTTCGGTCGGCAAACATTTACGCATACAACTGCGAGTCGCTATTAGGAAGGGACGCCCTTAACACGTCCCTTCCTAATGCTGAATCGCAAAGCCATTTTGCGATTCGGTAATAGTTTAGCACATCCAGCCCTTAGTCTCTTTTTGGAAGTTGATAATCTCCATCAGAACAAAGCTGGAGTCTGTTGCCGACGAGAGTTCAATGAGGCCGGATACCCTTTTGGCAAAGAACTGCTGAGCAGGGTTTGCTGCTGTGGAGAACAACATAGCAGCAGCTACTGTGAAGTTTTGCGGCCCGGTGATGCGCCTTGGGCGGATATATGAGCAGGTTGGTCCTGGTCTCTCCTCGGTTTTCAAGGCAGTTTTTGGCAAAAAAAGTTCAAAGTCTCAAGTTTTGGATTTTGGCTATCTGGGCACTTATAACACCACTACTAATGGTCCAGAACTGAGGGGGGTGGGCACTTCTTGGGGGCTTATGACTCACTCAGGCTGTTTCCAGGTGCAGGTTCAAGATGGAGCCTTTTCTGTCCCTGAGGCTCTAATCAGGAGGCCAACCAACTAGCACTTCGAGTCATTCTGGTAGTCCTGTGTTCAAGAAGTGGAACAGGGCTCAAACAGCTAGACAGGCCTCTGAGTGTTCAAGGTAGGCTTCAGACAGCAAAGCAGTACTTCCAGGTGCAAAAAAGCAGTTTTCTAAAGTACACATCATGCTACAGCAGCAGCATGCAGTCATCTGAGAGTCCTTCCTTAGGTCCAGAAAGTGAACTGAAAGTGGGTCTGAGTGTCCTATTTCATATATTGGTGCCTTATTTGAATTAGAAGAAGTTTCTAGAGAATATCCTTTGAAGTGATTAAAGTTCCCTGCCTCCCTTGACCTGGCTCCGACCTGGCTGCATGAATAATGCAGTGGTGTCAAGATGTTTGTGTAAAGCAGGGCACAGTCTATTCAGTTGCAAGTGGGGCTGTGCCCACTCCGCCCCCTCCTTCCTGCCAGTGATGGCCCATCCAGGCACACCTAATTCCTCTATTGTGTGGCTGTCTGGGAGGAATAAACTAAATCCAATTGCCAACTACACCCAGTCATGTGACCCAGGAACAGGCTGCAGGCACCAAACAGCTGGGGTTGGAAAATGCCAACTTTCTAAAAGTGACATTTACAAAATTGTAATTTAAAATCCAGCTTTACCATTAAAGAAATTACAATTTCTCAGACATCAGATATGAAATGTTCACCTGTTCCCAATCAAAAGTTAACACTTGTTAAAATAAATAGGGCAACCCAATGATATCTTATGGGAGAGGAGGGTGTTGTAATGTACTAATTACCCAATGCACTCTCCCTACAGAGGTTCTCTGCCTTGCTGCTCAGCCTATGATGAGGTCATATAGAATGTTCAGTGTGTTTGTATTGAAGGGAGAATCAGTTGGTGTGGAAGGGCTGAGCAGCAAGGAGGCTGCTCCTGGTGGGGCACTTTTATGGATCAGACTAATATCCTGTAACCTGTAACCTAAGAAGAAATCTCAAGAATAAATCTACTTCCTTTTCTACAAGACTTGCCTGCGCATCATTCTTCGTTTTAACACTTTATTCTTGAGATAACTTCTTAGGTTACAGGTTACAGGATGTTAGTCTGATCCATAAAAGTGCCCCACCAGGAGCAGCCTCCTCGCTGCTCAGTGTTAAAACGAAGAATGATGCGCAGGCATGTCTTGTAGAAAAGGTAGTAGATTTATTCTTGAGATAACTTCTTAGGTTACAGGTTACAGGATGTTAGTCTGATCCATAAAAGTGCCGCACCAGGAGCAGCCTCCTCGCTGCTCAGTGTTAAAATGAAGAATGATGCGCAGGCATGTCTTGTAGAAAAGGTAGTAGATTTATTCTTGAGATAACTTCTTAGGTTACAGGTTACAGGATGTTAGTCTGATCCATAAAAGTGCCCCACCAGGAGCAGCCTCCTCGCTGCTCAGCCCTTCCACACCAACTGATTCTCCCTTCAATACAAACACACTGAACATTCTATATGACCTCATCATAGGCTGAGCAGCAAGGCAGAGAACCTCTGTAGGGAGAGTGCATTGGGTAATTAGTACATTACAACACATCTCCCCCCTTATAATGATCAAAAACAATCAAAATGTATGAAGATGATAAAACACACATGTCAGCAAAGGAGGATGCATTAACGACAAAAGCATAAAACATCACCCCCTTGAAATGATCATATACAATAAAAATGCATGGAGATAGTAAAACACACATTTGACAGAAAAGGAGGATGCATAACCACAAAACATTATAACACATCCTTCCCCCTGATAATGATCATAGACAACAAAGAATGCTAGATACAGAGACACATTCTTAAAAACAGTGGATGCTATCCACCATAACTCACACTACAAACTGCGGGTACTAAACCACCACACCACATGGAGTACCCATTGCGCCACAAACTAAGGCACAAGACTGCGGCAGAACAGGGATCTACAACCCTCAACTGCACATACTAATGGCAGGACAGGTCTACCTCAAAGAAGAGGAATAAGACCCCACCCATACCAAGACAGGGTAATTATAAACCCAAAACACTCTTTAAACTTAATATGGGTATCTTTAAACCCAAAGTAAATCCAGGGTATCCTTTAACCCAAAGCAAATTCAGGGTATTTTCAAACCGAAAGCAAATCTAGGGTTTCTTTTAAACCCAAAGCAAATCCAGGGTAACCTTAAACCCAAACACTATCTAACATCCTATGGGTATCTTTAAACCCTAAGCAAATCCAGGGTATCCTTTAACCCAAAACATGCATATAACAACAAATCCAGGGTATCCTTTAACCCTAAGCACTCACAAACATCCTATGGGTATCCATAAACCCAAACAAGTCCATAAACCCAAACAAGTCCATAAACCCAAACAAGTCCATAAACCCAAACAAGTTCAGGTTATACTTAAACCTAAGACATTCCCACTAACGCATGGAAACTCAGAAAAACGTAGTACACAACACACGGTCATAACTCAAGGCAACCCGGCAGGGCATCTTAACCCTTAAAATAAACAGTATGTATGACCAAACCCACCTCGTGGACTCCCCCACTGACTTGACAAAAGAGCACATCCCCTCACAAAAGATAGAAACATCTGAGTAAAGTTACACCCCTTTAGTTATACCAAGAAAATGTTAAAATAACAGCAAATGGTATGAGAGTCTTATAAAACATTATGAACTTCCCTTCAGATAACAGCAAATGGTATGAGAGTCTTATAAGACATTATGAACTTCCCTTCAGATAACAGCAAATGGTATGAGAGTCTTATAAGACATTATGAACTTCCCTTCAGTGAGCGATTTCTCACTCGATCCTTCATCCCTCTGGTACATGCTTGAAAAAGGATGGATAGCAGTGTACTCTTCTTCTAGCTCCCAGGCAAACAATCCAAAGTACTTCCACCAGCGAGGAGACTCCAAGCTCCAAACAGCATGATGCACGTGTGAAATCGGCAGGCTCGCACTGTCATAACACCAGGATGCAACACTTGTGGCATTAGCCAACCACAAGATGGCGGCACGCAGTTGACGCCGTGCCGGGTGGCTCCCGGCTTCACCGTGCTCCAAAACGTCCAGAATAGCTGTGAGCCTTGAGAGGAAGCACACGTCATAGAAGACAGCATAGAGGCATCGCAAGTTAGGTAAGGCTGCGCGCGTTGAGAGTGTGCACACGGTGGGGCTCGTGAGTTGTTTGAATGGCAGCGGTCAACTGCCATGGTGCAGCGGCAATCACCCAGTGCATCGAAAACAGCAAAACAAAGTGTACTCACCCACCGGACAGCACACAGCCACAGTCTCTGCTTCCCCAAACTTGTGCAAATGCCCACTAAAGATGCCAGTCCAGACACAAGTCGTTGCACCAGTTTCTCTGGGGAAGTACTTAGGCTCACACGCGGTGCCGCGGGGAAGGAGCTAGTCGCTCCTTCACCTTAGTGTGGATTGCGAAAATTCAGGATCCTCAGTATTCTCTACTCAACACATTAATCTTGGGACAATTCCACCTTCATACGGGACGCAGGTTCAGAGGCAACACCAGCCTCTGCATCTTCAAAACAGCGTAACAGCTCACCAGGGGTGTTGGTTCTCCAAGAACTGTTAGCTGCTGCCAATTCTCAAGCACCACTCACTACTGCCAAATCAAATCAGTAGCCAGTCAAAACAATAACTTGGCGGCTCTTCTCCATTAAGACACCAGCAGGGGCACTGGTAGTACAAACACATAAGCACGTTGGAACTCGACACAGCTCTTGTCAACTTCCTTTGCACCAAAACAGGACACAGACACCTCATCCAAGTTACAGCAGGAACTAGCAGGCCCAGGCTAGGGTTGACCGTTCACAGGTGGTGAGGAATGTCAGGAACTTCTGTTAGTCTACCCAAGTTCAGCAAACGCTGGCACATCCACGATGGGGCCGACCGGTCTTCTGGTCACTGGTGGGGCTCAGGACTGCCAGCTAATTTCTTTCAATTGCGCTTCTTCAGTTTCTTAGATACCAGTCCATTCAAGGTAGCTCACGTAGGTTCTTTCAGATCGTCGCCAGTGTTAAAACAAAGAATGATGCGCAGGCATGTCTTGTAGAAAAGGTAGTAGATTTATTCTTGAGATAACTTCTTAGGTTACAGGATGTTAGTCTGATCCATAAAAGTGCCCCACCAGGAGCGTGTTTTGGGTTAAAGGATACCCTGGATTTGCTTTGGGTCTAAAGATACCCATAGGATGTTCGAGAGTGTTTGGGTTTAAGGTTACCCTGGATTTGCTTCGGGTTTAAAAGAAACCCTAGATTTGCTTTGGGTTTGAAAATACCCTGAATTTGCTTTGGGTTAAAGGATACCATGGATTTTCTTTGGGTTTAAAGATACCCATATTAAGTTTCAATAGTGTTTTGGGTTTATAATTACCCTGTCTTGGTATGGGTGGAGTCTTATTCCTCTTCTTTGAGGTAGACCTGTCCTGCCATTAGTATGTGCAGTTGAGGGTTGTAGATCCCTGTTCTGCCGCAGTCTTGTGCTTTAGCTTGTGGCGCAATGGGTACTCCGTGTGGTGTGGTGGTATAGTACCCGCAGTTTGAGTTATGGTGGATAGCATCCACTGTTTTTAAGAATGTATCTCTTTATCTTGCATTCTTTGTTGTCTATGATCATTATCAGGGGGAAGGATGTGTTATAATGTTTTGTGGTTATGCATCCTCCTTTTCTGTCAAATGTGTGTTTTACTATCTCCATGCATTTTTATTGTATATGATCATTTCAAGGGTGGGGGGTGATGTTTTATGCTTTTGTCGTTAATGCATCCTCCGTTGCTGACATGTGTGTTTTATCATCTTCATACATTTTGATTGTTTTCGATCATTATAAGGGGGGAGATGTGTTGTAATGTACTAATTACCCAATGCACTCTCCCTACAGAGGTTCTCTGCCTCGCTGCTCAGCCTATGATGAGGTCATATAGAATGTTCAATGTGTTTGTATTGAAGGGAGAATCAGTTGGTGTGGAAGGGCTGAGCAGCAAGGAGGCTGCTCCTGGTGGGGCACTTTTATGGATCAGACTAACATCCTGTAACCTGTAACCTAAGAAGTAATCTCAAGAATAAATCTACTACCTTTTCTACAAGACTTGCCTGCGCATCATTCTTCGTTTTAACAGAGGGCATCACAGTAGGGCAAACCGAATTTAGGAGTTTTTCACTACCAAAACATGTAAAACTTAAAAGTACATTTCAAACTTTTTAATTACAACACACCCTGCCCTATGGGCTACCGAAGGCCTACCTTAGGGGTGACATATGTAATAAAAGGGGTGCTTAAGACTTGGCAAGGGGGTTATTTCACAATTCGAATTGGCAGCTTAAAACTGAACTAAGGCTGCAATGGGAGGTCTATAACATATTTTTAGGAGCTACTCAATTGAGTGGCACAATAAAAGCTGCCTGCCCACTAGTAGCATTTAATTTACAGGCCCTGGGCATGTGGTATTACTAGGGACCTATGAGTAAATTAATTATGCCAAACAGGTGTTAGCCAATTTTACCATGTTTTAGGGAGTGAACATAAGCACTTTAGCACTCGTTAGCAGAGACTGCACAGAGTCCTAAGGCCAACAAAAACAAATTCAGCCAAGAAGGAGGTTGAAGGCAAAAAGATTGGGGGAAGCCTACCTTAAGGCTGACAGGTGTAACACTGGCTGTGTTTTAAATACTAAGGGGCATATTACCAAGGATTTGCGATAATTATCGCAAAGTGCGCTTAGCGCTGTTTATTTTATCGCCGGCTATCGCTGGATTTCATCGCGGCGATAACGCGTTATTATCAACACTTATCTCCAAGGCGATAAAAAATCCAGCGATAGCGGCTCAACCCAGCAATAGCGCGAGAAATCCAGCGATAAATTCACTGCGCTAATGAAAAGCTTGCTAATAGGCAGGTGAGGACTTAACCTTACAATCCACCTCCCATTGACAAGATGGTTAAGTCAAGTTTTTATCAGGTGTTAAATTCCAGCGATAATCGCGGTTAGCGCGACTTTTTTATCGCTTCGCGGGCATTGATAATAGGGGAAGTTGTGTTTGCGACTGTTTGCAGTTGCTTTTAGTTGGGAACGCCTACTTTGCATGTCATTAGTGATAATTATCGCTGACATGCAAAGCGGCAACAAAACGGCCGATATCGCCATTAAGCTGTCGCTAACAGCTGTTAGCGACAGCTTGCTAATAGGGCGATAAAAATATCGCTGCTTTATCGGCAAAAAGTGCCGCTAAAGTGGCGATACTGCCCCTGATAATATGCCCCCAGATTCTTGAGCATATGAAGCCCTGCTGCAAATTCTAAGGCAACTCCAGTGCATAACCAATCAATCAATCAATCAGTACATTTGTAGAGCGCGCTACTCACCCGTGGGGGTCTCAAGGCACTAGGCGGAGGGAGGGAGGCAGCTATTGATCAAAAAGCCAGGTCTTGAGAAGTCTCCTGAAGGTCAAGAGGTCCTGGGTCTGACGCAGGTGGATGGGGAGGGTGTTCCATGTCTTGGCGGCGAGGTGGGAGAATGATCTGCCGCCGGTGGTCGTTCAGCGGATGCGTGGGACGGTGGCGAGGGCGCGGTCAGCGGAACGGAGCTGGCGGTTCGGGGTGTAGAAGGTGAGTCGTTCGTTGAGGTATGCTGGTCCGTCGTTGTGTAGCGCTTTGTGAGTGTGGGTGAGGAGCTTGAAGGGGATCCTCTTGTTCACTGGGAGCCAGTGCAGGTCTCTTAGGTGGGCGGTGATGTGGCTGTTGCGAGGAATTCTGAGGATGAGTCGTGCGGAGGCGTTTTGTATGCGCTGGAGTCGTTTTTGGAGTTTGGCCGTGGTTCCCGCATAGAGGGCGTTGCCGTAGTCCAGCCTGCTGCTGATGAGGGCTTGGGTGACCGTTCTTCTGGTTTCAGTGGGGATCCATCTGTATATCTTGCGGAGCATGTGGAGGGTGTTGAAGCAGGAGGAGGAGACAGCGTTGACTTGCTGGGTCATGGAGAGCGTTGAATCCAGGATGAACCCCAGGTTGCGTGCGTGGTCAGTGGGTGTCGGTGCAGCTCCCAGCGTGGCCGGCCACCAGGAGTCGTCCCATGCGGAGGGGGTGGAGCCGAGGATGAGGACTTCCGTCTTGTCAGAGTTCAGTTTTAGACGGCTCGTCTTCATCCATTCTGCGACGGCCTTCATTCCCTCGTGGAGGTTGGATTTGGCGGTGGCCGGGTCTTTGGTGAGGGAGAGGATTAGCTGGGTGTCGTCGGCGTACGAGATGATGTTGAGGTGGTGCGCTCGGACGATGTTGGCGAGCGGTGCCATGTAGATGTTGAAAAGGGTCGGGCTGAGGGATGATCCTTGGGGTACGCCGCAGGTGATCGTGGTGGCTTCGGATCGGAAAGGGGGAGGCGGACTCTCTGGGTTCTGCCTGTGAGGAAGGAGGTGATCCAGTCCAGGGTTTTGTCGCGGATCCCTGCGTCGTGGAGGCGTGTGCGCAGGGTGTGGTGGCAGACGGTGTCGAAGGCCGCCGAGAGGTCCAGGAGGATGAGGGCTGCGGTTTCGCCGTTGTCCAGCAGGGTTCTGATCTCGTCGGTGGCGGCGATGAGGGCGGTTTCGGTGCTGTGATTGCTGCGGAAGCCGGATTGGGAGGAGTCCAGGATGTTGTTTTCCTCCAGGAAGTGGGTCAGTTGTCTGTTGACTGTCTTCTCTCTGACTTTCGCCGGGAACGGGAGCAGGGAGATGGGTCGAAAGTTCTTGAGGTCCTTTGGGTCCGCCTTGGGTTTCTTGAGTAGGGCGTTGATCTCGGCGTGTTTCCAGCTCTCCGGGGAGGTGGCGGTCTTGAAGGAGCTGTTGATGATCTTACAGAGTTGGGGTGCGATGATGGAGCTTGCTTTGTTGAAGATGTGGTGGGGGCAGGGGTCGGAAGGTGAGCCGGAGTGGATGGTGTTCATTATTTTGGCGTTGTCTTCGTCGTTGACGTAGTTCCAGGAGAGCAGGAGGTCGGTGTGTTTGGTGGGCATTGGGTCGGGGATGTCGGCGTCTGTCGTCGGTGTCTGGGTGTCAAAGATGTCGTGGATGTCTGCGATCTTGCAGTGGAAGAAGGTGGCCAGGGAGTCGCATAGTTCTTGTGATGGCGGGATGCCATTGGAGCCGGAGCTGGGGGTGGCGAGTTCTTTCACGATGCTGAAGAGCTCTTTGCTGTTCTGTGCGTTGTTGTCGATGCATTCCTTGAAGGAGGTCCTCTTGGTGGATCGGATGAGTTGGTGGTGCTTGCGTCTGGGGTCCTTGAGGGCTGCGTGGTTGTCTGGTGGCTGGTCTTGGCGCCACTGCTTCTCAATTCTTCGGCAGGTTTGCTTGGAAGTCTGGAGGTCGGCGTTGAACCAGATGGCTCTCGTGTCGGAGCGCCTGTTTGAGGGTTTCCTGATCGGGCGAGGGTGTTGGCGCAGTCGTCGATCCATTGTCTGAGGTTGTGGGCCGCTGCGTTGGTGTCAGAGGGCTCGGGTGGATGGTCTCGGGCGAGGGTGGTGAGGAGCTGATCTTGGGTGACTTTGTTCCAGCTGCGGTGTGGGATTCGTTGCGGTTGGTTGTGCGTGGTGTGTTTCTCGAAGGAGAAGTGGACGCAGTGGTGGTCGCTCCAGTGGAGTTCGGTTGTGTGGCTGAAGGTGACGTGGTTGCTGGCGGAGAAGATGGGGTCGAGCGTGTGTCCGGCGGAGTGGGTGGGTGTTGTGACGAGCTGTTTGAGTCCGAGGTTGGTGAGGTTGTCGATCAGGGTTGTGGAGTTGCTGTCGTTGGAGTTCTCGAGGTGGAAGTTCAGGTCTCAGAGGAGGATGTAGTCTGTGGAGGCAAGGGCGTGCGTGCTGATGAGGTCGGCGATGGAGTCACTGAACTGTGGTCGGGGTCCCGGGGGTCTGTAGACAAGGGTTCCTCTGAGGGTGGTGTTGTGATTGACATGGATCTGGAAGTGTAGGTGTTCGGCCATGCTGAGGGAGTCTTCGGTGTTGGTCGAAATTCTGATGGTGTTCCTGTGGACGATGGCGATTCCTCCTCCTGGTTTGTTGTTTCGGTCCCTGCGGGTGATCTTGTAGCCGTCCGGGATGGCTATGGCTATGTCTGGCGCTGAGGAGGTGTTCATCCAGGTCTCCGTCAGGAAGGCGACGTCCGGGGAGGATGAATCGAGAAGGTCCCAGAGTTCGACGGCATGCTTGTGGATGGAGCGGGCGTTGAGCAGTATGCATCTGAGATTGTTGTGGCCTGTTTTGGTGGGGTGGGTAGGCAGTGCAGGTGTGCGCTGGCTGGTGTAGCTGCAGTTACGGCAGGTGAAGGGTCCGTGGGTGAGCTTCGGGGTGGCCTGGAAGCAGGTGGAGGGTCGGCCGGCGTTGAGTGCGTGGAGGGTGTTGGCGTCGTAGCAGCATCGGGTGGTGTGGCGCTCGCGGGGGCCAGGGGGTCTGGCGCTGGGCGCGGTCCAGGCGCGGACAGGCGCAGACGGGCTTGCCTTAGGTGCGCCTTCGGCGCGCCAGCTGCGCGACCGCACAGCGGTCGCCATATGAAGGGGAGGGGGGCGGGAGCAGAGGTAGAGGGCGGGAGCGGGCAGGATCGGGGGGCGGGGCCGCATGGGCAGCAGCGGCGGGAACAGGCACAACAACAGTAATGTGAAAATAAGCAGAATAAACGCAAGAATAAACGCAATGAAACCAGTGAAAAAAACAATAACAGCACAATCCAGGCACACGAGGGTCAAGTAGCAACGAGAGGGCCAGGGGGGAGCACCAGCGAACGGACGAGCTGCAGGGGGATGAGCAGCGACACAGGGACGGGCTGCTGGCTCGAACCCTGGTGAGAGCTGGAGGCTGGAGACCAGCGGGGCTGCAGGGGTGAGTGCTGGCCTTGAACTAGGTCAAGGTTTCACCGAAGATTTCCTAATCCCGGTTAAGGACATGGTTAGTTACCTCCCCATCATAGCCAGCCCCTCCCTCCCCACTCCCCCCTTTGCATGCTCGTTACAAATATACACAGTTTCACCAACTCAAGGGAGTGAAAGGTAGACGGTGGATACACAACTGTAATTGATCCAAATGTCAGCCCAGTATGAGGATATCTGATGCTGCTTATCTCTTCAGAATTGCTAAATCTTATATTAATACGATCTTCTCTGACTCTAAGGGAAGAACATTTTTAGAATGTCAAGGAAACAGCGTGATGCTTGTTAGATTGTTATTCAGGAAAAAGCATCAATTTGCATCTAATTTATTTGGGAAAATTGTCAAAATGATAGATTGCCTTAATGTATCTCTAATGTGCCAAGCTATGAACGGGGCTTTCATGCCCAGCCAACTTTACGGTCAAATCACTGATGGGCAAAGTAAATAGTGTGATGTTGTTGTGCATGTCCTCAGACAGCACGGAATAAATGTCAGGCCAGAAAGTAGTCAGAGCTGTTTTTCATTCCAATTCATTTTCTGCTTTCTCATTTTATTGTGCATACATAGCAAAGGGGGAAGGGCCATAAGTACATTAGGATTGACTATAAAACCTTAACATATGTTTAAAAAAAACTCAGAAATTAATTTGAAAAAACATAGGTACCGAGTAGTCAGTGAAAGCCCATAAACCCTAAAACACAAGTAAAATTCAATGCAATAAAAATACATTATTAAGCGAAGGAAAAAAACTTAAAAACAACACACTAGAACCATCCATCAATAAATAAACACTATTTTGCATGTGTATAAGCCGTTCCCCAATTGTATGTGGAAATATTAAAGGGTAAAATCCGAGACTACATTTTATGGAACAGAAATTCAGCTTGCGTAGATTCTATTTCTTCAAGAAAATATTCATACTTTAGGAGGGGTTTTCTACTCAGAAATTCCCTTAGTAATCTCCCATTCAGAGATAACAGCTAATAACCCCTAACCTCAGTTTTTATACGCACATTTGACCTACATGCCGGGGCTCCTCGATTCAATGGAAGTCCTAAAGTCAGGCTTACCCAACTTACCAAGTAGCATAACAATTAGCCCAACAAGTGACTGACAGCAAGGTTCATGAGTTTTTTGAGGGCCCACCAATAATCATATAATTCTGGTGTACCCCTCAGCCAAACCCAATACAAAACAAGTCTCAATTTTGCATTTGGCGTGATGTCCATCATCCCAAGATCCAAAAGCAATGGAGTGTGGGGTCACTAAGGGACAATCTGAGCAGATGCTTTAAAAACTGCTTCACAGCTAGCCAAATAAGGCACATAGGTGTGTTACAAATAAAGTGCAGTTGTGGTTAAGAATTAAAATTGAATAACTTCTGAAATTAGCCCAATATGGATTGCAACCCATAACTCACAACCATGAAAATCAGAACCTGCACAGCTTCAACCAAGCCCTGCGCCCAACCCACTGTGGGCGAGTGGATATATAAAAGCAGGAAAAGGACACTTTGGGGTCCATTACGATCACGTTCTAAAGGGCTCCGAATCGGATTTGGGTTTGCCAAATCCGATTCGGAACCCTTCTTTCTTACCGGATTGTACACAGTTCCCAATGACCGACGTTTACCTGTAAACCGGTAGGGCTGTCCGAATCGGTTACGAAAGGCACTCGGACAGCTTGCGTCTTTCGGAGCCGAATCGTACAGCTCTATGGACTCGGTTTCCGAGCGAGCTATTACGATGACCGATTCAGACAGCCGTTCCGATTCGGTTTCTTCGAAATGAATCGGCTGCCGGGGGCTGGTTGCAGGCCCCTCTTCACCCGGGGCCTACAAATCGGGTCCATGGGGGTACCCAAGGGACACCCTTTCCAACCATGCACAGTGTGGCTGGCACCATGGGGTGACTGCCACAGGGTGCAAGGTTTTCCCCAGACACCCCTTTCTTCAATGGGAGCCTGTGTTCTAGTTCGGAACACAGGATCTCATTGAAGTCAATGGGAGTCTGACCGAATCATATCCGGAAGCATCCGGATACATCCAAATCGCTCGGTCGGACTCGTAATCGGCCCCTTTGTGTGGAAACATTTCCGGAGTCCCATAACAATTAGGCTTTACTGGGCTCCGTTTAGGGGAATTAGAGCACTTTACCACTGGTGTCTGAGGCCTTCACCTTTCCATTGGATTCAAAACTGATCACCATGTACATCCCTATAAAACTTACCACAGAAGAGGTTATGTGAGGTTAGATACGTAGGGCTCAATAAGATAAGCATCAAATAGCATTCAGTAATTCACTGTCCAGAAGCAATTTGTAAAACAAAAGTACTTTTTAAGTTTTAAAAGTAAAGTTTATTCAGTAGGAAAAAGGAAAATAACAAACAGCAGATTCACAATATAATATAATAACAATGTACTGAAAACATTTGAATAATCATAAGATAGAACAGGAAAATATTTGAAATTATATGTAAAGAAACAAAAGTACTTTATTCTATCACACAGTTTGGAATCACTGTACATAATGAACAGAGGGTGTATCTCATGGGCATTACATGCAACATTATCTGTGGGTATCTCATTAACAGTCTATATTGGTGGAATACATTGGCCATTGGCCCAGTGCGGGGAATCTCAGTGGGTCTAGTAATGCAGCTCACTCACAGTTCAGTGTACATCTCCCCACATAGGTGTGTACTTGGTCCATGCCTTCTGGGTTTCAATGTCACTGTACCTCTTCTGTCCTCGGTAGAACAGTTCACAACAGTTGAGTTTGACTGCAGGCAATGGCTGCAGGTGAGAGGTGGCTATGCCAGCCTGCAGTGTGCGTCCTGCATGGCCCACAGAGAAGAGAGCTGTCAGTCCTGGCCAGACCATGCCAAAGTGTTTGTGATTGGCAAGTTGATCGCCGCACCCATGTAGAAGTTGTTTTGTGCATTATTATTTTTGTATCATTAACAGCAAGCAGAATAGTAATTTACACTCAAATTCACATGTGTATACTTATATGATGCTATTGCCTTCAAAACTATTTTGATATGACCTGTTAAAGTGCCTTTTTTTGGCTTATGCTAGCTAGGCCTCAGTTAGACCTTGACATCATCTTGTTAAAAATGGAACCTTACCCTGAACATTCGCTGTTTATTATTTCTGCTGCACGTGTTCATGCAGGTCATGTTTGATTATTTCCAAAAAGTTGTTCTCGAAGAAGCATCTGTAGCATGAGCTCAGTAATGTTTCATTCTTCAAGGTTTCTTCCACCTGCTCACTTGTATTCCTTCACAATATTTCACTGTTGTTTTGCAACTAGTTTGTTCTGACATCTTCGGATGACATTAGCATAGAGGAGGCTGACTTAGTATTCTTGTAGTGGAATATTGATTAGGTGCTAATTTTCATTGGTTCTGATTTGTTGAAATTGTATTATTTTGCTCTCACCATGACAAATCTTCAGTTTCTATTATGTTCTATGAGAAGATTTCTTATTCAAACCCACGAATTTGGGGATGAGTCAGAACTCTGAGAGGACTTTCTAATGCTACCAGGGATGCTGTCCGCTTTCTTTGTGGCCTTGCTTCTCATTTGGGCCTTGGAATATTTTTGATTCTGCCTATTTTTCTGTATTGTTCTGTTACTAAGCGCCTTCATGGTAATGATTTTATGCATCTGCACTTTTCAATTTCTGTATTGTACTCCTCTGATTTTTTGTAACAAATCATTCTAAATTTTTAATTTCGCCCTAGAACTTACTTATTGATTCTGTTCTACCTTAATTAACTGTAATTTTTTATATGTTATTTGCACATTATCTTGAGACGTCTTGCCTCATTAAATTGAGGTTTAAATAGGGGTGGGCGGAATGTTCCGTTTCGCCCGCGGAATTAATGGAATTGTGGGCACTCAGCTATACTCTTTAACATAGTGTTCTGGCCAAATTCTGCCAATCGCTGCATGGTGGAATTTTTCTCCTGTGAGGCACCAGGATATGCGAGCTGGTGTGTGCGAGCAAGATTTAGCGTCCCCTATTACGATTTTCTAACGCGGGCCATCACTGGAATTCGCGAGTGGTGCCGGTCTGAGGGCTGCCATTCGAGTAGACTTGCTGCTGCTCGAGTATATCTTCTACTTGAGCGGCAGCAAAATGAATTCAAATGGCCACGCGCTCATGCTCAAACGCATTCAAAGCTGTCCGCTGCAGATGTGCATGCATCCACTGCAACTGTTTAATAGAACAACGCATTGGCTAAGCTGATAGGTTTCTCATTTGAGACCTTTTGGCCCATACACTTGGCCCAGTGACACTGAGATTAAAATTACCTGATGTCTCCATGTCATATGGAACACTGTTTTTGTGTCGTGTCTTTTGTGTAATTATGCTGGAGGTTTTAGTTCTGGTTCACTAGAAAAACAGAATTTTCAGTTTGCAGTAGGTTGCAGAAGAAATGACTGGACTCGTAGGAAGCATCCTCAACGCCATGGGGACATCTGGAACCTTACCTGATGTCAACAAGTAAAGGTGAATTTACTGCATGAGATTAGCATGAGACTCAGGGGTGAAAAATACTGTGGGCTCTGACCCTGAAAGATATCACTATTAACAGTGCTGGGAGAAAGACATTGCCCTTTCTTCATGACAAGCATCTGTCTGTGGAGTATCAATTTTTGGGAAAGATCAGAAAACTGCCATAATTCATCTAATATTTCTGTCATTTTTACCAAACAGTAGTAAACCAAATTTGCCAATAATCTCACAAAACTGAAACTACTACAAAAATAATTCCTCCATTCATAGCAAACTATGTTCTTAAAAGTCCTGAAACCAGCAAGGTTACTCTTTTCTTGCTACTCCTAGTCAGATCATTATCACTTCTGACCTTTATCAAATATTTACATTTACATTAAACGTTTAGATTTCTTGTCAATATTAGCAAATAAACCCTTCTTCTGAGTGGCCTGGTAATCCTGAATTGGGTGCAAATGGGGAGATAAAACTACCCTGGTGGTTTTAGCAAACCCAAATACTAGTCGATGCAGAATTAGAACCTAACATATAAAAAATGTCTTATCTACCTTGTAGAGCTCTTCTCTCCTCATATTTCATTCACAGCCGTTCTTTTCTCCAGGATGCCAGCTGGCATCTCCGTCCATTCTGCGAGGTCCTATCTCACCTCAGGCAGCAGGGCTGCATCTCCATGTAGCAGCAACTTGGCAAAAAGGGCCTCACGGAAGAGATAGAACTCAAATGCATAATTTTCTTTCCATAGATTGTGGTTCAGTGGACCAAGTGTGTCCAGTGGTGTACCACACAGAGCTTTGGGAACCATTTTTAGATTTTTGGTACTCCAGCTTTAGCTGCCTATTAGCCAGAACTACTGTTTTCAATATACATGGAGCAAGCTTTGGGTCACTGTTTGCTCATAAGTGGATGCCTCTATCGTCTGTCTCACTTTTCTCTTCTTGAATCAGTGGCTTACCACCCTATTCCTGTGTTAGTTCCACCAGGATAATTTTGGCCTCCCAGTATTCTGATTGGTTGACTTGAATTCTTCCGCTGCTGAGCAGTCTTGCATTCAGTAAACTACTTTTTTCTTTTTCTTTAAGCACCCCTTGGGAATGCATACGTTTTCTTGCTCTCTTTCCTGTGTGCTGCTTCCACCTTCACTTTGCCCCACTCCCATTGCTCTGTTGCTTCCCCACCAGTATGTCTCTTTCTTCCTCAACCCCTCCCCATCTCCACATTTTTAATATTTCCCCCAACCAAGCACCATCATTACCCAACATGTCACCCCTTCCCGTCCCTCTCCTACTTAAGTTTCATGTTTTTCTCATTGTTTTGCACCTGTCATAATATTGGTGAGGATTCATCTTAAAATGTCTTTCTACACACTTCAAGATGTTCACCCCCATTTGCGTGGGCACCAAGACATGGGCTTGTAACATTTTAACAAACACATTATGCAATAATGCCGCACATGCGCACCCATCTACTTTGGCCATCTTTGAGTGGGTTTGTTAAAATGTTACAAAAAGCATTCAAAGACAGCCGCCTCGAATATGTGCGCATTTATGGGACCATCTTTCAAAGCAATTGTATTGTTTTAATAAACTCACTCAAAGCTGCCCACTCCATATGTGCCCGCATGCACTGCGACTGATTAATAGAACAATGCATTGGCTACGCTAAAGGGTTTCCCATTTGAGACTTTTGGCCCGTTTGGCTTTGACAGTTCTTGTTGTCTTTGGTGCCCAGTGATGGAGCGGGGGTATTTGAACCTCAGTCTCTTGTTGAAATCCTTAAACAAATTCCCTAACTGGTAGTATGGAACTTTGGTTGTTGACATGAAGCGTTGAGAGAGAGCTAAGATCTGAAATACATTTCAAGTATGTGAACACAAGTAGGCTTCACAATGATGACAGAGAGGATGATGTTCCAACTATAAAGATTTATTTTTCCAGTTATTAGTCAGACATCAACAAATTTGACAATAGTTCGGAAAGCATATTAAGACAGCCATAATATTCAGGTGATCAAGTATTCTAAATTTGTGTATTATGAAGTACAGGATAGTAACAAGCAATATGCAAAGAATGCAAAATCTCCAAATAATGTGTTCCATAAAGAAATCCTCACAATCTAGTTTAAAGAATAAAGATGGGGTTGGGGATTTCTAAAGAGGAAGGGAAGAAGGTGTCAGCATCTGTGAACCTCAGTAGAAGTTCAGAGAAAAGAAAAGAGTGTCTAGTATAAAGCTTTGTACTTAGGGGAAACACCCAACAGAATGGCCTGCTCTCTTCTAAGCCAGGGTAAAGTCTGCTTGAAACTAACTATGGAACATTAGTTAAAAGCACAATCGTAGGTTCCAGAACATCCAACGTTCCAAGGCCAATCCCATGGCGGCTTTTTCCGAGAACTGATACACTCCCCAAATTCCCACTCTCACACAATTAGGTACACATCTGTTCGTCCTTGAGAGTTGCATCCACCTAGCACACAGGGTATTTCACCGTCATTTTTTCACGTCTGCTGCCAGATTTCTCCTCCCAGGCCTCAAAATCAGTCTAATACATAATAATAAACCTTTCTCTACTAAGAGGAATCTGATAACACACCTGCAGAGGAAAGAGAAATGGCACACTGGCAACCTTAAAATGTGAAATACCCAGCTAAGGCACAGAGTCAGGCTAAGTTAACTCGAGAATCAAAAATAAACGCTCATTGCAGTATTATTAATCCTTAGCAATCAAATGATTATTAATAATTGTTAATACATAAAAAAATAAGATTACTTTGATTATCATTCTGTTTAGTACGGTTACATATGATCTTCTTAACAGATAAAGTGATGGACTACTATAATTCTTGTTAAAACGGTGAACTGATATGGGAACATTAAGTACACATTTGAATATATGAATCACATGTAAATGCATATAAATGGTATATAGAAGGGGGATAGCATGAAGTAACAGTTGCCCTAAAATGTCAGAAGTACTCAATACACAATAGGGTGTGTCTTTTAAGTTACTTGAAGAAGATAGTGGCAGAATTATGAGTTCCTTTTCGATCACACCAGAGCCGTAATTAGCTACTGTATACAGCAAAATGACCATGACTGCCAGTTGCAAAACCTAACTTCCCACAGTTAAGTAAAAAACACAGCAGTTATTAAATCAAGCAATTGTTGGTGTTGTCACAAGGACAAAGTCTGGTATTGATATTTTTTGTTAAATATGGGAGACAGTGTTTATAATAATGATAAGTCACATATGTATGTGTCTTCTTATTGAATTGTATCTAAATTAATTATTAATAAGAGCAATGTAAAATATGTTACTAGGTAGAAAACCGTGTCATGACTCCTTTCAGAAGGCTACTGACCCAACCATGGGGGTTGAGTACTATTGCTTCTGATGTCCCGGGGCCCAACCTACTATGGGTCCTGAGAAACTAGGCCAAGTACCTATTCAGCACTTGACTCTCAGTGGTAGAGCGGACTGAGCAGTCCCTGGCTTCTCGTGGAAGGTAAATGCAGGGAGTGAACACAGGCTCAGAAGTTAAAGTATGTTCGATAGCAGCAATAAATGATTGCCCAGTCAAATACTTTCTTTTATGACAAAAAGAGTATTTATATATGAAATACAGCATACACAAACAATACACACAGCCCTCTGAGGTCAGGTCTCTAGTGTTCAATAGGCAAGTCCCTGACAGCCATTTTCCTCTCACTAGCAGTAGTTGTTATTTCTCATTCACAATAGGCGAAATTTAGGTCAGGCGCCACTAGTATCCTAAGTCTCAGGAGTCCCTCTCCGACTCTGATAAAAGTCAAAGGTGTACCAGCGCCCAAAGTGCTATTTAACAAAATAAGTTCTCCTGGGGCCTTCCAAGACTGCCATCAGTCTTACCTGCTCTGACAAGCATGGAGCGGCTGGAGTCTCCGCGGGGAGGAGCTGTGGCTGCTGTTAGTGAGTAGCTCTCGCGGCTCTGCAGGGGTAGCAGCTCGGCATCCCCAGCGCTTCCTCGGGCAAGACAGTAAGTTCCTTTGAATCCTTCCCACAACCAGGGTGTAGCTTGCTTTGGTTGCGATTCTCAGATGGGTATCAGGCCCGCACGGGTCACCGCGATGGCATCTCCTCACGATGATGGTTTGACCACACTTGGCAAACTTTGTCATCCACCTTTCTCTGCACATGGGTGACTGCCTGATCGGCATGGCAGTATTCTTCACAGCATCCCCCCAGCATACAGGGTTGCCCACTTCACTCTGCACACGTCTTCTGGTCTGATCGGCATGACAGTAATCTTCACAGCAGCCTCAACTTGCATTAAGGGGGTGCCGACTTCACTATGCACATGGGCTATGTCCCGAATGGCACAGCAGTGATGCTAACCACAGCTTAGTTCACGACGGTCCCTTCTGGCATATGGGGTTGCCGACTTGGAATGGCACAGGAGTGACAACCCAATCAGTGCAGTTGCTGTCTCCTCACACCTTGCTACACGGACCCACTCAACAGGATCCCTCACTGGCCCTTGCTCCCTCCAGCACTCTCCTCTTCCTCAAAAGGAACCCAGGTCTTGGCAATCTGGCAGGAACTGGTGCTTCAGGCAGGTGGTCTTGGATGGTACTGGGTGATATCCCTTTCCCCAGCTGGAAGACTGGCAGGCCTTAGCCTATAGCCCTGGTCACAGGCAGATGTGGTGCAGAGCTTCTCCTCCTCGCTCAGCTAGACTGGCTGCTAGACAGTTGACAATTTTGGGGGCTTTGAGCTTTCCTTCTTACAATCCATTTCCAGACATCAAATGTGATTTAGGGTCTGAGTCTTTGAAGTTGGTGTTTTGGGTCTGCTTCCTTTAGAAGTACCCACTCCTCTGCCCTGGCCTTCCTCCAAAAGCAGTCTGTCACAGCAGGAGTGACTCCAAACTTGCTAGCACCATAACACAGGCCATAGGATTGACTAGAGGTTCAGACCTGGACATCAGCCACAGTGATATGTATCAAACGGTTACCCCAGAGCCCCTCCCTACTCTTTGTGGTTCTCTTATCAGCACCATCTCCTTCTTGAGATGTTCCCAGACCCCTTTCCATGGACCTCTCCCAGAATCAAAGAGCACCCTTTGAAGGGTTCTGAAGAGCCCGGCTCTCTTTCCTCAAGTGGGTGTCCCACCCAGCTCAAGTAATGCAGCAAGCCACAAATCTCTCTGGGGGGGCTCCTCTACCTCGTCATGCTCCTCCAGTCAGCCCAGGGTCTTCTTCCATGTATAGTATGATTCACTGGCACACATACCCCCTTCACATGCACACAACACACACATGCTGCATAGCGCTACATACTAACTTGAACAAGAGTGAGTGAAGCACACAGCAGTGGAACTTTATATGAGTGAGCCTGTAGGCCTCACTGCAGTGACACAGGTAAAAAGGCCTGTTCGCTTTTACTGATCACAACACAGTATGCTGCCACCACCACACTTGTGCTGCTTAACTCCTGGCAAAGGCAGTAGCCTTTCACCACTATGAGGGCAGCACTTTGGGTGCCCATCCCGTTCCAACAAGACGGCAATCCAAGAGACAGGCCAATGCCATGATCCGTGTTCATCCATAACAATGAAATGCAGCATCAGGGATACTGACATCATTGCGACTGGGACGTTCAGGGCAATCGTACATTGCCCACACCAGCCGAGGGACTTTTCTGTCCCAACAAACAGTGCTTAAACACCAATATTATAGACAAATGCAGGTGCATAGAACCTGTTTTTGCCTCTGTCTCATGTTAGTTATATACCAGTTTGGCCAAGCATAATAACAATAAATTGCTTCTCGATGTCCCGCTTAGTTCCATGAGAGCCTAGCTGAAGAAACCCAGTCCCGAAGTCATCCATTGGTTTGGCTAAGGACACAGCTAGGAATCCTGCAACATACATACACAATACCACTCATAAAATTACAACATGAGATAATAGTTAATCAAAAAACGGTAACAATTAGCAACAGACAGCTTTAACTTTAGCTGTCTGTTTGCAGACCTTTTCTTTCCAGTACAAAACATATAATTGGATGGGGCTTTAGTCTAGCCACATGCTCATTATTAGATGGATTTGCTGTCTTTCTTAGTTGTCTGCTATCAATTAAATGACTTTTTTCCCAATTCTTGTGATTGTCCTATCTGGAAGCATAATGTCCGCAAAGTGTTCTTTTTGTATGGGTAGTATCCCTCCACTGCCACCTTTAGGGACTCTTTTTAGGTCCTTGCTACAGACGTCATTAGCTGTCTGTTGGCAAGACCTATTGATTCCAGTACATAACATATCTTTAGAGTGAGCTTTGGGAAAGCCCCTTGCTCATGTTTGGATCAATTTGTTGCCTATCTCAGGTGTCTGCTTTTGATTCAATGGTTGTCTTCCCTATTCTTGTGTTTGTCTACCCAGGAGGATTTCACCCTCACACTAGTGACAAAGTATTCTGACTGCATTAGTTGTAGTCGAGTTCTATTCTTGAGTTGTATCCTTCCACTTCTGACTTGATAGGACTCTTTTTCAGTTAGTACTTCATAGAGGTGCATGTTTTGTTGCTATCTCCCACCAGATTCTCTGTCCCCTCTGGTTGACTTATGTTTACTTCAATACATTTTTAATGTATATGTATTTACATATTAAAGCATCTATTTATTAGGGCCCAGTAGCTGCAAAGTTCTGCCAGACTGCTCTCTTGCTTTATTTGCACTTGCGCGCACTTTCGTTTCAATTTCTTGTCACCTGGTCCCATGCACTCAATTTCTACTCCCCTCTCCACTCACAGATACTCCCCCACTTTCATTTTTTTATGCTGATGCTATTACAATTATTATTCGTTTTATTATTATTATTATTATTATTATTATTATAATTTGTCTTCTTATAATTAATATTATTACTACTAGTAGTAGCAGTAGTAGTAACATTTTATAAGGGCTCAGCAGCTGTAAAGTGCTTCTGGACCATTTGCTTTATTTTTCTGACTTGTTTTTTTACTTTTAATTTACTGATCTAACATGGCACCGTGTTAGATCCATAAATTAAAAATATTTGCCATGCATCACTACACAGGTGAGTGCTCACTAATCATGCAGATCTATATATCTTGACACATACATGCGCTTGCATTATGGCACACGCAATAGCGGCCATACTGCAATTTGTTTTGTGTAGTAGAAAATTGAATGCAAAATCGCTAGCCATGAAGTGCATATGTCATGACACGTGTTTGCATGTGGGCAATAAAAAACATTGGCAGCGCCAATAACTTGACCTTTTAACACTGAGACCTATTGGCTTTGGCAGTGTTTGGTTTAGTTTGTATTTGGCACTCCAAGAGAGTGCATGGGTTTTCTTGCTCTCCTGGTCCTGCTTTTTGCTCTGCCTTCTTCTCTACACTCTTTTAACTCCAACCACCTACTCCCTCATGCTCCTTGCCCTCCTCCCCATTGTGGTCCTTGTGTTAAATCTTTTCATGGTCAGGCAGCTGTAAGCTGCAGCCAGGCTGCTTGCTTCGTTTCTGTACCTGATGTGTGTTTCATTTTATTTGCACTTTAATATACCATTCTAATATTGGCATTCGCTATGCTAGAACAGTTAAGAAAGCACACGTCGTTATGCATGTGTACAAGTCATGGCACAGGTGTGTGCAGCACCAGCTACCTTGCAATTGATTTTCTTTAATATAAACCCCATTCGAAGGCTATCAGCCATGCATGTGCATGCCTCTGGATGCATGCCACAATTATGAAGCATTGGTACCGTCTCTTAGAACCGAGACTTATTGGCTTTGCAAGGACTTGTTTTTATGTAGCGAGTCATATCACACAATTTCCTGTTCAGTGTGATATAGCTTGACTGATGTTGGTACTCAGTTTACAATCCTCAAAAGAGTAGAAGAGTGAGTACCTTCAAAAGAGTGTCCTTTCGATTATTGCAGATGTCAGCGCAAGTGATAACTCATTGAACTATCTTGCCAGCTTGATTCAAAGTGTCACTATCAATACCTTTCGTTATTGACATTATAATTCTCTTTTTGCAAAATACTGTATTCCATGTAGGGAAGGGCACAGGAGATAGGATACTTTGAATGGAGACAGGCTATGCCCTCTTGCTGACAGAATTCCTCCTAGAATTCAGGTCATGAAACGTTTGGTCTTGAAAGAGTACTTTATTTATTTTTTACTTCGGAAGGCTATTAGCGAATTCTCAACACTTTTAGTTGAAGGACATCAAATAAATATCCACCAAGACTTTGCAGAAGAGACTGTAGTCATGTGCAGCCATTTCTCTGTCCTATGCCCTAGGCTGAGAGAAGCAGAATATAAAGAAGGTTTATTTGACCCTGTGCTGCGAATCTGGATAAATGACATCACCAAGTCCTTCACCTCACTTTCTGACTTAATTGCATACCTTGATCTTCATGCTCCAGTGCCAATTGAATCTCAGTCTTATACAAACAATACTTGATGGTTGTTGCTGCATAACTAATATTATTCTTTTCTCACATTAGCAGGCAATATGTTCTCCACCGGATTCCTGTGTCTCACTGTTAGACCTGGCATCCTTGGCGTGGGTCTCCCTTCCATTTTTTCGTAATGCCTCCACTGTTGCCGATATGTTTTTGCTGGACTAGATGCTCATGGGCACTTTGCCACTGCTAATCAGTGCCAAAGTGCAAGTGCTCCCGATCGTTAATTGATACATGTATTAGTGACTCCATGATTGGATGATTGGTTTACTTGTCAGTCCCTAGTACAGCGCACTCAGTGTGCCCAGGGCTGGTAAATCCAATGCCGCTGGTGGGCTTGCAGCACTGGTTGTGCCACCCACAGAAGCGGCTTGTAAAATGTGTCTCAGGCCTGCCATCGCAGAGCCTGTGTGCAGCCTCGGGCTGCCATGTCGACTTGGTGAGTACACCCACTTACCAGTCCCTAAACCTTCCCTTTACTGCATGTTGGTCACCCCTAAAGTCGGCCCTAGGGCAGGGTGCATTGTAAGTATAAGGTAGGACATGCCCTGGTGTGTGTGGCATGTCCTAATAGTGAATTACAGCCATTTTCGTTTTTCACTATTGCAAGGCTACCTGCTCCCCATAGGCCAGAATGGGCAGACGGACTATTACACCTTATAGTCAGAACTGACCCAGGGAACATGGTAGAAAAACGAATTTAGTATGCCTGAACTCAGGATGATAAAATGCATCTTTTAGTGAAGTTGGTTTTAACATTCTGTGTTTGAAAATACCACTTTTAGAAAGTGGGTATTTTCTTGCCTAACTATCCAAGCCTGCCTCTGCTAGGTTGTGTATTCCTTGTCTGGAGATTGAGTGACAGGGGCTGGGGGGTGGCCACAGGAGACAGGGTGAGTCAGCGCAGGGCTGAATAGAAAGATCTGCATCCAGAGTGGAGGGAGGAGTTGCACCTGGGTCTGAATAGGGCTGTGCCTGCCTTCCACAATGCTGGCTCCACCTCCTGCCGGGCGGCTGAGCACTCTGCCCCACATTCTGAAAGGAAAGAAGGAGTCAGAAAAACAAAGTGCTCCAGGACTGACCAGAACTGGTTTTGGACTAGGCAGAGGCCTCTCTGCCTCCAGAGAACAAAGAGAATCAGGGTATAAGAGGGGCACCCAGACCCCAGGAAAATTAGATCACTTTTGGGAACAAGAAGAAACCTTTGCTGAGGAGCGGAACCAAGAAGAAACTGAGGAGAGACTATCCCTAAGCCTGAAGTGCTGCTTGGGGGATTGGCCTGCAGTGGTTTGCCTGACTGCCAAAGAAAGGAGAAAGGAACTTTTGCTTTGCTGTGACTTTCATCAACTTGTGAAGGATCTCCAAGGGCTTGGAAGAGAGCTTGCCCCCTGACCGAAGTCCCAGGACCATTGGACTTCACCCCCTTTGTGAATTGCTGCTGGAAACTCTGTTTCAGTGGCTGCAGAGGTAGGGAGCTGTGACCGACTCTCACGACCGACTCGGTGTCCTGTAAGCACCGCATCGAAGCACCGTCTCGCCCTGCAACGCACGGCCCTGGTCTCACCGACTCCGTCAACGAGCCGCGGCCTGCACCGCATCGAGGGACAACGCGTCCTGCAACGCTTCGCTACGCCGAATCGAACTGGTCCGACCGACACGGTCACTGCTGCTGAGTTCGAGTCCTGTGACCGCACCGGAGTTGGGCACCGCTCGCACGCTTTGCGACGCACCGCCCGACTCGCACCGCTGTCCGGACTGATCGACGCCAGCTCCTGAATCCGGCTCCGTCGCCGCACCGCAACCTGCCAGCACCGCATCGAAGCACCGTCTCGCCCTGCAACGCACGGCCCTGGTCTCACCGACTCCGTCTCGACGACGTCAACGAGCCGCTGCCTGCACCGCATCGAGGGACAACGCGTCCTGCAACGCTTCCATTTTTGCATCGCGACCGCGACGAACAGCCACCCGGCTCGCACGCCCGTGCCTGCCGCTTCAAGTAAAAGGTACTGTGACCGAGTCTGTCTACGCTGTGTTGGCCCGTCTCGACGCGGTCAGCTGGATTTGTTAGACTCTGTTTGTTCTCGACATCGCCGTAGCCGGAGGAGGCTACCGACTCGCACAGAACCTTGAATTAAGCCGTTTTGATCAGAACTAAGCATTCTTAACAGTATTGTGGATTATTTTTGTCGTTTATGGTCTTGTGATAAATCTATATAAAGTATACCTATTTTTATAAATATATAACCTGTGTGGTGTCCATTTGTAGTGTTGTCACTTGATTACTGTATGTGTTCACAAATGCTTTACACACTGCCTCTGAACTAAGCCTGTCTGCTCGTGCCAAGCTACCAAGAGGGTGAGCAGGGGTTATTTCGGGAGTGTACCTACTTTCCCTGACTAGACGCAAGGGTCCCTATTTGGACAAAGGTACCTACCTCTGCCAACTAGAGACCCCCAAATCTAACACTCACCTTTGTAGTTTCAGTATTAATTCTATGTGTTTCTCTTCCCAACGTTATAAATATTTGTTTGTCCTGTTCATGTGTCTGTCATTATTTATGGGCTACTTTCTTGTTCTATTCCTTTCTAGTTTTTCGACATCCTATATTTACACCCCACCTTCTTCTGTACTTTTCTGTCCTCTTTAACTTGTTGTGGCAAGTAGTTGTAAGTTACAAATTGCTTCACTCAATGTTAAAGGTCTACGACATCCAGTAAAACGACTGCAAATTCTAGATGATTTATACAAATGTAAAGCTGACATCTGTTTTATACAAGGAACCCATATTGATGATATCATCCAAGCATCTATGACCTAATCATGGGTGGGAGACATAGGGGCATATTCACAAGGAGCTATCGCCGAATTAACAGCACTTTATCGCAGCCAAAGTCGTGATAAATTTACCCCCCCATTCACAAGCTGGTGGTAACAGCCCACAGCACCAGTTTACCCGCGATAGCAGCCGCAAAAAACATCGCCACAGAGGACCCCCGCAACTATCGCTAATGAGATGCAGAGTGGGCGTTCCCGTGCCAAAAGCCGCGACAACATCACACCTCAACATTCTCAACGACCAGCCAGATCGGCGATAAGAACACAAAACAGGCGATAAGGCGCGTTAGCACCAGGAAATTTACACCTGCTCTGACCTGGTGTAAAGTCGGACGGCAGCCTGCACCACAAAAGGGAGCACAGCCCAGGGCCACATCAGAAGGGCAACCAATGCCATGGAGCCACTCATCATGCAGCCCGGACACCCAAGAGGGCCACAACACCCACCGCCACCACCCCAGGACCCCAACCCAGACCCGGAACACCCCCCACCCCCCGGACCACCACAGACGCAGCGCAGACAAAGACAGCGCACCCCCAGGAAACGTACCAGCCGCACAGACCCAACATCTGACAATGTCACCGTCCACTACAGGCTGAAACGGACAACCATCCTACGCATCCTGACCATCATCGCCTAACAGGTCTACGGCACCAACACAGCGGACAACCAACATCCCACCCCACACAAAGCTGCTGGCTTGGCTACACCTGTTGGCCCCTGGTACCCCCCAACCAACACCCGCCAGAGTCGGAGGAGCCTCATAGCCAGCCACATCCAAGTCCCCCACACCTGTCCTGGACATCACCATCACCCTGGTACCCCAGTCGCCATACGTCCAACACAGTGCGCAGGATCCGCTGGAGACCAAGCAAGGACCATACGCCATAGCAGGATGCACGCACGTATTGGGGGCAATCCACAGCACACATGTACTACCTGTGCCCCCTGGTGACACAGCACACAATCACCGCAACAGGAAGCACACGTCTCACATCAATGTGCAGGCAACAACAGAACACCGTGGAACCTCCAACAATGTCGCCTTCAAATACACAGCCAGTGTGCATGATACCTTCATCCTCCGACAGTCCATCATCAACCAGTGTTCCCAGGATGGCAACAAGGGAAATGCACACCCCCTTGGAAAGTTCAAAATGAACACCCCACACACCTCAACTCCACAACCATGCAACTCACAACTCTGGCAATGCACACGTCACAAAATCACAACCAACATGCACAACAACATGCCCACCCACCAGACACGACAGAACAACTTACAATGGTAACCTGGGCAAGCCCTGAACATGAGCCATCAATGGCATGGCACCTCAGCCACATAATAGCCGAATGTGGGGAGAGGTGGCAACCAGGCATGTGTGAAGGATGCAGTAGAACCATGATCGGGAAAGCACACAATGCCAAGAGTGGCAGAGATGTGCTGGACAGACTGCAGTATGCAGAACACACCCATATCCATGGCGACATACACCTCTGGCGTATGGAGTGCAGTGGACAGTGGACGCAACCATGTCACCCCAGCCAGTGGGGGACCTCGCGGAAATGTTGCCTGTTACGCCACCCCCTAAGCGTCACTGGAGTGGGATGGCCCAGCGTAGGCCACGCCAGCGTAGGGGTGTGAATAAAAAGCACGTAGGCCTGGGCGTGGTCCTCTCCTGGAAAGCCCCACGTCACTGCCAGGGCGGCGCCTCTCACCCCGCCACGAGGCCGATGTTGTCCTCGTGAGCGGAGTTGACTGCGATGCTGTGCGCCTGCCGGACCCTGGCACGCTGGACCACGAACCCGTCAGGCCCACCCCTGCACAGCCAGGCCACACTGATCCCCTGTCGACACCGGCGTGTGTCAAGGAGGGCCCACCACATGCCGGCGCAAGCTCCAAGCCCGAGTCCCGCGACCTTGGCAGCCTCCTCAGACCATCACGGCCTCCACGACACAGGCCCACTTTAGTCCTTTCTCGTTGACGTACTCTACTGCCGCCTTCGGCCTACTCTTCGGACCAGTAGGTCCCATATGTGAAACTGTGTCCTGAGTCATGAATGGCAGTGACCCCAAATCCGGGCCAGTGGCCACAGCACCAGACCCCCCCGATCTGTGAGGCATAGTTCCATATGGGTATCTTGCGACACGTGGTGCCACTAACCCTGTTCAACGTCAGCCGGCTACACGTGGTGCCACTAACCCTGTTCAATGGCAGCCGGCGACACGTGGTGCCACTAACCCTGTTCAACGCCAGCCGGCTACACGTGGTGCCACTAACCCTGTTCAACGCCAGCCAGCGACACGTGGTGCCACTAACCCTGTTCAACGCCAGCCGGCTACACGTGGTGCCACTAACCCTGTTCAATGCCAGCCGGCGACACGTGGTGCCACTAACCCTGTTCAACGCCAGCCGCCGACACGTGGATGAGGGACCAGGACTACCCTGCGGACCAGTAGGTCCCACATCCAGCACCTAGTCGCAAATCATGAATGGCAGAGTCCACACCAGTGGTCGCACGGAGAGGAGTAAGAGGAAGATGCGGCTCAGTCCGGACGAAAGCCGGGTCACATACACAGAGGTGACCGAACACGTGGTGCCACTGAACCTGAACTACGCAGGCCGGTGGGGCCATCCAACCTATGCCGGTGACACTCGGTGAATGGGCCGTGCTGCCCGCTGCCTCCGGCCTATACTGCAGTCCAGTGGGTCACAGTCTTGATTTGGCAATGGTGGAGTTCATATCAGTGTACCGGCATCATCGCAGACTGCATCCCATCACAGCACCTGTGCCACTAAGTCTGTTCCCCGACATTCATGGACACTCACTGGTTGTACATTGGTGGCGTTTGAGTCTATGGACTAGGGGCTAGTTTTCATCCTCATGTAGCTGATACCGAATTGTTGGTGTGGACGAGGGTTGCTCTTTCCACTCCTCCATTTGCTGCTTCCAGATAACATCAGACCTTCTGCATCATGCCCTGGAGGACACCTTCCACTGTCCCCCGCAACCCTCCCCAACATACACCTCGGACATTGATGGGGACCCGCTCAGGCTGCATGGCCCATCTGACTGCACCGCAAGTCACCGTCCCGTGGCTGGGTGCCTGTGCCGGTCGCAGTGCATCCGGGGCCACTAACTCTGTGCTTGTCAGGTCTGGGACCCCTTCTTCTGAGACATTGAATGGCCTCTGAAGCGATGGTCTTGGGGTCATCAACGTCATGTGTCTGTGGCCCTGAGCTGTCCGCAGCCTCTGGCCTCAACTGCGGGCCACCAGGACCCACACATAGCATCGAGTCCTAACCGGCCCGGACGTCGCATCACCGCAGGAGGCGCACGCCACCACCGCAAGCACCACCTCCAACCGCCATCTGCCAGAGTCGAAACGGTGGTCCTGACAGTCCTACGGAGTTGCTCAGACCTGTCGTGGATGCCATCATCAGCCTGACACCCTGCTCAGCACTCCAGGTGCCAGTGACTCAGTGCACCGCAAGCCATTGTCCGTTACTGATTGAGTTTTGTGCTGTGGAGAGGTTGCGCAGCAATGTCACCTCAAACAGTGTGGGAGCCCTGGTACGTTGATGGGGGAGATGATGCAGGTCTGACACACCCCACTGCACCTGCATCAGGAGTATATATCGAAGGGACACAATCCGAGACTTTTTCTTCACATGAGCGCGCTCATCTCTAGTGCCCCAACCCCAGTGCACTGCAACTCACTGTCAGATTCAGGCAGGTTGACCACTAACCTTAGATGACGGATACAGCGGGAGCGATGTGAGAAGCTGAGTAACCCTATCCCCCCAATGGAATTACCTGAGAGCAATCATATAACACTCTACAGATAACACCACCACAGGGGAAAGGGAAAAGTAACAGGGAATAAAAACGAAACAACAAAGCTGTGGCTGCGAAACACCCTCAGGGAAGCTGACCGAGAGTTGTAGGTTTCACTCTGGCTGACTAGCCCCGTAATCACTGAAATGAGAAACATATATATATGTAGTACTATGTATTTTGCAGTACATATGTATAAGCTATTTAGTTTCTTAAAGAATTAGGGAACACTTACATGTGGTATTAAATAAACCCTATGAAGACCTTAGTCCCTGTGTCCCACCGTAATTGTACTTAGCTTAGTGGGTGTCCAGAAAGGAATCCTCCGATCTCCAGGCAGCAGGGCTGAAAACTAAATGCAACTGAAAAGGCAGCGTCGCTCTCCGAGTCTCTCAACGACTCCAAGCGCGCTATTGCTCAAGTAACAAAAATCATCGTAATGTAATCCAAAATTAAGGAAAGCTGGACCGGAGCCGAACCTCTCCTGGGATCCGGAAGTGCTCCGTGAAGTGGGCGAAGAAAAATCAGCAAGGGAATGGATAACACGCAGTACTTCTTAACGGCTCGTAAACGCACACCTTTGCGCTCCAAGCTGACTCAAGACGTGAATCTTTCACAAGGGGCCGCGCACCAGCGCAGCACTGTAGGGCAGTAGTACAAGGTATTTCTGTTCTCCGGAGGCACGAACACGCGATTAGAATCTCCACACAGGATCTTCCTTTGCCTACAGCGTTTCTCCTCGGAATCTCTCCGAGAGCAGGGCCGATCGGGATTGACAAGCACCTGTGTGCAATAAGGCGGGGCTTTTATAGCGACTGTGGGAAGGCCGTCCGACTCCTGCCCCTGGGACTTGTGGTAGATGTAGTCTTTGCCTCATGTAACCACCACCCGCGTAGGTACATGACATGCCCAGCAGGTGTATGCAATCAGCGCCTATTCCTGACAGAACCCCCTCTCAACGACCGGCGCCCCGACGGTCCGCCAGGTTTAGAAGGGTTTTTTATATGATAGCGTCTAAGCAAACCAGAGCAATGAAGATTAGAAGCCGGTTCCCACGATCGGTCCTCAGGACCGTATCCCTTCCAATCGATGAGGTAATGCACCCTCCCTCTAATGTGTTTGGAATCGAGCACTTCTCTGACCTCATACACTTCCTCACCATCTACATCTAGGGGCTGTGGTTTCGGGAGTAATCTAGTGTGAGGGAGGCAGGGCCGTAACAGGGACACATGAAACACAGGATGGATGTGCCAGGAGGATGGGAGTGACAGTCTCATCGCCACAGGATTCACTATGCTAATAATGGGATAGGGGCCCACAAATTTAGGTTTTAGGCGTGTGTTCCCTTTCAGTTTCAGGTGTTTCGTATCCAGCCACACTTTATCACCTATGCTATAGGAGGGCCCTGAAGATCGCTTTCTATCAGCGTAGTGTTTGTCATGCGTTTGTGCAGTAGCTAGTTGCTTCCTTGCAGTCTGCAGTACTACTCTCAGTTGTGCATGGTGTTCTTGAATGGTAGGGTGTTTGGTATGTACAGGCCACTCAAAAGGTAACATGTTCGGGTGGTAACCTGTTAGACAAAAGAAGGGGAACAACCCAGAGAGGAGTGCTCTGCGTTGTTATACGCAAATTCAGCCATCCACAGAAGCCTGCTCCATTCTTCCTCATGTAGTAACGTGAAGCACCTGAGATATTGTTCTAGAGTTTGGTTCAGCCTCTCTGTCTTACCGTCAGTCTGCGGATGGTAGCTAGTGGAAAGACGGGCTTCGATCTTCATCACCTCACACAACGCCTTCCAGAACCGTGATGTAAATTGTGTTCCTCTGTCGGTAATGATAACCGCTGGGATCCCATGTGTACGCACTATGTGCTGCAGGAATGTTTGGGCCAATTCTACAGCGGTGGGCAGTTTCTTCATGGCTATGAAGTGACCCATCTTGGTTAAATGGTCTATGACGACCAGAATGGTGTTGTTACCCAAACTAGGAGGCATGTCTACTATGAAGTCCATAGACAGTGTGTGCCAAGGAGCCGGAGGGATAGGGATGGGTTGAAGCAGTCCGCTTGGTCTCTTGTGTTGTGCCTTTCCCTGCGTACAAACGGCACATTCCGATACGTATTTAGCTGTATCCGTTCGTAGAGTTGTCCACCAGAAGTGTCGTTTCATCGCCTGTGTGGTCTTTAGTATTCCTAAATGGCCACCCAATGTGGAGTCATGAACCCATCGCAGAGCTTGTTGTCGTAACGGCTCAGTTGGTATGTATAGCCTTTTATCTTGATACAAGAGGTGTTGTAGGGAAGAACGGTGTTGTGGGTCTTGGGCCACCCAAGCTAGCTCGTCTGTTCCTGTGGTTTGTTTTCTCACCTCCTCTATAAAGTCGTTCGTAGTCGCTGATGCCCGCTGTTCCACTGGAAAGGAGGCGTTCTGCAGGATGACTGGATGTTCCTCAACAGGTACTTTACTAGTTTCGAGGGGGAGATGTGGTCTTGACAGAGCATCTGCTTTTCCATTTTGTGGTCCTGGGCGATACTTGATCACGAAGTCGTAATCAGAGAAGAATAACGACCAACGGAGCTGTCTGGGCGTTAAGGCTCTGGCTGTCTTCAGAAACAGCAGATTCCGATGATCTGTATAGATTTCGACTGTGTGCCTAGCCCCCAACAAGTAATGCCTCCATTCCTCACAGCCCCTTTTTATTGCCAAGAGTTCTTTGTCCGTAATGCTGTAATTAACCTCACAGATGATAATTTCTTGGAGAAAAAGGCAACTGGATGCAATTGACCTGTATCAGGGTGTCTTTGAGATAGAACGCCCCCAATCGCGTAATGAGACGCATCCGTTTCTACCACAAACGGACGAGTAACGTCGGGATGTTGCAATACAGGTGCTGTCGTGAAGCATTTCTTTAAGGTCTGAAAAGCCAGTTCAGCAGAAGCAGTCCAGAGGAAGGATGCTCCTTTCCGTAAAAGATAAGTTAGGGGTTGTATTATGCTGGAGAAATTCTTAATAAAGCGTCGATAGAAATTTGCAAAGCCTAGAAAGCTCTGCAAGGCCTTTACGCTGGAAGGGGATTCCCACTGGATGATGGCTCGTATTTTCTTATCGTCCATACATAACCCACCAGGCCCTATGACATATCCCAAAAACTCTACCTCCGAGGCGTGGAATAAGCACTTCTCCAGCTTGGCGTAGAGTGCAAATTTCTGTAAGCGTTCCAATACCGCAGAAACGTGCTTAACGTGTTCTTCCAAGGAAGCAGAATAAACCAAGATATCGTCAATATAAACGATGCACGATACATCCAATAGTCCCCTCAATACTTCATCCATGAAGAACTGGAAGGCTGCGGGGCGTTGCAGAGACCGAAGGGCATAACCCTATACTCAAACAACCCAAATTTGGTCCTGAAGGCAGTCTTCCACTCGTCTCCTCGCCGCACTCGCACCAAGTGATAGGCACCCCGGAGATCTAGTTTGGTGAACACTTTAGCTGTTTTTAACTGGTCCAACAGAACGGGGATTAAGGGTAGAGGATACCGATTCTTGATGGTCACTCTATTGATCGCTCGATAGTCGATGCAGGCCCTTAAGCCACCCTCCTTCTTAGGAATGAAAAAGATCGGGGAGGAGGCAGGAGAAGAAGAAGGACGAATGTACCCAGAAGATAACATCTCATCTAGGTACTGCTGCAGATAAGTCGTTTCAGCCTCTGTGAGGGCGTATATCCTGCTGCACGGTATACTGGCTCCTGCCTCCAATTCGATTACACAATCATAGTCCCTATGAGGGGGTAGCCTTCCTGCCTTTTGTTCATCAAAGATGGCATGGAAACGTTCGTACACATCTGGTAAGATAGAGGCACAACACACGAACCGTTCATTATAAGCACTAGCGAGCTGACCCGCAGGACTAGTCTCGATGTTGGTGATCCTAACTTTATCTTTAGTGCAGTGTTCCTGGCAAAAGGAAGAAGTCAAAGAGACGGTACGTGCTGCCCATTGCACCAAGGGGTCATGAAGCGTTAACCAAGGCATTCCCAGGATGAGCTTGAAGTGGGGGGGCGTCGATTAAGTCAAACTGTATGTACTCAAAATGGCTCACTCCGACTTGCATCAGCATGGGCCGTGTGTGAAAACGTACAGGGCCTGATGTTAGGGCAGTGCCGTCCACTGCCTTTACTTTTTCTGGTGTCTCTTTTCGTTCACAAGGAATACTAAGTTCCTGGGCATACTGCTGGTCAATAAAATTGCCCGTGGCCCCAGAATCCAGTAGGGCATGAACCACCACAGATGTCCCATTGGACAAGTCCAATGAAACGCAAACATTCATGTGGGCTACTGCAGTTTGTATGGTATTGGAAACTGCCGGAAAGACCTCTTTCTCTCTCTGCCTCAAACAAGGGGTCTCTTTCTTGCTTGGGCGTGTCAGTTTCCCAGATCCTCGGAGGTGTGGTCTGTCACAGATAGAGTCTTGGTTCCTGGGTTCTCTTTATTCGTCATCTTTGTTCTGCTTTTACAGTCCTTGATAAAGTGACCTGGTTTCCCACAATATAAGCATAACTTCTGTATCCTCCTCTTTTCTCTTTCGGCTTGGCTAATGGGTCCCCGGATTCCGCCGATCTGCATGGGTTCGGACCCATCAGAGGGAGTCGGCTGTTGTTCCTGTGATGGTCTTGAACGAAAAGGAAGGAACCTGGCATCACTCCGTTGTTTGTCCCCTTTCCTTTCCTGAAGCCGATGATCCAACTGTATAGTTAGATCAATAAGTTCATCACAGGTAGCAGGCATCTGTACCACTTGAGCCAGTACATCCTTAAGGTCACCTCTCAACCCTTGGTAGAACAACGATGTTCTTTTCTCCATAGGCCAGTCGGTTTCCACCAATAGTCTGTTAAAGGAGGTTATATAAGTAAGCAGGTCCTGCGAGCCTTGTCTAAGAGAAAGAAGCTCCTTATCTAGCGACAGGTGATGTGCCTTTCGATCGAACAACCTGCGCATTTCAATACAGAATTTTGAAAAATCATAGAGAACGGGGTCGTCTCGTTCTATCAGGGGGAAAGACCAGCTAGCAGCGTTACCTCCCAAGTACGACATTACAAAGGCCGTCTTGGCTTGGTTATTAGGGAATACGGTGGGTTTGCATAAGAAATGCAATTTGCACTGACCTAGAAAGATCCCAAATTTCTTTGGATCCCCAAAGAACCGTTCAGGAGGGGCAAGGGGTAATTGCAAAGGCTGTATGACCTGTATGGATGAAGGGCCTGCCTGAGATGGTGTAGAGAAAGAGGAATGAGGGAAGACCCCTGTGCCTTGCTGACCCCCTTTGGAAGCCTGGGTTCCCCACCCTGATGCAGGTTCATGTGACTTAAGTGGAGGTGGTAGAGTCCACTCTTTGATATAAGACCCCCCCTTGTTCCCAACAAGGTTCTGACGAGATAGGCCCGCTACTTCTCGCCTCATGGTGCCCATCTCGTTCTTCAGTTCCATACTCTCTCCTCTGAAGGCATCCACCTCCATCCTCAATGCGGTTAAGGTTTCTAACACTGTTGTAAGAACAGTGTTCGTATCCATCGCTCAGGCTATAGTTGCTCGTGGGCTTGTCAATCTGTCAGATTCAGGCAGGTTGACCACTAACCTTAGATGACGGATACAGCGGGAGCGATGTGAGAAGCTGAGTAACCCTATCCCCCCAATGGAATTACCTGAGAGCAATCATATAACACTCTACAGATAACACCACCACAGGGGAAAGGGAAAAGTAACAGGGAATAAAAACGAAACAACAAAGCTGTGGCTGCGAAACACCCTCAGGGAAGCTGACCGAGAGTTGTAGGTTTCACTCTGGCTGACTAGCCCCGTAATCACTGAAATGAGAAACATACATATATGTAGTACTATGTATTTTGCAGTACATATGTATAAGCTATTTAGTTTCTTAAAGAATTAGGGAACACTTACATGTGGTATTAAATAAACCCTATGAAGACCTTAGTCCCTGTGTCCCACCGTAATTGTACTTAGCTTAGTGGGTGTCCAGAAAGGAATCCTCCGATCTCCAGGCAGCAGGGCTGAAAACTAAATGCAACTGAAAAGGCAGCGTCGCTCTCCGAGTCTCTCAACGACTCCAAGCGCGCTATTGCTCAAGTAACAAAAATCATCGTAATGTAATCCAAAATTAAGGAAAGCTGGACCGGAGCCGAACCTCTCCTGGGATCCGGAAGTGCTCCGTGAAGTGGGCGAAGAAAAATCAGCAAGGGAATGGATAACACGCAGTACTTCTTAACGGCTCGTAAACGCACACCTTTGCGCTCCAAGCTGACTCAAGACGTGAATCTTTCACAAGGGGCCGCGCACCAGCGCAGCACTGTAGGGCAGTAGTACAAGGTATTTCTGTTCTCCGGAGGCACGAACACGCGATTAGAATCTCCACACAGGATCTTCCTTTGCCTACAGCGTTTCTCCTCGGAATCTCTCCGAGAGCAGGGCCGATCGGGATTGACAAGCACCTGTGTGCAATAAGGCGGGGCTTTTATAGCGACTGTGGGAAGGCCGTCCGACTCCTGCCCCTGGGACTTGTGGTAGATGTAGTCTTTGCCTCATGTAACCACCACCCGCGTAGGTACATGACATGCCCAGCAGGTGTATGCAATCAGCGCCTATTCCTGACACTCACGGACACTTCTGTTTGCATGTTGGCTGTCCTCTGGACTTTCTCCGGCTCACTCCATGTTGCACAGCTGTTGACTCTGTTATGCATGTGTTTTCTGTTTCCGTTGCACTGGTGTCCAATGTTCAAGTTGTTGCCAGCACCAAGCTTTCCGTGCGGACTGGCTTACACTCACCCCACACACATCCAGCACAGGCGTCACTGTACACGTGGCCCTGCCAATAAAGGGGCCGGGCGCACGTGCCCCTGACCAGTTCAACATGATATATGCGTGTGTCCCTGTGGTCTTGTTGTATGCATGAGGGTCCTGGGCCCTAGGACATTACATTGTGCTGTGTACATCAGATGCAGACATGTCACAGCAGGCAGCAGGTTGTAGCTTGGACATGTAGCTTTGTCGTCACACACTCAATTCGTAAGGGGAGAGGCCGGGGCCGTCGTACGCAGAGCCAACATGGATGTGTGACTGCTATTTGCGCGTCCCTGGGCGTGGTTCTGTACTGTGAATGTGCATCTGCATGTGTCTCTATGGCAGTGTGGGTCTCCTTTGTGGGGTGTGGGTGGTCCCTGAAGGGTGATAGACACCTACGTATGTGTTCTAGTTCGCATTCCAGGTGTTCGGCCCCCACCCACACCTGTTGGGCCACCTCCTTTTGGTGTTCTGACACCTGGCATTGGGGTGCCATGTGTGGGTGGGTGAAGTGTCGTGAGCCAGCTGTGCTTGCGTGTGCTTGCTGCTGTGTGGTCTGTTGCAGGCTCTGTGTTCTCCTCTGAGTAGCTCGGCTGCCCGGGTCCTGGTGGTGGGTTGCGTGGGATATCCATGGGCTGTTGTAGGGCATCTGTTCGACGGTGTGGTGGTCCTCTCCGGCATCGCAGATGTGTTGTCTTCTGTGCTCTGCTGGAGGTGTTGTGTGCCCCTCTGCAATGTGAAGGAGAGATGCATGTTGACATTGTGTTGCAATGTATGTTGGCGCATTGTTCTGGTTTACATGCAGACTGTCTGGCAATGTACATTGTGACTGTTTGGGAGGTGCTGGATTCTTCTGCGGGACAGTGTACATTTGGACTACATGACGGATGTGAGGTCGTACGCGTACATTTCCATTTCATACTTTCCAGCTCAGTCAGGTGTAGTAGGCATGTTTCTGGGCATGTGCGGAGCCAGTTGTGTCCTCTGTTCTGCAGTGTCGGCTATGCGCATTGTACCACATTATCGTCGATGTGGGTGTGCTGTTCTTGCTATGTGTGTGTGCTGCAGTGTGCCAAGGGGATCTGGGACATGATCCTGGGTAATTGTGGGTGTGCAGTGTGCTACACCTCGTTGTGCATGTGTGCCATTGTGCCCATCTCCCCCCCTCCCCCCAGTCCCTGTTCGTTACACTCCCTGTTGATGTTGTGTCAGGTCCTCTCGAGCTGTGTCCGTACTCCCTACTCCTTGCACCGTCTACACACTGATGACTGTGGCCTGGGTTTCCTCCAGCTCCTCCTGTGGCGCAGGACTGCCACCTTCTGTCGCCGTTGCTGCCTTCCTGTTGGCAGCGGGTTTGTACCTGGTTTAGGTTGTCACGTCCTGCCGGCGCCTCTTGGCCTCCTGGATTGGCCTCCTCGGCACTCCGACTGCATTCCAGGTGGTCTGCTTGTGGGTCAGTTGCTGGTAGTGTTCTGTCACCTCCGTGACGCTGGTCTTGTTTTCCTGTGGTCTGCACCCCTTCTTCCGCTCCCTTTTCTCCTTGGCCTTCCCCGACCCAGTTGTTCCTTGCTGGTGGTCTGTGGGGGTTGTGGGGTTCGCGTAGACCTCTGCGCTGGGTCAGGGTGCATCCATGTTGCTACGTGCTTTGGCTTGTTTCTGGTGTGTTGTTTCTGTGGGTTTTATGGTGCATTTTCCCACCAGACGCATGGCATTTGCAGGCCTGTGGCTGGTTTTCGCTACTTTTTGTACCGCGATTGGCCTCATCGCATGATTTTTCGCGTTCGTGTTTCGCATTTTTGCAGCGTGGCGTTGATTTTCACGCTGACATTTGACGCGTTATCTGGTGTCTATCGCATGCTACCGCCTTGTTGTGAATTCCACATTGACACTGGGTTATTTTCCCGCGATAGGCTGCGATGTTGAAAGTTGCATTACGCTACTCTTGCGGGAGTTATCACACGTTCTTGTGAATATACCCCATAGTTGCTTCATCAGCATCAGGTTGCAAAAATGGAGTAGCTATTCTTTTTTCATGCAAACTTCAATGTACCATTTTGAATCGTGAAGCTGGTTCAGATGGCCGTTACATTCATGTTCTTATCCGAATTGATAAGTATTCTCTCCACTTATTTAATATTTATGCACCCTATTTTTGGCAGTCAATTACGTCTGAAATACTTGCTATAGGACCGTACCTCTTATTATGAGAGTTGACTTTAGTATGATTGCTGAACCACTCTTGGATAGAATTTCCACATTCATCTTTCGCCCTACCAAAACGTATGCATTATTCAACCACTAAATTGCTAGATCATTGGCAACTCACACATTCAACTGATAAAGACTTTACATTCTTTTCCAATGCTCATTCCACATATTCATGTATTGACTATAAATTATCATCTAGACGTTTAACTCATATGATTTCAAACTGCAAAATAGAACCCATCACTATATCAGATCATGCTTTACTCTCCTTTACTGACGTTCCTCAAAATACATATAGGTGGAGAATGAATACTAGCATTCTACTTTCTGACCAAAATCAACTCAAACTAGTAGCTCCTATAGCAGATTATTTTCAAAGCAGCAAAACTGAAGATACCACAAAGGTTACTCATTTGGGACGCTTTTAAAGTATGCATACGAGGTGTTTCTATTTCCATGATGGCACATGAGAACAAGTTATTTAATGGCAAATTATGATTATTAGAGAAACAAATTGCTATAGCTGAACAGCATTTTATATCTTCTGCAGATATACAATTTAAGCTAAAATTGCAAACCCCTCACTATGAATACAATATACAGACCCTCCAGGATTCTGCGATTTCGCGATTTCGCGCTTTGCCGCGAAATCGGCACTTTTGTAAAAATGCCGCGATTTTTACAAAAGTGCCCGCGAAATCGGCACTTTTGTAAAAATGCCGCGATTTTTACAAAAGTGCCCGCGAAATTGAAGGAATGCAGGGAAAAGGTTGTCACATTTCATTGATAATTCTTCATTTGTCAATATCATCTAATGTAAAAGGTTGCAGCAGGCCAGCTGGGAAACCCTCAGCAGTAATTTGCTCTGTATTCTGAAATTCAATAGTAGCCTTCACATTTGAGCTGCACTGGGGTTTGAGCAAACCATGTACTCAGCAGATTAAGACGGGTGTTTACTCGAGGGGGCCAGCACCATTTGTGCGCCAGGGGTGCAAGGTATTAGCGCTGGTATGACTGCCATATTTCACAGTTTGATTGGAACAGTAATGTTTAAGTAAGTCCTCCATGTGCACTTTGACATTTTATGAATCATACATCACTAGGTTAATTGATTTTCCGAAGCAAAACAAGGCTCCCAGCATAATATGGTGAGAAGGGACTACCAACAAAGCTATGGCCGTTGATTGGCCCCTCATTATTTTCGCAGTGGTTTAATAGCCCTCACATTAAAAAAGCGGACATGCAAAACTTTTCAGTTTAGAGACTGATTATTCCGATAAAAGGAGTTTTTGCAATACGTTTCCTTCTCCATGGGATCAGCATGGCTAAAGGAAGCAAGCGAAGAAATGAGTTCCAATCGGGCTTTCACAGCGGGTGCGGGGCATCAACAGCGTCCTGAGCGCAGGTTTCTTTCCCATAATTTGTCCCTGGGCTGCTTCCGGCCAGCTGATTGAGGCAAGTGACCCTATGGCTGCCCTTCTTCAGCAGAATGTAATGCAGCGCAGTCTTTTGTTTGATTCAACGCTTCGGACAAAATAGTGCGAAATGCAGGGAACAATGTTGGTTGGAAGGCAAGTTCTTCAAAGCTTGATGCTAATTGGTAGCTGTTCTGTACTAAAGATGGCAGGGAGAGTCTCAGGGTTGCAACAGCACAAGAATAGTTTTAAGGCAATATATTTTGATGTTGCTGTTCTTGTTCCAGCTCAGCAGTGCAGTTTAGGACATGTTCCCATTGAGAAGGGGCTGGTGGTAGGAGGAAGGTGGGGGCGAGGGTGGGATCAGTCAGTATAATCACGTGTGCAACTTGTTTACTGCGCAGTTTTAGGTGCATGAGCAGCCGGGAGAGAATTGAATTACAGCAAACCATTGGCTGCCAGCAACATGAGAAAAATGTTGCTGCCAGCTATTACAGGACTAGGGGACTTAGCATAGCAAACAAATACTCTCAGATACTTTAAACATGCCTATTTGGAAGTGGAATGCTCTGCTAAAACAGTTTTCTTTGATTTAAGACTGAAAAGGAATGATTTAGAGTAAAATAAAGTGCCGCACTAATGCCGCTAAATTTCACTTTTTGTGCCGCTAAATTTCAATTTTTGTGCCGCTAAATTTGCGAATCTATGCCGCAATATCCTGGGGGGTCTGAATATAGTGCTTAGTAATCGAGCGAAATTTTATATTTGCAAACAGAAAGTTCATTTCCAGTTTAATGCTAATAAAACAGGTTGTATTTTTGCTAATTATTATTATTATTATTTTTTTTTTTTTTTACAGAGTTTTATATAGCGCGAACTTGACCCGAATCGGGTATCAAAGCGCTTTACATAGCACCAGTTGCATTACAGGAGGACACATTCATTTTTTGTTAGGCACGGGGAGATTAAGTGATTTGCCCAGAATCACAGGATGTTCAGCGTCATTGCCGAGACTCAAACCCAGTTCCCCAGATTTGAGGTCGACCGTCCTAGCCGTTAGGCCAACTCCTCTCCCTATTTACGTATTAAAAGAGGTAAGATACAGATTCCTGCCATTGGTTCCTCAAGTGGCCACCTAATATTATCCAATACAGAAATAGCTCAAGGATTCCAAAAGGTTTTCTCAAACCTATACAGTAAACTGCACAATGCTCCTGACAATACACTTGATTGATTCCTTTCTCATTATAATTTAGCAATATTATCCCTCACAAATAAAAGTATTCTTGATGCCCCTTTAACTATCGAAGAGGTATACTCTACAATTAGGTCCTTAAAGTCTAAAAGTGCACCTGGTCCTGATGAAATTCTAGTAAAAAACCTGCAAAGCATTCTTTACTCAAATAGCCCCAGTCCTCTTATCCTAATTCCAGGATTTTGATTCCAATGCTTTTTTGAGGGAATGTTTAAAGATGTCACAATCATTGTGCTCCTCAAACCAGACAAAGACCATAAATTACTCCTAAACTTTCGCCCGATCTCACTCATTAATCAAGACTGCAAAATAAATGCCAAAAGCATTGCACTTAGACTATCTAAGGTATGAAATCATATTATCCACCTAGACCAAACTGGTTTTATGAAGGAACAATTATCAGCATACAATACCAGACTTGTCTGTCATACTATTGCTTCCATACCAAAAATATTGTGTTTAGCATACACAATGGAACTCAAGGATAAATAGGGACCGTGGGTAACTGTAGTTATGAGGAATAAATGCACCCAAGCAGAGCAATACACATTTAATACTCTGGGAAAGAAATCATGCCCAGGATACTTGGTTGAATCAATCGGGGCACAAAACCACTGATTACAGAAAGTCACTCAGGCATGAATATGTGAGGCATTTACTCAGCATTACAGAGTCACGAATACAATCACTTTGACACTTCTGCATCCACAAGCAATAATAGAAAATTCAAACAGGGTCAGAGTGTTTAGTCAACGATGTTTCAGTCCATCTGCAGTTATAGGACCATCATCACTACTCGGTAAAGGTGACCATTTCAGGTACCAAATTATCGCCCATGGGAATGTAAGGGCACGTGTACATTAAGCACAGAACCGAGGGTTCGCGGATTCACGTTCTTTGGTGCCAGTAATGCTATTCTATGGAGACACCGGCCCTGAGGCTTCTAGGAGTTTCTAACTTGCCTTTGACATGGAGTAATTTTTCTCCTTGCTAGTTGCCTGACTGTATGCACATATTACACAGCACCTTGCATGATGACCATGGTAGAAACTTTACACCATCGGTTCTGTACTTGCTGTACATGTGTCCTTACTTTTCATTGGTCGATAATTTGATACCTGATACAGTTGCCTTTACCTGCTAGCAGAGTGGTGGACACTCCTTCCACAGAAATTGCATATGCATGGTTGTGTTACCATCTACACACAGTTTGCGTCTGTTTGCCAATCTTTAATTCAATTACTTACGTTCCTATTTCTTCTCCTTCCCTGTTTTCATAGGTTGTCCTTGTAATTCTCAGGCTTGTATCACAATGTCCTGATGATGATCCTATAACTGTAGATGGATAGAAACATTGCAGACTAAAGACTCTGACCCTGTTTGAATTTTGTATTATTGATTGTGGGTGCAGAAGTGTCGAAGTGATTGTATTCACGACTTTGTAATACTGAGTAACTGTGTCAAATATTCATGCCTGAGTGACTTCCCGTAATGAGTGGTTTTGTGCCCCGTAGGGTTTCTCACCCCTACATAAGTCTTTTAATTGTATCATTAAATGTATGATTTTAAATGATTGATTCAACCAAGTATCCTGGGCATGATTTCTTTCCGAGAGTTTTAATTGTGTATTGGTCTGCTTAGGGGCCGTTGTTCCTCATAACTCCATACTTAAAACAAAGCATTCTATCGGTCTTCTCGCTCTAGGTGCTGAAAAAGCATTTGATAAAGTTAGCTAGAAGTTTTTGTTCAAAACTATGGAGGCATTTGGTTTTGGGACAACATTTATTTCAATGGTTCAAGCATTATATTCTTTGCCTGAGGCAACTATGTGTTAATGGTATTGCCTCTGTATCCTTTGCTTTATATAGAGGTACAAGACAAGGATGCCCTCTCTCTCCCCTATTCTTTGTACTGGCTACTGAACCTTTATTGTTTCTTCTTCGTAATTCGCCAGACAATACAGGGATTACTGTCAATAACATAACTGTAAAAACCTCTGCTTATGCAGATGATGTCCTACTCTACATAAGTGAACCCATCAATACTATACCCATCATACTGTAAATTATTCTGGATTATGCTTCAAGTTCAGAATACACCTTGAACATCAAAAAAACTGATTTGTTTGCACTGAATGAGTATTGTACAACAGGTATGCTTAGTGATACTTATATTATTTGGAAATCATCTAGTCTAAAGTATTTAGGAATATATTTTAAAAATTCAATTAAGGGCACTGTCGATATGAATTGCAAAAAAGTTATATCCTATATTCCAGAGAAATTAGACAAATGGTCATCATTGAATTAATACTGGTGAGGGAAATTTGAAGCTAATCAGATGGTAATTTCGCCACAAATATTATACATACTATCTATGCTATGTTTGTCATTTCCCACATTTTTGTAATAAAAAACTCAATACAATTCTCAATAAATTCATTTGGAATAACAAACCTGCAAGGATTAAATATAAAACCTACAACTCTCAAAACTGAAGGGGGTTTTTGGTCTTCCTGATTTTTAGAAATATCATTTCTCTTTTTAACTGCACAAAGTGTTAATTGGTTTACAAACGCAGACATTGATCATACACCAAATTGGGTTCTGATTGGGCGGAATATTGCTGCTCCTTTTCCTCTACCTGCAATCCTTACCATGGACCTTCATGTTATGATATGTTATGATATTGATATTTGTAAATCACCCCCCAAGGGCTCTCTCGGCGCTCCAGCAGACTGCACTGATTCAGTTGTTTGAAATTTGCAAACTAAATAGCCGAGTTTTCAAAAGTTTTTTAAATATGTCTAAATTAGCACAGGAGCGTAGGTTTAGTGGCAGCTGATTCTAGTGATCAGGGGCCAAGAAAGAAAAAGAGTGCCCCCCATACCTGACCGTACGGATGCGCCGGGCATGTAATAACAGGTTCTCAGGTTGCGGGTAGGGATGTAAGGTTACAACATATTTTGTAAGTAACGAGGCCCCTTTCCAAGAAGAGACCTATGGACCTGACATAAAGGCTCAGAAGGGACATGCTTTCTTACAGGCAACCAATGGAGAGATCTCAAAGTGGGTTTAGAAGCAGAGTATGCCGGTAGGTTACAAACCAACTGTGCTGCTGTGTTCTGTATCACCTGGAGCTTGAAAAAGAGAACCTTATCCATTGCAACCAATAGAGCACTTCCATAATCCAGGCAGCTCACAATGAGTCCCTGGATAAGTAATTTCCTAGTCTGCAAGTGTAGCCAATGATGGGCTTTTCTGAGCATGCCCATTAGGCCAAAACAGGTTCCGGAAATAGAGTTTACATGTTCTTTCATTTCCAGATTTTCATCCATTAGAACACCGCCATTTTTTACTATTGTTTTTGGAATGGGAAGGATGCCCGATTCCCTAGACCACCAGTTGTTAGACCAAAAGGAATGAGTTTTCCCAAAAAGCAGTATTTCTGTCTTGCTGGTGTTCATTTGAAGATGATTAGTGGACATCCATGCAGTAATCTTAGTCATACAATCCCTGAACCTTAATTTTGTAGATTCAGGATTGGGCTTCATGGTGATGACAAGTTGGGTGTCATCTGCATACGAGATGACCCCAAAGCCACACTATCTTATCACTGTGGCTAAGGGGGCCACATAATTGTGTTCCCTGTGGCAGACACTTGTCCGATACCAAAGTTCTGGAATTAAATGAGTCCAACTGTATTGAATGGGTTCGATTGTCCATAAAACCTTTCAACCAGCCTAATGCTTTGCCCCCGATTCCAATCTCCCTCAATCTTTGAACTAAGGTTGCATGGGAGATGGTATTGAATGCTGCAAACAGGTCAAGTAGAATTAGCATAGCAGAGTTCCCCCCATCCTAAGCATGTTTGATAGAGTCCAGGGCCTCCGTTAGTGCTGTTTCTGTACTGGGAGACGCTCGTAATACTGACTGGGAGGTGTCCATCAGAGAATGAGTTTCTAAAAAAGTAATACGTTGTTGGTTAACTAAAGTCTCCATAACATTTCCAAGAAAGGGGAGCAATGATATGGGCCTGTAGTTAGCCAGCACTTGAGAGTCAGCCATAATTCCTTTTTAAATTGGTCTGACACGGGCCCTTTTCCACTTTGCGGGAAAGGATACCAGACTCAGGGAAAGGTTGAGCAGATCGGTGACCGAGGGGAGAAGATCAGAGGCCAGACCAGCTATGACGTAAGGTGGAGCAGGATCATCTGGGGACCTCGATTTGATTCTATTCATCAAGACCACTATTTGTTATGGGGTAACCAGATTAAAGGTATCCAAGAGAATAGGAACAGTGGTATCTGAAAGGTTACTCAGAATTGATCTTGCCAGGTTCCTACCATTGGGAAAGGACTCATAGATCTTGGACATTTTTTCTCTGAAGAAGTCAGCGAGATTGTCGCAGAGAACCTGAGAGGCAGGAATTGGTGAAGCACAGGATTAGTGAATTCCTTCACTATTCTATAGAGTTCTCTTGTTGAATTACCCCCGTTATTGATCCTATTAAATGAGCTTTTCTTGCTTCTTTGATTTCCTAGCACAGTTCTGTAGTTGTCTTTGTCTCCAGGAGTTTTGGTAGTTCTCCACCCATGTTCTAATTTCCTTCAGCCTGTTTTCTCCCTTTTAGGGATTCAGAGTACCAGGACGATACTATGTACTTCTAATTCCTACTGTGGTTAAGCAGAGCGATGGTGTCTAAGGACTGGATGAGAGCTCCCTCAAAATCGTTTAATGCTAGGTTGATATCATTATAGTTCCTCAAAGTAGAGGGAGAGAAGGCCGCAGTGAAGAGGGAGGCTACTACCTTCCTCCAGGATATTGTCAGTCTAGGGGCTCTTGCATTCAAGACTTCAGATTTCACAGTGTATTTCTAAGATCAAACTACATACACCTATCTCTTGTTGGTCTATATGGATTGATGCTGGGATATTTTGCATTTCTGACATCTGTCATAGCACTATGTTTTTTCTCTTCTCTGATCTACAATCCAAACATCATATACCATCATCTGCTTACCAGCAATGTGTGGTCTTATGCAACACAATCCTAAATACCTATAATTGCTCTATTCCTCACCCTTCATGTTCAGATATGAAGCTTCTACTTAATATTCATAGATTCTCTGGCCATAATGCCTCTAAAATATATATAAAAATAATACTTGCTACTCCTTCCAACCTAACAACTATGTGAATTTTGGAATCGTATTCTTGATACTATTCGTATCCCATTCAATATGAAGAAAATTTGGCTCTGCAATATTTCTAGTTGGTTACCTTCATCTATCTGCCAATCCAATTCATTTATGTTAAACAATTGTTATTGGTCTCCTGCCAAATTATGTGATGCACATCTTTGTGATAAACCGGATTGTTGGCACTGCAATTCAGGACCTGGTACTCTGAAACATATGTTTTTTTGACTGACGCTCATTTTTACAATTCTGGTCAAGTATTTGGGGCAGAATTTCTCACATCTTTAAGATTGATACTTCCTAACCTTTGACATTATTATAAACACATCTTTTTCCCTTGCTACTCCTTTATCATATATGGACATGAAATTACTTCTAATTTCATGTGTAATCAAATCCATTTCTATGAATTGGAAATATGCAAACCTTTTAGCTGTACAAGTTTGGTGGGTTTGGATTCTATATCTAAATAAAGGAATTGATTTTCTTTTAGCAACACTAAAAAATCTCCATTAATCTGATCTCATATATGGAAAACATTGGAGGACTATATTTCCACTTGCTAAGATATGAATACGCATTTTTAATATTCTTAAACCAGTATTACATATGTAGCCCTATATATGTTTTTTTTTATAATTTATATTTCTTTTTAAGGTTGTTACTGTCTCCAATGCCTTTTTTAGTGCATAATTAGATATGATATATATATCAGTACTGTGACTGTTCCCCGCATTTTTACTGATATTTTTTGTATGCTTTCTTGTTCATATATGTATGAAATTCAATAAAATATTTTGAACTTGAAGGAGTACTTTTTCAGGATATTGTTCTGCAGCACAGTGAGCTCAATGCTGAATGCAACACAACCATCTGCATGTGAAGTCTCCATTGTGCTACACTTGGAAGAAAAATTGATGGAGCTTTCTTTGCTAATACATAACGAACAGGCAATATTTGGCCAAAACCACCACAGAACACTGAACTGTCCCACTGATCATCATTTTTGCCATCTCAGCAGAGCTGAGCTGCACATCTGCTCTTACTATTGTCATTTAGTCAATGGATTGGTGAACAGACTTCTAAGTGTCACAATTTTCAATTGTTCAGTGTGGAACTGATATTAGGATTAAGTTTGGGACTTAGCTTAGGTGGGCATTCTTACCAGTTATGGAGATATCTCAAGCCCAGCAAGAAATGCCCAAAGATGTGAGCTGTAAAGGTCTATCATAGTATGCTGCAGGAACCAGTTTCGAACTCTGTATTGGTGTGGGTGTTTCAGAGTCTAAGAATAAATGTGGAGTTCATGCACAATACTACTGATAAGAAAATGCAACGTAGATCATAGTTAATCAAAACTGCAACATAGCAGCTTGTCCATCATAGATTTTTTTTTTTAATTGCTTGTTTCTAGATATAAATCCAATTTTCAAACTGGCTTCAATGATGGAAAATATTCATATCAATTCTAGCTTCAAAGAAGAGGCCATTTATAAGCTCTGCCCATTACAACTAAATTATGGGGCCAGATGTACAAATTATCTCTACGTTTTCAAACACTCTGATTTGTGGTTAGCGACCACAAAAATGCATTAATAAATGTACGAATGCCAATTTAGGAATCAGTAAACTTTTACTGATTCCTAAAATGGGATTGTGATCCCATACTGTTAGAAATGGGATTTCTGGTTGGCTAAGGCATGCGCCTAAGCCAGGCAGAAACCACCACTCCAGTCAGGGCAAGGGAGTTACACGCTGAATGATAACCCTTGCTCACCCCCTTGGTAGCTTGGCAGAGCAGTCAGGCTTATCCCAGAGGCAATGTGTAAAGCGTTTGAGCAACATACTCACACAGCAGCGACACACTAGGCACACTGCAAAAGAAACTCCACACAAGGTTATATCAAAAAAAGCCTTTGTATTACTCATAAAACACATTAGAACGTAATTACATATATACACTGTGCCACCTGGCACTTGGTATGACTTTACAGGGATTATATACACTACAGGGCCAATTGGGCCACTGTCATAACCATCATAATTCACAGTTAGTGAAGACACCCAGTAACTACTGGTAACATTGCACCTAGCATAAACACATTATGCATAAACCATCAGTAGCAGTGCACATATCGTAATCACCATCATCACAGGATTACCTAGTATGGTATATTCGGCACACATCACCACAATAGCTTAAAACATTACGCATTCATATATTAGGCATACATCCTAATCATCAGTGCACCCTAGGAAGAAGCTTTAGGCGTAAACCCCATCGTTAGGGCACCGTAATCACTGATAAGGTGCACACATCACCTAATTGCCTTACACCCAACCAAAACATAGGGGCGAACATCAGGCCATCTGGCCTTATCCTCGGGGGCCCATCCTGGGTGTCCCAGCAATGTCCTTGTCCAAAGGTCAGGGCTCTCCCAGCGGCTGGTCCCTTCTGCAGACACGAGGCTTCCAACTAGCCCCCCCACCTGCAGATGCAGTAAAAACAATGCCCCCTACAGGTCTGCAATGGACCTCGACCTGCAGACACAGGTCCAACGGCGGGCGACCCCCCCCTTTTGCTGGAGGCCCTCCCAGGGACCACTGACCAGAGAGACTGTCTGCCGCGGGTGGCCCGCCTCTCCCTCTATCAGGCGGGGATAGGCGGGAAGTTGTGGAATGGAGCCCGCGAGGCTCCGGTAAAACGCAGGCAACCGGGCTCCCTACTGGGGGTTCCCTGGTCTCTTGCTGGCGAGCGGACCCTCCTCCGGTGTGGCGGTCCGGCACTGCCTGGCTTCCAGCGACTCTACTCGCCCCACTGGAACCAGCTGCAACAGCTCCCCGCAAGGCAGGAGCAGGACCCGGAGCAAAGTCTCCATCGGCTTCATCTGCGGAAGGCAGCCCCACCCACAACCAGGCAACTGCCACCTGACTTCTGTTTACAGGCACGTCTGGCCCTCAGCATCTGCTTCCACTGCGATGGTCCCCTGCCCACAGTCAGGCTAGGTCAGGCGGCCCGTCCTCTCTACCGCATGAGCCCACGCCAGGGGCCCAAAGGCATACGGCCCAGAGCTGCTCCATCCGTAGTGGAGCGCTCACACCTCGCTGGCCTAATTTGTGGGAGCACTTCGTCCCTCTGCTCATTTTGTGGGAGCACTTCGTCCCTCTGCTCTCCTTCTGTCCACGTGGTGAGCATGCGGCACAGCCCAAACTGCAGGGCAGGGAAAAGCACTCCGATCTGGCAACCCGTGGGCAGTTGGCTCACGAGCTGTGCCCCCATAAACAGACAGGGCAAAAGCTGGTCCCAGGCAGGCCAGCTCACAGGGCCCTCCAGCGGAGGGGAAGTCCTTCGTGGCGGTTGCTCCTGGCGCCCAGCAGTCCTCAAGCCTCAAGTTCCAAGTAAGCACAAAACATGGGGTCACAGCCCCAATATTTATATCCCATAATGTCTTTGTTCTGCCCTGACAAAGGGCACTTGACCTAGTCCAAACTAGTTCTGGGGGGCACTTAACAAGTGCACAACAGTCCCCATTGTTAGTGTAGGCTCTGGCCCCAGACACACCACAGGGGCGCGGAGTCAGCATTGTGGAAGGCAGGCCCAGTCCTATTCCAGTCCAGGTGCTACTCCTCCCACTACTCCAAATGCAGATCAGGCCCATTCAGCCTAGCGCTGACTCACCCAGGCTCTCTGGAACCACTGCACCTCCCCAGCCCCTGTCATCCAGAGCCAGACTTGCAATACACAACAGGCAGGCACAAAGACACATAGCACACAGAAAATGCGCACTTCTAAAAGTGGCATTTCTAAAATAGTGATAATAAATCCGCGAACACCATTACGCAGCATTTATTGCCACTATTCCAAACATACCAAACTTGATCATGCCACCCCACTCATATCAGGAATTACCACTGAAACATATATCAGGGAATCCCCAATGCATTCCTATGAGAGGGCAGCCTCACAGCAGTGAGAAACCAAATAGGCTGTTTCTCACTACCAGGACATGCCACACAGTTAAGGCACATGTCCTACCTTTTACCTACAGCGCACCCAGCCCATAGGGCTAGCCAGGGCCTACCTTAGGGGTGACTGATATGTAGTAAAAGGGGAGTTACAGACGTGGCAAAAACCTTATGTGCCACATCACCGCAGCAGTAAACTGCGTGCGCAGGCCCTGCAATGAGAGAGGCCTGAACCAGGTTTGAAAGGCCACTTTGGTGGGTGGCGCAAGCAGCGCTGCAAGCCCACCAGTAGCATTAAATTTACTGGCCCTGGGTATATGAGATACCACTTTACAAGGGACTGACAGGTAAATTAAATAGGCCAAACACGTGCAGACCAATCTTACCACGTTTACCATAGGGAGCACATTCACTTTAACACTGAACAGCAGTGATAAAGTGCCCAGAGTCCTAAAACCACCAACAACAGGTCAGAAAAGATACCGGAGGAAGGCTAAAAGTTCTGGGATGACCCTGCAAAAAGGGCCAAGTCCAACACATTCTGATTTGGTATTTGTGAGGGGTGTATAGTAGGCACCCCTTCTAAATACTGAGGGGCATATTTAACAATGTGTTGGTCGCCCTTGCTCCACGCAAGGGGATGCAAGGGCGATGCAACACTAAAGTAAGATTTATCAAGCGACGTAAAGCCACCTTGCGTGGCCCTTCATGGCTTGATAATTCTGGAGTAAGGCAACACAAATCACTGCATTGCGTTACTCTGCTCAAGGGAGGCGTTCCATGGATGGAGCGTGGGTGTTGCCACGCATCCACCCATGGATTTTGGAGCATTCCCAGATTTACCATTGCTGGTAGACCTGGAAATGTGTCAAAATGCTACGCCTTCCCAGGTGAGGCGTAAGGAGGAGAAATATCTTTATTTCTCCTAATTTTTCTTGTCTATATGTGCTGCATCCTGCAGCACACATAGAAAGAGGAAAATGCCTCAGAAGATTGTTTTTGTGCAGGAAGGTGTCCCTTTCTGCACAAAAACAATCCTGCTTACAATGCAGGCACCCTTGCACCATGGTGCAAGGGTGCCTGCGTTGTTGCTAGGCAACCGAGAGTGTGCCAGAGCATGGAAAGGACAGGAATGCCCCATATGATGTGAAAAACGTGCATTCTTGCCCTTTCACGCAGCGCAGCAGAGCAAGGTGGCTTGCCGCGCTGCATGAAAATGCAATAAATGTGCCCCTTAATCGGTATGCATTGAAAAATTACAGACTCCTGAGGTGGGGTGGTAATGGCTTTGCAAAAGGGAAGGGGTTCCTTTGGAAGCCTCTTCCACTTTTAAGATAAAATCTTTGTTAGGGAGTAGGCAGTGGTCTCTAACAAAGTTTTCAAGAAAGAAAACTTTTCCTTTTATTTTCAGCCTTTGTCCTTTAATAAAAATGGCCCACATTTTTTTTTTAAAGATACTTTATTGAAACACAATCTCACACATGTTGGTCTACTGACACTCACAGGCCACTATCCTTGTGTTGGCCATCAATTGAACGATGATTTAACCCAGATCTTTTGACTGGGGGAGAATGTTTGCATTGTCAGCATTCCGTCCATCATTTGTTTGCTGTAACACTTTTCGCCCTAAGTGGCATGGGTATGCCCAGACGTGGGTCCCTTGCTCACTGTGCCACTGGATTCAAGCTAGCCTGGCTGAAGAAGGGTGACATACCCTGAAACCGGTCCCAGGATGCTTGTTTCCGGTCCAGGGAGGACCTGGCCTGGCAGTTCGGTCTGGACTGTTCCCATGGGGCACAGGGTCAAGACTGATTTGCGTATGGCTGGGTCCAAACTGGGGTGGCGTAGTGGGCAAAAGAACGATGGATTTAACCCAGATCTTTTGACTGGGGGAGAATGTTTGCATTGTCAGCATTCCGTCCATCATTTGTTTGCTGTAACATCAATTGAAGTGAGTCGCAACCACTTTGAATCGAAATTTAGCAAACCAACCTATTCATACATAAGTCAGTTTGTTAAATTCTTTACTAGCCACAAAAATACTGGTCGCAAAGCATGGGCAGAATTTTGTGACCTGTAATTAGTACAGCAGGCACTATATTTCCAATCAATATGACTTTCTGTACAGGTATAATGAAGCATATATGTATAAGTCAGTATTCTCATAGTATTCCATAGTGAGTGGTAGCACAGACAAGGACACCATGGCACACCTGAAAGCGGTGATGGTCATAAAGAGGCTTAAATCAGTATGAATTATCAATCGAATTGTGGTTGGTTGCAACAAAACTCTTCTTTACAGCTCAAGTATGATTTCTTTGCACTGAGACCACCAAAATATTGGGATTATAGAGCAAATGTAAAAATTTGGCATGTGCAAAATTTGTGAAATTTGTGTAATTTGCTTTTGGGTAATTATGCAAAATTTGGAGAAAATTCAGCAAAATTAGGTGAAATGAACATCTGGCATTTTGTGCTATATTTTTGCAAAAAATGTGGCCTTGCATCCATTTTGATGTAAGGATGCATTTTGTGCTAACAAACTGCAGCTTGTTTTCTGGTAGTTCACATTTCTCCCATGCTATAATTTTACAGTGAAACCAAAGTAATTATGCAACATGGCATTATTGGGCTATTTTGGGACTTTCTCGTAACAAGCACAAAATTCCTGAAATTACGCAAATTAAGCTGGCATAATTGAAATTCTGGTTTGTTTTAGTAGAAATCAGCAAAATTCGAGGAAATGCTATTCCCATTACAAACTCTGCTATGACCTACCAAAAACATAAATGAAAATGTTTTAACATTTGACTCGCAGAACCACACACCACCCATGATTCCGAGAATGGAGTTAAATTCCAAACACTGCACAAACTTATGTTTGTGCAGGGATCGGAATTCCTCTTTTTGTAATCATTATGGCCTTTTTCAACGTGTCAAACCTGCCGAAGTTTATCATGGAAAACTGTGTGATAAAAAGGCAAAACATATTTAACTTGAAAAAAATCAGAGAGGTCATTTTAAGTATGGGAATGCTGTGTCAGACACATTTTTCATGATTGATGTATTCGTGTTTTTTTCCTTCTTCCTTTTATAGTCATATACCGACCCACGAACGATCATAACGGATTACCCACGATCTATCTATGTATATAATTACTGTAACAATGACACCTAATCTGTTCCATTCTCTTTCTTTCAGTCTTATTTTACCTTTTGTGTATTTTTCTTTGCCTTTGTTGTATATTGAAAATAAATAAAGATTATTTTGAAATTAAAACAGGCAAAGCATAGTCCCTTTGTGGAACAGATACCGAATCCTCACATAATGACTTATTTTATCCATAAAAACATGTATTTGGAGGAATTTACTGCACCCAGTAAGGTAATGACTGTCTGACATACTAGGAATGCCCGCCCCTTTCATGCAGATACCTGCGTGAAAGGGGACGATATTTATAAGGTGGCTTTAAGCCACACAAAGTGGCTTAACGCCGATTTGTAAATATGGAGCAGGGCATTGCTCCACCGGAACGTTGGAAAAAGTGACATTCTGGTGGCACAATATCTTGCAAATATGCCCCTTTGTCATGTACTCAAAACCTACCAGTCAATTGTGGTACAAAACTGAAGGGTTATTGAGCACCCCATACGGATATGTTATTTAAAGCACTTAAGAACAGCAGAAGTCTAAAACAAAGGTAATTAATATTTTCAGTGGCATTGAATACACTGCTTTGATATTATTACCAATGCTTTTGGAGGTGATGTAAGTGGGCTGTAGTCTGGACAGCCTGTTTTTTTCTACGACCTTGCTTGGCATGTTTGAATTGCTCATGAAATACTCAGCCATCTTGCAGTGAAAATGGCTGCTGTTAAGAAGTGTGATCTGTAGACCAAGAGAAGTAATTTCTGTAAGACCAACTCGCCCTTGAATCCTTTTGAGATGGGTAAATCACGTGCCAATAAAAAAGAACAATATTGACCGATCCCCCTTAATTACAGCACTTAGAAAACCCCTAGGGGTGGTATAAAGCACTAGGTGAAAGAAATGCTTCCAGTTGTGAGCTACTCTTCCTAAATAAAAGGACATCTACCTTCAAACACATTAGTTTATTTTGACCTCAAAAGACCCTTTTTTACTGGAAGGATCCTCCTGAAGTTCACTGGACCTTCCACAAATACTTGTGTTGAGATACAAAAGTGTCAGGCCTGTAAGCAGCTCTTGCCATTACTTGCCCCATGTGGCCAGTCCTTAAAGAGGACCAGGTGTGTGGAGATAGCAGTAAATAGGAGCATTTTGTACAACAGCACTCTATCAGACTTCACTTGCCCTGATCCGGGATGCTATGCTTCCAGCACACGGTGAAAGGCTACACATCGCAGTACAGGTTGCTCTACCAAGTGTGCTAGGATCTTCATAGTTCCATGTTAAGTAACAGCCTGACAGTCTGCATTTTTGTTGGTGTCCTTCTGGACGCAGTCCCTGTTTGATGGCTCCTTTATAATATCCTTAATTATTGCAGCAGGGGAGTTCATGGGAGTGTCCATCTGTGTAACCAGTTTTTATCTAGTGGATATATTGGGATGTGTACCAGGAGGTAACTCCTTCTGTGAAAAGAGATGGGGGTCCTCTTTCAGGACTACCAACAGCAGTCCTGGGAGAGCCTAGGGGGCAGCTCTTGCTGACACAATATCATCTACCTCAAACGTATTGATTTGCAGTAGCATGTCTCAGTCTGGAACCTGATTTATTCTCCTCATAGCATATTGATTTTGAAGGTAATCTGGGATTCTGCACAGGATTAATAGTTGAATGGCACTGTCACACACAAATCAAGACTTGTACTTATATGCTTATATGTGCAAACATGGAAACCAAGTGCCAACAGACACATATCTCACTCAATCCTAAACTGATACATATACACACAGGCACACTGTCCTACAAGCAAACAGAAGCGGGCATCCCATGTAAGTGCTAATAATTAGTTAATTAGCATTTTCCACTGGACATACAGATTATATTTATTGTTATCTATTTATATGTGCACTGGCTTATTTATCCAGTCTCCCAACTGTTGATTCATTCTCTTATTCATAGACTCACCTGGCTACAAACATCACACATAAAACCCAATCATTGAAGAAACACTAGGTTGTGGGCCAGACCTATTGGCTTTGCTAGTGCTTGTTATTCATTGACATTAGTAAATGCTTATTCCCCCTTTTCAAATATGCCTGCGTCATGTCCAACAACAGGATCACTTGGCTCATGGCACTGTCCTCCTTACTAACTTCCCATGTCAAAATGTCGAAAAGCACTAGCATTTGGATCAGGCAAGCTACTAACTCTACTGACTCTACTGACCTCCATAATCATGGCTTTGGCAATAGCATCCCCGCTCCTTTGTAGTACGTATCATTGATAGACCTCTGCTGCTCAAAAAGGTATTTGAACATGTAGAAGGTTGAGTTCCAATGGACTGACATCTCCACTACGCCTTCTGCAAGGGGGTTAAGCAAAGGTAGCCACTGGCCTCACCATTGAGGATACTTTTTGAAGCATTCAAGCGGAATGCAACGGTTGCAGTGATCTCCATCAGGAAATCACATACAGCTACCAACATTGTAGAAGAATTTAATGCCAAAGTCAACCAATGGTTTCAACTAAGAGGTCACAGCATTGATCTTTTTTGCAACTGACAATGGCAGTGATATTATGAAAGCCTATGTTTAGAGCATTGCATCACCTAATTGTGCAGGACTTCCTAAAAAAAAAAAGAATTGTCGCTTTTCACAGTGTTTGCACTCATTTCAGCTAGTCTTTCAAAGCCAGGAAGCAGTTAAGGATCATTCAGCTTGGTAATATGGTCTCTGTAAAAGCCCTCATACAGTAGGTATCATGCGGCCTAAGTGTAAAGAAGTCCTAAACTGGGGAGGGGAGTTTTCTTTTAGAGCCAACGCCTGTAGAACTTGTTGAGGTAGAGCTAGGTGGTTGTGTTTGCCTTTCTTGGGTTGTGACTGTGGTATCAGTGGTGGTGGTTGCTTCAGGTTTTTGGGTTCTTGAAAAGATAGAAGCAGGTGGTGTTGGTGGTACTACATGACTTAAGCAGGTAGAATAGAGGTGATCTGCACTTCTTCTGTGCCACACTTCACATGAACAATAACTGGTTTATTATCTTCCTCAATTGCTAGGCTTTTGTGAAATGCCTTTTTCTTTTCTCTCTTGACTATTCTCTGTCCGAGTTCAATCCATGTCAGGATCAACAGATGGGGGCTTGGTGAAGATGGAGGAGTGCTCTTTCTTTTCCTTTTAGCAGAATATGAAGACAATGTTTCCAATGGAAGAGCAGTCATATCTTGCTCACCAGCAAGCTCAACTTCCTGCTCTGCCCCTACCTCCGGAAGAGCAGGTGTATCTCACTGTAGTTGCTTTTAAATTTCCTATGAAGTTTGCTTCTGGGACAACTTGATTTCAGACTCACTGCTCTCAGCCATAACTGCAGGCACTACAGTGCTGAGAGACATTGGTGTCAACGTTGTTGGTTGTAATACCTTTGTTTATCCAGGGGTGAGCCTCCTCTTAACCTCTTTCTTCCCAGAGAAGGGTGCAGCAGGAATGCCACATTGCCAGAAAAAGGATCAGGGCTTGATGCCAGAGGTGGCAATAGACTTCTTCTGCTCCTCACTGGCCAATTTCTTACCAGGAAACTCTTTCCTTGGGGCCATCTTCTTTGCTTCTTGTATGAGTCAGCAACACATGTCACACCTATGTTCTCCGAGATGCTTTCTTTTTCATGTTTAATTGCAGAGGCAGCCTGGACCCATCAATACCTTGAGTTTGCATCACTGCCATTGGTATATTCAAACACAGTGGTGATGCTATGAACCCAAGGGGAAGTGGGTCTGGACCAAATAACAAACTAAAGAAAATGGCCAAAAAAACAAAGACAAGTTATGTATCTCCCTGTGGAAACAAAAATACCTTCATTTACTTCTCAGTTCGAAGTTTACTTCTCTTTTAGGCAAATCCTTCCTTTCTCTTTAAATATAGTCACCACACCAATCTGTGGGACCGCTACAGAATGGTCAAGTCACTTAATCTAGCTTATAAATGTTTTCATTGAATTGTTTGAATCTTTCAAAGCCTGAAACAGAGTGTGTTATCAGTAGATTGCATTCTGTCAAGATTGGTCCGCCAAGTTCCACCCACACCCAGATTGATACTTACCTTGGTTTTGAATTGAAGGTTCCATGAATAACTTGATACCAATTACACTTTCTTCGTGTGCCCACATCTGCCATAAGATAGAATCGCCTCAACGACAACATGGGACCACGTTTGTTGTTAAGTTATGGTTATTCAGATTGCAGCATAGTCCTCAAGAACCCCACTAGGAACTGCCTAATGTCTGTAAATAATTATAATTTCTCTAAAGGGTCTAGTACTTAGCTGAGTGTTTCGGGTGAAGGGACTTCTAGCTTCAAAAGGCTCCTAACAGTAAAATACCAACACAGTACAATGACAAATCTGGCAAAATTCACACACACAAACACAAGGCAAATGGACAAAACATATATAACCCCAGGCCTTCCCCATCTACACAATGTACTTTATCCCTTGGTCCCCATGGGTCCCTACTTCAAACTCCTGGCCATCCAACAACAAACAAACAAAATGAAAAAAAGAGATAGAAACTAGGGGTGCCTGCCATCATTCAAACAGCAAATATTTTGCAAAGTACTGCATAGATACCATTTGTACAGCAGCCTCCCTGTTTATACGGCACTTCCCCCTGTACAAACAAAAAAGCCTTTTGTGCTAAAAAAAATTAATCCCACTGGTAAATTTAGGCAAAACAATCAGCTCAAAAGGTATTTTCGAGTTGATTTTCACGCTCATGCTTAAGACAATTGCAGCTCAATTACTTGTGGGCATCACAAGTAAATTTTGTTGTGCAAAATGGCCAAGATTATACCAGATTACGTTGTGCTAAAGAAAATTATGCCCTGGCAGTTGTTGGATGTGAATGATGTGACTGATGTGTTAAAAAATCTTTTGTATGGAAAACAAGAATCACATGGACAAACATAGATCTAACTACATTTCAGTACCACGCTTATACAAAAGACAGACACGATGGTCATGATACCAACCAAATTTCTACTTATTAATCGTTTATTTAAAATTATCAGCTTTGCGCAAATGGGGTAATGATGTCACCAGGGAGGTGGCATATTGCTAAGAAAGGAGAAAGCCAAAGACAGACTGTTTTGGGAAATGCCAAGAAGTAATGTGTTGGGTAGCGCTTTTTAGGATTGTCAAGAGACAGAGAAGGACGGGTCTGAATGGTAGGTGGAAAATCAATCAATGGCAATGCATGTGATGCCAAGAGTCTTCAAAGCATAAAGTAAAGGTGGGGTGATTAACAATGTTAAATCTAGAGCTCGATCATGGAGTATTAGAATGGAAGTAAGGTTGTTATGGTGAGTGGGGTGATGAAGTTTGCTACATGTCCAGGTGATATTGCAAGGAAACCTGATTGGAAGGGGTTGAGTAGATTGTTATAGTTGAAATACAGTCAGAAGTTTGAAGGCTGAGGACAAAATGTTCTAGTATTGATAGAAGCAAGGAAGGTGCAACACTGTGTGACTGTTGGAGAGGGATGAGGGATCTGCTGTATGATTTTCAGCAATGGTAAAACCACCACAGATACAGAGCATGAGGGGGGGAGTGTTGAAATGGAAACTCACCCTGCATGGTGTACAGTCATGTTCTCCTGCCCTGAGTGACTGTTTGCAAGTGTCTAGTATCTTGGCCTTTGATTTTGGCACTAGCCTCATACTAAACCAGTGTGTGAGTGGAAGCCTATGTCTGTCCCTTGACATGAGTGAGGTCCTTGTCCTGTCCTGTGATCTGGACAATGAACCACTGTCCCTGTCATAGCTTTAGCATGTAGAGCGGCAGTGGCAGGATGTACAATCTTAACGTTGTTGCAAAAATATTGTTGGATAGAAATTTTATCTAAAAATATTGTTACGAGAAGAATATCATGGGACAGAAAACTACAGGTTACACTATTATGTTTTTATGTGTTTATTGTCATTTTATTTAGTATTACTGCATATAATACAGTCTTATAATTATTTTGAAATGTTTTATTAATTTGTGTGCTCTAACATATTATTTTATTGCTAATTATTTGAAATTTATTTTATATGAATATTTTATATAAATTAGTATGTATACTTTATATTATTTTGCATTTTTAATATATATGAGTTAAAACTATGTTTATATATATTTTTTGTATACGTTTAATTTGTTAGATTGCTTGATATGTATTTTTTTCAATACTTTTTGATAGGTAAGTCTGAACCTGCAAATGCCCAACACTTTCTCTACTATTGTTCCGGTTGGAATAGAAATTTGAAATCTGACTCAGAAAGTCAAACACGTTCCCTACTGTTGCTTAGGATGAAGTGGAAATAGTACATTTCACCGTTCCAAAATCCACCACTTTCCCTACTGTTGCTTTGGTTGGAATTGGAATAGTACATTGTCATCCCTCCAAAGTTCAACACTTTCTGTACTCTTGCTCAGTTTGGAGTGGAAATAGTACATTTTATTCCTCCAAATTTTAACACTTTTTCTAAACTTGTTTATCTTGAACTCAGAATGCTATTTTAAATCCATGTGTTTTTTTATATTTTTCTTTTAATGGAGTTTAATGTTAAAATATTTTAAGTATATTCTTAACTATCTAATGTCAATATTTTTGTCCACAATATTTTTGTAGCTTACATTGTAGGTATGCAAAGGGGATATTTTTTGTCTGCGACATTTTTGCTGAAATAGTATTGTATTAGTATATGTTTGACCACACCTTTTTATCTGTCACTGTTTTGTTTCTCTGAGTTAAGCCAGATCCTTTTTTTAAAGATTTTATATAGCACAGACTTGCCCAAGGTCATTGGAGCACTTTACATGAGCACCAGTTATATTATACAGGTCAGATTCATTTTTTTCCATTAACATCCCAAATGTACATTGTGCATGTTTGTGTATGTGGCCTGTGTGGTACATGCATTCTGTGTATTAGTGAGTCAAATTAATGGAGGGACCCTTTAGGTAAGGCCGCCTTTTGTCTTTGCTCTTATAACTCTTCAGTGGTGGTGTGGATAGCCAGGTGCAGAAAGAGCACACCTCTTTGTGCCTCTATTGTGGGTGAATTCGAGGCTGGAAACTACCCTCTATGAAGAACATCACTGTACATCAAGGCTGTGTCTAGAGAGCAGGTGTGAAAGGACACTTGAAAGGAAAACCACTCCAAAACTGGTTCTGAAAGTGCAGACAGTGGATCAACATCTCCTATCTGCTTTCACTGTACAAAAGCGGAAGTCACTGGCCCACTTGTTGTTACAGTTATTATGTTCTGTTTGACCAAGGAGAGGGGAGTGCTCGGAAGACTGCTATTCAACCATAGGCTGGTGTTTAACTCACAGCCAGCTTCCCAGGGGTGAGGGGACATCACCTAAAATCTTGCTTTCCTCAAAGAAGCTTTTCTTGTGACCTGAAGTGCCTATAAACCAGTCTGCCTGCTGCAAGAGCCTGTCAACCCTGTAGGAGGCATGATTGTTCAGAGAGTTCCAGAAGCAGCATGACCCCAGTGCTGAGAGGGTCTGCCAGGAGAATGAGCAGTGCGGAGAGAAGTCTGTGAGCTCTAGGTGTGGCAGGAGCAACTCTCCAGAATCACGGTTCCAAGCGGGAATCATGGATTGCCGGCTAACCTCAACACGGGTAAAGAAGAGCAACTATGGCTGACCTTGCTTCCATACTCAAAAACTGTGCCAGTCACAGTCTTCTCTACCATGACAAAGAACTGTGCCTGTGGTGGGTGCTGCTGCTCCATTTCAGGAGTGCACCACAAAGCTGACCTCTTGCCGCTGTGATCCGGGCTACATGATGGCCCACCTGATACACATCACTGGGTGACACAGAAGAAGGTCCAACACCTGCTGAGGGCCACGCCAATCCCCTGTACCTGTTTTTGTCAAAGGACTTCAGGATTTGGCTCCTGCTGCCAAACTCTGCAGCAGCCTACCTGGCTTGAGGGCTACTACTGCAATAAATGCATGTCCTCCCAGAAGTGGGTGCAAGCAGAGATGCATGTTGCTTGTTCCTCCTCCGACTGCAGAGAGAACACGGACACCTCTTATATGGTGAGACTATAATGAGGTGACTGCACTGACCGATATCATTTCTGAACTGGGGAAATCTGCACTTGTGCCTTGATTCTTGCTGCACATACACTCTATACCTAAGCGGACCTGCCTGGACTCACAAGAGGATGGACACCTAGGTAAAGGTGTGCGTTGGGCGGTATTCCAAGGTGCCCAACCAACAACTTGCAAAATTCCAAAAGTGTGTTTGGGCAAACCCAAGAACTGGTATTTTGTATCTGCTAAAAAAGTAAAACACTGGGTTGGACAATCATTTATTGTGCTGCAGGATGGTTGTTAAGTTCTGAGTTTGTGCACCCAAACACTACCTCCCTAAGTAGTCTGTGACTGCTCGTCTTCACTACCACTGAGAGTCAAATGTTGAAGGGGTTGTTTGTACTTGGCCCAGTTTGCAGACCCAGCATAGGATGGACCCCAGGACATCAGAGGCAAATGACCCCAGTGTTCTGGTCAAGATGATTACCCACAATCTAGAACCATGGTCTTCCATTGCCCAAGGTAAATGAGACAATTTCCTAAAGCCACAATGTCACCACACACAGGACTACTATGTGGTAGGCAAGTGACCTCAATAAGCTGCCACCTTCTCAGGAGGAAAAAGCAAAGGAGTGAAAAACAAACCTCTTTGCTGGATGAAGGCTTCAAAAGACTGAAGAAACCCAGAAATCATTTACCCAGAAATGGAATTCATCTGGAGTGAGGAGTCAGGATCAGCAACTGGAGGAAGCGAAGCGACAACCAAAGGAGCATGGCTTTATTACAAAGCACCCTCCAACGAAAGTGAAGCCCTTAGAATACAAAAGAACAGGAAAAGCAAATTGCATCAAACATCACATGACAAGGACGCTAATGCAGAGCTTAATTTGTAAATAAATAAGTGCCAGGGCCCAATTCAGGTGGACACTGCACCTTGCACAAAACAGTTCCCCTGATAGCGCTGCCAATTATAGTACCAGCACAAATACTAACCATCACACTCCTATGGGTGTGAGAATACAGATTATTCCAGGCCCCCAAAGCTATATGAATGACTTGGGCAGCAGGTAATAGTCATTTTTAATATATATTGAATTCATAAACAACTGCTATTGTGCTCATTTCTAAATAAGACAAACAGTGCCACCATGTGGCAGACTTTCACAAGTGGCAGTGTTTAGAATTAAGTGCAGGTGCCGAGCACCGGAAACCACCGGCTAAAATTAAGCAATGCCCTAATAGATTGGGAAAATCAGGAACAAAGAAAGGAAGAGACAGTCATATGGAAAAGAAAAAAAAATCAAAACATGAACTGGACTAGCTGAGAAGTATCTTTAAAAGGCAGCTGCAAACTAACAGACAGGTGATTGCCATTTTGGAGCTGAAGGGGTGAGGACTAGAGAAGCAACCAGAAGACCAGGAGAATTAGAGAAAGCAGCCCAGATGAGTGAGACTCACAGCCTGCAGCTGGGGGCTTCTTGTGGCATTTTATGTGGATGTGTCTGAAAATAACATAATTCGCATTTTAATAATTGCATGGAATTACAGCAAAATTACGTGAAATTATGCAAAATTCCGCAACATGTGAATCTGTTAATTTATGCTATATTTCAGTACAAAATGTGTCGTTGTGTCAATTTTTGATGAAAGGACACATTTAAACAAAAGCACCACAAACAGCTGCTCGCGTTGTTGTACCTATGCATTTGCAGTAATTTTTACCATGAATGGCACAGAATTATGTTAAGTGGAGTAATGCCATAATTTCTGAAATTTCGTGTAAAAGCATAACACAAAATTCCTGAAATTACACAAACTAAGCCTGCATAATTAAAATTTTGACCATGCCTACGTTTATGACACCCAGGAACCGCAGAACCATGCGGACCTCAGATGCCCAGACGGCTGAGAAACCATAAGCGCAACACTCAGCCCACATGGCTGAGACCTAGTAGCCCATGCGTTCCTTGGGTTACTTGAATTGGGTCTGACAGTATGTGACAGGTAATAGTGAGTGACTGAATAAGCAGAACAAGCTGGGAAATACCTAGGTCATCAGGGCAAAAGATCTGATGGTCTGAGGACGGAAAGTATGAGGTTAAGCACATAAAGGGTTTGCAGCTTTGAGTATTGGGATAAGTGCTGTAAGTGGGAGAAAGTAAGAGACCTCAGCAGAATGTAGGCTCGGGCCAAAGGTTTGTAGAAAGTTTTGGAGTGTATTGTTTAGTAGTGCAGCAACATTTTAACTAATTTTGGTGGGGTTTCACGACCATTAGGATGCAAAGTCTGCTGCAGAAGGAGACTACAGATTGTTGTGTGTGGTGGAGAGAGTAGCTTATGATTATACTTGCCAGGTGGTGTGGGTGTGGATGTAGAAAGGTGATGAGGCTCTAAGAGGAGGCAGATGGCTGATTGTCACATCAGTGATTGAGAAGTGAGAAGTGGTGATATATTTCAGGGCTGTGAGAGTGAGAGGTTTGAGGAGAACGTGCACAGAGGATAGGCAGACAGTTTCGGGGCCTAGTTACATTTTTCTAGTAATGTAGGTTGTTTCTAAGGGCAGTCTCAAATCTACCAATGATGGCAGTATTGTATTGTAATTGCATTTATATAGCGCTTACTACCCCTGACGAGGCGTCGAAGATCTTTTTCAGCAAGTAGCACGCTACTCCGGAACCCATAAAGGATTAGTGCAGTGTCACAGGGAGAGGCACCCCTGCTGGGAGCGCGGTGTGTCAGTGTGTTAGAGGGCATCAAAGAGGGCCAATTGTTTACCATGATTTTTGTTGGGTGTAGTGTAACTGTGATTGATGTTGGATCAGGCATTGTCAGGTTACAGAATAGTAGAGAGAAAAGGTGAAAATCTAAGTGCTGGATGATGAAGGATATCTTGTTGCAGATCCATTGAGAAAAAGAGAGTACTCAGTAGGTTGGAGGTTTGTGTGCTTTTCTATTTGTTTAATATTTAAACCAGCAGGGTGGATGAGATGGTTAGGGGTGTGCTTAGTGGTTCTGTGACATGCAGAGAACTGGAGTGCAGTTGTGTTGGGCTTTGTGTAGTGCGTTTTGGCAGTAGAAACACTGGGGCAGATTTACGAGCCCCCTGCGCCACCAGTACGTCACTTTTCCTGACGTACTGGTGGCGCAGGGGGCTGCTCCATATTTACAAGGAGAGGAAAAGCCACCCTGCGTGACTTTTCCTCTCCTTGTAAATACGGCCCCTTCACACGCAGCACTTTGCGGTGAAGGGGCGTTCCATGGGTGTTGCTGTGGGTGTTCCCACGCAACACTCATGGAACGAGACACATCTCCAGAATTACGAGAAATCGTAACTCTGGAGATGCGTCTGAAAGCTACGCCACCCTAGAGGTGGCGTAGCGAGACGCAACGAGGAGAAATGTTTTCATTTCTCCTCGTTTTTCCTCTTTCAATGCGTGCTGCCTTCTACAGCACGCATTGAAAGAGGAAAATGCTTGTATTGATTGTTTTTGTGCAGGAAGGGCACCTTCTTGCACAAAAACAATCTCCCCACGACGCAGGCATCCTTGCACCATGGTGCAAGGGTGCCTGCGCCGGCGCATGGCTGCAATTTCTGCGCCAGCGCAGGGGGAAGGACAGAGATGCGACATATTGTTGTAAATATGTCGCATCCCTGTGCTTCAGAACTAACGCAGCGCAGCAAAATGACTTGCTGCACCGCGCTGCGTTAGTTCAACGTAAATCTGCCCCACTGTATGGCTGTAACGATCACAGAGTTAAGGCAGTGTGAGCAGGAGAAGAAGGATGCTCAGATTCAGAATGATTCTTAGCAACATGAAGCAGCAGGTGCATGTTCTTGGGCCGGTGGTCTTTTGTGTGGAGAGCCGGGATGATGTTTCAGTGCGTTGGAGAAGATTTTTGACATGAATTAGGCCTGCGTGAAATTTACATTACACTGTGTAATTTGGGGAATTTTGCATTATGCTTGTTACGCGAAATTCCCAAAATCACACCATTATTATTCCACTGTGCGTAATTGCACACCATGTGCAGCAAACATTCACAGTGAGTTGCGCAATTTGGTGTAAACATTTACCATGCATGCATGGGAACAATAGAACATGAGCAGCTGTGAGCAGTGATTTAGTTGAAATGCACCCTTCTGCCAAAAACTATTACAGGGATGCATTTCAAGCTAACACATAGCCAAAAATGATGCATTTGCATTTTTAAGTAATTTCGCCATAATTTTGAACCCTAATATTATTTTCAGGGGTTGTATTGATCACAAAGAAATTAGTAACAAATACTCAAAAACAATTTTACATTTTACATTGAATGCCAAATTGGCATGCTGATAAAATTATCTGTGCGAGGACCTATTGCACTCAGAGACTGAGATGTATGGCAGGGAGAATATCTGCGCTTGAAACAAAGTAAGTATGGGAAAAAAATCTGTGGTGGCTAGTGGATTCTAAAAGTGGTGGGGTGGAAAACAGAGATCTGAGTTGAACTCATGCAAGAGCGCTGTGAGTGAGCTTGAAGTGAAAGGGGAGTTGTTGGATGATGGTCTCCCCCAGTGCAATTAAATGTCAGCGCACCAAATACCAAGGCTGAGCAGTCTTGATTCCACCTCATGCCTCTTCAATCTGCCTGCAAACACTCTCTGCCCCTGTATCTCACTCTTATGGGTTCCTGCTTTCTCCCTTTGTGATTTTTTTCCGTCTATCTCTCCTTCCTTCTTTCTCCTTTGTGTGTTTTTTACTCTCTTGCTCTTGGTAAATGTTTGATGAGGGAAAATAAGTGCTAATCCCCAAAAATGACTTCTGGTGGGCCGCACCGGCAACCACCGCCTCAAATTAAGAACTGCTATGGAAGCAAGACTGCACAGTTACACCACCACACACTGTCTGTGTAAATATCTCCCTTGCACTAATCTATCACCACAAAAATGCGTACCATCTACACTCAGACTGAAGTGTTCTGCACCCAGGAAAAGACAGAGTGGTGTGGTTTACCTCTGGTCCTACTTAAATCATGTAAACAAAGAGGGCACTTTTTCTCACATATGTAGCTTTTTCCCCAACCCAGAGAAATAAACCAAAAAGAAGGTAAAATAAACAAGAAAGAACAGAACTGCAGTGCAGTATTAAGTGAAGAAACGCCACGAACTGTTGATTTTACAAGTGTGGGGCCATGGGAAAAATTTACATAAAAATGAAATCACATCAAAGGAGATAAGAGTTTTCGAAATGCAAAAGTATCTTATTTCCTTGAGGCAAAGCTTGGCATAGGATTAACAGAGCGTGAGAAACAGAAACCATCCTTTTGATCCTAAAAAGCGAACGTGAAAGCGCACCTCAAATGGAGTTTGAAAAAGAACATTTTGTCAGTTATATTGTATTCTTCATACCATATAACTAATAGTAACAAAACAAATATTCTTGCAACATGCATTAATGACAAGCTGCATACTGTGCAATGTAAACAACCAGCTCCATTCCTGAATCCCTGTCCCTCCGGTGCTGGTCTGGCCCTCTGTGCTGGGTCCTCCTGTCCACTGTGGATGCTACGGCCATGGCCAGGGCCTCCATCAGACGGGGAATGCTGGCAGGCACAAGCAAGGAAAAGGTAAAGTTGGCATTTAAGTACCACAGGGACAAAGAGGTGAGAGAGAGCGCCTCTAGCAGTGGTTGTCACACTCAGTCAAGGTGCCTGCTGGGGCAATGCCAGGCTCCACGTGACCAGTTGGCGTTGTGCGGTAGTCTGGTAGTTGTGTGGTAGTCTGGTAGTTGTGTGGTAGTCTGGTAGTTGTGCGGTAGTCTGGTAGTTGTGCGGTAGTCTGGTAGTTGTGCGGTAGTCTGGTAGTTGTGTGGTAGTCTGGTAGTTGTGCGGTACTCTGGTAGTTGTGTGGTAGTCTGGTAGTTGTGTGGTAGTCTGGTAGTTGTGCGGTAGTCTGGTAGTTGTGTGGTAGTCTGGTAGTTGTGCGGTAGTTTGGTAGTTGTGCGGTAGTCTGGTTGTTGTGCGGTAGTCTGGTAGTTGTGCGGTAGTCTGGTAGTTGTGCGGTAGTCTGGTAGTTGTGCGGTAGTCTGGTAGTTGTGCGGTAGTCTGGTAGTTGTGCGGTAGTCTGGTAGTTGTGCGGTAGTCTGGTAGTTGTGCGGTAGTCTGGTAGTTGTGCGGTAGTCCGGTAGTTGTGCGGTAGTCCGGTAGTTGTGCAGTAGTCTGGTAGTTGTGTGCTAGTCTGGTAGTTGTGTGGTAGTCTGGTAGTTGTGTGGTAGTCTCTGGTAGTTGTGTGGTAGTCTGGTAGTTGTGCGGTAGTCTGGTAGTTGTGCGGTAGTCTGGTAGTTGTGCGGTAGTCTGGTAGTTGTGCGGTAGTCTGGTAGTTGTGTGGTAGTCTGGCCTGGTGCTCTTGCACCTTTAGGTCAGGTAGGTGAGGCAGGCGCTGCACAGTGTGAGAAATGGGGGGCTGGGGAGTGAGGTACCATAGGTCTGGAAGGGGGGGCAAAAGAGAAGAATGCCTCAGGCTGGCAGACAGGCACACACAGTTGCACAATTGGCAGCAGCTTTTACTGGAGTGACTCACTCACAGTCACTCAGGTACTGATGCTCACGATAATCATTGAATGAGACTGCCTAGGAAGTGGTGCCAATGGTGACCCCAGCCTCAGGGAGTCCAGTGAAGGCCAGGGCAGCTTCTTTCCATCAGCTCTTCATCTGCCCAAAGCTGGGCACATCCAACTGGCTCACCATCACCACCCAAATCAGTTTCAAAGCCCTCTGCCTCACCCACAAATGCATCCACAGGGATAATTCTACAACAACATGCAGTACCATACCCCTGGACAGTGCCTACAGCACATTAAAAGGCAAAGGTGGGGGTGGACTCGCACTTCAAAAACTCCTGTTATCAAATGTACACACCAGGACCCTCTTCGCTGAGTCCACCCACCTCCTCTTCAAAACAAGAGTAAAAACCTTCCTCTTAATTCTCCACACTCTCCGACTTATCACTGCGGCAATTTAGTTCACACCTGTGCAGTACACAGGGCATTCATTCACTCCCACACACAGCTGAGGAATGACCTTTTCTCTTTCGTAGAAGTTTACCTTTTTCACAGATAGGTTTTGCTATGTTTTAGGATATTAGGACCAGGATGTTGGTAAGGCACTCCACTCAGACTTCAGGTATTCAAACACATGCAGTAAAAAAATTGAAAATGCATGAGAGTGATGAATCTTTTGTGAAATGAAAAGGCAGTTTTAGGGTTTTTTTAAAAACATGCCTACATGAGGGAGATTGTGCGCCAAATCAGAATACACGCAAACCCAGTTTGGTTTGATGCTGTCCCTGACATTCCGGTACTGTGAGCCATACACAGCTCTGGCCAAGCACCTCAGTCCTGGAGTACTGGATTCCTTGCTCACTCACAAGTCTGCTAATGTGCCTCAATCCTGACCCGCACCCTTGCCCCTGCTTTTCCAGTACTGAGACCAGTGGTCGAAGTGGGGGAAAAAAAGTAGGGGAACTGTGGGCGGAGAATCAGAGGGCGGGAATAACCCGTGGATTGGGTCAGTGGGTGGAGTCAGAGGTGTCGCAGAAAGAGCAAAATATCCCAATTTTTAGTATTTGTTTCCCATTTCACTAACCGGTTACAGCTTATTACGTTATTTAATTTAACCAATGGATACACATGTTTATTTAAGGTTTAATATGAGTTATTGACATTAAAATACATTCACAAAGTGGGATACGTTTCCAATCACAGAATGTCCCAAATATCCTTAAAAGTGGAATCGCAAGCCATTTGTCTCCCAGCCATGGAGTTTCTGTCATCAGCACTTCCCCACCCTTTTTCCACAAGAGCAGTTCAAACATGAATGGCAAAATATCCTAGTTTGCAAATGTTTTCCACATAATTATGGCTCTGCCATATTTGCCACATAATACATCATCTGCTGCATAATCTGACGATTTTAACTAATAAATTGTTTATAGCTCAAACGGATCAAAAGTTACAAAAAAATGTGACTTGTGCTGCTGTGAAGTGGAGGGCCCTTTGCAAAGGTTGACTGGTCACCTTTCTTACTGCTGCTGTTGTATGTTCCACTGGTACTGATAAAGAAAAATCTTTGCAGAGACTGTTAACATGTGTAAAAATGTCAAAATAATAGAGTATCAGAAAATGTACAGCACCACTAATACCAGTGTAGGGTGTCAGAGCACTTTACATCACACATATTACACAGAGACAATCAATCATATGTGTGTAAATCACTGTATAGGAAATGTTACATAAGACAAAGGACTACAAGGTGTAGGACTCACATGACAACCATACTAGTAGGCAGCATAGTTTAATAGTGATTGGTCTGGAGAAACACAAACTCAGAATTTAAAACGTAATACCATGGTTGGGGCTTCGCTTTAATAATCAGAATTGATTTCTACCCAAATGAACCCTTTTTTGCAACATTAGGATAATCAAAGACTGGGCAAAAAACATAATGCTCTAATTTATACCTTGCAGTTTGCATGCAGCTCTTGCATGACAGTTAATAGCTCACTGTTCTATGTTAGGATTTTAACTTATTAACTGCAAGTAACAATAGGGTCTCTCTGACAAAAGCAGTAACCCACTGACCTATTTACATTGTGTGCACTTTGTGATCTGCATGGTACATGTTCTTAGCAGCAGGCATATTAACCCTCTGCACTTCCTTTCCATGAGTCATAACGTCCACTAGACAAAACACCATCTCTCTCTACTAAGAACATTAATCACTGGAGTTATCATGACATTTTTATTGTTGCCGAAAATTGTTGGAGGCCAGGAAGGAGGCAGCAAGTGCTTTTAAAACCATATTCTACTTGCAAACACGACGCCCCCACCTGAAGTCAGCGCCAGCCGTGGTCCGTGCAGGTAACAGCGGTGGGGCGGTGGGGCTGGGTAAGGAGGGATTTCGAGGGACAATGCAGAGGAAAAATGAATTATTTATTTAATTTTCCCTCTGCTTGGTCCCTCAAAATCCCCCCTTACCTGGTCCCTCTGCCCCACCGCTGTTTGCACGGACCGCGGCTGGTCAGCACCTGGTGCAGTCGCACTGCCCTAGAGCCACCCTGCTCAAGGGTCCTGTGACTCCAGTGAGAAACACAAGAGGGCCCCTGGTAATGGCGATAGTAAGGAGAAGAAAGCAGGGAAAACACAATAAATCACAACAGACACTTCTCCCAAATCAATACTTTAAAGTCAGGTAATGCATCCAAAAATACACATGTCCCATAGACCAACGATTTTCAAAATTTATTATCAAAAAGTATAAAACATTTTTATAAATAAATTTTTGATATCACATGTATATATCAAAACATTTTTTTAAAAGACATCAACATTGTATATCAATTGTTATGGAGCCCCGTTAAGATGATGAGGAACAGTGAACGTAATGTACACATCAAAACTCAACATAACAGAGGACAACACAAATTCGTCAACACAAATGAACAGAAAAAACAAAAACCGTAAAAGGTCTACCATGGGAATTTGCTCCCTCAGGGAGAGTGGTCTGGTGGACTGGTCATGAAGGCTGAACCTGGTTCCCCAGTACCAAATTCAGCAACTCTGACCATAGTGCCACATCCTCTCCTCCACTGAACACCATACTGCCCCACTGAGAGAAACTTGCACTGCACTGACCCGCTATAAACACCTGGATGTGACTCAATTCAAATTACGCACTAGACAAGAGCAATTGTAGTGTAGCTCCTATTTCCCTAATAGGCTCTGCGCATTGGAATAATATATCCTATAGGTTTGACATAGGACTAAGGTCAGTATGTCCCTATCGAGTATATTAAACTTAATTACTTGTGCCAGCTAGCTCAGAGGCCACTAGAAACTCCTTGACAAACAAGAAGGGAGTAGTTTCTGGCAGCCGCAAAACATGACCACTGTGTTTCCCTTTAGAATCAGAACGTGTCCCAGAGTCGTGGAAACAATAGATAACTATTTCACTCAGCTCAATCGTGCATGCTTAGTTTTCTCCAAGTTACACAGAAAAGAACAGACGGGCGTTTCAATAAAAGATTTATTGAACAGTCTTGTTTCTGATGTAAGTAAAATGTGCTGTTACGATCACAAGACAGTATGCGAGATAAATAATGTACAGTGTGAGCAGTAGAAATAAATAATACTGCGATAGCATTATCTTTTAGTACATATGCCTTTACATAAATAACACAGACTAAAAATGCGAGTACTCATACGATGCGTTTCTAATCTAGTTCTACCCCAATGTACCTAACCTAACCTAGGTGTAGGGAGAGGTATGAAGTAGGTGAAGTATTCTTTACTATGGTATACTAAGAGTATGTTAAGCCTAGTATGCCAAGAGTCCCTCTAGGTTCTTGTCAGCTCCATACCTGAAGAATGAGAGAGGTAGGAATCTCTTTGCCAGACTCGAAATCCAACACCCCGCTAGGGAAGTCAGATCACTGGAAGCTGGACTCTCTGCGTGCAGGGATGACAGCGTCTTCTCAGTGCGTCAGGCCGGGAAACGGGCTCCTCTGAAGTCGAGGTCTCCTCTAGTTTACAAGGGCTAGGGAAGGTATATTTATACCTGAGAGGTACCTCATAATGTTAGTATTGACGTGAGTCGGACAGCGGAAGACGTCATGAATGAACCCCTAAGGAATAATGGTTCATGCATAATATATGAGTCCTTGAAGAAATCAATAGTCCTGGGCTAGGGAAACTCCCGCAGCCTAAGGGTCTGTTCTTCCCGAACTCGTTGTGACGTTAGGGTGGACGGATGTCGGAGACCATGCCTGTATTTGGAGTGCACGGTTTAATGCCTAAATAAGGCCTGGGAATTTATGCCTATATAAGGGCAGGGCGAATTGTGCCTATATAAGGACATGATACTGGAAAGCCCGTTATGGACACCCTAAGAGGAATACAACACCCACTCCACTTTCGTGTGTACGATAATACTAATATGCTAAACATTTATAATGCTAAACATTAAATGGAGTACCGCACATTTAAAAATATTTCTTAAAATCATTAAAAAACATAATATAAAATGCAAAAGGTACTGTACATTTGAAGCAAATGCTTATCATTTCAGGCATAAAGTTCGAAAATAAATGCAATTGGAATGAAATAAGCAGTAGTATTTACATGTGACAGAAAATGATCGATAAGTTCTTCAAAAATCAAAGTCATTTCATGTCATGAAAATTAATGAACTGTTTTAGACACATAAGATGACTAAGTGTCCTTGGAAGTACCGTGAAGTTTGTACTATAAGGTTAGTTCTACTTTAAGCAGATTGAAGTGCCTTTTTCGTTCGAAAAATGGGAAAAAGTTCAATTTTGGTAGAGTTCCAAGTTTTTGTAGAATGAAGGCCAAATTGTTACTGCATCTCTGGTACACTGTATGCTGAATCAGAGTCAGTTTACGGGTCTGGTGTAAACATGAGATCTATTTCTATAGACAAAACATCATCCACTGAAGTTGGTGTCAGTTGGAACACCTCGTGAAGTAGATTAATCGCACAGAGATGTGAAGCATCGCTTTCAGCATTGGTCACCGCAGCAATGTTCGCGTCCGTTGTTACCTGTGTGCCTGTAGATCTTTCTCGTACCTCAGCAGCAGCCGGAAGCGTCTGTGAGATCTCAATGAATGCTGACATCAGGATTGGTAGCCTCTGGGGACAACACAGAGCATGGGCCGTTATCAGGTCCAGCAGAGTATCGATATCCGTTGGCGTATCCGATGGATATGTTAGACAGGTGTCCAACACGCATTCTACACCGCATAGTAGGCATCGTAGAACAGGTAAGATGCAATCTTGCCAGATTTGTCTGAATGACAGGAACCACGTGGTATTAAGGTCCCGTAGACGATTTATGCCCAAAAGCTGTACTATTTGCTCACGGCACTTTCGTTCAAGGAGAGCTTTCTCCATTTCGCTCGGAGTGATGTCGGCGAATAGGCTGGCCATAGCGCAATAGCAGGAAGAGAAATAGAATTCCGGCAACAAGTGCTAGAATTAATGGGATGCCACCAAACACCGAATGTGCAAAGTTCGGGATGATTCCGAGTATTGCCTGGAAAGGTGCTAACAGACAGGAGCAGATGCTCTTAAATACATGTACAATTCCGGTTGTATCAGACATATTGAAGATACGTCCTATCATTTCTACGAAATGTATAGGGCAGTTTGTACGTATTAAAGTCTGTATCTCAGCCGAAGTCCTTGCTACTTGTAGATCATAGGTTTCTTTGGCCGAGGTCAAAGGCACTGTTTGCTGTAAAAGCATGGCTTTCATTCTGCTCAAAGTATCAAATCTTATAAAAAGAGACGTTCAGCGAAGGCCATAGAGGCGACTCCCTGACTGTGTCTATTGGGGCAAACAATACTTACATACAGCAAGTGACCCTGGAGTTGACCGTTACTAGATATGGGATGCCTGGCAACATGCCACAGCAACTTTGATCATTCAACATGAGGTAACTCCCATTAGAAAGTTGTCCAAACGTTGGATTAATCACAGCAGCTGGTGTACCCTGCTGATGGCAAGACAAATTTGCCACAGAACCATTACAAGCCCCGTGTAAGGAAATGTCCTGACATATAAGCGAACCGCTTAGTGCACGTTTACAGTTTGTACCGCTCAAAAACACTTCACGATCCCCACTCCAACATCTATATGTATACGGTAAATCCCAAGATGTCTTAATGTATTCCTTACCCAACCTTTCATATTTGCCTGCTTGCATTTGTTTGAGGCAATACTGAAACTGAAAAGTAGTCACAGGTAGTGTGATTTTGCCATGAATAAGCCATTCTGTAGCTGGTTTTTCTGCCACTGTGAATGGTAACTTTTCCAGTTTTTCAATGCTCAGCACTGTATACCTTGCTCCTCTTTGTGCCAGTTCGATCTGTTTATCAGTGAGATTGTATTCTGCCGATGTGTTGATAAAACGCCAAGGCACATAGCCCGCTCGCAAAGATTGCAGCGTCCAGCTTAATAACACAATAGAACGTAATTGAGATTGGCCTTGTTGTAACATCGCCAAATCTTGTTCCAGTATGTCGATAGCAGAGGATACAATGCCGTCCAGTGAATATATTCTGGAGGACAAAGTTGTTAACCCATTGTCGACCACAGAGAGTGTTTTCTCAAAATTAATACGATCAAGTTCACGTATTCGTTCTGCGGCCTCTATCTGTGACACCTTCCATGCTTCATTATAGGCAGCATAAATGCCGGCATATATGAAACGTTTTTGACGCGGTTTTCTTGGTCCAAGCAAGAATTCCCTAAGGTCTGCATCCTTTTTAAGTAAGGTTAAGTGTTGTTTCACATCCTGTAGTGTAGACTTATGCAGCCAATCGAGGCATAATTTTCCTACACTGTATGTTGTTACTACCCCCGGATGTTGTCTTTGGACATATCTTGGGTCTGGCCTATTAATAGTAAAGCCCTGAGTTTTATTCAGGAATCTTTCCTGACAGTTATTCGTGTCTGTGGGCCAGATCAACCATTTTTTCCAATCAGGATTAGATCTGTTGAGTTGTAGTATTTTGTCAACTGTAACCGCTGCCTGTGTATTGTTATCACGTGTAGGTGTTGGTACAGAAGGATTTTTCATCTCTTTGATCTTGGCTAATCCAAGACAAGACGTTTGTTGGATGGTTTCATTCAAAAACATTATTTGTTCAGGGATGATACAGGCTCTAAATAAAGCTTCTATCCCCTGCACTTGCCAATCTTTAGTACCCCAGACAGTTTTTGTTTCTATTGTATCTTTCCATAAGTCGAAACCCTGTCTAGACAGTTGGGCAATAAAGGCTGCAGAGTAAATCTGTTTTGTATTAGTTAACATAATTTTCAGTCCTGTATTGTTTACATTTCTAAAGTAAAATGTTTCTGGGTCAGATGTATTGTAACCTGAAAAATATGGAAATTTACTAGCAAATGTTTTTGAACTACCTTTAGGTGGTGTAGGACAATGTTCCCATTGGTTAAACATAAACACATTTCTTGGATATGCAGATTTATGCAAATAATGATGACCATAGTGGTTATAACAATACAGTTGTTCATAGTCTGATGAACCCTCTAAATATTCATTTTTAGAAAATGCAGCAGATTTTTCTAGGTCAAACATTATATCGTTGACAGTCTCAAAGTCCCAATCATCAGAATAGGTACTGGAACAAATTAGATCACTTAGTGAAATTTTAAACAAATGTGGAATGTTCAATTGTTCCGTCGGACCGAAGATATCAAAATCTGTTTTGTCCCAGCTGTGATGTTCACTGATGACAAGTCTCTTGCTTCACGATGGGAAGATTTATGAGGTTTCAAAAGTACGTTCACGTCTTTTCCTTCAGTGTTCACATGGATGTATCTGCCACTTATAAGCACGCTCACAGTTGTAACCAAGGCTAGCCAGAGCAGGAAAACAAAAAGTCCAGATATAATCCAGAGTTCAATCCATGGAGAAACCAAATAAGTCCTTTTCAGAAAGTGAAGAAAGTCTTGTACTTGCTGCTTGAATTTGAATGAGGCTGGCGTCGTTTCAGGTTCGCTGGGATCCTCAGAAAACATATCAAAGTTAATGAAATAGCCAGAAGCAGTTCTATCAATTGTTGGAATTGCATCAGGATTTGTAGAAATCACTGGAACCAGTCGATCACTTGCTACGTTGGTGTAGACAGGTGTATTTGGACTAACTGTTACTTGGTGTTCAAGAGGGATGAGTTCCATAGCATTGTTGCTTAGTCCTTCATCTGTTACTGCTGAATTCTCGATGGTTATCAGTCTTTCAGTCTGAACCTCTTGGATAGTAGCGAGAGGAGTGCGTCTGCTACTAGGTCGGAGTCCACGAGGCCTACTATTTAGTATTGGCCACATACTGTGGTTTGATGAGGTCGATGGACACAAATCTTTTCTCCTTTCTTCCAGCAAGGGGCGGCAGAAGTACTGTTCTTGTTCCTTGAACTGCTAGGACAGGTACTGGTTGTCTGTAAGAAGGTCCAAATTCCTTCTTGTCCGCAATCTTTTCTCTGACTAGATCCCCAACTATTGGAATCCAGACAGGCCTTGCTGGGACTGCCGATTTTTCCCCAGTGGTGGTTGGCTGTAGGAATACGTTGCTTTGTTTCGTTCTTAACTGATTTAGTTCCTGTAAAACAGCCAAACGATCTTTGATATCAAACGGTTTATTTTCCACCACTGTACCACGTGTGCAAGGTCTGGTACCCACATTCTTGTCCCAAATAGGACCTCATATGGAGTGACCCACCCTAGAGAACTTCTTGGCAGATTGTTCAATGAGCGTTGGACCCCATTAAGGTGTTTGACCCACCCATCACCCGAACCTAATACCCTAGCTGTTATAGACTGCTTTATGTCCCGGTTTTTCCTTTCCACAACCGAATTTCCCTCAGGATGGAATGGAGAGGAGTACCGCAATGCAACGCCCAGACTGGCCATGGCTTCTTTGTAAGCCCGAGAGCTAAACGCAGGACCCTGGTCAGAATGTAGTGTGCCTATTGCATATGTGCCGATAAAGACTCGCAAATCTTTTATAACAGTTCGAGCGTCAGCCGAGCGCTGAGGCCATATCCATAGGAACCTAGAGCATGAATCCACTACAACCATGATATATTTATAGTTACCGTCCCTTTGCAAGGGACCGCAGTGGTCCAGGTAAACACAAGCTAATGGTTTGTCTGAAATTAACAGGGTGTGTCTGCGCGGGACGTTTCACTGTTGAGACTTTCATCTGTTGGCAAATATCACATTCTAAAACATAGTTTTTAGTTTGTTTCCGAATGCCAGTCCACCAATATCTTTGCTTGAGTAAAGATACTGTCCCTGAAACACCTGCATGGGCAGAAGCTATCCCTTCGTGTGCTGCTAGGATTAGTCCTAATCTGCGTTCCTTGTTTGGAATTACCCTATCCCCCACTCCAGGGATTCGAGCAAAAGGAACGTTGTTCGCATCAATTACATAAGAGTACTTGAGTGGAAACTTTTTAGGTAATGCTGCACTGCTGCCTTTGCCTGAAGCATTGACAGCCAACATTATCTCACCGTCTATTTTTGTTTTTGAACGAATGATCGCAGCTACGGAAGCCGTCTGCACAGCCCCCTTTGCGGCATCATCAGCCAATGAATTCCCTGCAACGTGAACGCCATCACGTTGATGACTCAGTGTGTGGATCACGTGAGTCTTTGGTAGTTCGTTTTTCAACTGAACTACTTGTTCCCAAAGCATTTTGTGCTTTATTGTGCCACCTTTCGCATCTTTGAAACAATTTTCAAGCCAGTTTTGTATATATTCATTATACGACTGAACACAGTAAAAGGAATCGCACACTATTAGTGTGGGGAATTCTCGATCTGTACTTTCAAGTGCCAGTTTGAATGCTTGTAGTTCAGCTCGCTGAGCTGTACAATCTCCTAGAGACTGGGTTTTTGTGACCATAGGTCTAAAGATGCCATTTCGCATGCGACCTTTAACGATTGCACACGCTGCACTGTAAGCTTGCTTACTCCCTGTTGCTGGTTGAGCCGATCCGTCAGTGTAAATTATGAATTCGTACTGATCGAGAGGCAGAATTTCAGTAGGCAGAGGACATTCTTGTTCATATTGCAGGAATGCTTGTGTTTTTAAATCTGGATCAAAAACATATTCAACATCTGTTGCAGCAAGAGAATTAACCCATTGTATCCATCTTGGATGTAATGCTTTAGCATTTGGAATGCTTGCTTTTGTGACCGCTTCTAAAGCCGGTACCGGGGTTACGACAATAATGCGTTTCCCTTGGGCTAAGGCTCTTTCTTTTGCTACAGCGGTTTGAACTGCTGTTAGAATTTTTTCAGTTGAACTGAAGCGCATGTCCGCTTGTGTGTACAAATGAGATTTGTATGCGATTGGTATTTTCTCACCCTCATTGAAGGTTAAGTATGTGAATCCACATTGACCCGAAATTATTGCGTTGACTTACGCGTGTTTGTATGTGATTTGTTGCTAACATGTTAGCCTGAAGTGAACGCAAGATTTCTGTGTGTTCTTGTGTCCAGTTTCTGATCGAAAAATCAGGTTTGATTAATGCGTAGAGAGGTTTAACCCTTTCTGCGTAATTTAGAATGTATGTTCTTCCAAAATTTAGGAAACCCAGGATGGATTGTAAGTTTTTTTGCGTTTTTGGAGGTTGGAGCAGCGCACATTTTTCTAAAAAGTTAGCTGCCAAGCTCTTGCCTTCACTTGAAAGCTCATATCCTAGAAATAGGACATTGAGATGGGCAATTCTGGACTTTTTAAAGTTGAATTTGTAGCCCTCAGAGGCGAAGCCCAGTATAATGGTGCTCACCCTGTTCAAGTGTTTGTCCAGGTCATCGTCTGTCAGATAAATGTCATCGACATAGGACAATGCCTCATTGTCATAAATTTGTAGTAACTCCGTTACCCTAGCTGAGAATAAACCTGGGCTGTTCTTGAACCCTTGTGGGAGTCGACAAAAGTGACGCTGGGCCCCCATTATGGAATATGCTGTTAAGTACCTGCTTTCAGGTGCTATGTTTTGACAAAAGAAACCATTTGAGATATCTAATGTTGTTTTATATTTTTTACGCACAATGTCATTCATTAATGCTGTGCTATGTGCATTTTGCAATGCAAAAGTTTTAGAACAAGTGTTTAGGTGTCTGTAATCCAAAACTAGACGATATGTATTGTCTGGTTTGGAGACAGGAAACAAAGGATTGTTCATTGAGGAGGTGCATATTTCAATCACCCCTTGATATTCAAGTTGATCTAAGATCTCCCTGACCTGTTTTTTAGTTTCTTGCTTTATTGGGTACTGCCGTTGTGCAGTTGGTTCATGTTTCAGATGTATTTTATGGTGAGGTGAGTCCTCATCCCATCCTACATGATTTTTATATAATGCTGGGGCCTGGGCTACTGCCCATTTCCTGGCATATATATATTTTAGGTGAATTGGAATATGGTTAGAGAAGGCAGGCATAATAATGTCCTCGCCATGTGGGCACTCCCTGACAAATTGTGGTAGCCAGTCTTTTCTGCTAGAAGTATGTCATAGCCCTTTGATAGTCTTTCCCAAAAAAGTGCTTTCACCTGTCTAGGTTTGTCTCCCTCCATCCGGAGAGTTATTTCATATAACTTTTGGGGAGTACTAACCCTGGTGTCTACAGTCTCTACTTTAATGTACTCATTCAAGTCCACTATCTCCAGAAGTTCCTTCAGGTTCTGGCGAGCTATTGTGACTTCTGCTGCACTGTCCAGCATTGTCTGAGCCCATTCTCCGTTCTTGAGTTGTGTTCTCAGTATTCTCGGCATGTCTAATCTTTAGAGCTGCTACTTTCTTTTTGGAGAATTGAGGTTTTGCTTTAGTTTTTGGAGCGTGTTTGTCGTCTTTCGATTTCACGCGTTCTTCTCTATGTTCCGATCGTCCTCTTCTTTCCGAAGTCTGTGATGAGATCTGAAAGGGACGAGAGGAACGTGTATCAGTATCTTGATACCTGTCAGGTTTTCTCAAATTATCCCTATTCCTGAGGTTATACCTCCTTTCAGAGGGCTCCTTTTGAGGAGACCTACCTCGGGATTGAGAACGTTTCTCATTTGAATTTTGTTTATTAGTCTCCCACTTCTTTTTAGAAGATGTAGGAGTTTGTTTAATAGAGTCCTTCTCAGGACTTTCAGATAGCTTCGTCTTCACTGGTCTTCCACCCAAACTATCTCTGCCTAATTCTGCATAAGATTGTTCAATTATTCTGGGTAGCTCAGTTTGATGTTCTGTAACATCAAATTCCCTCAATTTTTGGCGGATCGCCACTGCTGCTGCCTCCCCTTTAATATTAGATAATATTATTGTTGAGACCTGGTCGAAATTTTTCAGTAACTTCATACCTAAATTTAGAGCAGGCTCTGCCCCGTATTCGTTTTGAATTTGTTTCAGGACATCAGGTATTACCGCAATTGACGGAATGCCATGTGTTTTAGTATAGATGGCAGCAAAGACTGAGCCCCATGTGGTACAGTCTTCCAGTTGTGGTGTGATCCCCATTGGTAAACTGATTGTTAGGATTCTGTGTTTCTCATACGGGCTAGTATTTGGAAATACTGCTTCGATTTGAGTAATTTTTTGAGCTATCCAGAATGGAATTTGCTCACGTTTTGTGGGCATTTTACCCATGACTGCGTATAGAGTCTGTGGTGTAATTTTTAGTGTATTCCCCTGTTGAGGAGTTTGATTTGGAAGTGTTAATGGTTGATGGACTGTAAAAGTCTGCATGACATATTGGACCAATTGTCTGTAAATTTTTATTAACTCTGTGAGTTGAGTAAGTAGTTCCTCGTCTGACATTTCCTCAATGTCAGGATGAGGAGTGTAGCCGGCTAAAATCGGCCATGTTGCTCCTGGTCTACCTAGTGGACCGAGCCTGGTAATGTTTCTATGATGTTTTAGGGCGCCTTTAAACCAGAGCTGATGCTCCTGGTATGTTAATGGAATTTCAATATCCTCGAAAGGAATGTATTCCTCTGGTGGATCATCTTCTTTGTAGAAGTGAAACGTGTGTGTTACTGAATTTGATTCAGGAAATATTACCCATGAATAGAATACCTCTGTCTGAAAGGATTCATGTGCCTCTATCACGAAAACTGCTCTACCTCCTCTTGGTGGTAGGCCATGTTTTACGAGTTTTAGAGTGATGGCTCTTCTTAAGTTTTGAGGGATGTCTATAACACCCTCCTCGGTTTCAATAAACCTGTAATGTTAAAAGTTGCTGCTTGGGCTGGATCAGCCACAGCTCCACCGTTTCTGGTCTCAGTGTCGGAGTCAGGCATTTTGTTGTTTGAAAAATGTAGAACAAGTTTCAAGGAAACAAAGATAAGGTGCACAATATTTTGGAACACTGTATCCTTCAACGTTGAGCAAACCAAACCGCTAATATATAGGGTGTTTCCCTATGTAGCCGCGGTGGATACTTAACCCTGCCCACTCCAGACGTCTTTTGGAGTATATGGGTAGGGGTCTCTGAGAGAAAAAGGCACGGCTGAGTTACTCAGTATCTAACGTTGAATTACCGCCTTACCAAACCGTTGGGCGCCATGTAGTGTAGCTCCTATTTCCCTAATAGGCTCTGCGCATTGGAATAATATATCCTATATGTTTGACCTAGGACTAAGGTCAGTATGTCCCTATCGAGTATATTAAACTTAATTACTTGTGCCAGCTAGCTCAGAGGCCACTAGAAACTCCTTGACAAACAAGAAGGAGTAGTTTCTGGCAGCCGCAAAACATGACCACTGTGTTTCCCTTTAGAATCAGAACGTGTCCCAGAGTCGTGGAAACAATAGATAACTATTTCACTCAGCTCAATCGTGCATGCTTAGTTTTCTCCAAGTTACACAGAAAAGAACAGACGGGCGTTTAAATAAAAGATTTATTGAACAGTCTTGTTTCTGATGTAAGTAAAATGTGCTGTTACGATCACAAGACAGTATGCAAGATAAATAATGTACAGTGTGAGCAGTAGAAATAAATAATACTGCGATAGCATTATCTTTTAGTACATATGCCTTTACATAAATAACACAGACTAAAAATGCGAGTACTCATACAATGCGTTTCTAATCTAGTTCTACCCCAATGTACCTAACCTAACCTAGGTGTAGGGAGAGGTATGAAGTAGGTGAAGTATTCCTTATTATGGTATACTAAGAGTATGTTAAGCCTAGTATGCCAAGAGTCCCTCTAGGTTCTTGTCAGCTCCATACCTGAAGAATGAGAGAGGTAGGAATCTCTTTGCCAGACTCGAACTCCAACACCCCGCAAGGGAAGTCAGATCACTGGAAGCTGGACTCTCTGCGTGCAGGGATGACAGCGTCTTCTCAGTGCGTCAGGCCGGGAAACGGGCTCCTCTGAAGTCGAGGTCTCCTCTAGTTTACAAGGGCTAGGGAAGGTATATTTATACCTGAGAGGTACCTCATAATGTTAGTATTGACTTGAGTCGGACAGCGGAAGACGTCATGAATGAACCCCTAAGGAATAATGGTTCATGCATAATATATGAGTCCTTGAAGAAATCAATAGTCCTGGGCTAGGGAAACTCCCGCAGCCTAAGGGTCTGTTCTTCCCGAACTCGTTGTGACGTTAGGGTGGACGGATGTCGGAGACCATGCCTGTATTTGGAGTGCACGGTTTAATGCCTAAATAAGGCCTGGGAATTTATGCCTATATAAGGGCAGGGCGAATTGTGCCTATATAAGGACATGATACTGGAAAGCCCGTTATGGACACCCTAAGAGGAATACAACACAATATGCTGCCTAAAAAAAAATTAACAACATCCTAGAAAAAGCAAACACTCATAGGGAATGCAAGATTAAGTAAAGCATGTGAAATGTAAGCAGGAACAACATGGTTACCTTTTTCCTTTTACACTCACTATTCAGAAATTAGTGAGTGCTTTTGCCTGAAAAGTTAAGGTCATGACTACAGGGCCCAGAGGGGACCCGTTTCAATGCCCAGTGCTTATGTCCTTACAAAACATAAGCAGTATTTAAAAAGACCACATTTGTGAACACACAGCCGTTGTACACATTTTGTTTTCCAATTCACACATCAAGCAGGTATTTCAGTACCTCCAGGAATAGTGCATTTTCCCACCCAGGGAAAGCAATGTTGTTCAAAGAGAGACGAGAAAACAAAAGTAGCGCTTCACTGGCAAACACTGTTAAGTGGCGCTAATGTGTTTAGGTGTGAATAAATCAATCTGGCCACCTTGCAACCACTCTGTCTTACTTTAGTTAGTTAGTTAATTTTCATATTTTGAATGTTTTATTTCTCTCCACCACGAGGCTGCTCTTAGAAATTGAAAAATGTCAGAAAAAGAGACGTTTCCAGCAAAAGTGTTTTTCTTTTTTGGATCCATTTCACAGGGGAGCAAATAAACGAAAGGAGGAAAGAGAAGGTAATACCTGTTTCTTGAAGTCTCGGTTTTCACTAAATGAGGAGGAGCAAGACAGAAAGAGAGGGAAGAGGGGGAACAAAGAGGGGGGGGGCAGCTGCCAGCGACAGGAGAACTGGACACTATCCTTGTCTTCTCTGGGCACGAAGGAAAAGACAGAGTCCTTTTCCTTCTCTGCCAGTTCCGCCCGTCCCCAAAAGCCGAGCCTTAACTATCAGCCTTGGTGATTTCTGCCGTCCGGGAAGCATGTTTAAAATAAGAAAGTAGGGGAACGGACTCTATGAAATGAAAGAAGTAGGGGTACGCCGTGCCCTGCCGATCCCGCCCACTTCGACCACTGACTGAGACCCACAAACAACCCCGCAGGTGTACACCAGTTCTGACCCGTTACCCTCTCTATTGTCATAGAAGCACAAACTGTGGCTGCCCGCGGCGCACGCAGTGGGCCCCTTAAGAGGCCGTCCCCCTTAGTGCCGCTTCAGGCACCTCCTCGCGCCTTGTCTCTGGGACCCCCTCCTCTTGGAGTGCTCCCCCTCGGGTCTGGTGCCACTCCGGCATCATTTCCGGTGCACGGTGGGCTGGCGACAGGTATTTACACCTGCCCCCACCCACTGGCCACCCTCTTTGTCCCCCGCTGGACACGCTGTCCAGGCTCGCCGGGTCGCCGACATCGCGGGCCTCGAAGTAGGCAGTGAGTGCGGTCCGTGACGAGCCAGGAGGGGCCTTTGTCTGGGACGGCCAGCCTCCTTGTTGTTGGCAGTCCGGGGGTTGAGGCTGCCTGGGGTCCCTGGCCTGTTAGGGTGAGGAAGTTGGGGCCGGGCCGGTGGCTGCAGCCGCCGGTGTGTCGCCTGTTTTCCCGGCGTGCGAGGGGACAAGAGAGCTGCATGCTGTTCACGCTCATGTTTTGGGGGCCCGATGGGTTCCCTGGAGGCTAGGGCGGTCTGCTGAGGGTCAGCTGGTGCCCCGTGAGGGAGGTATCAGCGTTGTTGCTTGCCTTGAGGGGGGGGCAGAGCCAGAAGTTATGCGGCCAATCAGAGGCGCCCTCCCCAGAACCGTTGCTTTTCTTGACATTCATATTCTTTGGGAAGTGCGGCTGTCTGCGGCGCACGTGGAGCTGTGTCTGCGGTTTGCGGGCCAGTATCTGGGCCGACGGTTTCCCACGTCTGGGTGTCCAGGGGCACGCCTGGCCGGGCATTGTATTTGGGAACAATTTGAGCGCGTGCTTGTCGTCCGGGAGCGGCACCTCCGAGGCAGGGCTTTGCCGGTTTGGCGTGGGCCCTTCTGGGGTCTCCTTTTGAAAAGGCTCAGGGCACGATGTGGCGTGGTGTTTCTATGTCCCCAAGCCCTGTAATGTGTGGGTTGCGGGGTGGGAGAGTCATACCCTGACGAGTGCCCCACCCAACAGAAACATAATGAGACTCGCATTTCCTACACCCCTTCCTGTAATGATACTCCACTCTGGTATTCAGGTTAAGAGTATTTATTTAAGAGCAAGCAGGTACATCCATCCAACAGCAAGGCTTCTCTCTAACTGCTGCAGCCTAGCTCTAGAACACACAGAGGCATACAGCATCAGTCACCATAGCAATGGTTACCATGATAGCTGTGATGCCACATCTCCTCTCTTTAATCAACCAATATAAAGTAGAACAAATAAATATATGAGAAAAGTATATTCCTAAAGATATTCAGCAGAAATTAAGAATTAGTAATGTGGAAATGCCAAGAATTAGAATGCAAGAAAATCAATATGCAAAAGAGTACATAGGATACATAGCGGAGCTCTACCCCTTCCTTTGCAAAAACAAAGAATAGTTACATAGCATAGCTTCTATATTTCATCGGTAATCTTATCGCTCTACCAACACGTGTCATCTTCCCTGAGCTACAGGGAGGTTGTACAGCGTCATTAGGATCAACCCTGACAGATTGAGGATGGAAACCTTTTTGATTAGTAACAGTGGTGTCAGTGACTTCATCCCACATCCAACTCAATGAGGAAGAAGGTTTCTCTGCTTTTTTATTGTGGCTAAAATTGCCACACTTAGCCTGTTGTAATGCCAAACTTTTCCATAACTCAACTTGGCAGACTTTGAGTAAGGTTCAATTACTTGCAATGGTGCCAAGTATTTACTCTGTCCCTTTTTTACCTTAGAAGCGAGTTTCACCTTGACCCAATCACCTTCCTTCAGGTTAATGTCACAGGTGTTGTGTGTTTTGTCAAAATGGGCTTTGCAGGTTTCATGCATTTTTCTTAAGTTAGATCTGACCAAAGCGGGTGACCATTTACCACATGTCTTCATGGTGTTCCAAGCAACATTGTCTTTCGTAAAGGGTTCTCTGCCTCGTAATATTCTGAATGGACTATAACCAGTACCTGTGGGTGTGATTCTGTAGGCCCACAGTGTGCTTAAAAGTCCCTTTTCCCTATTTTTACCTGCATTCAATGATGCTTGTACACTACCCATTAAGACTCTGTTAAACCTTTCTACAATACCATTCCCTGCTGGATGATATACAGGGGTTTTCTTCCCACAAATTCCATTTCTTTCCAAGAATTTTATGTATTTTTCAGATGAGAATTGTGGTCCATTGTCACTTAGAATGTTCTTGGGAATCCCTTCTCGCAGAAACACACTCTCCAAAAATTTGATGACTTGTTTCGTGTCAAAGTTTTCAGTGATCTCAATCTCTGGCCACTTTGAGTAATCATCGATGACTACAAGAATGTGCTTTTGATGGCCTTCTTCATCATCGATGGGACCTAACCAATCAATACTGAGATTTTCCCAAGGACGATCAGGAAGAAGTCTGGTGCCAATGGTGGGTCTGAGTACCCGTTGGGTTTTATCAACATCCTGACAAATAGAACATTGTTTAACAAATTTTTCTGTATCTCTGTCCATACCTGGCCACCAATATGACATTTTGATCCTGGCTTTTAACTTTAGGATGCCAAGATGACCTTCATGATTTAATTCCAAGACTTTGGATCGTAATGTTGTGGGAACAACAATTCTCTCTCCTCTACAAATGTAACCAGAATTGTCAATAGATAGTTCATTTTGTATTTCCCACATAGCTCTTAAATCTCCTTGACTTTCATTTTTGCTGGGCCATCCTTGGGTGATGAAGGATGCCGCTTTACACAATACCTCGTCATGTGAATACTCAGTGTCCCATTCATCCTTGGTGATAGCATTAGTATTGCCATATACTGCAGCCACGTTGAAGTCATCCCAGTCAGTTTGTTCAGAAGTTTCATATGGTAAGGGAGGTCTACTGAGGTAGTCCTCTACCTGATTTCTTTTCCCAGGTAGGTATTCAACTTCATAATTGAAGTCCAAGAGTTTCAAGTTCATTTTGGCTATTCTTGGAGTGGCTTTGAGTACACCTTCTGAGGTTAACACTTTAAGTAATGGTTTATGGTCGGTACGGAGAATGAATTTAGTGCCCCACACAAAAACTTTCCATCGACCATACAGTGGCTAGCATTTCTTTTTCTATCACCGAGTATTTTTCTTCTGTCGGTGATAGTGAACGAGAAGCAAAGGCGATGGTCACTTCTTCACCTCTGTCATTGATTTGAGATAGTACTGCTCCTAAGCTTTTGCCACTCGCATCAGTGGTGATAATACTTCGCGCAAGATTGTCAAAAGCTTGGAGAGGAAAAGCAGAAATAAGATCACTTTTTATTTTTATAAAGTCACTTTCAAGTTCCTCATTCCAGAGAAATTCTTGTTTTACCTTTATTGTATCTCAACATGGTATCTTGGCAACATGTTCAGCATTCCTTCCATGGTAACCAGGATGCTTTGTTCTGAGTTGACCAGGGAGAGGAGAGCTGGCAGTTGCAGAGAGTATATCAAGGAGTTAGGCTCAGAGAAACCTGTCACAAACAAGGTGTGTACTGTAGTCAAAAAGAAGGAAAGTAATAGTAAAACCACTTCCATAGCTAAAAATAACAAAGTATGTTACAGATGTGGTAGCATGAGACACACAGCTGATTCTGATAAATGTTTTGCAGTCAAAGAGAAATGTTACAAATGCAAAAAGATTGGTCACTTAGCACGCATGTGCAAAGCTGGATCATTACCTAATACAAAATGGAAGCCACCTGTGAATACTATTAGAGAAAATAGTGAGGAAGACAATTCTGACAATGACGGAGAAGTTGAAGTAATGGTTATTTGCGATAATGTTATAAATGATGTGTCTGAGGGTTACAACCCACCCAAATGTGACTTAGGCATTGATGGGACTAAGACAACCGTGTGGGCAGATTCTTGCTCCCCTTATACTATTATAGATAAGAACACGTGGGAGAAGGTAGGAAGTCACCGGTTGAGTCTGCCTGATGTGGAACCAGTTGGGTATTGTGGGGTTAAACTTCCATTATTAGTTTTTTTCAAGTGCACCTTGTCCCACAAAGGAAAGGTAGCTACCAGCAAGGTGTATGTAGTAGAAAAAGGAAGAGCATTGCTTGGATGGTGTGAACAAAAAATGTTGAGTATCACTCTAGATCCTAACCACCCACAACAAGTACTAGCCACTGAAGATGCTGAGACAATTAAATGGAGCACTAAGTTCCCTAAATTATTTGAAGAAAAATTAGGTTGCTTAGAAAAATTTGAACACCACATTGTACTTAAGCACAATAACGTTCCGTGTGTGCACAAAGCAAGGAGTGTGCCTTTTACGCTTAGAGAGAAGTTGAAATCAGAATTACAAAGGTTATGCAAGGCACAAGTTATTGAACCCATTGAGTCGTCTGAATGGATCAGTACGTTGTATTTGGCACAAAAACTGGACGGCAACTTACGCATGTGTATTGACTTGAGAGACCTCAATCGTAATATTCTAGTCGATAGATACCCATTACCCCACATCAATGAAATGGTATCTTCTGTAAATAATACTAAATACTTTCATTGATCGACCTGTCTAATGCATACCATCAGATCAAATTGCATTCCTCCTCAAGACACCTTACTTCCTTCATCACATCGGAAGGAGCCTTCCAGTTCATCAGAATCCCTTTCGGTCTGGCATCCGCCTCGGCGGTTTTCCAAAGAGTAATGAGTAGAATATTGGTGGGGTTACCTAATGTCCTGGTGTTCCAAGACGATGTATTGGTGTGGGGGTCCAATCGTATTGAACATGACTCAATGTTAACAAAAACATTGGAGAAATTGCAAAATGCAGGATTAACGGTTGGAGTTAAGAAGTGTAGATTTGGTGTTAAGCAAATTGATTATTTTGGGCACACCTTATCCAGGGATGGAGTTAAACCTAAAAAGAAATTACTGGATGCCATCACAAATGCTCCGTCACCACAAGACAAAGAACAATTACGCTCTTTTCTGGGTCTTGCGGAATTTTATTCCAAATTTGTTTAGCATTTTGCTGACAAAGTTCACAGACTCAGAATTTTAATGAAAAAAGGGGTCAAATTTGACTGGACGGATGAATGTCAAAGGGATTTTAATTCCATCAAGGAACAAATTGTTAAGGCAGTTTCTTTGAAACCATTCAATCCTTCTCATCAGAGCATAATTGTAGTGGATGCTAGTGCTTATGGCCTAGGAGCAGTATTGATGCAAAAGCACTTGGGACATGAGCGGGTAGTAGCATTCGCATCCCGTACCCTCAAGGGTGCGGAAGCTACTTACTCGGTGATAGAAAAGGAAGCACTTGCATGCTGGTGGGGAGTAAACTATTTCAAGAATTACATATGGGGTACACGTTTTGAAATTAGATCTGACCACAGACCGCTTATAGAGTTGTTTACCACTAGAGGAGCTGCAAAGGCAACACCCAGGATTGCCAAATGGCTATTCAGGCTTCAAGGATATGATTTTTCACTGCAATATGTTCCTGGCATTCGTAATGTTAATGCCGATTGTTTATCACGCTTACCATTGGAATGTGATGATGATGACGTAGACTCCAATGATGATTGTGTGGTAGCAAGTGTAGTTGAGTCGTGTGAAGGTGCTATATCATGCGATGAGTGGAAAGAAGCTGTAACAAATGACACTATTTTCAAGGAACTAATTGTTGATTTGTCTAATCCATCTGGCTCTAATTGTATTCTCAAGAGGAAATTTGGAGAGTATTGGACAGTATGGACGGAACTTTCTGTTGTGGATGGTGTGTTACGTAGAAGTGGTAGATTGGTGGTTCCGGGAAGTTTGCAGAATAGACTACTTAAATTATTGCATGAAGGACATGGTGGTATGTCCGCAATGAAGAGAAAAGCCAGAGAAACCTTTTGGTGGCCAGGGATGGACAAAAACATAGAGGAACATGTACGTGGATGCATGGAATTCATGTGCTGTGACAAAACTCATAGGGTAGAGGAATCACCTATCTCCTCAACTAATTTTCCTAGTAGACCATGGGAAAAGGTAGCCATGGACATTTGTGGTCCATTTTCAGCCAAAGGAATAGTTAACAAGTACGCATTAGTGTTAATTGATTACCACTCCAAATGGCCGGAAGTGGCATTTACGGGGGACATTAAAGCATATAAATCATTAAAATTTGTGACCAAATTTTTCGTAGAGAAGGATGTCCAGATATATTAATCATGGACAATGGTCCACAGTTTATTTCTAATGAATTTAAGACATATCTTACCAGTATGGGTATTATTCACCACACCACAGCTGTTTACAATCCCAGGGAAAATGGTCTCGTGGAGAGATTTAACAGAGCCTTAAAAGAGTGTACAATTGTCTGAAGAGTGTGGTGGAGATTGTAAAGAGGCAGTGAAGGAAATGTTGTGGAGCTATCGTACCACACCTCATTCTGTCACTAAGGAGTCCCCGTTTAAACTCCTCAAAGGTAGGCAACCTGGCACGAAGGCTACTCCTGGGTGGATGTTTAAAAACTTCTCACGACCTGTTTGCAAGGGGGGTTTGGAGAGTAGAGTAAAGAAATATCAAGACAAATATGTGCACAGGCACAACGACAGGTTAAAAAGGAACAGTTGTGTTTTTACAGTTGGAGATTGGGTAAGGACATACAGTGTGGGTTTACAAAAAAGAGGCCTATCAAAATGGTCTGTACCAAAATGCATAACCAAGGTTAGTGGTAATAGTGTTTGGTTGAGTGATGGCAAGGTGTGGAACACACGTAGTGTAACCTTGTGCAACAAATTGGAAGTTAATGCTTGGTTGAAAAAAGAAGGTGACAATCAATTGGATAAAGGATGTGATGATGCAAACAATGACAAACGTGTCAGGAAGATTCCTAAATGGCACAGTGACTATGTGACTTATTGATATATTTTATGCATTGCATACTGCAAAGTGTTGTTAAATCTATTTATGTTATCATTTCTATTTCTTTCATTGTATTATGTTTTTTCTAGTGCTGTAACTTGTATATATTTGTTTATGGTTGTTTAAGGAGGGAGGATGTGTTGTATCTCAACATGGTATCTTGGCAACATGTTCAGCATTCCTTCCATGGTAACCAGGATGCTTTGTTCTGAGTTGACCAGGGAGAGGAGAGCTGGCAGTTGCAGAGAGAGGACTTGTCTAGGGGTTGTTCCAGTGAACTTAATAAAGTTCTTCTACAAAATAACTTGTCTGCGCCTCTTAAAAACCTTAAGTAATTGTCTCAAGTTGTAAGTCTTGGTGGCGAAATTCTGTACAAATTTGGAGTAAAATTCAGCCATGCCAAGGAATGATCTTATTTCCTCTTTCGATTTGGGTACGGGCGCCTTTCTGATGGCTTCAATTAAGCCCTTTTTTGGAGAAATTCCATCACCACTTACTTCATGTCCCAGGCATGTGACCGACTTCATACTAAATTTGCAGTTAGCAGTTCAGCAGTTAATCCTTTTTCGGATAGAATGTGGAGAACAGTTTTTAGTCTTTCATCATGTTCGTTCTTGTCACGACCCATGATTAAAATATCGTCCTGGAAGTAGGTTATGCCTTTTAACCCCTTCGCTGCTCGGCCTTTTCCCCCCCTGTGCTAAACCTTTTTTTGGCTATTTGGGGTAGTTCGCGCTTAGGCCCCTGTAACTTTTTGACCACATAAGGTATCCACGCCAAATTTGCGTCCTTTTTTTCAAACATCATGGGAATTCTAAAGGTACCCAGGGTTTGTGGATTCCCCAAGAGGGGACCAAGAAATTAGCCAAAATACAGCTAAATTTTGTTTTTTTTCGAAAAATGGGAAAAAAGGGCTCCAGATGAAAGCGTCTGTTTTTTTCCCTGCAAATGGTATCAAAAAAGGGGTTGTGGTGCTGAAATAACCATCTTCCCAGCTTTCAGGGACAAGCAGACTTTTGTCAGAAAACCAACATTTTTTACACAGTTTTGGCATTTTTCTGGGACATAGCCTATTTTTGCTATTTTTTGTGCTTTCAACCTCCTTCCAGTTAATGGTAGAAATGGGTATGAAAGCAATAATAGATCCTGGAAAGCTATACATTTTCGAAAAGTAGACAAAAGTCTGAATTCAGCAAGGGGTCATTTGTGTAGATCCTTCAAGGTTTCTTTATAGAAACTAACAGTTAAATATAGGAAAAATTGAAAATTAGTTGAAAAAAACAGCCGTTTGTGTCAACATTTTCACCTGTAACTTTTTCTAATTATGACAGATGTTTGAAAGCAATATACAGTTACATCCGCTGGACCTTTCTGGTTGTGGGGATATATAGGACTTGTAGGTTCATTAAGAACCCGACGAACCCAGAGCCAATAACTGAGCAGCGACTTTCAATGATTTTTTATTATATACCGGGTATATAGCAATTAATCTGGGAAAATGTAGACATGGAAAAATCGGTATGAAAGACACCTATGTATTTCTGAAATGGGAACAAAATATAGAGTTTAGAAACAGTAGATATTTGCACATTTCCGAAATTAGGATTACCCATATTAGCATAAGAATTATAGGACATTTTTCAAAATGACTTCTTTTCTACACATTGTCTTTCATTTGGAAGGCAGAAATGCATCGAAAGTCAATAGGTAATAACAGTTGCTCTACAATTCTGTGTTACCCTAAGTCTCCCGATAAAAATGGTACCTCACTTGTGTGGGTAGGCCTAGTGCCCACGACAAGAAAGTGTCCGCAACAGGAAACGGCCCAAAACGCAAGGTGGACACACCACATTTTCACAGTGAAAAATGACCCTTTTTTTGCAAATTGCCTAGCTGTAGTTTTTGAACCCTAGCTCTGCCGGCACCTAGGGAAACCTAGAAAACCTATACATTTTTGAAAACTAGACACCCAGGAATCCAGGATGGGGTGACTTGACTGGCTCTCACCAGGTTCTGTTACCCAGAATCCCTTGCAAACCTAAAAAATTGTCAAAAAAACACATTTTCCTCACATTTCTGTGTACAAAGTTCTGGAATCTGCGTGGATCCACAAAATTCCACAGACCCCGCGTTCCCCAAAGTCTTCCGAGAAAAATGGTACCAAAACGCAAGGTGGACACACCACATTTTCACAGTGAAAAATGACCCTTTTTAGGTCTCGCCTGAGCCAGCGCATGCGCTGTCTGGCGAGACATTTAGTGAGTGGGCTTTAGAAATCCGACCACAAGCTTTTGCTTGTGGCCTAAAGCTTGCGGTTACGCGCGCGGGCACGCGCACAGCCGCCATCTGGCTTTCCTCGCGGCACCCTTACAGTGCACGATCAGGCGCCATCTGGCTTTCCTCTCTTGCTTGCTCTCCCAAGCGCCTCGCTCTGCCCCTTCCCCACCACAGAGCGCGTCTCGCGGCCGCACGTCTTGTTTTTCTTCTCCTCTACTTTAGTTTATGGCTCCATGCTTGGATGGCTTTGCTCTGTTGGATTATGGCCGCCTGCAGGCAGAACATTTTCTCCACTAGTGTTTGCCTCCTTAAAAGCCGGGTTTTTTCATGCTCTGTAGAACGATTCCCTCTAAGCAGCGCTTTTCTGCCTTCTGGCTTCTTTTATGAAATAGCGTATCCCTGCTGCTAGCTGAATTATTGTAATCCACATTGTCTTCTCCCGCTGCGTGTATGCCTGTCATTTACTGCGACATCCGATCCCTGTTTGTATGTCACCTGCAAACACATCCCATGCGCCCCCGCAAGTCATCTGCAGGGGCTTTCCTTAGCAGCCTCCATGTTATCGACACAGACGTCCCATACCAAACTGTATGTCATCCACACAGAGGCCCTATACCACTCGGTATGTCTTATGTAGGGATTTCCCATACCAGCTCGTATGTTATTGATAGGGCACCCCATTCCTGCCTGTATGTAAACCCACAATCAGCGCATATTCTCTGTAACTACAACCCACCCCACACTTTATTTCGATTTTAAACAGACGAGTACAGCGTGAGTTTAATTTTCTCTCGGTACTTCTCAGCTCCCTTCCTTTGGTTTCGGCCATTCCTGACCAGCATGGACAGCCATCTTCTATAGGGGCAACATGCCTCCTCTGAAGCATGTACACCTGGTCGTTTTTCATATGGCCGCTGGACCATCCCTTAAACATTTTCCTGGTTTTAACTGCCCTCTGTGTTGGGGTCTCATCCCACTATTTATTACACATGGCATATTCCCTAGGGGCTTTGGTCCACCAGGTAAATGTGTTCCCAATATTGTGTGGCACGCGGGTACCGTTCCAGCAGTGTACACCCCAACCCCCACTCCACCCAGGTCTCCGCCATGTCTGCCCAGTACCAGCCTGTCATTTGTGGTCGGTGTGCAGCTTGCATTGTGGCTGCCGTTACACAACGCCTACAGAAGGCAAGGTTAGGCTGCTTCACACACTGGGGTGGGGGTGGTGCTTTCTCGCCATTGTGTGCTGCTGGTGTTGTTTTGTTTACGTGTGACAACTTTAGAGCGGAAACTGTGTTCCCTATCCTTAATCAGCAGGAATGAGTCCTAAAAGGCTGCTGCCTCTGCAGAAAAGGAAGCTTTGTCTGGTGTACTACAAGGAATGCGGCATACAGCAGCGTTACCTCTTTGTGCTTTTAGGATGGTGACACTGGGAGCTTTCTCATTTGAAGGGGGTGTGGGGCGCGCGCTTGTATTGATATGATGGAAACATCATGTACGTGTTTACATGCAGGTGGAGAGCACGAGCTGAGAGGATGAACTGTGCATATGTACGGCTCATTAGCATGTATTCTGACTGTGCAAGGTTTGCAGGCAGGCGGTGATTTTCTTCCTTTGTGTGCTATAAATCGGAGCATTTATTGTAGCCCCTGGGAAGGCGGAAGAGAAAAATTGCTTTTTTTGGAATATTCTTCTTATCTGGAATGAGTTCTGGCTTCTTTTATGAAATAGCGTATCCCTGCTGCTAGCTGAATTATTGTAATCCACATTTTCTTCTGGTTTGCTGTAAGCACTACTTCTCCTTCCCCAGTGATATAGCATCCGTCAAGCTCAACTGTCTACAAAATGTGGAGTGAACTAAAGGGTGTCTGTTGAGCCCAGCACTCTAACACTATACGCTACCACAGCATCACTCTGCAGCACCACAGCATCAATCAGCATCACCACAGCATCACTCAGGGCCACCGCAGCATCACTCACAGCCAGCACAGCATCACTCAACGCCACCACAGCATAACTCAGGGCCAGCACAGCATCACTCAACAACACCACAGCATCACTCAGTGCTTCTTACACTTTTTAATTACAACTTCTCAGCATGCTGCACAGCAGCCACACTTCTCTACAGCACAGCTTAGAAACATTGGCAAACTCAATAGCTCTATCGAAACACTTATAAGGCCCCCCAATGCATAGCCAATAAGTCTCGCCTTTGGGACATTATAAGTGTTTATTTATCCAGCACAATATCCTTGGTGCAACAACATCAACTGTTGCATGGCTAAACACTAATAAGGTCCCAAAAGCGAGACCTATTGGCTATGCCAATGCTTGTTTTGCAAAATGCCTAGCTGTAGTTTTTGAACCCTAGCTCTGCCGGCACCTAGGGAAACCTAGCAAACCTATACATTTTTGAAAACTAGACACCCAGGGGAATCCAGGATGGGGTGACTTGACTGGCTCTCACCAGGTTCTGTTACCCAGAATCCCTTGCAAACCTAAAAAATTGTCCAAAAAAACACATTTTCCTCACATTTCTGTGGTGCAAAGTTCTGGAATCTGCGTGGATCCACAAAATTCCACCCACCCCGCGTTCCCCAAAGTCTTCCGAGAAAAATGGTACCTCACTTGTGTGGGTAGGCCTAGTGCCCGAGACAGGAAACGGCCCAAAACGCAAGGTGGACACACCACATTTTCACAGTGAAAAATGACCCTTTTTTGCAAAGTGCCTAGCTGTAGTTTTTGAACCCTACCTCCGCCGGCACCTAGGGAAACCTATCAAACCTGAACATTTTTGAAAACTAGACACCCAGGGGAATCCAGGATAGGGTGACTTGACTTGCTCTCACCAGGTTCTGTTACCCAGAATCCCTTGCAAACCTAAACAATTGTCCAAAAAAACAGATTTTCCTCACATTTCTGTGGTGCAAAGTTCTGGAATCTGCGTGGATCCACAAAATTCCACCGACCCCGCGTTCCCCAAAGTCTTCCGAGAAAAATGGTACCTCACTTGTGTGGGTAGGCCTAGTGCTCGCGACAGGAAACAGCCCAAAGCGCAAGGTGGACACACCACATTTTCTCAGTGAAAAATGACCCTTTTTTTGCAAAGTGCCTAGCTGTAGTTTTTGAACCCTAGCTCTGCCGGCACCTATGGAAACCTAGCAAACCTATACATTTTTGAAAACTAGACAACCAGGGGAATCCAGGATGGGGTGACTTGACTGGCTCCCACCAGGTTCTGTTACCCAGAATCCCTTGCAAACCTAAACAATTGTCCAAAAAAACACATTTTTCTCACATTTCTGTGGTGCAAAGTTCTGGAATCTGCGTGGATCCACAAAATTCCAACCACCCCGCGTTCCGCCAAGGTTTTCCGAGAAAAATGGTACCTCACTTGTTTGGGTAGGCCTAGTGTCCGCAACAGGAAACGGCCCAAAACGCAAGGTGGACACACCACATTTTCACAGTGAAAAATGACCCTTTTTTTGCAAAGTGCCTAGCTGTAGTTTTTTAACCCTAGCTCCGCCAGAACCTAGGGAAACCTAGCAAACCTATACATTTTTGAAAGCTAGACACCCAGGGGAATCCAGGATGGGGTGACTTGACTGGCTCTCACCAGGTTCTGCTACCCAGAATCCCTTGCAAACCTAAAACATTGTCAAAAAAACCATTTTCCTCACATTTCTGTGGTGCAAAGTTCTGGAATCTGCGTGGATCCTCAAAATTCCACCCACCCCGCGTTCCCCAAAGTCTTCCGAGAAAAATGGTAGCTCACTTGTGTGGGTAGGCCTAGTGCCCGCGACAGGAAACAGCCAAAAACGCAAGGTGGACAGACCACATTTTCACAGTGAAAAAGGACCCTTTTTTTGCAAATTGCCTAGCTGTAGTTTTTGAACCCTAGCTCTGCCGGCACCTAGGGAAACATAGCAAACCTATACATTTTTGAAAACTAGACACCCAGGGGAATCCAGGATGGGGTGACTTGACTGGCTTTCACCAGGTTCTGTTACCGAGAATCCCTTGCAAACCTAAAAAATGGTTACAAAAACCACATTTTCCTCACATTTCTGTGGTGCAAAGTTCTGGAATCTGCGAGGATCCACAAAATTCTACCCACCCCGCGTCCCCCAAAGTCTTCCGAGAAAAATGGTACCTCACTTGTGTGGGTAGGCCTAGTGCCCGCGACAGGCAAGGGCCCAAAACATACTGAGGCGACATCAAAATTGCCTATCACAAAACATCTTGGTTTTGCAAGGGGGGTCACATGGGTTTTTGGCCCCGTGCTCGGCGGCCAGCTAGGGAAACCTACCAGACCCACACATTTCTGAAAACTAGACAGCCGTGGGATTCCAGGGAGGTGTGGCTTGCGTGGATCCCCCAACGTTTTCTTACCCAGAATCCCCTGCAAACCTCAAATTTAGCTGAAAAAATCACTTTTTCCACACATTTTTGTGTGGGAAAGTTGTGGCATCACCGGGCTGACACAAATTTCCTACCACCCAGTGTTCCCCCGGGTCCCCAGATAAAAATGGTGCCTCACTCGTGTGGGAGGTCCAAGTACCCGCGACAGGCAAGGGCCCAAAACGTAGTGAGGCGACGTCCAAATTGCCTATCACAAAACAACCTTGATTTTCTAAGGGGGGTCACCTGGGTTTTTAGCCCCGTGCTCTGTGGCCAGCTAGGGAAACCTACCAAACCCACACATTTCTGAAAACTAGACACCCGGGGGATTCCAGGGAGGTATGGCTTGCGTGGATCCCCCAACGTTTTCCTACCCAGAATCCCCTGCAAACCTCAAATTTAGCTGAAAAAATAACTTTTCCCACACATTTTTGTGTGGGAAAGTTGTGGCATCACCGGGCTGACACAAATTTCCTACCACCCAGTGTTCCCCCGGGTCTCCCGATAAAAATGGTGCCTCACTCGTGTGGGAGGTCCAAGTACCCGCAACAGGCAAGGGCCCAAAACGTAGTGAGGCGACGTCAAAATTGCCTATCACAAATTTTGCAATGGGGTCACCTGGGTTTTTGGCCCCGTGCTCTGTGGCCAGCTAGGGAAACCTACCAAACCCACACATTTATGAAAACTAGACACCCGGGGGATTCCAGGGAGGTGTGGCTTGTGTGGATCCCCCCACGTTTTCCTACCCAGAATCCACTGCAAACCTCAAATTTAGCTGAAAAAATCACTTTTTCCACACATTCTTGTGTGGGAAAGTTGTGGCATCACCGGGCTGACACAAATTTCCCACCACCCAGTGTTCCCCGGGTCTCCCGATAAAAATGGTGCCTCACTCGTGTGGGAGGCCCAAGTACCCGCGGCAGGCAAGGGCCCAAAACGTAGTGAGGCGACGTCAAAATTGCCTATCACAAAACAACCTGGTTTTGCAAGGGGGGTCACCTGGGTTTTTGGCCCCGTGCTCGGCGGGCCAGCTAGGGAAACCTACCAAACCCACACATTTCTGAAAACTGGACACCCGGGAATTCCAGGGAGGTATGGCTTGCGTGGATCCCCTAACGTTTTCTTACCCAGAATCCCCTGCAAACCTCAAATTTAGCTGAAAAATCACTTTTTCCACACATTTTTGTGTGGGAAAGTTGTGGCATCACCGGGCTGACACAAATTTCCCACCACCCAGTGTTCCCCGGGTCTCCCGATAAAAACGGTCCCTCACTCGTGTGGGAAATGCAAAAAGAACAATTGATGGACAGAATGCAGAACAATGTCATACATTCACCCCAGTACAGAGATCTGGGCCTAAATCCATCGTTTTTTTGCTCACCATGCCATTCCAGTTTGGACCCAACCATATGCAAATCAGTCTTGACCCTGCGCCCAATGGGAACAGTCCAGCCTGAACTGCCAGGCCAGGTCCTCCCTGGACTGGAAACAAGCATCCTAGGACCGGTGTCGGGCTTTCAGCCCTCATCAGCCAGGATAGCTTGACTCCAGTGGCATGGAGAGCACGGGACCCACGTCTGGGCATACCCGTCCCACTCGGTGTGACAAATGCAAAAAAAACAATTGATGGACAGAATGCAGAACAATGTCATACAAGGGTCCCTTGCTCACTTTGCCACTGGATTCAAGATAGCCTGGCTGATGACGGCTGTAAGCCAGAAACCGGTCCCAGGATGCTTGTTTCCGGTCCAGGGAAGACATGGCTTGGCAGTTCGGGCTGGACTGTTCCCATGAGCCACAGGGTCAGACTGATTTGCATATGACCATGTCTGAACTGGGGTGGCGGAGTGAGCTAAAGAATGATGATGGATTAAACCCAGATCAGTTGACTGGGGGTGAGTGCTTGCAATGTTCAACACTCCGTCCATCATCCCCTTTGGTTTTGCTATCACTCGTGTGGGAGGCCCAAGTACCCGCGACAGGCAAGGGCCCAAAACGTAGTGAGGCGACGTCAAAATTGCCTATCACAAAACAACCTGGTTTTGCAAGGGGGGTCACCTGGGTTTTTGGCCCCGTGCTCGGCGGCCAGCTAGGGAAACCTACCAAACCCACACATTTCTGAAAACTAGACACCCAGGGCATTCCAGGGAGGTATGGCTTGCGTGGATCCCCCAACGTTTTCTTACCCAGATTCCCCTGCAAACCTAAAATTTTGCTGAAAAAATCACTTTTTCCACACATTTTTGTGTGGGAAGGTTGTGGCGTAACTGGGCTGACACAAATTTCCTACCACCCAGTGTTCCCCCGGGTCTTTCGATAAAAATGGTGCCTCACTCGTGTGGGAGGCCCAAGTACCCGCGACAGGCAAGGGCCCAAAACGTAGTGAGGCGACGTCAAAATTGCCTATCACAAAATGTTTTGGTCCCTTGCCTGTCGCGGGTACTTGGGCCTCCCACACGAGTGAGGCACCATTTTTATCGGGAGACTCGGGGGAACACTGGGTGGGAAGAAATTTTGTCAGCCCGGTGATGCCACAACTTTCCCCCACAAAAATGTGTGGAAAAAGTGATTTTTTTCAGCTAAATTTGAGGTTTGCAGGGGATTCTGGGTAAGAAAACGTTGGGGGATCCACGCAAGCCATACCTCCCTGGAATCCCCTGGGTGTCTAGTTTTCAGAAATGTGTGGGTTTGGTAGGTTTCCCTAGCTGCCCGCCGAGCACGTGGCCAAAAACCCAGGTGACCCCCCTTGCAAAACTAGGTTGTTTTGTGATAGGCAATTTTGACGTCGCCTCACTACGTTTTGGGCCCTTGCCTGTCGCGGGTACTTGGGCCTCCAACACGAGTGAGGCACCATCTTTATCGGGAGACCCGGGGGAACACTGGGTGGTAGGAAATTTGTGTCAGCCCAGTGATGCCACAACTTTCCCACACAAAAATGTGTGGAAAAAGTGATTTTTTTAGCTAAATTTGAGGTTTGCAGGGGATTCTGGGTAAGAAAACGTTGGGGGATCCACGTAAGCCATACCTTCCTATAATACCCCGGGTGTCTAGTTTTCATAAATGTGTGGGTTTGGTAGGTTTCCCTAGCTGGCCGCCGAGCACGGGGCCAAAAACCCAGGTGACCCCCCTGGCAAAACCAGGTTGTTTTGTGATAGGCAATTTTGATGTCGCCTCACTACGTTTTGGGCCCTTGCTTGTCCCGGGTACTTGGGCCTCCCACACGAGTGAGGCACCATTTTTATCGGGAGACCCGGGGGAACACTGGGTGGTAGGAAATTTGTGTCAGCCCGGTGATGCCACAACTTTCCCACACAAAAATGTGTGGAAAAAGTGATTTTTTCAGCTAAATTTGAGGTTTGCAGGGGATTCTGGGTAAGAAAACGTTGGGGGATCCACGCAAGCCACACCTCCCTGGAATCCCCCGCATGTCTAGTTTTCAGAAATGTGTGGGTTTGGTAGGTTTCCCTAGCTGGCCACAGAGCACAGGGCCAAAAACCCAGGTGACCCCCCTTGCAAAACCAGGTCGTTTTGTGATAGGCAATTTTGACGTCGCCTCACTACGTTTTGGGCCCTTGCCTGTCACGGGTCCTTGACCCACCCACGCGAGTGAGGTACCATTTCTATTGGAATACTTGGAGAAAGGCGGGGGTAGGAAATTTGTTGTTTCTTTCTGCAGCGTGAAAATGTTGGCACAATAATGCAAGGATAATGGGACAGACATTTTGAGGTTTGCAGGACATTGTGGGTAAGATAACTTGTTGGGATCCACAAGAGAGACATCACCATGTACTCCCATGGGTGTTTAGTTTACGACAATATCTACAGTTGGTAGGTTATTCTTAGATGGAATGTACACCTTGGCAGAGAGACTAAAAGGACAAAGATTACTGCACAGCCATCTATTCCTCAAGCACACACACATACTGGTTGGATTTGGCACGAGGGCGAGTGATGGTTCAGTATATAAAATTTTATTAACAAGAGATTTCACAAAAATGAAATGCACTGTCAATAATTAAAAGGACAAAAAACGGAACCAGTGACTCGCAGCTCGTGAGCTGTAAAGCCACGGCAAGGCCCCAACCGCTTTACAGGCCATTCACACACCTTTCATACGTGATACACACAAGACCATTCACACCACCAGGCACGAAACCAACACATTACAACATTCACAAAAAAGGACAAGGTACACCCTGCTTGAGAAAGACAGAAAAGACAAATATTTCTGCACAACCACCTATTCTTCAAGCACACAGACATACTGGTTGGATTTGGCACGAGGGTGAGTGATGGTTCAGTATATACAGTTGTATTAACCAGAGATTTCACAAAAATGAAATGCACTGTTAATAATTGAAAGGACGAGAAACTAAACCATTGACTCACAGCTCGTGAGCTGTAAAACCACGACAAGGCACCAAACGCTTTACAGGCCATTCATACACCTTTCATACGTGTGACACATCCAAAACCATTCACACCGCCAGCCGCGGGCCCAGCACATTACAACACTCACACCAGCAGACAGCGCCATTCAAGGGCCCATCACTTTCACATGCCCACATTCCTGACACAGCAACCACACCAGCTCACGGATTGCGTGGAGTGGCGTTTAGTTAGCAGTGTGTGTAGTGAACAGCAGCAAGTTACTACTCACACACCACCAGCCAAGCGCCCGTCCACGCACACCGCCAGCCAAGCGCCAGTCCCCGCACACTGCCAGCCAAGCGCCAGTCCACGCACACCGCCAGCCAAGCGCCAATATACGCAAACCGCCAGCCAAGCACCAATCCATGCACACCACCAGCCAAGCGCCAATCCACGCACACCACCAGCCAAGCGCCAATCCATGCACACCACCAGCCAAGCGCCAATCCACGCACACCGCCAGCCAAGTGCCAGTCCACTCACCACCAGCCAAGCGCCAGTCCACGCACACCACCAGCCAAGCGCCAATCCACGCACACCTCCAGCCAAGCGCCAGTCCACTCACCACCAGCCAAGCACCTGTCCACGCACACCGCCAGCCAAGCGCCAGTTCACACACACCACCAGCCAAGCGCCAATCCACGCACACCGCCAGCCAAGAGCCAATCCATGCACACCACCAGCCAAGCGCCAATCCACGCACACCACCAGCCAAGCGCCAATCCACGCACACCGCCAGCCAAGCGCCAATCCATGCACACCGCCAGCCAAGTGCCAGTCCACTCACCGCCAGCCAAGCGCCAGTCCACGCACACTGTCATAAATATTTTTTAAACAAGAAAGAAAACACAAACCAATTGCAACTAAATACAAAACTATAACTACAAAACCAACAGCAGTAACTAAAGACATCATTCTATTGCCAAACATTAAACTGAACAACTATATAAAACCATACAGACCAGGCAGTACACTATTAGACTCACGGTTGCTCCCAAAATCTCTTTTGAGTGTGATACAATCTGAAACATGTGGGCACACACAGCCCTGGATTAGAAGGACAATTGGCACAGTGCATACGACTCTCCTTCCGCACACCTCTTCGCAAGCAGACTCTACATCTCTTACAGGGAATTTTTTTTTGGGCATGGGAGGAATTAAATCAGGAAAGTGGCGATCTTTCAATCTAGTCACATCCTCCACCACTCCAACTCTAGGAACACTTGCCTGTTCCACAACAACAAGGCTGCCTATCACAGACTCCTGAAACTGAACATAAGTCAACTTTGATGCAGGAGAACACTCCTTGTACACAACAAAAGCATTGAAAGTTGCTAAATTGAAGAGATGGATGGCCAACTTCTTATACCAAATGTAAGCCTTACGAATAGCAGTGTAAGGTTCCAACCTCTGATCTACTCTATCAACACCACCCATGTGCTTATTGTAGTCTAAAATGCACACAGGTTTGCGCACTTCAGCAATCTGACCCCAAAAAGCCACAGGTGAAGTACTCTCATCATGGATGGTAGTCAGCATGTACACATCCCTCCTGTCCACAAATTTCACAACTAGTAGTTCATCACTACGCAAGGAAGTGCACTGTCCCCTCTGAAGTTTTTTGCAAACAAGCTCTTTTGGATACCCTTTACAGTTAGAGCGGATTGTGCCACAAGCAAAAGTGTCCACTTTGAACAATTCCTTAAACAATTGCACAGCAGTGTAGAAGTTATCAAGGTACAAATGGGGGCCTCTGTTAAACAGCCCTCTAGCAAGATCCCACACAATTTTCTCTGAAACTCCAAAAGTGGACGGACAACCAGGGGGGTCAATAGTGGAATCCCTACCAGTGTACACCCGGAAATTAAAGACATATCCTGTCCTACTCTCAGACAACATATACAGCTTAATTCCATAACGTGCCCTCTTGCTAGGAATGTACTGCCTAAAAACCAAACGGCCCTTGAACAGGACCAAAGACTCATCAATAGCTATTTCTTTCCCTGTAGTATAGATCTCTGAAAATCGATCGACAAAGTGATCAAGAACAGGCCGAATCTTAAAAAGATGGTCACAGTCAGGGTGATCTTGTGGCAACGCCAAAGTATTATCAACAAAATGCAGCATCCGAAGCAAAAGTAAATACCGATCACGACTCATAATTGCAGGAAATATGGCCGTTGCCATCAAGGGACTGGTAGACCAATATGAAGCCATGGACGGCTTCCTTATCAAGCCCATCAAAAAAGTCAAACCCAAAAACTTCTTCATCTCTTCCAGATTTGTGGGAGTCCACCAGATAGCTCTAGAGTGGGGCCTAAGTCTGGCACTGTTGTCCCTCAAAAACTGTTCAGCATACAAATTAGTCTGCTCAACAATCTCAGCCAAAAATACATCATCCATAAACAACAGAAAAAACTGTATAGGCAAAAAATGTTCACAATCCACTCTACACCCTGCATCCACACTAAAGGCAGGCAACACCTGCTGCACCATGTTTGGATCAACCCAGAGTCCAGCACTTCCAGTAGGAAGCCTTGCAGCTTCAGGCTGTAATACCGATGTCTCTTGCTGCACCATCGGCACATCACTGTCCCCCTCTAAAACAGGCACTTCATCTGCACTGAGAGTAGCTTCATCTGCACTGAGAGTAGCTTCATCATCCGATGATTCCATGTGGAGAGAAAACTCACTGCCTGAATCTTCCCCTCCCTCCTCTCCCTCAGACAGTCTCATAATCCTGCTCAGAGGAAGATTCAAGAAGCATACCAACCACCTGCTGAGCAGTAATTCTACGGCTAGCCATAATGCTTACTAATAAAGGTAACTTGTCAAACAAGTCAACAACAACAGACCCTTTGTAAAAAAAGAAATAAACAAAATGTAGCTTTATCACAAAGACCTATATACTCCAACACTATACCACTCACTTGCCAGAAGCAGCTAGACTCACCACCACCTACTCTGCACAGACACAGTAAGGATCAAGAATATCCCACTAAAAAAGAAAAAGAAAAGAAAATTACACATAAGACAATACAAAACACATCACAAAGAATTTCATGCTCAGAACACTAACAAATATGCTGCCATTATGACACCACTTACAAAAAAATTCATTCATGCATGACAATAATACTCATTTGGAGTAAACACAACAAAAATGTTTTTCTTACCAAATAAATGCAATTACGCAAAACTGCAGTACAACCACTGCCGAAACCGCAGACAAGAATCAAAAGCGTAACACTAGAATAAAAAGGAGAAAAAAACATTACAATCACATATGCAAATAATGCACCAGTCCACACACAATCCACCAACCAAGCTAAGGGGTAGGTGGGCCTAAAAGTATAAATAAAATATTCACCCCCGTAAAAGGGGAGCAACCCTCGCCCAAGAGGCCACTCCCCAACACCAAAATTAAACAAACCCTGGTGTCTAGTGGCTTCTGCCCCCCTTGGGGGCAGATGGGCATAAAAACATACTGCTGATCTGCCACCCAAAGAGGGCAGAAGTGGCCCCAATCATTCTCCCATAAAGGGGAGCGACCCTGGCCCAAGGGGCCGCTCCCCAACATAACAAAAAACAATCCCTGGTGGCCTAGTGGCCATATAAAAAACAAATCCGTTGATCTGCCCCCCAACGGCCAAATTAATGCTCCCCAAAGGGGAGCGACCCTTGCCCAAGGGGCCACTCCCCACAAATTAATCCCTGGTGGTCTAGTGGGCCACTAAATAAAAAATGGCGAGATCTGCCCCCCTAGGGGGGGAACAGACAGCCAAAAACATTGCCCCCAAGGGGGAGCGACCCTTGCCCAAGGGGCCACTCCCCACAAATTAATCCCTGGTGGTCTAGTGGGCAACTACATAAACAAAATGGTGAGATCTTCCCCCCTAGGGGGACGCAGACAGCCAAAAACATTGCCCCCAAGGGGGAGCGACCCTTGCCCAAGGGGCCACTCCCCACAAAATAATCCCTGGTGGTCTAGTGGGCAACTACATAAATAAATATGGCAAGATCTGCCCCCCCGGGGGGCAGACAGCCAAAAACAATGCCCCCAAGGGGAGCGACCCTTGCCCAAGGGGCCACTCTCCATAAATGTATCCCTGGTGGTCTAGTGGGCCACTTTAATTTTAAAAAAAAATTGCGATCTGCCCCCTAGGAGGGCAGACACAGCCAAAACAAATTGCCCCCAAACAGGGGAGCGACCCTTGCCCAAGGGGCCGCTCCCCACAAACAGGTAATCAGTTTCATTTAAAAAAAAAAAATCCCTGGTGTCTAGTGGGCATTCCTGCTGCACGATCGCACGATCGTGCAGCAGGAATGCTCAAAAGAGGCATCAGGGGAAAGGAAAACCCTTTCCTTTCCCCTGATGCCTCTTTTTTAAAATCCCCCCTCCCACGAGGAGAAACTCACCTCTCTGTTCTCCAATGCGCTGGAAGCAAATGGCTTCCAGCGCATTGGGAATCCCTTAATGACGTCAGCGCGCGTCATTGATGACGCGGAAGGGGGGGCGGGGGAGGCAGGGGAAGGGCTTCCCCTGCCAATCCCCGGTGGGGGCACGTAGATGGGCGGCCCACGGGGGGAGCGCCAGCGCTTCCCCCGTGGGTGGGTGCTAGGACGGCCGGGAGCCGTCCTGAGCACACGCCCACCGTGTCTCAGGACGGCTCCCGGCCGTCCTGAGCACGGAAGGGGTTAAACCTTTAAATAGTTTGTGCATTAACCTTTGGAACACGGCAGCAGCAGAAGCAAGGCCGAAAGGCATTCGCATGAAGCGGTAACATCCAAATGGAGTTATAAAAGATGTTAGACTTCTGCTGCTGTCATGTAACTGGATTTGATGGTAGGCAGATGTTAAATCTAAGGTCGAAAACCACTTAATGCCATTGGTCTGTGCAAGTAACTCATCAATTCTGGGTAAGGGGAATTTATCTACTATGATGTTTTTGTTGAGATCTCTCAAGTCAATGCATAGGCGCAAATTGCCGTCAGGTTTGTGCGCTACGACTAAGGGAGCGAGCCATTCTGCGCTTTCTGCAGGCTCTATTATTCCTTTTTTTTCTAAAGCGTCTAGTTCAGCCATGACGGTAACTAGTCATAATATCGAATTAAAAATATCGAATGGACAAAATATCGAGTTTATAATATCGAGTGGACAGGATATCGACTTGCAAAAATATAGTTGTTAAGAATATCAACATGCAGGTAAGAAATATCGATTTCAATAATATCGAAGTTAGTAATATCCATTGTCAAAATATCGTTCTTAATAATATCGATTTTTTTTTTACTGTTTTGTATGTTAGTATTTGTGTTAAAAGTATGTATATATTTTGTAATGTGTGTTTGAATTTTTTTTTAAGTAATGAATTTTATGTTAATGAGGGGCCGATCACGATGGCGGGCGGATCGCCCCCGCTGGGCCGACGGGGGCCTTCCGCCCGCCATCCAGACAACAAAGACCCCCCGCCATATCATGATGGCTGGGGGGTCCGCGGCGGGCGGAAAGACCGTCCGCCGCTTTTCCGCCGGTCGACTCGTTGACCGGCGGAAAACGTGTTGAATATGGTGGCGGTGTCTAGAAGACACCGCCATCAATATTACGATGCTGGGTGTGAGCAGCCTTTCCATGGCTGCATTGCCGCCGTGGAAAGGCTGGCGATTCCTGCTGTTGGGGGCCCGTAGCGGGCCCCCATATAGTTGGGGGGTGGGGGGTGCACATGGGGAGTACCTATGGTACCCCCCTGCTTTTGCACGTACAATGTGGCAGGCACCGCGCGGTGCCTGTCACGTTGTGCATGTAAAAGCACAACATGTTTATTTTACAGTGCGGCGGCTGCTGCTTGCAGCACCGCCGCCGCAATGTAAAATATAGAGGATCCGCCCGCCAGTGTAGCGGGCGCATCCTAATCTGTATAGCGGGACCGCCGCACCTATGGCGAGCGGTCCCTTTTGCCACTGCGATGGCGGGCGGACTGTGTCCGCCCGCCATCGTAATCGACCCCTTAATTTTTGCGTAATTTAATTCCGTAGCGGGTTGTGGGTTTATAGGGGAATAGGGTGGGAAGCAATTTAATTATAATATATTTTTTAAGAATTAATTAATTATATGTTAATTACTTTTTGCGTAATTTAATTCGGTAGCGGGTTGTGGGTTTATAGGGGAAGTAATTTAATTGAAATTAATTAATTAATTATTTTATTAATTAATAATTTAGGGGCCCATTACGATGGCGGGCGGAAGCACAACCGCCGTGCTGGCGGATGCAAAAACCACCAGTTACCGCCGGCACGCAGCAGTCCACACGCCCGCCCAATTACGATGCGAAAAGTAGGCCAAACACCGCCGGCAAGCCAGCAACACCGTCCGCCATCAAAGTGCGCCCGTACACGTAGCGGCGCAGCACAACTGACACACACCGTCCGACGAAACACGTACCGCCCGGCGCATAAATTACGATGCCGCAAACAAACGGCTCCCACGGCCAAGAGATACCGTACGACAAACCGAAGCGGTAACACGGACGCCGAGCACGGACAACGAAGAAGCGGCTCCCCGAGCATGAATCCAGCACTGCAGGCCCTCCCCATGCTCCTGCTGATGCACCACCAAGGACGCAACGTACCGCGGAGACGCAGGTAGGCACACACACAACAAGTGCACGCAAACAGCGCACACAGTGCAAGGGCGGAAAAAGCGGACAACCCCCCACCAGCGCGTGTACACTACACATCCACCATTGCATCCACATATGACACACAGGCCAAATCGTAACATCGCGTAACACATGTGTACACACCACCTGGGACTAGGAACCAACCACCCCGTCACGGCCCCAAAGCGGCGATGACGCCGCCACACATGCGCACAACGCAGAGGCCAACCGCAGCGCCATGCATGCGTCGCACACAGACACAGGGACACAACCAAGCAGCACACACATCAGCCCCACCCCGAACGCACATGACACGTGACAGGCCTGCCACAGACATGTCCCCAACGCCCAATTCACGGACAACACCCAACGCCACACAACCCACGCACACATGTCAGTGAAGACACGCAACTGCAGGACACAAACCAGTGTAACAAACATGGCGTAGCACACAGCGGCGGCAACACCAACTAGGAGAAGCAGGGCCCCTTCGGGAAGAGGAACGCCAGTACCACACTGAAACACCCATACCACCCTGCACATATGAACAAGACATATAAAGCGGAACACCAAAGAGCCCGGGGACCGACAACAGGTGGCCCAAGAATAACATTCACACACAAGGCCCAACGCAGAGCGGAAAGGCAGCCTGCCGCCCACACAAGGGAGAGCAGACAGCACTGAATGACCTTCCATTCCAACTCCGAAACCACAGCCCTACGACAGAAGCCGGTGAATACAGCCATTGTCCAAGAATAGACCAACACAGGCATGCCGAGAGACCGACCACAGGGCAGAAAGCGCATATCACAGAAGCACACAACGGACGGGGAAGAAAGAAGAAAACACTCCCCCATGTCGGCCACATGCAAGTTAATTGGAAGGAGTCACACATCACTGACCTTGAACTGTCTGAGAAGCATGTGGGAAGAGGGCCCATGTCCTCCAAACAAGCCAACAGAACACAAGTCCTGTCTCCCTACGACTACACAGAGCTCACAGCAACCTCGGAGCGTGCACATTGCAGACTGCACACACAGCCGGAGCACGCCACCACAACGCACCGCTGCGAAATGGCAACCGCAACACACCTACCCAACTACGCCGAACAGCTCAAGCTGTACAAAACCAACCTGTTTCATACATTGGGATGCGATCTCCTGTCCCTGCTGAACGTAAGTTACCGACTGACTTACCGCATCACATTGTTCAGCTGCGTCATGCCCGTCTTCTACTGTCGGAGGTGTCCCTACCAGCATCCCGTGGAGATATGCCTCTCCAACCCGGCATGTCTGAAGGCGGACCTGCTACCACTACTCCTCCCTCTGGACGCACACGACAGGGCCTGCTCTGCCTATGGGGGCATGGCGTATGTGGCCAACATCGCACCCGCACTGAAATGGGACCACTGTGCCTCCACACGACGGATCATCGAGAACAGCTACATCGAATGTCACCCAGCATGCCCCATCATGGTCCTCCAAGGGACAACTTACGAACAACACCTTGACAGCCACCATCCGCTACATTGGCTGGCAAACATGTACACCACCAATGACATGGAAGCCCTGCTGGACGGCATCGCATACCTGACAACCTGTAAATTCGTCGGACCACAACGCAGGTTCCCCGATTGACCTATGATGTCCAACCCCGCACCCATGCTTAGCTTCCGCACGGACTGGCCAGTCACCACCACAACAGCCATACCAAACGACCGGCAACAATTACCACACCATCAACGACATCGCCATGACATCGGATATGACCGGGACATGCACACTGTTCCCCATCACATCCAGGAACACCGCATGCATCGTGGGAGGCAGTGGCATGGGCTCTGTGTATCGCACCCACATGGACGGAACTGCACGAACAACCAGGACACGACATGGATCCAGCGCCCATGGACACACACACCGCTCAGTGGACATGAATAGGTCGCCTGGAGTCTGTGGGTGCTGCACCCCTCCCACCCCCGCCCCGGGAATCCCATACCAGGACCTTTGCATGGACGACAAGTGCATACAACAACAACACGACCCCAGTGACTGTGACATGTCCAGTAACCACCACAGTGCAACAACAAGTGGCACGCCGCTGCATGCACGCAAGCACATGCCCTGATGTCATCTCACATGCACGCGTGCATGAGGAACAACCGCAGCAAACCTGTCACATGGAACTGAGATGGACTGTGCCCATGATGCCAAGCAGTCTGGTAGGCTACATGTATACCGTCTGTGTCAAAGTCCGCAGCTCCGCAGCTATACGTAAATGTACATTAGCACAGCCTTGGCCAAGCAGATGTCACTCTGAAGCCCACATCCCACATGCAACAGCCAATCACATGTAACCCCACACCCTATCCCATTTGCAATCATGCTCAGAATATCCTCAACATGTATTCCGCTGCCAGTAGTGTCCACTATACTGCATCACAGAGGACAGAAGACTCAATATAATGTTTGAAACCAAAACTGTCTCCGCTGACTCATTTCACAAGTACGAATGAGAGAGGATGAGAGTATGTGAAGTACACGGCAGTCGTGACATGACCATGTAGTCCACTGGTATTGGATGTCAACGCAAATGAGTAGCACTACTGTGGAAGACACACATGTGTCGTGTGAAGTCGTATGGACGCAGTGCTCAGGTGGGTGGGTGCGACGGGTAGATGCGCACATGCCAAGTTGGAGCACGCCGTGTTGGGAGGGGTCATGAACAGTACACCACCGCTTCCCTGGGCATTGTGAGAGGACACCTGTCGGGGGAGTGAACACGTGTGTGCACAGCAGCCGGGCACACGTACAAAGCGGTACCAGGCGCACCTCAGCCCACCCTCTGTGGACAAGCTGGATCCTGTTGTGTGCCCGCCATGCCCCTTGACAAGGCACACACAGCCCCAGTCGACCAGGTGTAACCCCAACATAGTCAATCCGCACAGGCGATACAGGGCACGGGATGGCAGTGGAGCATGGTGTGTGAGAGGTCTCCTCGCGCTCCTCCTGGTCATATCACGCAGGCAATAGAACCTCAACGTCTAGCATGGCACAAGTCAAATGGAAGTGTAGGGGGACGCACCACAGCACGAGCAGCACTGACGTCACGGGAGGTGGCTCGCACCATCCCATCCATTGCCCATCATACCAACCACGCCACATGCCATTGCGACTAAGTGCAAGCGCGTGCGCCACCACCCCGAGCCCTCCCCAGAGAGGCCAAAGAGTGAATGTGTGGGCCATCAGCCACAGACGGACGCGGCCTGGCCGCAAGGGCAGCCACAGCCACTGGGTGTCGCAGGTGGCGGATCCGGAAGGCGAAGACTGTGATGCATAGTCCATGCAGGCCGGGTCTCCATTTGGGGCACCACGCAGGTGGACGGCGTCCCGCCACACATCATACCCTGAGACAGCCCACTCGTGCAACTGGACCCACACATACACTCCTTGCCCTCTCTGGTGCGAGCTTGGGGCTGCCTGTGCAGGCGCTAGCCTCGCAGGTGAGCATGCATATTGGGGGAGCGAGGGGAGGACATGAGGGCTGGGGCGAAGATGACTGTATCACTGTCAGTAAGTACAAGGGATGACCCAGATGTGGAAAGGAAGAGACGTGTCCCGTGTGTACTGCAACTAGTCGCCAATCCAACTACCCCCCATGTCCGGAATGTAAGCCCGCACCTAGGCCCGCCCATCCGCCACATCGAACATACCACCAGCACGACAACCTTCCCATTCGAAACACTGACTGGGGGTGGCGACCAGTGTACAATCATGTGTAGCCTACCCACGCGTACATGTGGGCCCTCCATGATCCATGTCACCTGCGGCAAAGTCATGACATGCGCAATGAGGGAAGTGAGGAGAGCTGTCCGCCCCACGCGCAGAAGGTGCATCAGCTCCACAGACCCAGCAGCGAGTCCATCAGGGGTCACATGTGCAGGGGCAGCTGTGCCTGGTGTGAAGGCACATGCAAATAGACAGCACATCGACCAATGTGTAGTCTGCCCACATCTACAGTCCATCATCATGCGGACATAGGAATTGAACACAGGGCAACACATCTTCAGTTGGTGCACCCACCGTGACCAACAATGCGCAATCATCGACGTACCCGCCCTGTGCATGGCCCCCCACCCAACGGAGGCACATCCAGTGCCACCATCCCACACACACAAGCCTTCCACGGAACATGCTGTGTCCAATGGTCAGTACAGAGTCAGCGCCCATTTGGTGGATCCTGAACAGGAGACACATGCACACACATGCCAGCTCCCACTATGTACGTCTGCCACCTGGCACGTGCAATGTAACCTCTCACCTGTGACGTGTGACTGCAAGCACACAGCCGTCTTGGCATGGGGCTGTCAATGTGGACACCTGTCAATGTTTCGGGAGGTGTGATCCGTACAGTGCTGTACATAGGGTGCAGTGCTGACACCTACTACTGTCTCATGTCCCCTCGTGCCACAGGTCCCACTTGTTTTGGCCGCTCAGCCTGTGCCCACATCGTCGTCGTCGTGTGCCATACTCATCCAGCCGCGGAAGCAGTTCCATGCTCAGCAGACATTCATGTTGCCGTGGCGTTGCCGCTTGACGGATATGCAGTCAGTCCCCATCAGCACGCCCGCAAGTCATTGGGGCCTAGATCCCCATGTGCATGCACATGGCAGTGGTTTGTATCACTAGCCATTGCCATTGTTGGGAGACCTGTGTAAGTGTATTGTGGCCGTGCCGTCCCAGCTTGACAGCTGGGCTGTGGCTCATGTGCTTGCTCAGTAATGTCAGTGATGTGTATGCGAAATTGCTATGTGTCGTGTTGCTTTGACATGTGTCCTCTGCCATTGTCCCTAGGCGGAGACCGAACATTGACCGCCCATACCAATTGCTGGCGGACATGGACGATACAGAGGTTATTAGGAAGTTTCGGCTGGACAGGCCAACCCTGCATCGACTGTGTGCCATGTTAGAACCCCATCTCCGTCCCCGCAGGGTGTATCCGACTGCTGTCACCCCCACGGCTAAGGTGATGGCCGCCATGCATTTCTTCGCCACTGGGTCATTCCAGCACACAGTGGGCATTGGAGGAGGGATGTCCCAGCCCATGTTCAGCAAGGTGCTGAGGGATGTACTGGCAGCCATGATGCTGTACCGAAACAGGTACATCCGCTTCCCCAGGGCTCGTGAATTGGCGGCAGTGAAGGGTGCATTCTATGCCCTTGGCAGAATCCCACACGTCGTTGGAGCCATTGACTGCACACATGTCGGCCTTGTTCCACCACAGGCCACTGAGCACCTGTACCGCAACAGAAAGCACACGCACTCCCTGAATGTGCAAGTGGTGTGCCTTGCGGACATGGTGATCACCCACGTGTGTGCAAAGTTCCCAGGCTCGGCCCATGACGCACACATAATGCGCAACAGCATCTTGCCACGACTGATGTCCAATATGCAACAGGATCGTGCCTGTATTGTCGGTGAGTATGTGGAGTGGTGTAGCGTGCTGGTTGTGCGATGCTGTCCCCTGTCCAGTTGGAATTGCAACGGTTCTCTGTGTCCCTCACACCCAGGTGACTCTGCGTACCCGAATGGGGCATGGCTGCTCAGTCCATTGAGGAATCCTCGCACCCCAGCAGACGATCGCTACAATGAGGCACATGGGAGGACCAGACGTGTGGTCGAGCGTACCTTTGGCCTCCTCAAGTCCAGGTTCAGGTGCCTGGACTGCTCCGGGGGTGCGCTGGCGTACTCCCCACAGAAGGTGTGCCGGATAGTGGTGGCGTGCTGCATGCTGCACAATCTGGCCATTCGGAAGCAGATCCCCCTCATCGTGGATGACGGAGATCAACCAGGGCCCCAGCCCGCAGACCAGGACAGCTCGAGTGAGGAGGACAGCGGAGAGGAGGAAGCTGGTAATGTGCGGCAGCAGCTCATCGCCCGCTACTTCACTTGACGGTGAGTGTCCATGTACGACGGCTGATGTGGCTGTATCTGTGCAGGTGTGTGTGTGCTGTGTCAGGGTGGCCGTTTGTTCACTGCGTGCTGTGTGTCAACGCTCCATGGCCAGGGTAGTATGCCACTGTTGGTGGCTGTGGCATTGTGCCCTATTGCTCTGTGCGGTGTGTGTACATTGCTTGTAGTTGTTGACATGTACTGTGTGATGGGTGTGTGACACACTCATTGAATGTGCTCCTGTTCTGTCTCCCACCCCTAGGTCCCTACAGGCCCTCCGGATTCAATTGCCATGCCACGCATCAGGTGCCTTTCCGCCCAAGGTGGCCGTTGTATTCCGTACAAATAAAACACAGGGCACAAACAGCAGTTAGTGTAAAAGGTGCATTTATTACAAACTGTGACATGTGATTGTGTGTAAGGTGATGACAAAAGTGGTGCGTGCAGTGACAATGAGCTGTCGGTCATGGCTGCGTGATGCTCAGGGTGTACCCACTGGTTCTATGTCCATAGTCCAACACACACATGCCATCCAGATGGCTGTGTGGAGTGGGATCGTAGTCCAAGTCAATGCAGTGGCTGGTCAAGGAAGGCTGGCGGAAGGCTGGCTGGCTGCCTCACTTGCGTTTGGAGCGTGCGAAGTCCTCCCGGGAGATCTGTTTCCACTTCAGACGGCCCCTTCCACGTTTGCGAGGGGGTGCCTGCTTGCGACATGCTGGTGGTTGAGGTGTGCTCACTGGCTGTGGACGCAGGGGAACTGGACACTGCTGCTCCACCCTGCGCCCCGGCAGGTGGTGGCGGAGGGGAGCTGCTGTCCCTGGCTGTGACCTCACCGCCACCACCAGCTGGCCCATGAGGTCCACGATTTGGCCCATACGGGCGTCCATGGACCTCAGCACCCCCAGCACCTCACGCGTGTCTGAAGCAGACCGGACCCATTGTCCTTGGGCCTCTTCATAGGCCCCAAGGACTCTGGCCATTTGAGGCAGGGCATGGCTCCCAGGGGAGGCTGGCGTTTCCCTGACCCTGCTCCTCCTACCAGTCCTGCTGCCACCGGCCTGCCCACTAGCCACATTGCTCACCACGGTCCTCGCTGTGGCTCCCAGGGTGGATCCAGTCGGCCGGGCCACCACCTGCGCTGGGGCTGGTGCCAGCGAAGACGTGTTGGTGGTGGCGGCGGTGGTGGTCGGTGCGGCGATGGTGGCGGTTGCGGCAGTGGTAGTGGCCACAATGACCGTGGGTGTGGCCGCAACGACAGTGGCAGCAGGGGGCTGGGAATGTTCAGCAGCCCTGGATGATGGGTTGGTGGGTAGGAGGGGTCCTGGGGAGCGGCTGGGCCCTGCCACACCAGATGGGCCTGCTTGGTGGTCCGTGTCCGAAGAGGAGGACAGATCCTCCAGATCCGTGTGTCCTCGTTGGGGGCTTGTAGGCTGGCTGTGCTGGCTGCTGGCTCCATCCCCAGCATCCAGCAGTTCGTCACCTGTGGAGAGAATGAGATTTGTTATTGTGTTGCACCTGGCGAAGTATGTATTTGTCGTCTGACATTAACAGTTCGTGCAATCTCGTACATGGGTTTCCCGGAGGCGTGTGTGTGGCTGTAGCATCTGTAGTTGTGTGTGCTTGGCAATGGGACTGTGTGCTGTGCACATGTGGCATGGGACGGATTGGCCATGCCGATGGGTGTGTTGCTGTGCCCCTACTTATTGTGACTCTGGTGTATGCGGGCTCCTGGCCCATCCTGGGTCTGGTTTGTACTTTGCTTTTGGGGTTCAAATGGAACGCTTAGGAACGCATATGGCAACATGGGGGCCATGCCCCAGATTCGCATTTGGGAGGGGATATGCTTTTGGGGTTCAAATGGAACGCTTAGGAACGCATATGGCAACATGGGGGCCATGCCCCAGATTCGCATTTGGGAGGGAATATGCTTTTGGGGTTCAAATGGAACGCTTAGGAACGCATATGGCAACATGGGGGCCATGCCCCAGATTCGCATTTGGGAGGGGATATGCTTTTGGGGTACATGCTGTGAGCCATGGGTGCCGAACGTGACATGTGTTTTGGCAGCATGACAGTGCATGGTTTGAGGTGTGTGCATGCTTGACATGGCCTGCATATTTGCTGTCTGTTGTGATTACTGGACATGGCATTGGACGCATCGTTATGAGTGAGTGATGGTTGTGTGCCAGCCAACGTATTGCAGTTGTCCCATCTCCTTGGTGTGCGTGCTGCCCTGTGCCATGTGCATCACTGCAGTGCTCGGGGGTGTGGCCCATGTTGTGTGTTGTTGCTCACAGTGTGTCGTGCGCTTCATTGACTTCTGGCACATGGTTGGTCATGGGCATGTATCTTAGCGTGACTGCTGTATGTGTGGCAGCTGTGCGGATGACATGCCTTTCATGAGACTGGGGCTGACGGATGGGATGGATGGTATGTTGTATGTGCATGGTGTGTCTGTGTGTTTGATGGGTTCAGTGGTGTTCGTGTGCATTTATGTTGTTCCGCTCTGTTGCGTCTAGTGTTGTTTGTCTTACATAGGCGTAGTCGTGGGGTGTGTGGTTGACAGGCAGTAGGGGCTACATGGACAGGACTTCAATGGTGTTTCGGTTGTGTGTGATGAGTTGCACAGTGGCTGCCGTGTGGTACTATATTCAGTGTGGCTTGTGCATGCAGACGTGGCTCCTTGGGTGTTGCTATGTCTGTGATGGGTCATGTGGGGTGTGAGTCTGTTGTTCATGTCCGTGTGCACATTGTTCACTTGTTCGTGATGGTGGGCGGTGCTGCGTGTTCGTCTGCTACGTGACATGTCCCATGTGTTGGTCGTGTTATGGTCCTCATGCCTCCAGTAATCCAGCCCTGTCCAGTTTCCCACCTGCAAGTTGTTCGTGCGTGCACTGTACTGGATGCCACATGGCTCTAAGCGGGGGGTGCTCCATGTTGCAGGTCTGTGGGGGTGGCGGGGGGTTGTGGGTCGTGGGGGTGGCTGGACACCCACTGACACCGATTGCTGTGGACCGTGATGTCTGCCTTTCGGCTGTCGTTGTGCACTGCGGTGGCTGACACGTGGCTGTGGGGTGTGGGGGATGCTCCTCCTTGCTGTGCTGTGGGACTAGGGGCCTGGTGTGTGTTGTACTTGGGCTGTCCACCGTCCCACCCACTGCACTTTGTGTTCCTGCCACTTACCTGTTACTTGTCGGTTAGTGCAGCTGTGGCGGACACATGGGTGTGGTGGGTGCTCGTTGTGGCGCTTCTGGCATATTTGGGGACCTGTTGGTGGTTACGTGGCTGGCTGAGTGTACACATGTCCCCACGTATGTTACAGTTGTTCGGTTTGGGCTGTGTGTGGTGGTGTCTGTTGCATGTGTGTGTGATGTGTTGTGTATTGTGTGCTGGACATGGGGGTGTTTGTCCCTGGGAGCTGTGGCATGGTGGTAGTGCATGTGAGTACATAGCGGTGTGCTGGTATACATTAGTTTGTACTTACCAGCCTCCACTCCCCTGCTAATCCGGCGAGGATCTCCGGATGTATTATGACTCGCACCTTCTCCTCCCACGCTTTGAAGGTCTTGAAGAGCGCGGGATTCCCTCCGCCAGTGACGGCAGCCAGCTCTCTGTTTTTCCCTCCTTCTTCTTGACCAGGCTCTTTACGTCATTCCAACGTTTGTTAATTTCTCCTCTGTTCCTGGGCAGGGTCCCGACTGCATTGACATGGTCTACGATCCGGTTCCACATTCTGTTTCTGGTGGCTAGTGGTGTGTGCTGGACCATGTTCCCATAGATTTGTGGGTACACCTTGATGATCTCGTCGACCATGACCGTCAGCTCAATGGGCGTGTACTTGGGCATCCTTTGTGGTGCCATGGTGTTTGTGGTGCTGGTGCGGTGTGTGTTGTGTAATGTGCAGGGGGTTTGTGGTGCAGGTGTTTGGTGGTGGTGGTGGTGGTGGTGGTGGTTGTGATGTGTGCGTTTCTGTGGTGTGCTGCTGTCCTTGCTGTGTCACTGTGTCCTCTCCTCTCCTCTCTGGTTTGCAATGTAGCAAGGGGTTGTGGTCTGTGGGAGTGCTGCTTTTGTACTCACCTATGTGGGTGTGTCCTCATGGTCTGTTGTTTTCAGGTGTGTTGTGTCTGGGGTTCTGGCCTTTGTATTTTTTGTTTGTCCGGGGGTGTTTTCGGGATGTGTACTGTGCTTGTGTATTTGTGCGTGCCTTGCTGTGTGGACTTGTTGGCCATGTTGTGTGCTATTGGTTTTGTGAGCGGATGGTTTCTGTGCAGGTACGTGGGCGCCATGGCTTCTGCCGTGTCGATTCTCATCGGCGTTGTTTGCGCTAGCGGGCGGTATATTTGTGTTTTTTCCGCGCTCATGGCGGTGCGATCGTAATTTCACGTGCGGTGTGTCGGCCGTGAGGGCGGGCGGTTTTGTGTTGTCGTGCGTGTTTCCGTCCGTGGCGGGCGGTTTGACTCCGACTCGGACGTTGGCGGGCGGTATTTTGTGTGATTTTTCCGCCGATGGCGGTTTTCGGTTTGTGTAATCGTAATGGCGTGGTCGGTGTTCAGACGGTGTGTGCGGGCGGATTTTTGCCGCTTCCATGCCTGGCGGATTTTTTTACGCCGGGTATCGTAATGGGCCCCTTAGTATTTAAGAATTTATATTGTTAATTAAGTTAATTTATTTATTATTAATTAATTATAAATTGATCAATAACAATTAATAATTAATTGGTAATTATGTTAATTGTGCTAATTTTTTTTATTAATTAGTAATTAATTAGATATTCATTATTAATAATTAATTTGTAAATATGTTAATTGTGTACTTTTTTTATGAGCGGGTTGAGGGTTGATAGGGGAGTAGGGTGGGAAGTAATTTAATTTTAATGTAATTTTTATTATTTTTTATATATTATTTATTAAAAGTTATTTTATAGTGTTAATTGTGTGAATTAATTTAGATTTGATGGTTATTAATTTTATTGTTAATTGTTATTAGTTAATTAATTAATTGTTAATTAAATATGTTAATTTATTAATATTTTACAATATTGTAGGTGACGTTTATAGGGGAAAATGGTGGAGGTAAATTAATTTCGAAAAATTCCCACCCGCTATCCAACACTGGAGTGGGAATAGTAATTTTACCCTCCCGCTATCCACCACTTTCCCTACTGTTGCACTCACTGGAGTGGGAATAGTAATTTTTACCCACCCGCTATCCAACACTTTCTCTACTGTTGCACTCACTGGAGTGGGAATAGTAATTTTTACCCACCCACTATCCAACACTTTCCCTACTGTTGCACTCACTGGAGTGGGAATAGTAATTTTTACCCACCCATTATCCAACACTTTCCCTACTGTTGCACTCACTGGAGTGGGAATAGTAATTTTTACCCTCCCGCTATCCAACACTTTCCCTGGTACTCTCGGTGGAGTGGGAATAGTACATTATTCCCACCCGCTATCCAACACTTTTCCTACTGTTGCACTCACTGGAGTGGGAATAGTAATTTTTACCCACCCGCTATCCAACACTTTCCCTACTGTTGCACTCACTGGAGTGGGAATAGTAATTTTTACCCACCCGCTATCCAACACTTTCTCTACTGTTCCACTCGCTGGAGTGGGAATAGTAATTTTTATCCACCCGCTATCCAACACTTTCCCTACTGTACCACTTGTTGGAGTGGAAATAGTAATTTTCTCCTTTACGCTATGTAACGTATTTAGTATTGTTATATTTAATGTAGTGTAAAATATTATTTTTTTAAAAAGATTTATTTTAATGTTTTAACCTTATTATATTTAATTTTTTTAATATTAATATTATAGGTTTATTTATATATATATATATATATATATATGTAATTATATTTTAAATTATGTTTTTACATTTTATAATTAAAAATATTAATTATTTTTAATATTATTAAGTTAATATATATAATAAAAAATAAAAATGTATGTTTTTTTTTACATTTATTTATTAATTTTAACGTTTTTAATTATTTTTAAGTATGTTTACTTAATTATATTTATTATTTAGTTAATTTTATATTACTTTTAAGACAGTTAAAAAAGTCGATATTTTAGCAAACTATATTATTTACAACGATATTTAGGATTCGATATTTTTGTACTTACCTGTTTGTAGATAGGAATTCGATATTCTGTTACTCGATATTTTCTCATCGATATTCTGGCAGCTCGATATTCTGCTCCTCGATATTCTGTCAGTGATCCCAGCCATGACACCCTCTCTTATACTAATGGGTATGTTTCTGGCTTTATGACAGATTGGTACAGCATTGTCTTTGAGTATAACCTTGTGTACAAATTCACAGTTTTCCCACCTTTCCAGAAAAAACATTAGGGAATTGTTTATCAATGTCATTAACTAGACTTTTATCTGACTCTTCTAAAAGCATGACTTGGTCTTCTATTTTGGGATTAAGAATGATCCCTAATTCTCCCTGATCAATCCACCCTAGTACAGAGGGTCCTTTTACTGCAACATATAATTTGCACATAGCGCTTCTGTCCTTGAACTTAAAGATAACCTCCACGTAACCTACCATGGGAATCTTTTCACCAGTGAAGGTTACTGGTTGTATATCAGGAGGCTTCAATTCCAGCTCAAGAACATTGGCAAATTTGCTCTCCATACAGCACGTTGAATGATGGTGTAAGGTGAGCCTGAGTCAGGTACAATTTGCAAATTAACACCTCCTATATTTACTTCACAAATCGGTTTCTTTTTCCCTGTAGAGCAAACATTCAAAACTACATTACCAGCATCATTTATGTCATTTATGCATAGTATACTATCATCACTAGAGGAATTTCCATCTTCAATAGGTTCTTCATTTTTGTCCTCAATACATCCTACCATCTTTTTGTTGCCTTTCTTAATTCTCCTTCTGCAAACTTTTGTGAAATGGCCCATAATACCACAAAAGCTGCATCTGGATTTCAATGCAGGACACCATTTTTCATTTGCATTATGGCCTTTGTACCCGCATCTGTAACATGTTAGTTGTTTGTCATCCTGAATTTTTTTTTTTAAGTTAACACTTTTCTTGTTGACTTCTTTATAAGTGTGTTTGTCAAATTTCTTTCCCTCATTTTTGTTACTGGATACTTTGCTATCTACATTACCTTCTTCATTGTTTTTAAGTGCGACTTGTGCACACCTTTTTGACATTTCCCCTTTTTTAACAATAGCTATAATTTCATTCAAAGGTGCATCTCCACATACCCACAATTTTTCTTGTATAGCAGCATTATTGGAGTGCATCACAAGTTGGTCTCTGATGAAACTATCATGGAGATTGCCAAAATCGCAATTAACAGATACTTTCCTCAAAGCAGAAATATAATCTTCAACAGATTCTGACTTATGTTGTTTTCTTTGAAAAAATTCATATCTGTTAATTCCTACACACACTGTGGGTTGGTAATGAGCATCAAGATCTTCCAAAGCTTCCAAAAATACATTGGAACCCTCACCAGATCTTGCTTTTTTTCTATTTGGTAATAGATTCTAGATCCTTTTGGTCCCAAACTGTGCAAAAGCATTTTCTTTTTCCTAGAAGGAGAGAATTCGTCCTCATTCTCTTCTTCTAAAGCAGATAAATAATTAAGAAAGTATTCTTTCCAATCTGACCACTTCAATACAGGTTCACCAGGACGAATGAGAAATGGACAGGAGGAACTAAACCACAGCACTGAGTAGCCATGTTAAATACAATTTTGTAGTAAACAACAATTAATTTTGTAATAAACAATTACAGTGTACAGCAATAACAGTGCACAAGATGATTTCTCTATATATATATATAATATTGATGCTATGTAAAAAAAATCGATTTGATATTATCAAAGTAGTTAGGCTGTTGAGAAAATGGTGAAGTAAAGAGATGTGCATGTCATCGTGGAATGAATTAAAAAGAAAGTATTTATATTAAGGAATATGCACTAAATCCAAGCGGTGTGCATATCACCGTCGAGAATTACATTTAAAAAATGTTACCCTTGACTGTAAAAATCGTAGTGCTGGATGTTTCGGACCGTGTTGTTAGGATGCCAGTAGAGATTCAAAATGACCAGATATTCTGGTACGTGTTGTGAAAATGCCGATAGGATTACCAAAATGGCCACCACGTAAGGTCACATTGCGTGACCCTATGTGATGACGCGTGCTACATTAACGTGTGCGTGCAGGCTTCCTTGCGTCGATTGTAGCATATGTCACCAAGTGGGGACAAGAAGGCTTGACGTCACTCCGAATGGGTTCCTGGAATCGAGGGTGACGACTGGAACGCTGTATAATGTCTCCGCCGCTCGAAAAATGCGGCCTAAAGAAACCGCCTCAACGGTCACCGCAGGTAGGCAACAATAAACAAGTTACCTCACGAAAGTAGAAACACCGTTCCACCAATCATTGCGTGTTCATCAGCATCGATGGCAATGTCTCTGCACACAGGTACACGTAGGCAGACACTGTGGTGGAGTTTGCTGATGACGCTCACAAGACAACAGCTTTTCCTGTGAGACAATCCGGGAAATTCGCCTTCCTCAGACACGCGACAACGTAAAACACTTGAGGTGTCCAAAAGAAATGAGCAGTTCCTTACTCTGCTTGCTCCATGGACTGCTCACAAACAAGAGAAATAAAAAAAAAATTGTAAATAAGTAACATGGAGTCTTGTACGATCCTTGATGAGTCCAGATTGATTCTTGTTGAGTCCAGATCCCTTCCAAAGTCGCCAAAATGTAATGATACTCCACTCTGGTATTCAGGTTAAGAGTATTTATTTAAGAGCAAGCAGGTACATCCATCCAACAGCAAGGCTTCTCTCTAACTGCTGCAGCCTAGCTCTAGAACACACAGAGGCATACAGCATCAGTCACCATAGCAATGGTTACCATGATAGCTGTGATGCCACACTTCCTTGTTTCTGTGGGAGATACTTAAACCCTCAAATATGTTCGCAGTCTAGGATGTCACCGTTCCAGTAAGGGCGAAATGGAAGGATGCTGCTTAAAAGTGCATGCAATGAATCTTTAGATTAACGTGGCTGTTGTAAACTTGAGACATAGCTGCTGGGTTTAATTTTCATTGTTGTCATGCGAGGGGTGTGCAGCTGTGTTATTATAGGCTCATACAAGAAGAGCGGTTTTGAGAATTTCTTGTCTGATGCCGATGTACTGTTGGATTGTCATCCCATCTATGCAAAGAACTCTAGGCAGCTAGGAGAACTGGGTCGAGGGCTTTTACCGAAACGCCAAACAGAGACATGAGACTCCTAGACGGATGTTGCAATGGAAACCTCAAAGTTAAGGAGATAAGAGTAATCCGTCAGTTGCTGTTGTAAATTGGGCATCCATCATCAAAGATTTTTCGGACAATGTTTGGGATTGTGAGATACATGCACAGCATATCTAGTTTATGGAAATTTCGAGATATGTGTTGCACTTTAGCTCATAGACATCGAATTCCGCTCGCCAGTAAAGACTCTTGCATTACGTTACTCAGCAGAGTATGTAGTGGTGTGAGCTCAGTACCTATACATCCACCACACTCAAGAATGGTATCTGGTGGGGTTGCACATATGTTTTACAAGCCATAGCTCTCTGGCGTGGCTCAAGGGGGGGGCGGTCGCGGAGCGGAGGAACAAATTGAGCTGCGTGGTGAGTGGGCAGGAGCCCCATTGGCAATTGCGGCGGGCCAGAATACCACCGCCTTAACTTTTGTGGGTATCGACACGGTCACGGGTTTGTCCACTGCAGACCCCAAACTGCCTCAAAAGCGGGCCCTTTTAGGGCAGTAGATCTCCCAAATTGCCAATTTACCTGTGTTGGGGTGACTTCGATACGACTTGAGTCACGGGGCATTAATGTGTGAGGAGCGCAAAGGTCGGCGGAAGGTGCTGCGGGTGAGGTTGTGGAGTTGCGGTTGGTGCTGCCGAATTTTGGATCTGGGGGGAAGAGCAGGTTGTGAGTCCCGGCTTTTGGCTTGGCACTCCATGTTGCGGGGCAAGTCACGGTATCCAGTGTCTACCAAGACCAATGTGACCGATGCCTTTGTGTGATGAGACCATTGCACATGTAATGTGCTGCAGTGCCTGGTGGTCAAGGCCGCGGGTGGGGAACTGCAATATAGATATATAATGGATTGAAGAGCGCAATGAAGGGGGCGGCATTTTGTGAGAAACTGCCTGGCAACATGTGGTCAAATAGCCGTTGAGCGAAATGTGTTTTGCCACGCGGGGTGTAGCGGTGCCCGATCATTGGCGCCACCACACCTTTTGTCGTGGTTCCTGCGGCTTGATACGGTGCTTTGCAGGGGGGAGTTCGTGTTGCACGTCCCCTGGGCTGATAAGCACATGCATTGGCTGGGCAGAAGCTGAGCAGAGTTGGGCAGGGGTAGTGCCTCGCTGGGGAACCAGGTCCGAGCCGCGACAGGAACGCCCAACATTCTGTAATTTTGGGAAAATCACTTAATTTCCCCGTGGCTAACAAAATGAAGGGGTCCGTCTGTAACGCAACTGGTGCTGAAGTGAAGCGCTCTGATACCTTGTGCCGGGTTATATGGGGGCAAGGGCCTGCATTTTGTTACAGAGCCAGGTCCTGTGATAAAGAGTTTGGGGCGCACTGCAGATGGTACTTATGCAGTTTAGAAGGCAAGGCTTCAAGTCCTGGCAGTGGCAGCCGGTGCATCTTTCTTGTGAGACTTCCTTGGTCTGCATTCGTTGGGCGACAGGGGTATCGCATGCCCGTGGGACTCGGGGTTATTGCCTCGATGGTGTGGGGTTGGTGGCCTTGTTGACTCTTGAACTAACATCCCAGCCATTGCTTGCCATGGGGAGGTATTGATGAGTGGATACCTTGTCGAGCGCTAGTAAGTGTGCCACTGTTTTAACTCCTTGCCTCCCACAGGCAAAAGGACTGCGGAGCTCTTAGGATAGTGGTGGAAGGGGGCCTGAATAAACCTATGGTGGGGCAAGTTCGTTAAAGGTACATCACAGCGTGTGAACCTCGTGCTTAAGAAAGCCTAGATGGAGCATGGGCAAATTCAGGGTTAGTAGGTCAGCAGCAATCTACCAGTCCGAACTACAGCACTGGTATTAATTTGACTCATTTTCAGTAATAAAGAGATTGAGTTGTATAATTTATTTTCAACACATGGCTCAACAATCACGGGATGCGTTTCAGTTATCTAATGCCCAAGCCTGGTTACCTTAGGAAGCCACTTGACTTCATCCTTCAAAGTAGAAACCTCCTGTAGCTCCAATATGTGATTTGAAATGCAGTGCTCTGTGGACGAGAGCTGAAGTTAAAGCCTCCTCTTCTCGTACAGGTAAAAGGGCTGCAGAGTTTGAGGGTAAGAGTGGAGCTGAACCTGTTTGTTGGTGTGTCAATTCTGTTAAATCCTAGGGGGTACGAGGAGGTGTGGGAAATGGGTGCTTAGGGAACCCTGACAGAGCATGGCTAGATGTTGGGAGTAGGTCCACAGCACCCCGCCAGTTCACCCCTTGCAGTAGTATTACATTTACTGTATTTTATTACAAGGATGCACAACATATTAGCTCAATATTCAAACACAATGGTATAATTCATACAGAGGATATCTTGACCACAGATATGTCAAGGTGCCCTTATGTCAAAGAAGGGACAAGGAACTCAGGTAGGGGTCTAGTGGCTGGCAGATGATTGCACCCCGGTAGGGGGCCGGTAAATCCACCCAGCCCTTCACCCTCCTGGGGTTGATAGTATAAGTACCACCAAGTTGGGTAACAGACACCTATCATCCAGAGCCAAGATATCTTTCGGGTGATGGGCGCGCAAATACACGTTAGGGTTGGCACATCCAGGGTCAACCGCAATACTTGTTGGCTTGCCACCTAGCTCTCCTTATTGGCTAACTTCCCCTTGCTGGGTAATGACAGGGAACACGCATTGCTAGTAGCATCTGCCAGACTCGATGCTGAGATAGCAATGCAAGTGCTGGAGCGCTAGGTAGAACACTTTATCGGTAATTGTCCAGTTATTGGTTTTGTCCAGGCCATTCATATGTGGTTGGATACTTCTCCAGACGTACCTCTCCGGCGAGTGGTGCTTGCCATGAGTGCCGTGGAGATGTGGATTAAAGAGCAGTTCAGGGTTCCCATGGCTTTTAGTCAAAGGACCACTGCACAGGAGGATGGAGGGTGATTACAATGGGCAGAGGATGGCTGACGGTGATAGCAACGCTAGACTGCTAGCTTGCTTAGAAAAATCTGTTGTATCACCAAATAAATGGGTACTGGGAGGCAAACACAGTGAATAGGCAGGGTAGCATATCGCAAAGGGGTATCTGTGGGTTTACAGTATGTGTATCCCTGGTCTTATGGCTGTGTAGAGCCATTCCCATTTGGCACACTGCCTGTGTCTTGTGTTCTTCGGCCGCCCCACCACTGAGACATTTAGAGGTATGTCCATGGTCAATTTTGCGCTTAGCTAGGTCCTCTTGATCTAAGCGGTTTGTTGCATCTTTTCAAGGGGAAGAAATATGGTAGGTACCCAATTGCTTACAACGTAGCACATTAAGGTGGGAGGTGTAAAAAAAAATGTCAAGTCGCAACCGGGAGATTCCCCCATTAATGTCAACAACTGCTCACATTGCTAGAAGTTAAGCAGCCTGGGAAGTCTGGGGGCAAACACCACAGATTAAACTGAACAGGCTAAATTCCTGTAAGAAAGGATGGATACATGGCAAGTACATGAGGACACCCTTACTTAATGTAATTCCCAAGCTCATCGGATAGTTAAGCCTTTACTCATCAGAGTAGGATAGTTACCAACGTGGAACAGGCTATTGGGTAGGTCTTGCCAGGACACTGACATACACTTCATGCAGACTGGAGACTCTATAAAGGATAAATGCTGTAAACACGGACTGAGGTACATTTGGCTCTTAAACCATCTTCACCAAGCAGCAGTGCGTCATGTGTTGCCAGGTGTCTTTTAGGGACAGGCAAGTGCATTAGGGGAGCTGTATTAGGCAGCGAGGTTAATTGCAGTAAGGCAGACGGGTCCCAGCGGACCCACAAAATGTGGGCTGCGGCAAAACATGAAAATGGGAATCTTAGATTCCAACATTATCATTGGTTAATAATACACAAGACTCTCTGGCTATGCGGGGTATAAATGTTCCAGCATGAATTACAAGGTGACTAGAAGGTAAGCCGAACTCGGCTTTGATTCTGTGGAGGGCAATCATTCCGGGGATAACAAAGTGAACTAGGTCTATAGCTGGTTAAGCACCAAGTGTCACAGCTGGTTAGCAGGTAGTGTGTATCTGTGATACGACTGCAGTTAAGCAAGCCTGGTGGGCTGCGTAAGTTGTCACTCCAAAAAGGGTGCTGTGACGGCAATTGTGGGCACAATGAAGACATTCCCTCTAACCAGACTTGATACCATTAAGGGTCCGCCATGGTTGAGCAATCAAAAAGGTCTGTGCAAATGTCTGGTCAAACTCAGCAATGTATGTGCACTCTGGAACCGAGGGCATGTTACAGGTTGCTTCAGTTAAGCAAAAAATTCCCCACCCTGATAGCCATAGCAGCTAGGCTGGTTGTGGAAGCTGTCATCTAACAAGGGTGCTGCTGTCCCAACAGTTGGGGAAACAAGGCACACAAAAAGGCTACAATGTATTAAGAATATTTGGCATGTCCATTATTCAAGAAAAGTCAAATTTGGAAGGAGCAGGTAAATTTACACTGCTGTGCTGTACACGGTTACCAGTGTGAACCCCCAATTTCGGGAATAATCAAGTACGGGTGTAAACAAGAGCGTAGTCAACCCTGAATGTTAGGCACTATATTGCACGCAGTGCACAATGGATTAATTCAGACAAAACCAGGGTTACGAAGAGCGGTAGTTCTGCATTCCATTTGGGTAAAAATTTCTGGCCGGCGTGGTACTCCTATACAGGAGGAGGCCAGCTGTCAGAGAGAATGGGATAGTGTTGGCCACAAACAATAACTGTTAACAAATACACTGTGGTCCTGGGAGGCGAACTCCAATATGTTTTCCAGCGTATTCTGAAAACAGTGAATGGGCGGTGTTGGGTAATGCACAACCCAGCAATACCTAACAAGTAGGCCCATATTGGCACAGTGCACCATAGGGTTTTCACCCTGAACTGCGGTCAAAGTAGAGAGCAGTTGTTTCAATTCCGGGCAGGCCATCGATCAAGCCTTTGGATGGGTAAATAAATTTATGGTTAAAACAGAACAGTAGTCCCCAATTTAAGTGGAGGCCAGCAGACTTCCCTTCGATGGGGTAAATAAGCCATGCACAAGCCCATCAAGCAGGAGAGCTTAATGCACTTGAATGCAAATTCAAATGAAATAAGAAGGGCTTGGTAAACGAGGCGTGGTCTCTTGAGTGCATACGCCACTAGGTTTCCCCGATAGGGATGGGGAACACCTGCTGAGGTGGATGGGAATTGTCCAGCTAGAAGGACTGGGAACCTTCAGAGGTAGATGGAAAGTGCCCAGCTAGAAGGACTGGTAAACACACGTTGCAGGAGGTTATGAAGCCTGCCATGGTGGAGTGGGGACCCTGGATATGATGGCGGCCACATCCAGGGCTGTGGCAGACTTACAGGGTGATCCTGAGGCTGATTGGTATGAGGGGTACCCTTTGAGGGGCACAATAAGGGTGCATTATGCCAAAATCCCAGGAGTCTTTAAGGCAGGACCCTGGTTGAGAACGACGGCGCCCCGCTAGTTCCTCAGGCGGTTGTAAGCCTGAGCAACCGGGGGCTTGCCTGGTTACGCTCCGCCCCTAAAAAGGCGTGAGTAAAAGGTATGGACTGGTGGTCCATGATATGTAGGGGGTATAACCCCCACAAAATGGTAGCACCAATTGGATTGGCCACGGTGCAGTTGGCTCATCAGGTGGGCAGGGCAGCTTAGGTTAGTCACCGCTGCCTGCCCTTGGATCGCCCGTAAGTTAACCCACCAAGTTGGCATACTTCTTGTATGTAATAAACCTGCAGCAAACTTTTCCCAACAAAAACTTGTGTGGACTGTATTATTTTGCGCAGTGTGACTAGCTACTGCTAGGCAGGGGGGTTGCCGATATCGGCACTATGAGCTCTACCATAGAACCTCAACCCTGATTTGCAGCACGCGCTGCTATAAAATAACAGGGGGATCAGGTACGCCGCTATGAGTGCTCCTCAATTCCAACTACAGTCCAAGCCAGCCAGGTACCCCTAAGGCAGAGGTCTTCAAACTTTTTTGCTCTGAGCCCCCCTAAGCAAAATGCTTTGAAGTCGAGCCCCCCTCCAAAAAAATAATGCAAGAATAGTGCGAGCTGGAGGGGCAGGGTTGAGCTCCGGGACAGCGCTTAGGAGAACATTTATGGGGTATTTTTGTCAGTAGCTCATAATCCACACAATGTGAGACTTCTAAAAGTGCAAATATATCAAACCAAAACAGAAATTGACCAAAATCACCAGTCCCCATAATTGGGGTGTTGTGAGGCTAGGTCCCAAAGCAACTGCTGCTCTAAAAGCCCTAAAAAAACAACAACTCCCCACCTTCCTCATGGCATCTCTGAGGAAGCTGTCTGATTTTTAAACTAAAAATGCTCCCCTCCCCCAAAATAGCACCCCTTCTCTGGACCATCTCTGATGCTTTCAATGAATCTCACTACTTTCCCCTTTCCTGGACCATTACCTCGAGGCCTAGGGTCCGGACGATCAGAGCGCTCCATCTGCACGTGACCCTGCTGGCCTCATCCCCATCACCCCTGGACTCACCTTGAAGGACATCTGCATGTAAACAGAGTTCGAAGTGGACGGGATCCATGGGGACCCCACATGCCACATGCTTTTTTAATTTTTAGAAAAGCAGTTCCCATACTTTTTGTTAAAAAGCAATGACCCCTGAATAGTTATTGTGGCCCTTGAAGGGCCTCCGTGTAAAAGTGAAGGTAGGGTGGGGAGGAGTTTCCCTGTGCTGCGAAAGCACTTGTTTTATCTTAAAACACCAATTCATTTTGCAGCAGCCTCCCTTATACTGTGTATAATACAATTTTAAAATAATGACGTACATACAGCGCTTTCTGCTCTAGGCTGGGACCTTGCAGCACTATAAATACACAAGTCACTAATCCCCACATCTGCAGTGGTCGCATTACCCAAATGATATTTCGTAACTTAAAAGAATGTATTTCCATCCGATTACCTTAATTTGCATTTATTTTTCGTTTAAGGTTTCTGCATTATTATATATGCAATTAACTGAAAGTAAAAACCAAAACACTTGAAGAATATTTTGTTCTTTTCAGCTATGTTTTTGACCGTGCCACCGACCGAGTGCGTGGCTAAAAAGAACAAAATATTTTGTAAGTGGTTTTTTTTCCCACTTTCAGTTAAATGAACATAAAATAAGGCAGAAGCCTTTAACGAGAAATAAATACAAATTAAGCTAATTTATTTCATTTTATGAGATTCCCCATATACCTTTTTTATCACTTCAGGGACTGCGTGTAAATGAAGACAGCCTGGAAACGCTACACATCGCTCTTCCAGGTCATCTTCATTTACAAGTCCTTGTTGAGCCATTTGCGCCCCCCTGGCACTGCAGCCACGGACCCCCAGGGGGGCGCGCCCCACAGTTTGAAGACCTCTGCCCTAAGGGATAGGGAGAGATGTGGCGCAGCGGCCAGGGCAGCTGACTCCGGAGCCCGGGGCTCACGTCGCGGTCCGATCCCCGGCGCCGGCGGCATCTCAGCTCAGCTCAGCACCATGTGACCTTGGGCAATAGCTTGCTTAATCTTCCCGACAGCCCCCAGCGCCTTGAGACCCTTAGGGGTGAATAGTTAGCCCTTTACAAATACTGGGTTAAGGGGCTGTGCCAATGCACTTCAATCTCATCCTGCCACCCCCCCTCCCCGCCCTGCTGTGCAAGTACAAGGCCTCACACACTGGGCTGATAACGTCCGCTAATCCTGACTCGTTGCTCCCCCTGTAATCCTATACCTTGTACACACAGATATCTCTGCCAAAGTACCTCATTTCTGGCCCAGAGGACCTTCAGCTGTTCCAGGACAGGCACACAGACTGACCTGTACCCAAGCATGACACTCCAAAGATTGTTAATGGGGACCACACATGGTGCTACAAGTGCATGTTAGCATTCAAGCCCTGTACCCCAAAACACTTTGACGATGCGTCTTAATAATCCATAGTTCTGTGACATTTGAGTAGTATTCAAGTATTATGAGGCATGGCTCTGTTTAAGCACCTTCCTCCTGACCACTGTTGATGACTTAGCTGGTCAGCGTCATGTAAGGACCACTGGCAGAGCCCATCCTTTCCATACACTGAGAAATGTCATGCAGACCCAAGGCCCAATCCTGGAACTCCACGCTGGAGTATTTGGAGATGTCGTGACAGCCTGACACATAGCTGGAAGTATCCTGGAGCCAGTTATCCAAGCACCTTGCCCCAAAACCTCATATAGTGACATGTAGCCTCAGGGTAATGATTTTAAGCCTTTTGGGTCCAGTTTACTGCACTTTCTTTTTCCGGCTATAAATCTGTCAGCAGGCCTTAAGTGAGTGAGTGAGCCAGCAGGCTGTAGGTGAGGGTGCCAGCAGGCCTTAGGTGAGAGTGCCAACAGGCGTTAGGTGAGAGTGCCAGCACACCTTAGGTGAAAGTGCCAGCAGGCCTTAGGTGAGAGTGCCAACAGGCCTTAGGTGAGAGTCCCAGCAAGCCTTAGGTGAAAGTGCCAGCAGGCCTTAGGTGAGAGTGCCAACAGGCCTTAGGTGAGAGTGTCAGCAGGCCTAAGGGGGAGAGTGCCAGCAGGCCTTAGGTGAGAGTGTCAGCAGGTCGTAGGGGAGAGTGCCATCAGGGCTTAGGTGAGGGTGCCAGCAGGCCTTAGGTGAGAGTCCCAGCAAGCCTTAGGTGAAAGTGCCAGCAGGCCTCAGGTGAGGGTGCCAGCAGGCCTTAGGTGAGAGTGTCAGCAGGCCTAAGGGGGAGAGTGCCAACAGGCCTTAGGTGAGAGTGTCAGCAGACCTTAGGTGAGAGTGTCAGCAGGCCTTAGGTGAGGGTGCCAGCAGGCCTTAGGTGAGAGTGCCAGCAGGCCTTAGGTGAGTGTGCTTGCTTCTGTTCAGTGTCAGAAACTCAAAGCTGTAATCAGAGTTTTGAGCGCACAGCAGCAAGGCAGTGAGCAAAAGTGTCTCACAGTTACACAGGCTCAAGCAACAGCCTTCCTTTTTTACCTGCATTGATTTGAGGAATTAAGCACCTTCCCGCAGGGCAGGAGTCACTTGCTAAAGATGGAGGAGTTCAGAATTAGCAGAGTTGGCCATAAGGGCTTGGGTAAAAGAGAGGCCAGGCCCAGGCTAGGCTGCAGAAGTAGGGGAGACTGTGCTGATGGTGAACCTGGGCCCAGTCCAGTGGGGGTCAGTACAGGTACGTTCACTCCTCCTGCAGTGTGGGGACCTGGAGGTAAGAGAGAGGTCGATATGCCAGCCTATATTTTGAGCAGTCCGGTAGTGTGGCAGGGGAGTAATGCCTCTGAAGCTTGCACAACTGACCTGACCTCCAGAAGCGTCTGTCGTTTTCTCCAGTCACCGTTGCAGGCCCAGGAGGGGAGGCAGGACCACGTAAATAAGCAGTGCACAGGTGTGAAACGAGAGTTTACCGTCTCTCTGGTATAATTAATGTTGCACGTGCATAGTACCGATATAGGCAACCCTCCCCATGTAATATGAACATAGCATGCACTGTAATAAATAATCACACAAAAACAGGTTTGTTGGACAACAGTTTGCTGCAGATTTATTTCATACAAGGAGTATGCCAACGTGGTGGGTTAACTTACAGGCGATCCAAGGGCAGGCAGCGGTGACTGACCTAAGCTGCCCTGCCCGCCTGATGAGCCAAACTGCACCGTGGCCAACCCAATCAGTGCTACCATTTATGTGGGGATTCTCCCCCTTAAATACCGTGGACCACCAGTCCATGACTTTACTCACGCCTTTTTAGGGGCAGAGCGTAGCAAGGCAAGCCCCCGGTTGCTCAGGCTTACAACCACCTGAAGGACCAACGGGTCGCTCACGTTTATCCAGGGTCCTGCCGTAAAGACTGCTGTGGTTTGGCATAGGGCACCCCTATTGTGCTCCTGCTGAGGGTACCCCTATGTACCATTCAGCCTCCGGATCGCCCTGTAACTCCATCTGCAACACAAATTAACAAGTCAACATGTTCCCTAGCCCTCCGCTCCCTCCAGCCGGAACGCCAGGTATGCAGTAGGGAGGGCGACGGCGTGGCCAAGAGGGACAAAAAGGAAGGCCAGTGGGCAGGGCCAGGTATAAATACCTTGCCCTGACCCACTGGGCGCCAGAAGTGACGTGGCCCTGGAGCCGGATTTTGGGGGACACCCCGAGGGTCCCCGAGACTGGAGCGCGGGGATGTGCTGAATGCGGCACTAAGGTGGCTACTCTTTTAGATGGGCACCCTGCGTGCATCGAGGGCAGCCTCAAAGTGCCGATATGGGCAACCCTCCCAAGCAATATGAAGATAGCATGCACTGTAATAAATTATCACATAAAAACAAGTTTGTTGGAAAACAGTTTGCTGCAGGTTTATTTCATACAAGGAGTATGTCAACGTGGTGGGTTAACATATGGGCGATCCAAGGACTGGCAGCGGTGACTGACCTCAGCTGCCCTGCCCGCCTGATGAGCCAAACTACACTGTGGCCAACTCAATCGGTGCTACCATTTATGAGGGGATCTCCCCCTTAAATAATGTGGACCACCAGTCCATGACTTTACTCACACCTTTTTAGGGGCAGAGCGTGGCAAGGCAAGCCCCGGGTTGCTCAGGCTTATAACCGCCCGAAAGACCAACGGGGCGCCGACGTTTATCCAGGGCCCTGCTGTAAAGACTTGTGTCCTTTGGCATAGGGCACCCCTATTGTTCTTCTGCCGAGGATTCGCCTATATACCAGTCAGCCTCCGGATCACCCTGTAACTCCGCCAAAGCCCTGGATGTGGCCGCCGTCATATCCAGGGGCCCCCCCACCATGGCAGGCTCCATAACCTCCTGCAACCTGCAGATACCAGTCCTTTTAGCTGGATAAATTCCCTATCAACCTCTGGCAGGTGTGCCCGGTCCCTATCGGGGTACCATGTTGTGTTTGCACTAAAGAGGCCATGCCTAATTTACCTAGTTCTTCTTATTTTATTTTGAATTTGAGTTGAACCAAGCCCTCCTGCTTGGATGGCTTGTACTTGGCTTTATTTACCCTTCTGCAGGAAAGTTTGATGGCTTCCCCGGAAATTGGGAACTACTGTTCTCCTCCATAACCACAGTTCCAAGATATGTCCCTCTGGTGCCCTCTGTGCTAATGGGCCTTCTGATCAGGGGTTGGCTGGGCCCTGTATTTATCTCTCATGACCAGGCCCTGAATTCAGGATTTGCTGGTAAGCATAGAGGTGTCCGCCTTCCAGGCCACAAGTATATTTGCTTAAATAAGTTACTTTTGTGGCCAGCACAATACCCTTATCTTTATCCGCTAACCTCCATTTGTTTGGGAGTACAGCAACGGCCAGAAAAAGGACCCCTTGGGGATTTCAAACAACAGCTCTCTTCATAACCACAGTTCTGTGTGATACAATCCATTGTGCACTGTGTGCAAATTTGTGCATTTTCATTTGGGGGTTGACTAAGCCCTTGTTTGCCCCCTTACTTGGAGGGTCCCAAATATGAGGGTTCAGACTGATGATCAAGTGCCGCACCAGCAAGTGAACATGTAGACATGTATCGAATTTAAGCTGTGTCATGTCCTTTTGAGGACGCCTGGTGACCCTCTCCCTCCTAAAACACGACAAAGGTGGATCTAAAAACAGGGGGGGAAGCCTGAGGTCCCCCAAGTGTACTCCAAATATTCTGCTACATATCACATCCTTATTGCCTGCAAAAACCATCAGCCTGGCTGCGATTTGCAGACGCTGTGTCGCCATGCTGGTGTCCCCACCCTCGCGTATGTAGCACATAGCCAGGCTTTTGCTAAAGGTATACCAGTGTGCAGAAAAGATGCCAAAGCTTTTGGATAGTGAGAACCAAGAGTAAAACATATGAACAAAATTTGCCTGCACCTTCTTAACAAAGAATGCAAGATGTGTTCTGGTGATAGTCAGCATATCTGCTCCAAACCCAATTTCTCAACACTATTGAAGCCACAGCACACTTATTGGAATGACAAACTAACACAACCCACCTGGCTGAAGGGCTGCGGGGTATATTAGCTTAATTGCAGGAACCCTTTACCCACACTCATCTTTACAGTATTCTGCTTCATGTCATCATTGCCTGCAAGACCGTCATCGTCTGACTGCGATCTTTAGATGCTGAGTCACCCTGCTGATGTCCCCACCCTAGCATGAGTAGCCCAGTGCCAAAACTCTGCTAATGTATACAAAAATGCAGACAAGTGGATGGCAAAGCTTCTGGATGGTGAGAATGGCGAGGAGGACAGTATGTACAGAATCCAATCCCAGTCTAACTGCGGACTTTAATGGATGTTGTGTTGCTGTACTGATGCACCCACCCTGGTGTGGATTGCCCAGCACCCGAATTCTTATACAGATATTGCCGGGATGCCGATGAGGAAATGTGAATTGCTTTAATACACTTTGTCGGCCAGAGTCCTCCAAACAATTGTTCCCCACACCTTGAGAACCCTGCCCCCTTTACAGTGCAACCACTCCTACACCACCTGGCTGGACCAGCTATTGGGCAGGCAGTCTCTAACTTTAAGCGAAGCGTCCTGTGGTACACACTGGTTTTGCTGAGAGCACATTTCCGTTAACTGGCCACTAAGTATGCACCTCACCCGATTTATTGATACAACTCTATTGAACCAATCTTGTGTCATAATCCGGTACCAGTGGGTACTTGACTTTTGTGCATCACCAAGTCAGTCCCTTGCTTAGTTTAACTGTATTAAATTCTTGTGGTAGCTACACACTTTCTATTCCTTCTCCGACTGTACCATGAAAGGAATTTGCAGCACCAGTCCCAGTGGTAAAATTAATTTAAATTTAACGCAGTATTTGTCTGGGCATGTCCTCCCATTCGACCTCTACAGCTGGGATACCCGACTAGATCTGCTAGCTGGGACAACTAAATTGCTCCCCCTCATTGGTAATTTGTAGTAAATCCATGAGTTGTCCACGCCGAGGGTTGTGCTGCCTGAAAACCCATATGTGCCCATAGTTCCCTCTTGTGACACCTCTGCTAGCTATGCTAACCCATCTGCTCCTATCCGGTTGTAATTTTGGTAATTCAAGGCGCTGACAACTGCATGGGCCTATTGCAGGGCTGTGTATATGCGGCCCTGGATGAACTTAACAATCGGCTTAGTGTGGATGGGTTGTCAACGTAGCTTGGCAGTGGTCCAATACCTTTGCCCCAGCAACTCCTTACAAGATGTGCCAGTGCAAGTGGAAGTAAGAGTTATATCTAGCCTGCCTTACTTTCCTCTCTTCCAGTTATCTGTGTATAGTGCTTGTAGGAGCATAACATAATTGTGTATTTGTGAAGTGCACGTGCTCCTGTAGGCATGTTGGCACTGAATAAGAGATGTTTGTTACCCCAGTCACTGATACTCATTTTAACAACCTCAGAAGGATGAAAGGTTGATACAACCCAACGGGGTTTGATCCTATGACCATGAGGTCGAACCCACCACCAGACCCAGCAGATAAATCGGTCCAGGTTTTCTATGCCTTTGCCATGACCCCTCCTATGCCCTTTGAACTCACCATTTAATCTGAAAGTGGCCGTTTGGCAGACACCCCAGCGGGACCTGGCAGTCCTATTTAACCTTCATATCCTTACAGCATAGCAACACTCACTGCTGCAAATGCCTAGGTGTGCGAGCATCCAATGCTCGCACTAGTTAATTCATTAATTCGTCAATTCATTATTATTTCCATTTTCTTATAGCACACACCAGGCAGAAGGTGAGGAGTAGGGTGCCTTAGGAAGAGTATAAGAGCAACCAAAAACATTGTGAGTGAAAAGTGTAAATCACACAAAGAAACATACATTCTGGTTGGTAAATAAGATGGGTATACATATTTACATTAGCAGCAAGTCATTGATGTACTAATAGCTATATCGGCAGAAAGGATACAAGCAGGCTCATGGGAGGAGTTTAGGTTGAATGTGAAATTTTATGTAGGAGGCATTTCAAACACATTTAAAAAAACTTTATAGCAGATATTAGTTCTGATGGCTGGGAGGATGGGATTCCATATCTTTGGTGTGTTCGCAGAAAAGGTTTAGCTTGAGAGCTCTTTTTTCTTGTAGCTTGAGCTTTCAAGAAGGAGGAAGTCAAAGCTTTCCAGGGAGTGGGATCTACCTGGCAGTGTGAGTTTTGTGGGTAGGTAATCTGATACTCTTGGATTAGAGCTTTGTGAACTACACAGACCAGATTAAATGTACACCTACCTTCAATGTGGAGACAAGTGAAGGTGATCATAGCTGGCGGGATGTAAGAGTTAGTTTTAGGTGCTTGGTGGGCATCTAATATTGGGCATTAATGAGTGATTGGATTAGGGAGTCCATGTCCTCAGTGGAAGAGACCTTCAAGTACAGCTGTGTATCTTTGGCTTGGGGATAAAACGGCATGAAGAGTCTCAAGAGCGCACTTAGAGGTTCAACATAAAGGTTAAAGAGAGGGAGAGATAGGGAAGAGCCTTGTGGGACTCCACGATGAAGAGTGGAGGGGAGTGGTTGTTAACTTTCCCATTTAACTCCATTCATTCTTCCAGGGTTTTAAGGAGTGAGAAGTGATTGCCAACAAGTCAATGAGGATTAGAGTGGAGGAGTCACCTTTGGCAAGAAAGCATTATGCATCATTCACAACTTGGTGAATTTCAGTCTCCGTGCTGTAGCCACCTCTAAAGCCTAATTGCAAATCATTGAGGCAGTCATTTACAATGATGCGAGAATGAGTAAGCTGGTCACAGGTAGAAAGTTGTTTAGATCTTCCAGAACAGCACCCAGCTTTTTAACAGGGGTGTGAAGTGCAGTATTTCTAGAAAATTCGTAATGTTCTCCTACTGTGATGGAGGGGTTGACACATTTAGTCTGATAGGTGATAGGGAAATGCTAATATCCTTGGAAAGGTTAGCGGGCTAGAGTCCAGAAAGTAGGAGGAGCATTTGAACTTTTCATTGATGTCAGTAAGTGCTGATTCAATGGTTTCCCTGAAGAATGCCCAGATGCCACTGTTCTTCTGACCTGTGTCAGATTAAGGGTGTGCAATGGATAGTTTGATGTTTTAAGGTTTATTGTTTCCTCAAAGAATCGGCTAAGCTATTACAGTTTTCAATTGAGGGTAGGTGGGGTTGGAGAGTCCATGTTCTATTTCACAATCTTGAATATCTTTTTGGGGCAATTTGTAACTGAGTCTGATGAATGCTGCTGAAGTATTAAACATATATGTCGTTATGGTTTTCATATATTGCAAAGTATTTAGTGATTTTTTTTTAGATTGCCTTTGACACCAGAAGCTTTTTGCTAGAAACTGGGTTTCTGATTGGCAGAGGTATGCACCCTGCCCAAGCAGTGAACACAGTTTTAGTCAGGGTAAGTCAGAAGCACACTAAAAGATAATCTATGCTCACACTCTGGTAGCTTGGCACACAGCAGTCAGGCTTATCTAAAGAGGTAATGTGTATTTGTGCAACACACACATACAATAACACAATAAAAACACCACAAAAAGATGCCACACGGGTTTAGAAAATAGGCAATGATTTTATAAATAAACCAAGACCAAAATGACAAATGTCCAATGAGTAGAAGTCATGATATGAATTTGTAAAGAATATAAGAGTTCTAGCACTTAGAAGCAATAAGCCCCAATGGGGGTTATCAGGTCACACTCGACCGGGGTAAAGTCAACAGTTGAGGCCAAACACGATGGAGCACAGGCCAGGGACAAGAGCCACGCAGGCCTGATGAACAGCGTACCTTGATCCTGGTCACAACAGTGAGATGCGGGGTGCATATGAGAGATGCGAAGATGTCGAGCACGCAGTTGAGGTGATGCACTGGTAGCAATGCGTCGGTTACGGAGACAAAGAGTCGAGCAAAGATGCGTTGGTTTTGAAGTGCGATGTGCCGAGTTTCTCCACACAGTCATGGGGATGTGTCAATCTCTCCACACTGCCACGGCGGCAATGCATGTTTCCGATGCGTCCGGCTCTCAAGGCGATGCGTTGGTTCTAAGAGCAATACACCAATTCTACTCCGCAACAGGTTTGATGTGCTGGTTCTGCTGCACTGAGACTGGAGATGCATCAATTTCTCTGGTGAAAGTATCTGGGTCCACTTCCAGTGAGCCAGGCACAGGAGCAGGTGTAGAGATTTTGATAGCCCTGAGTCTGAAGCAACAGGAGGAAAGCCAACAAGCCCTTGGAGATTACTTCAGTTGCAAAGCAGAATTCAGCTCTCCCTCAGTTTGTTCAGAGAGCAGCAGGGCAGCATAGCAGAAAAGCAAGTCTTCCAGATCAGCAATCTAGCAGAGTGTCAATCCTTGATGCAGCACAGCAGTCCGCCTGACAGAGTTCAGTTACCGGTCCAGAAGTGTCTGATTTGGTGGGGTCAGATACTCAGTGCTTAAACCCAATTGTGCCCTTGACATGGGAGCAACTTTTCTTCCCAGCCCTGGCTCCAGACTATTAGTAGGTGGTAATAAGCCCTTTGTGTGGGGACAGGGCACTGCCTATTCAGGTGTTAGTGCAGCCACTTCCTCTGTTCCTGTGCAAGAAGAGCCATCAGAATGCAGATGAGTACTAAGACTCACCTAACCTTCCTGTGTTTGTGGCTATCTAGAGGGAATGCACAAAGTGTAGCAGTCGCCCATCCCAGACATGCATTGGAGACAGGTTGCAGGCACACGGAGCTATAAGAGCAGAGAAATGTCCACTTTCTAAAAGGGGCATTTCTACAATAGTAATGTTAAATCCATCTTTACCAGTAAAGAGGATTTATCCTTACCATTCTAAATATATAAAACATGATACAACCACTGCTCTCTAATTAGGAATTAAAGCGTAACAGTGTATTAAGGAATTCCCAATGTTAACCTATGAGAGAAGTTGGCCTCACAGTAGTGGAAAACTGAATTAGGTGTTTTTCACTACCAGGACATGCAAAACTCCTAACTTTTACTTATCCAGCACCCTGCCCAGGGGCTACCTAGGGCCTACCATAGGAGTGACTTATGTGTAATAAATGGTGAGTTTAAGGCTTATCAAAGGGTTTAAATGCCAAGTCGAAGTGGCAGTAAAACTGCACACACAGGCTCTGTAGTGGCAGGCCTGAGACATGTTTAAAGGGCTGGGTGGCACAATCAGTGCTCCAGACCCACTAGTAGCATTTAATTTGCAGGTCTTGGGTATATGGAATTCCACTTTACAAGGGACTTACCAGTAAATTTAATATGCCAATTGGGTATGCACCAATGTTACTATGTTTAGGGGAGAATCACATGCAAGAGGAGGAAGCAGGCAAAAAGTTTGGGGGAAGAACACCCTAATGCTGACAGGTTCAACACTTTTTGTAGGTATGAGAGATTTACTCTCCTCGTTCAGAGCTTTATAGTATAATCTACTTGATTTTTGTTACTTTTAGTCTCTTCAGTTTCAGAGGCAGATTGCCAAAGTTCTCGGCCATGGCATCAATCAGGTTTACCTCAAGGTCTGAAGGGTCATATGTGCTGAAAGAGTGGTCATGTTAATGTCAATGTGGTCTCAGGACCATTGTTTGGGTCACAACCTTCCTATGTTGTGTAGCAATTGATGGACTTCAAATGAAACAAGTAGAAATATTTCCATGTTTATAATGGGAGGGTGCTTCAGGCACAATAGTAGGTGATGAATAATCAGTGTTTCAATATCAGATGTACGTGGTGGTTTCACAAGTATGAGTCTACGGTGCGCAGTTATGGTCGCTATTTCAGTCTGTTGTGGTTTAATCAAATAATTGGAGATCAGGTCTCCAAATCAGACATGCAGTGAAATTGGTCTCATGCTGTCAGTGGTTTCACCGCTTGCCTGATTTTGAGACCTGATCTGCGGGTATAGAATAAAAACATTAGACTATTAGACTTTTACTCGTAAGTACAGCCTTGTGATTGCTTCTCCTTCGTACAAGATGTTTTGTATCTCTTCAGGAAACTATTTCAGTATGAAAGACAGAGACTCCTTGAGAAAGCCCAAGGCTTGCGGCTGTTACAGGGTGAAAAATGTGTTGGCTGCCTACTAAAAGCAACTGAACTAATATACATACATTTGAGAAACTGCCATGTCCTTCTTGTATTGAAAGACTGATTATTCTCACTAGTTCAGGTTCTAAATAACAGATGACCATAGACACTTCTTTTGAAACTACCAGGGACGTTCTACAGTGTAGGTAGCTTCTGTAAGTCCTTCCGCCTTGCTTCAAAGAAATCACATATAGGTTCTGCTATTATCCAAATTCTTTACTTAAACTAACCTCGTTTTCAGAAGATATGCCATAAAATGTTCATAAAAAGAACAATTGTGACATATAAAGCTAAGATCCTGTATCTAAAGCACAGTTAGAAACTAGATATATATACATCCAAACTTCAAACAGATCTTTCCTTTGTTCCGCAATTGTTTCCCGGAATAAACCATAGCCCAAAAGTGTGAGTAAAGCTTGCACTGCAGAGGGCCATATTTACAAGCCCCATTCACCACCGGAGAGTCACTTTCTTGATGCTCCAGTGGCGTAGTGCCATTTCCCAAATTAATAAGGTGGCGCTAAGCCACTTAACGTGGCTTAACCCCATCTTGTAAATATGCCCCTTTCCACCGTACTCCTCTGTGGCAAAGGGACATGCCATGTGTGTCCCAGTGGGCGTTCCACCACAACACCCATTGCTTTTTGACGCTGCCTCAGATTTACAAGGCTGAGGCAGCGCCAAATCTAACGTCAGGGAATACCTGGTCTTAGAATGGTGATACGAGGAGAATTTTTTAATTTCTTCTTGTTCTTTGCTCTTTCTATGTGTGCTGCATTCTGCACCGACCTCAAGAACTACTGACCCATCTCCCTCCTCCCCTTTGCGGCCAAAGTCACCGAGAAGACCGTCAATGCACAACTAACCAAATTCATCGAAGAAAACTCCATCCTCGGCCCCTCCCAATTCAGATTCCGCAGCAATCACAGCACCGAAACCGCTCTACTCGCCGCCACAGACGACATCCGCACCCTCCTTGACCAAGGACACACCGCAGCCCTGATACTACTCGATCTCTCTGCAGTGTTCAACACCGTCTCCCACCGTGCACTCACCACCAGACTCCATGACGCCGGCATACAAGGAACCGCCCTCGACTGGATCCACTCGTTCCTCACCGACAGAATGTAAAGAATCAGACTACCACCTTTCCTCTCCGAACCCCACGGAAATCAACTGCGTAGTGCTCCAAGGATCATCGCTCAGCCCCACACTCTTCAACATCTTCACGGCCCCCCGCGCCGCCATCGTCAGACAGCACGGACTCAGCATAGTATCCTACGCCGATGATACCCAGCTCATCCTCTCCCTCACCAAGGACCCAATCACCACCAGACTCAACTTCCAGGAAGGAATGAAGGACGTTGCATCCTGGATGAGCAGAAACTGCCTGAAGCTCAACTCGGAGAAGACAGAAGTCATCGTCCTCGGACCATCCCCCTCTGCATGGGACAACACCTGGTGGCCTACCGCCCTCGGCAGCCCCCCCACACCCACGAACCATGCCAGAAACCTCGGCCTCTTACTCGACTCCTCCCTCTCCATGACCCGACAGGTCAACGCCGTTGCCTCCAGCTGTTTCAACACCCTCCGAATCCTCCGAAAGACCTTCAAGTGGATACCCCCGAATCAAGGAAGGCCGTCACCCATGCACTCATAACCAGCAGACTGGACTACGGAAACGCCCTCTACGCCGGGATCAACAAATCTCTGCTCTGCAAGCTCCAGACCGTACAGAACAAGGCAGCCAGACTCGTCCTTGGCATTCCTCGACACGAACACATCACTCGACACCTACGGAACCTCCACTGGCTTCCCATTGAGAAGAGAGTCACTTTCAAGATACTCACCCACGCCTACAAAAGCCTCCACAACACCGGTCCCCAATACCTCACCGAGAGAATCTCCTTCCACGGACCCAAGAGAAACCTCCGATTCGCCGACCTTGCCCTCGCCGCAGAACAGGTGGAAGAACCTTCTCCTACATCGCAGCCAAGACCTGGAACGAGCTCCCGCTCAACATCAAACTAGCCCCCTCCCTGAACATCTTCAGGAAGACGCTCAATACCTGGCTTTTCGACTGAACGGAGCTGCTTAACCCCCCCCCCCAGCACCTTGAGACCCTCAAGGGTGAGTAGCGCGCTTACAATTCCCCTGATTGATTGATGGGAGACCTCTGGGGTACCTATGTCCTTGGTACATGGGTACCATATACCAGGGACTGACAAGGGTACCCCAGTATCCAATCTGGGATGTACCTAGGTAGTGAACACAACAATTTAGGGAGAAAGCAGATAGACTGGGGTCCTGATTAGCAGGATCCCAGTCAGACTAGTCAAAAACAGCATCACATCAAGCAAAAAGTGGAGATAACCATAAGAAGCAGATCCTACTTTCCTACAGGGTGACTACGTCATGTGACTAATGAGTTGTGGTGCAAAACATGAGGAATACTACAGAAATGTAATTTACAATTACATGGCTGACCTTCAGGCTTCCCAGAAGGACTCATGCAACCCCTCTGCTGCGCAAGCTACACTGGCTCCTCATTAAGCAGCGAGTAAAGTTTAAGGGCCTCTGCATTGCCCACAAAGCCATCCACGGCCAGGCCCCAGTTTACATTAAGGATCGCCTTGGGAACTATGTGCCGGGCCGTACACTTCGGTCATCCGAGGCCTGCCTCTTGGCTGTCCCATGGTTCAAAACAGTATCCAAGGGTGGCAGAGCTCTCTCTGTCCTGCTCCCGCAACTCTGGAATCAACTGCCTGATTGGCTCCGCAAGGAACCCGCACTCCTCCCCTTCAGGAAACGTCTCAAAATGCTCCTGTTCAGGGAGGCTTTGGACATAGTCTAATCATCTGCCACGCGTGTTCTGGTGACTGCCGGTGGTCTTGGACACTCTCTCTAAGCGCTAAGAGACCTGCTGGTGATTATGCGCTATAGAAATAACAGTTAACATAACATAACAATTTCAGAAAATTTACCAAACTAACAGGGGCATGCATATGGAACAACAACTTGTATGGCTTCCAAGACATGAGTAACAGCTGTATCCATATGTCTGTGGATTGTGTGCAAAAAGGAAAATTCCTGAGTCATAGGGTGAGCGGAAATATTCAAATACAGAGGGGCTTATTTACAAGCACCTTGCGCCACCCGTACGTCACTTTTCCCATTTTAAAAATGACGCAAAAGTGGCGCAAGGGGCTTGTAAATAAGCCCCAGATTATTTTTTCCTTTCTTTCTATTCTTTGTCTGGAAAACATTTTAGGACTGGCTTTCGAGACAGTTTTGGCTCTTTGCCAGACTCTTTGGGCCTCATTTATGAGGTTTTACTGTAGGACAGCGCTGCAGGCCTTCCTGCCGCGCTGCCCTATGGTAAAAGAAAAGGGCAGGAATGCGTCTTATCTATCAGATATGGCGCATTCCTGTCCTTTTCCCCTGCACCAGTGCACAATGGGCTGCTGTGCACCAACGCAGGCACCTTTGCACCATGGTGCAAGGGTGCTTGTGGTGCAGGGATGATTATTTTTGTGCCAGAAGGGAAACCTTCCTGTACAAAAACAATCACCAGAGCTTTTTCCTCATACATGGAAAAAGGAAAAATGAGGAGAAATAAAGATATTTCTCCTCGTTGTGCCTCCCTTACGCCTCCCCTGGGGCGGCGTAAGTTTTTGGCGCTGCCTCAGATTTACGATTTCTCGTAAATCTGGGGCAGTGTCAAAAAGCCATGGATGTTGCTGGGAACGCCTCCCAGCAACACCCATGGAACGCCCCTTTAATGCAGAAAACTGCATTAAAGGGAACCATATTTATGAGGTAGCATTGAGCCAAAAAAGTGGCTTGGTGCTGCCTCGTAAAATATGGAGCAGACTCCTGCGCCACAGAACGCTACAAAAAGTGACGTTCTGGCGGCGCAAGAGGCCTCATAAATGAGGCCCTTGTTTTTCAAAATAATCATACATAATATACATAGCTAGAAAGGCTTTTGATCAGAGTGCTTCCTCCAGTGGTCTGTTCAACTGACATTCACATTTTGGTTCCGCCCACCACAGCATAGAGCATAGGGGAATGGATCAACCCATTTTACAAATTGGCCCTCTTCACTTTGAGGGTTTGAGTGAGTGCACAAAGCCTTTGCTCATTGTTCATATTTGCCTTTCTTTTCAGTGACAAAACTGCTTTAAAGTGTGCTTTGTTATTCAATTTATTTTTAAATTAACTTGAAATGCTATTTATTTAGCCTGCGCGTCAGGTGTCCAGTTAGATGGTGATTTATTGTATGTCTCCTTTTTGAAGTTATAAAGTGTTTAACATTGTACGGTCCTGTGATTTCAGTGCTTCCATTAAATTGTGATTTATTCTTGTCTCCTTCAGAAATAATAATCGCAAGAATAATAAAATGCCTGGTACAACCGAAAGGCTTTCCGTCTACTTTAAAACCTCACTAGCAAAATGTCCACATCAGTGAACCTTTTTATATTGAAAAGAATTAGTGCAGGCTTGTAGCAGGCACGTTTAGGTTTTATATATCTGATTTTTTGTGGCATATGCTTGCAATAAAAATAATAAAAAATGCAAATTACAGTTTGCCAAGGCCAGACCTATTGCCTTAGCCAATGCTTGTTTCTTCATACCAAGATATTCCTTGCCCTGCACTCCAAAAAATCAAAGATGTGTTTGGGGCACTTTTTTTGTTTATTTTATGTTTATCGCTTATAACTTCTTCTTTAGTGCATGTTTAACGGTGCGTTTGGAAAACAGCATTGCCAATCTTGTACAACATCCTCAAAGGCCAAACTTTGTTGAAATGGCCAGCATTTGCAATGACTATCACTCGACATTCCCATTGGAACTTCCATGTTTCAACTAGTGATAGAGGCTTACAACAGGAGAAAATCCAAACAAATGGCAGATTTGCTCTGGAGTAAATGTAATCTGTCCACACGCAAATCTGTGGATCTTAATTCTGTGTCCTGGGACCTGTTGCTTGCTGGTGTAGATGACACTTTGAGTACCATCTGCACAGTGGCAGCTCCTCCGCAATGGTTTTAGGTGCGTCGCCCCACTGGCTCAGAGCCAGCAGCTGAAAAATAAAACAATATTTTAATATTGTTTTATTTTTTACCCTCTGACTGAGCCAGCGTGTGTAGGGAGGGGCTGGGCCGGGCCAGACGGCCGGCCAAACAGACATGCGCAGTTAGGTTTCTCCAACCCAAATGTATTGCACAGCCGGTTTGGAGAAATAGCAGAGCCCCCCTGTTCCTGAGTGAGCGTTAAATCAGCTCGCTCAGGCCAATCCCCACGCTGCTCTCATAGAATGAGAGCAGTGCGGGGATTGCACAGGGAGTCTCTGATGCTGTCCTAGTGTCTCCTGGGACCAGGAAGAAGAGGAACAGCGCGGTGCGACGTGGCCGGTAGCTTCAGGTAAGTCTTTTTAAAAATTATTAACCCTCCCATTCGCTCCCCCTCCCGTGCTCCCCCCACACTCCTCCACCCACCCAACCACTTCTTGTTTGTGTCGGCCGCCACTGCATCTGTAGATGTAAGAATTGACTCCTGCCTGATTCTGCGCAAGCCACATTCCCTCCCTGTACCTGACCTTGCAAATATGTGAAAACTAATTGCACACTACACCCTCCTACTACCACGCTCCTTACGCTTCCCATTACATACTGGATTTAGTAATCTGATCTCAGCTTTTCCCTTACACATTATCCAGTTCTTTATACAGGAGGCAACGCCGGATATCATTCTGCTACATTAAAAATGTTCTCTCCGAAGCGCTCTGCTGCTTCTTTTAATGTAATTCCTTTTATCAGAAAGTTGCACAAAAGTCATGCTCACTTTCAGGTGTCTTGTTTACCTCTCATTCTTTTCAGACATCATCCATTTCTCCCCTGAGTCCTTGGCTGCAGGTTGATGCTGCCCTGATGCCATTAATAGATATTCTCAGACATCCTCTGCCTGTCACAGCCGCTAGATCAAGGTGGGGCGCATGGTCACGGAGCACTAGGTTTGCTGCTGCTTTATTGACTGTGTCTGATGGCCTTGATTGTTTTGCATGCATTTAATATGTGTAATTACACCCTGCGGTAGTTGCTTGGACATTCCCATAAATGAATCAAGATGTGCATCAGCAAGTGTCGGACACCTTTCTAAGTTTAAATTGTCCTGTCAAACTTGTTATTGCTGTCTCATTAATTTTGTATCATTATTTGTACTAGCTGGTCCTTGCCTGTTGCTCAGCAATGTGTGAGCATGCGATTTCAGAAGATCAGAATATTGAATCTTACTTTTTATAGAAAAATATTGTGCTCTAGCCAAGCTGTGTACATTGCCTCATTGATGTGAGTATTGGCCACTGCCTTATGGGGGCACCACAAGAGATTGCAAAAAATGACTTGAAATGGCCTTCCTGCTAGGGGAAGGGCATCAACCAAGATGCAACCTGTCACTTACAGCATTCACTAAAGCATTGTACTTTCACTTTTAGGAGATAAGACAACCTTAAAAGGTAACCCTGCAACCAGTGGCGGTTTCTGCCAGAGGTCGGGGCTCCGCCCCGCCCCCGTTTCATTCACAATGTTGCTCATAAATGTTTTAAAGTAAACAGTTTTAAAAAACATTATAGAAAAATCTCCCTTTTGTAATTTTGTGTTTTACCGGCTGGACAACATGAAGTTGATGTTGTGGACACTGTCACCAGTGTCACGTGACCTTACTCTGCAATGCTTGTTCCCCGGGCTGGCCCAAAGAAGCCTAAGTGCAGGGCTTTAAGTGGGCCAGGTCTCACCGGGTCTGAGCACCGGCAGTTTTTTTAAGGAGGCCTCAAAACGGGTCTCTATCGGGCTCTGTTTTGTGCCCTGGCACTGGCGGTCCGTTTTTTTCCGGACTGCAGTGACAGCAGGCACATCCATGTGCGGTGCGCACACTGCTCACTTCTCACTAGTGGAGCAGTTACGTCATGATGTCATGCCAGGGGAGCGTTGTAGGGGGAAGGGAAATCCTTTAAAGAGAGTCATTTTCTCTCTGGATTTCCCTTCTCTTTTTGAAAACTCAGGAGCAGCAAGATTGTCGTGGTGTCACCAGGGCTTTAAGTGGAAGCTTTTTCAATATTATATACAACGAGCCATAGTTGCTGCTTATTTATCTTATGCAACTAACAACCATTGACAAAGGCAATAGTCCTGACTTGTTGTAGGTATGATGTTACTTGTTGTGTCATATATCTGGATGCAATGACAGAAACAGCAAAATACAAGTCGGGCGGCACTATGCTAAGCACAGATTTTTAGCGTAAATGTGTTTAAAGCCACGCCCTTAATTAAATTGCCCACGCCCCTTTGAGAGACCCCCCAGTTTTTTCATCCCACTTAAAGCCCTGAATAAGTGTATTGCCGGGCTGACAACCTCACAGCCCTGAAGCCTGTGAGGTCATCAGCTCGGCAAAGACCTAGCTTCAGGGCCCAGTCTCCACCCCCTGAAAGCGTGGAGGCAAAGTTAGCCCCGGGCGTTTGAAAACCAAGCCCGGTATCGCTAAGCCTTCACGTCAATCAGAGAGTGGTGAGCATTTCCACCCCACCCTTTCCCAACTTGTTACAGGGCGTGGGTGGGAACCGACCCTGTGGCGAGTTGGGAAAGGGTGTGGCAGGTGGGAAGCAGGAATCGAGTCTGTGCAGACTTGACCTAAGACTGCTTCCCGCGCGACTCTCTGCAGTGGCAATACGAAGTTGAAGGCGCCATTTTAAGAAATTCTGACTGGGTGAAATTAGTTTTATGTGATTATTTGTCAAAGAGAGGTCATTTTTCACCAGATGCATGAGGAGCTATTCCTGAGTCCCCTGGGGTGCCACGGCGCCAGACGACGAAGTTTCAGCTCCCGAGGCTCTGGCTCCTCCAGCTCCTATTTGGAAATCCCAGCCTCTGATTGTGAACTCTTCATTTCGCTTCCGAGGAGAAGGGTGAAGTCTGTAGCGGAGTCCCAGAGCATGATCTGGGAAGAGTAGGACGATTCTGGAAGAGAAGTAAGTGCCGACATCCGGTTGTCGTGCTTGTTAGTGTTTATTTATTGTGCAGTTTTATAAAGTGCTGCAGGGCTGAACATTTCCATTTTTAGGCGCCTCTTGAACTGCATGTGGTTGAATCCAAGCTACTGGTCTGATGTACCATTCTTGGGTACTGGGCACAGATATTTGTCCACAGGCCTGCTCTAGTTACTGGACTAGGTATTAACGATGAGTGCTTGCTATGTGTAGTGATGCTAGTCCTGGGTAGCGAGTTGATTCTTGTTGTAGATCTTGGCGCTAGCTATTTGAATTGTTACAGTTTAGTGGTTCTAGGCAGGGATATTGGCTTCATTATTGTCTCTGGGTCCAAATTCCAAGTAGTCACTCTGGGTAATGGCTCTTCGTACTAGTTGATGGTACTGGGCCTGGCTAATAATTATAATTAATGTTCATGATTGTTAGTTCTGGGTCCTGGTCCCAAGTAGAGCACTGGTCCAGAATCCTGGCTATGGTAACTGGTTCTGAACACGTTTGTTAGGGACGTGTTTTTACAATGAATTCATGTAATGCGTTATGACACTGAAAAATGGATAGAAATACAATTTAGCAGAGGACAATACACCACTTAACGTGAACACCATACCAGAGACCAGTGTGAGACCAATTAGCTGCTTGTACAAAATTGGCAAACTTTAATAGCCATGCTAGTCTTTGCCTAAATACAAAAGGATAAGTGGGATTGAACTATATTTTGTAATCCGGAAAGAATAGTTCAGTTCCGTGATTGCTAAAATGCTGGTATGACATGCATTAGAAAATGAAGCGCGCAATGTGTTCATAATTGCATAATATGAATGATTTTATCATCAAAGCCCAAGATCCTAGGCGAACCACCGGAGAAATATTTATCACCCTTGCTGCTTCTCCACCTGTGCAGCAACCAGGGGGCAGATTTACAATAAATTGACGCATCTGTAGATGCGTCACTTTCCCTGCGCCACCCTTAGAAACCCTTGCGCCACCATAGATGCGCCGTATTTACAATACGGCGCACTATGGCGCAAGGGTTGACAGATGTGTCAGAAATTCTGACGCATCTGTTGGCGGAAAAGTCACGCATTGCTGGAGTCGTGTCGCAAGCACGACGCAACTCCAGCAATGCATGTTGAGGCCTATTCCCACTACACTGCGTCACTACTTACGCCTGCTTCAAGGTTTTGACGCAGTGGCGTCCTAAAAGTGGCGCAGTGAAATCTTGTAGATTTCACTGTGTCACTTTTACGAGGCCTTCCTGCGTGGGAACGCCCACCCTGCATACATTATATCTGACGCAGGTATAATGTGACGCAGGGCTTTACAACGTGACGCATCTCCCTAGATGCGTCACGTTGTAAATAGGCCGCATTTTTTGCGCCGCCGTTGCGTCAAATAAAGTGACGCAATGGCAGCGCAAGAAGGCGCAAGGGGCTTGTAAATGTGCCCCCAAGTATTTACCCCAAAGAATTTTTTTCCTAGCCCTTGCAGTTTGCATACTCTTAAGAGTACACCAAATGGCCATGGCCGGCAGGAATGTTTTTTCTTTTGGAAAGGTGGCAACACTACGCCAGGTGTAGTCTTACATGAGCGATCCTATTTCTGCCAAGACCCTTCTAAACCTGGGGCCAGCAAACATCACCTAGCATTTCATAACCAAGTCTCCGGTCTCTCTCAGTTATCGATCTCATTTCACAGACGGCCCCTCTCTTTCCTCAAAGTATTGTGTCTCAGAGGAGTAATATCAGACTCAGTGCAATCTCTGTATTGAAGAACTGTGAGCTGAGGTGAAAAGGCAAGGAAGTAGAGAGGGTGGACAGTGTTAATAGTGGAAGTGAGTGTCGACTAAGGTCCTGCTGTGTGAAAGCCCACCATAAGAGAGATGGGTGACTCTTTAAAATGTATTTGGCACCATGGTTAGCAATGAACTAGGAACATTGCTATTTGTTCTCGTAGTTTTGTTTCTGAATACATCTTCGCTACTTGCACCATCCAGATGCAGCAATATGTAGAATTCAGAAAAGAGTATCTTCCATCAACTTTTTATTGTAAAAACATAATTTCAGTATCAGGTAATTTTTGAATGACCCTATCCACTGACCGCACGGTGGGCCTATAGGAGGGACCATCCAATCTCTGGTGCGCTCCTGTTTGATCCCTTTGTTTTTATTCTGTCTTTTCGCCATCTTGTCTTTTGAACACCCTTTGTACCCCAGCATTGTTTTTGTCACTCAATTTGTATTTGATTTTGTCTTCCACGCTTGTTCTCATATTACTGGCTAGTTTATTAGTCGCAGCTTACAGCCCATCCTCCTAAACCTTGTGTTCTTGCTGTCAGCATCTTTTTGGCCTGACAATTGGCTTGCAGCCTACAAGCAGGCGCACTCTGGAATGCAAGCAATAACAATCAAGCCATTTGTCAGGTCATAAACCAATTCACAGGCCTTAGTAGCAGATTTCATGGGATAGCACCAATAGTTTTCTTTTCTCGTGGTAGTATGGTCCGTTGGGGCAGTTTTATTTTGGCCAAAACACAGCTTGTGTGTTCGTTTTGTTATTTGCACCTTCGTACTAATGAGGCTTGAATTGTTTTGTACTGACGTTGTGGATATTTAGTGCAGTCATTACTCACTGTCAGAGTGATGTTCTAGAATACTCTAGGTAAGGTAGCTGTGCACTTGCAGTACTCAGGGGCATATTAGCAAGGGCTGGCGATATAATTATCGCCGCTTTAGCGTCCGTTTTTGGGCGAAAAGCGGCGATAATTATATCGCAATATCATCAAGGACACGCTAGCGCGTGTTTCCTTGATGTAGAGCCCGTTTTTCACAGCCTCGCCTCGCATTGCTAATGAGATGCAAAGAAGGCGTGGCTGTGAAAACAACACATGTTAATATCGTGAAGGCAGCTTCGCGATATTAACACGGAGGTGCAGCGATAAAAAAATCGCGCTACCTCAGCCTTAACTCAGGAATTTAACGTCTGTTAAATTCCTGACTAAGGCATACTTTTAATGGGAGATGGATTATGCTGATACGACCACAGGGTCGTATCAGCAATGTTATCGCTGTTTTCAATGGAACATCGCTGGAAAACCAGTGATGTTCCATTGAAAACACCGCTATCGCTGAAATATTATCGCCATAGCGCTATGCGTTGTAAATATAGCGTTATCATGGCGATAATATTCAGTGATAGCCAGCGATAATATTTCTATCGCTATGTACGGCCAGCGATAATTATCGCTGGCCGTCCATAATATGCCCCTCAATGACCTAAATAATAAATGTTGCCTTTGCTTAAGCCGATGGTTTTGAACTCAGCATTGAAATTTCAAAGTCTGTTATGAAGTTCTCTGCTTATACTGAATAAGCAGCTACCTACATCATTATGTGAAATCTCTTTATTGATGTCATAACTACACTTCCACAATTGCCTTATTAACCTTCTTGCTTTCTCAAATTTGCTTGAAAATGCACCATTTATCCACTCTTTTTTCAAAATTTTCTCAAACCCCCCTTTGGGACTGTCGGGCTCGCTCGCTATGCTCGCTTGCCACAGGTCACTCATCCCGAACGTTTACGCCTCACCGCTTTCAAATGTCACCAGCCGCCACTGCCTGCAACATGTGCCAGGATTCAAGAAACTACATGAACATTACAAAACAGACAAGAGGTTAAAAAGTAATTGGTGAGACAAATATAAAAATGATGAAAAGATTGTAATAGCTAATTACCACCAAAGGTTTATGGATGAAGAAAGGAAGTTAATGCCCAAAAGGCTATCAGGTGAGGTTCTACAAAAAGGACCGAAAAAGGAACTAATTATGTCTATTTTGTTTAAAAATTGTACGTGCAGTTTTTATGAGCTTAACTAGATATCTGGTGATGGTGATTGGAGGATCACTAGAGCAGCATATTGTGGAAATAGCCCCCCTCTAATAATTATGTTTGGCTTAGAAGAAACTATGAACCTGAGAATAAAACATGCACTATGGTGGTACGTTTAGGCAGTGCTTGATGAAACACATTTTATCGCAGTAATATGAAAGTAGGTTGCTGGAGGTGGTAATGTGTGTCAACAATGTGTCTGGAATCTTGAAGCAATGGTGATGTGTTCATTTTTTCTAGTGTTGCTATGTTTTTGTCCTGGATTGTTGAAAAGTGACACTTTGTTAATTGTATTTTGCCCTGTTATGTTTTAATTGGGTTTGAAATTGCTTTGAGTATGTTATTGTGTTATGTTCTGTTGCTTGCTGTGGATAGGTCAACATATGCCTCTACATTTCCAGGCAAAAGCAGCATTTACCTTTAAAGTTCATGTGACAAGCAACCATTTTAAAACTTTGGAAGCTTGTCAAATACTGCTGTTGTAGTTCTTCAACTAGTTTAAACACCTTTCAGGCCAAAACAGTGGCAGACACCATGTCTTAACATTGCTGTGGTAGTGATTCCTTTATGTGATATGGCTCTTTGTCTCTAAGTTCACATAATTAGGATGAGGTTTAGGCTATGTTAGAAATGAGTCACATGGTCTCACATTGGCTTTGATGGGGCTCTAAGTAAAGCATTTGTAAAGTCTTGAAGTTAGCAGTGTTAATTTGAGCCAGTGGTTTCCAGTGCTCTGCACCAGTACTTAATTCTCAACACCGGCACTGATAATAGTCCACCACATAGTGGTACTGTCTAATTTTGAGATGAGTACAACAAGTGTTTATTAATTCAATATACATAAAAAATGACAATTCAGACTATTCCACGCCATTTTCATAGCTTTGATGGGCTTGGAATAGTCTGAATTATCACAGTTGTAGGAGAGCAATGGTTAGTTGTTGTGTTGGCTTTGTTATTGGCATCACTGGATCACTGGAAGAGGGAAGAAGTAGTACAGGCTTCAGTGGCCTCCTAACACATAACATAACATTTTGCAAATTAAGCACTGGAAGTTAGGGAACGTTCCTGACATGAAAAGACACTGCTGAATACTAAAGCAGGATATATGTCTTTCGTCAAACAATCGGCTGAGACTCAGGACTATCGGGAGCAATCTTCTCCAAAGTGGGAGCAGAACCTAAAAAGTGCCTGATGAGAGTTCCACACCCTCAAATCAGCCCAATGGATGCGTGAGGTGAAAACAAAGGGGCATATTTACGTTCCCTGGCGCATCCCTGCATATCAGCAGGGATGCGCCAGGGAAAATGCGTCACGCAAGTTTACCCTTGTGCCATGTCCGATGCGCTGCATTTACAATGCGGCGCATCGTGGCGCAAGGATAAGCAGATGCGTGACGCATCTGCCGAGCGGAAGGTTGGCGCAGTGCTGAAGTTGTGTCGCAAGCGCGACGCAACTCCAGCACTGTTCCAACCTTCCTATCCCTAACATGGTGCGTCAATCCTTACGCCTGCTTGAAGCAGGCGTAAGGATTTGACGCACCAGCGTCGGAAAAGTGACTGCGTGAAATCTTGTAGATTTCACTACGTCACTTTTCCGAGGCGTTCCTGCGCCGAACGCCCCCCTGCGCCGGTACGCCCACATGAAACCTGACGCAGGTTTCATGTGGCGCAGGGGTTTACTACGTGACGAATCTCCCTAGATGCGTCACGTTGTAAATATAGCGCAACGCGGCGCATGGTTTGCGTCGCCGCTGCGTCACATGCGTGACGCAACGGCGGCGCAAAAGTGGCACCAGGGGCTTGTAAATATGCCCCAAAATGTTTTAAATGAGACAGGCAGAATGAACATACAAAAATGTTGATCAGTAGAGTGGTCTTTCTGGGTTATCCATTTTGTTGATGGTAGACAAACATAAAGATTATCGAATAAAGTTGTGCAGTCCTCTTCTGGAGATCTTTCATGGATTTTTGGATTACCTTGTTCCTTGAAAGAAATTATCGAAATTTGCCAGTTTAACCTCATTGATGTTGAAGGGACAGCAGCAAAAGAAATCCAAGATGCCCTAATCAGTGCATCTAAGGTCCATGGTGGACATACAGAAGAAGCATTAATTTGGTACCAGCTGTGTTGTTGCTATGGCAAGTTCCATATAGTAAATTGTTATTTAGTGGCATTGTTTCCTTCAGTAAAGTGTTCTTTAGTCTTGTATCAAAATACTCTTGGAAAGGCAGGAAGCTCTTTAGCTGCCAAATAGACTCAGGTACACAAAAGGGTGCTCAGTAAACTGGTGTTCAGCTTGGAATTTGACTGATGGGATCCCCAGTGCCTAACTTAACCACTGAAATGGGGCACCTTCCCACTTTCACAACAGAGAAAGACAGAGGGGCTTCGCCGAACCCCCGTAAGATGGCCGCCGACTCTTGAGTCTCTTTGCCACCTCGGAGACATTCTACAGAGCTTCAATTTAGTCCTCCATCCTTACTGAACGCTGTAAGCAGCAGCGGAATACGTGTGTGTGTGTGGCGACTGGGGAGAAGGTATCCTTAAATTTCAGACCATTTTTTGGGACCATAAGTACGTATATTTCTGTCACATTGTTTTCTCTCACGCTCATCAGCAGTGGCTGCCATTTTGCGATATCACCAGACTAGCAACTCGTTTCTTTCTCCCACACTGCCTAATTAACTAATTAATTACTTTGAGCACTTCAATAACATTAAGAATCTGTTGGGCGCATATACCAAGTGCATCTGCTTTAACCCAGGAAAAGACTATTCCTTATTCATTATTATGGCTGGCTTTGCATCTGGGTAATAACTGTAGTATTTTAAAAGACATAAGGCACACAGGCATCCCTTTCTTCATATGGTCATATTCACTGTAACTACCCAACGTTATTCTCATTTCCCAATACAGTTGTGGCCATGACTAGAAGTCCTTTGTTCAACCTTCTTTTAAGTACTTTGGGCAGCCATTACGTGCCCCTCTTCTCCTATTGAGCCTTGCAAACAGTTTTTTATATACACCAAAATGGACTCTACTTCATCCCTCAGCCAAAATGTTGGCTCTTCATCAACAACAATGCCTTTTACCCACAAAGACTCCACAGATGCCGCAAATAAAAGACAAAAGAAGGACCCATTCTCTCCAACGAAATCTCCACTATCTCTGACGCTCGAGGATTTAATGGACGAAATGAAACTCTTAAAACCTTTTGTTATGGATACCAACGCTATGCTACAATGAATAAAGGAGAAATGGTTATGTCTCGATTCCCGGGCAACTGAGGTCGAGCAGAGTCTCAGCAATGTGCAGGACGCAGTATCTAAGACTGAAGTTATGTCTAAAGAAATTTCTCTTCTAAAACAACATCCAGAAGATTTGGAAAATTGAAATAGATGTAATAATCTCAGAATTTATGGATTCCCTGAAGGAACGGAGGGTCCGGATATGGCTGCCTTTCTCAAAATTCACATTCCAAAAATAGTCGGGCTCAAGGAGGCAATAAACCTTAATTTGCAACGCGCTCACTGTGTTGGCCCTAAACCTTAGGGAGCTTCTTCATCAGCTCACCCAAGAGCAATGATTGCCTTATTTTTAGAATATTCTGATCTACTTTTGGCTCTGTCAGTAGTGAAACAAAGAAAACCTATGCTCTGGTCGGGTCAAAAAGTTTTCATTTCCCAAGATGTGACCTGCTCAACGGCAAGCTAGATAAGAGGAATTTCTGTCATTCTATCCTGCCATATGGTCCATGAACGCCCGAAACTGCCTGGTGCATCCATGTCTGTTCAAAGTAACTTCCATGGAGAGGACCTTCTCTTTTGAATCCCCAGAAGACTTAAAGAACTTCATATCTCAATGTAAAGGAAAGGGAATGGACCTTGGAAAAACTTGAGCATTTCAACTTTTCTCACTGCTCTCATTACGGGCCACTCTGACCTTACTCCGGCTTTTGTTCAATATGAAGTTATAGTTATAGAAGATGTTCTTTTTATTTTCTAATATGATATTTTTAAATATGTTTATCTTTTATTTTTCTGCCAGTGTCCTCTGTCTTGCACAGACCCCATCCCAGGTGTTTTATTCATATGTGTATCTTCCCCTTGACTTAATGCTTGCATTTTTTCTTCATTTGTTGGCAAGTGCTCCAAATTTTCTTCATTTTGTTGTCTTCACTTATGTCTTTACAAATTGTCTTATTATGTTTATTGGTATCTAATTGTCTCAGAGGGTCTCATCCCTTCGTAGGCACCAGGTTGACTCTGTGTTGGTGTTTTTTCTTTTTCTTCGCGCTTCACCACCCCACCAATATAGTGTTGTTCTCTATGGTTAAAGCTTCTTTGGCTTTTTAACATCTTCTTTTCTTCTATCAGATTCTGCCCCTTCACTTCCCTACCCCTCTTTTACTCCCTTTATTTTTCTACTATCTTCACTTTACCTTACACTAATATTTTATACTCAATATATGCTTCACTGGTTGCTTTACATGTTATGTTTAGATTACCTTTTTAAGTTAAAGATGTATATTTACTATGCTCTGTTCATCTCCCATTTACATGACAAATAATCTACGTGTTGTGTCATGGAATGTTAAAGGTCTACGTAACCCTATTAAGAAGCAGAGAGTGCATACACATTTATCTTGTTTACATTGTAAGATTGCCTTGTTACAAGAAACGCATCTTACAGATAAAGGCATTACTTAATTAAGGAGGCATTGGGTGGGTCATGCAGTCTGTCCCCCTCAAGATAAAAAATAAAAATGGGGTTGTTATATTGTTTCACAAGTCACTTTCCTTAATGATTGAGAAGGAGGGTAGATGGCTTCTCCTCCATCTTACTATAAATCATACTCCAAATTCCCTTCTGAACATATATAGCCCTACTGGCGTGGACATACAATTTTGGGAATAAATGTCAAAAACTCCATGGTCCTGTTATACTCCAAACTTCTTGGTGGAGAGGGGATTGTAACCAAATTATGGACCCCTTTACTGATAGAAAATCTCCTTCTAGGTACGTACCCAACAAAATGCAAAAAACATTTAATAATACTATTAACTCCAGGGGGCTGGTAGATGCTTGGAGGGCCTACATTCCTGAAAATCTAGAGTTTACCTTCTACTGCACATTAATCTAAATCTTTGATTGACTACATTTTCCTTACACCTTACTTAATCTCCACTTTAGCACATGCTAAAATTGGTTCCATACTAATATTAGACCATGCACCAGTTTTTGTTGATATAGAAATCGTGTCTGAAATCTCTAGATCAAATAAATGGCACTTTTGTGGAAATGTTTGAATTATTTTTTAAGGATTACTTTGACTCCACCACCACTCCTGATCTCCCATTCCATATTTTTTGGGATGCCTTTAAGGCTACGGCTAGAGGTCACATTGAGTATGTTGCGGTCAAAAAAGAAAAAAATCCCTTAAGGAATGTTCACTCTTATTTTCATCTATCAAACAACTTGAGTATGAATATTATACTTCCAATAATGATGTCACCCTAAAGCTCCGTATTCAAGCTAAGCTGGCTTTCAACAAAAAATCAACGGAAGAAGCATCTGGCATGCTACTAAAGATTAATTCTAAGTTTTATGGAGGGCATTACAGAGCAGGAAAGCTGCTTGCAAATTATCTCAAGATCAAATCTCAAAAGTCCAAAATAGTTAGCATTATAAATGATAATGGTATCAAACATTTTATTGATGCTGAAATTTAAAAACATTTTACAGACTTCTATCAAAATCTGTACACACCAGACCAATCTCCTTCAGATGAAGCCTTTGACTCTTTCTTTAATTGTATTCCACCACGTACCTATCAGTCTCAGGACTTTTCCAATCTATATAAATATTTATCCATCTCTGAATTAAAGACTGCACTCAAAAAATTACCTAAAGACCTAGTCCCCGAAGGGGGGGCGTGGCAAGCAGCCGAAGATGGCGGATGCGTGAGCGAACAGCTCTGCACCGGCCCATCTTTTATCTGGCAAAATTGAGTGGCGCAGCCCAGCCTGAGTGGCCGAAAGTGGTGGGCTTGATACCGGGAACCAAGGCGGCGGCCCCCCGCTGTGATCCCGGGCGGCTAGACTCATCCGCCGACGTGTGGAGGACGGGCCGATCAGCGGAGCCCGGAACCCCGGACCCGAATACTGAGGCGGGGCTGGGACTGCCGGAGCCAGCCTGCTGCGGAGGCGGCACGACTGCCAGGTCCGGGCTGGGAGTGGCAAACCTGCCAAGACAAGGGGCCTTGGGTGCCGCTCCGATGTGAATGAGGGCTGGCATACACTGAGGCCTGCATGGTGAAGCCTGAAGCGCAGAGGTGATGCAGCGATGCCAAGGTGAGGGGCGCCGGTGGACCTTGATCGGCAGAGGCACCGCGTAAAGCAGAGGCGGTGAGTGGAGACCACAGGAAGATTGGGAGCCTCATCGGAGGTTTCACCGCGTCCCCCGCTGATCTCTAAATGCGAAGTGGAGCCCCAAATTTGAAGGACCACCCGGGCGGGGCGAGTCGCGGCAGACCCTTTGTGCAGCTCCTGAACAGGGAAGGGCTGGCGCGCCCCCTGTGGCCTGCGGGGCGCGGCCCATGCACCGGCACTGTAGCAGTGGTGCCAAGATGCAGAACACTGGCAGACCTGGGGCGCATTAAGGTGAGGCGGTGAGTGTAACTGTGACAGAGATAGGGAACTCAACAGAGGTGTAATTGAACTGGGCTTGTACAGGAGACCGGGCGAAGCGAGGCTGAGTGGCCTACTGCCTGGAGAGGAAGGCCCGGGTGTGATGTAAGGAACCAGTTGATCCCAGGCAAAGGAAGAATTACGAGCATCAGGGGGAGATGAGTGACGGATAGAGGCCCTGAGATCCCAACTGAGGTGAGATCCAGTCGCGGCCGACAGCTAGACGGGGCCCATGTCTGGGAACGGCCAGAACTGAAAGCGTGGCTGAGTAGGGTGTAGCTGGGCGGCCCGTGGCACGGTGGAAGAGGCCTGGGTGAATAACTACAGCGTGGGGGCCGGGTTCCCCCCTTGCTTGAGCCTGCGAGGATGGGAAAACAACAGGGGAGGCAGGCTGGAAATACCCCAGATCATGAGGAAGACCAACAAGAGCAGGCACAGGTAGCCCTGAGCCTCAGTCACGACCAGATCTTATCCAGCAGCAACTGTCCAAAATAATGGAAGCAATATCCAATACGAAGGCCATGCTCCACCAAGACATAAGCACGGTATCGGTGGGCCTTGGCCTCCTTCGTGCGGAACACCAAAAACTCAAGGAGAGGGTGACGGTGGTGGAATCTGGGCTTGAAGAACTAACGCCTGAGCAGAAGGCCCTCTCACAGCAAGTAGTGGACCTAACAGACAAGGTCCGGAATTTGGAACGGCGGGCAGAAGATGGAGAAGGACGCAGCCGCCGCAATAATATACGAATTCTTGGTCTGCCAGAAGGGATTGAAAAAGGGCAATATGGTGGCATACCTAGAGCCGTGACTCAGAGATGTGGTGGCCCCAGGGGCGCTGACGCAGTTCTTTACATTGGAGAGGGCGCACCACGTGCCAGCTCATCCGCTGGCGCCGGGCCGCCCCCCCCCAGACCGGTGGTGGCCAGGCTGCTGCACTGTAGAGACAGAGACATCATTCTGCAGAAAGCTCGCACGGATGGCCTCTACGTGATCAATAACACTAAAGTCTCCATGTTTCCAGACTATACATTGGAGGTCCAATGGAAACGGGCCTCATACTTTGAAGTCAAGAAGGCGCTCAGAGAGGAGGGCATCCAGGACTTCCTCATGTTTCCGGCCAAGCTCCGCATCGTGGTGGATGGCAAGACCCATTTTTGACAGAACCCCCAAATAGCCTGGGACTGGATTGAGGCCTACCGCACGGAGAAGCCGGGGCCAACACCGAAACCCCGGCAAGCGGCACCAGAACGGAGGCCCAGGAAGCGCTCTCAGAGGCGATCGGAACGCATAGGGGCGAAGAAACCAAAGTCTTCGCAGACTGAACTGGAGAGGGCGGCTGCATTGCAGGCAGTGGCGGAGATCGTCCGGAAAAGTGACTCCCCATCAGACCAGGTTTGGAGATCCACGAAGGGAAGTGGGGGTCAGAATCAGATTACTCCAGCAAGAACAGCCTGGAGCTCCCAGAGGTGACCCCCACATACGTCAGATGACATTATATAACAGGGACTGGCCAATCAGGGCTGCTATGGGATTGGGCCGGTGCAGGAGGCTTTGCAGTAGACCACACTGTGTTTTGTTCTTTTACAGCTCACGATAGAACATATAAGCGGGTGAAGCCGCAACCCCCCCTGGAGGCCTTCACTGTGTTTGGTTTGGGCCTTCATTGATTTGTACTTCAGTAAACTTGGAGTTTGGGCAGATGGCCGTTGCCAGGATGCCCTGGGGCCGGGGAGTTGTTCTAAGTTTGGGGTCTTTATGGTTAATTAGTTATGTCTCTCATGCATGCAGGGATGTCTCTTTAATCCTGCTGACCCGGGCGGGGGTGAGGGCTCCTGGGAGGGGTGAGGTGTTGAAACGTACAGAAAGGCAATGGCACAACAAGACGTGAAACTACTTACATGGAACGTCAGGGAAATGGGCTCCATGTCTAAACGTTATAACATTTATAATTATTTGAAATGCAGAGGAGTGCAAATCACATTCTTACAGGAGACACGTTTGGTTCAGGGGGAGGGTGGGGAGACTGAGGAGACGATGGAGGGGGAAAATTTTTGCCACTGAGTATTCAGCGTTTGCCTGAGGTGTGTTGATATGGATACAGCCTGTGGTTCCCTTTGAAACAACACGCACCTTAACTGATAAAGAAGGAAGATTTGTGCTAGTGACGGGGCGACTACTAGGTCAGGAGGTTACGTTATGTTGTTGCTATGCCCCCAACCACGATCAACTGGCATACTTGACCTCCCTTTCTGCGCATATAGCGAACATAGCAGTGGGACAGATGGTGGTGGGGGGAGATTTTATCTGTGTGACGGATGTACAACTGAACCGTTCCCATCCCCCCCTGGTGGGAGCACAAGCACATAGGACAGCAGCAGGAATACGGGAGTGAATGGCACACTGGGACCTGCAAGACATATGGCGCCTACAGCACAGCGGAGACAGGGAATATTCTTTCTATTCGCACCTACACCACCTCCACACGAGAATAGATGCGTTTTGGTGCACTCAAGTCATTGGCACTCTCACCCACATACTGAATACTTAGGCCGCACATTTTTGGACCACAGCCCATTGTTAATGACCTACCACCCGCAAAGGCGCAGACCCCCAATACCTACATGGAGACTCAGCCCCCTGACACTGGAAGATGAACCATTTGTGGAATCATTACGATCCACTATAGACACATACTTCACAGAAAATACGGATACTGCCTCTACAGCACTTGTAGAATGGGAGGCTTTTAAAGTAGTGGTGAGTGGACACTGTATGGGGCAGACGACTGGGATACAAAGGGACCTACACAGAGAGCTCACAGAAATTGAGGGAGAAATGCGGCTGCTGGACAATATGCAAGGGCCAGGGACCCAGGCGCGTGAGCAATTAATGACTAGACGGAAACAATACGATGACGTATTGGAGAGGCTTCGATCACATGACTATAGAACATACATGGACAGAGTGCAGAGTGAGGAAGGGAAAGCTGGGCATTTATTGGCATGGATCATCAGACCTGAATCGCGGGGCTCTCCGATAACCCGTATAATTATCACGCAGGACAGGACTGGATAAATGGAGCCTTTCAGAGATACTATGAACAGTTGTACACCGCCCGCAGGGAGTCGCACAGTAGGAGATTGCCGCCTTCCTGGCCCCTTTGGCTCTTAAGGTGGTGGATGACGAGACTGTGGAGGAACTGGGGGGACCGGTTACACTACAGGAGGTCAGAGGTGCCATAGACTTGATGGCTGGGGGTAAAACGCCTGGCCCTGATGATCTGCCCACAGAGTTTTATGTGAAATATGGAACTGGACTGGCCCCGTGACTGGTAACCATGTATAATGAGGCCTTTCGACTGGGACACCTGCCATCCTCCACACAGTCTGCATTGGTGATACCGCTCCCCAAGACTGAGCGTCATGAGGCAGTGGTGAAGAACTTTAGGCCCTTATCTATGCTCAACACTGACTTTAAACTACTGAGTAAAATACTAGGACTCAGATTAATTCCCCACATGAAAAACTTGGTTCACCCTGACCAAAACGGGTTTGTCCCCTCCCGTAATACATTGTACAATCTATGTAGGCAGTACTCAGTACTCTACCACCCAGAGGCAAAGAATTTACCATGGGCTGCGCTTCTCTCGGTAGACCTGGAGAAAGCGTTTGACACAGTAAGCTGGGATTACCTAATAGAAGTCATGCGGAAAATGGGGCTGGGGATGGGCTGGCAGAAGTGGGTCCAATTACTATACACTTCCCCAACAGCCAGGGTTAAGACGGGCGGTATCATCTCCCCAGAGTATACGATATTACGCGGGACCCGACAGGGCTGCCCTTTATCCCCGCTTTTGTTTGCGCTAGCTGCGGAACCACTGGCTGAGCTTTTCCGCAAAGGAGGAGAGGGTCTGGGACTATCGCTGAATGGTAGAATATATATAATTTCCCTATATGCCGACGACCTGTTGATTTATCTGGGCGATGTTGTAAAAGTGGCGGGCTCTGCTTTTGAACTACTGGAGAGATTTGGCCAACTGTCGGGCCTTCGGTTTAATCACCACAAGACGCACTTGTTCCCGGTGGCTGGACCCTTCCCTAGACCTGGGGATCACCCTGTTGGACATAACTGGACACCTAGTTCCTTTCAATATCTGTGCATTCAGATCTTTCACTCATTGGAAGATATGAGAGTGGGTAATCTGGGTAGGGCAGTCCGCTCACTGCGCTCTAGCGTGGCCTTTTGGAACTCGCTGCGGTTACCATTGATGGCTAGAACCTCGTTGACCAAGATAGTTATGTTGCTCCGCTTATTGTACTTTTTCGCCAACTTACCGGTGATGATGCCCGCGGGGTGGTTTAGGCCACTAGATGCGCTAGTACAAGACCTCATCTGGGCAGATGGGAGATGCAGAGTTGCATTTCGGACCTTGCAGCATCCCATGAGAGAGGGAGGACTGGGAGTACCAGATTTTGGATTTTACCAGCTAGCCGCGCAGTTGCAGTGGGTGTCGCAATGGTTGGAGGGGGTGAACCAAGAGGGAACATACCTAACGGAGCCAGGACAACACCCACGATTATTACTAGCCAAGCTGCTGAATACAGCTACAAAAGTGCCCTATACATCGACATTACAAGCTACAGCCTTACAGTGCTGGAGAAGGTGCATGGTAAGGCTGCCGGCAGTACCGAGATATTCACTGACACTGCCGTTGATAGGGTTACCCTATGGAGAGCCCCAGGTGATCCTGGGGACAGAGCAATTGGCGTTTTGGACAGAGGCAGGGATCGAAACAGCCGGGGACTGTTTCCAAGATAAATGCTTACTCCCCTTTGCTGAACTGGTGGAGGGATATGGACTCCCTACTGCCCAGTTTCTCATGTATGAGGTGCTGGTAAGGACATTTGAGCAGTTATGGGGTGCAGGAAGAGAGGAACCGACCACACACGTGGTTCTCCACTCTTTGATAACGCTGGGCACAGCCGGGCACCAAATAAAATGGTTCAATGCATCGCTCCTAGAAACGTCTTTGTCCCCGATGCCGAACCTAAGGGGGAAATGGGAGAGATCACTTGATAGGACACTCAATGATGCAGAATGGCGCCGCATACTAGAATCACCCAAGAAAATCTCTCGTAACACTCCTCTAAAATATCTACAATTTAATTACGTCCATATGACATATATGACCCCACACCGCATTTGGAGGGGAACCTAGAGGATGCCCAAGATGTAACCACGCGGATTTCCTCCATATGACATGGAACTGCAGGCCTGTACGAAAGTTCTGGGAAGCAGTGATGACTAAGATTAATGGTACATTGAAGCGTACATTAGACCACTCAGTGGAGGTCTGTCTTCTTGGGCTATATTCCAGACCACCTAAACGCAAAGTGGGGAGCCGATTTATTGACTGGTCTCTGGCCCTGGCTAAGAGGCGAATCGCGATACCATGGAAATCAGCCATGGGGCCACAGATTGGTACCTGGACCCAAGAGGTATCTAGTTGGGCAGCGGCTGAGGGTAGGGTCCTGAATAGAGTGGAGATGAGGGGCCTACGTAGGCACCCAATTGCCGAAGCATGGAGAGAAATTTTATTCAACTGGGACCACCCGAGCTTCTCTAATAGTGAAGAGGATGAAGGCGAGACCTCCACGGTATAGGAGAATTAGGACACTGAAGCGGCTAGGGCGGGTGGTGGGATGACCACTGAAGAGGAGACGCTCCGGTCTCTAGCTTGAAGCCGGCTTGGCTCTGGTCGACTTGCCTGCTTTCTCCACACCCCTCCCCCCTGCGGTTCCCCCCCTTCTTCCCCCTCTCCCAACTATCATAGGCGATTGAAAGGACACGGGGACCCACCTGACATCATACATATTGAACCAACCCCACCCCACTGTACCACAATGGTACATCACCCCTACTCCGAGAATAATAGCGATAGAGACACCTGCATGCATTGACTGACAATGTTTTATTTGTCCAAGTTTAATTGTTTCATCTTGTAAGGACACCTAAGGCATGACAGAATTTGGAAATAGTCAAGCATTTTACATCACAATCTAGTGCCTAACATGCCCCAGGGAATGAGTAATAACATATATAAGACACACCCTGGATAGACGAAGGGGAGGACATCAATTAGATACAGATTACGCTGGAGTATTGAGGAAAGCACAGGGATCACCTTTTTGTTTTCTAACTCCCTAATATGTTTGTTCCTCCTGATTATAAATGTATTGTACAAAAGGTTGTCTGGCAAGGGCCCTTTGCCCGAATGGGTAAAACTTACATCAAACTGTGCCAACAACTATTATATATTGAACTCTTGCACATGAATGTAAAGTTTGTATGATTATAAATGGCAATAAAATATTTACACAAAAAAAAAGACATAGTCCCCGGGCCGGATGGGTTTACATCCAAATTTTACTTACGCTTTCCAAACATCTTACTTCCTCATCTGCTCTCTTTGTATCGTCTCTCCATTAATGAGGCTTGGGGTACTTTTTTGGTAGCAATGCGGTGTTTGATCCCAAAAAAAGATAAAGATCTCTCCTCATGTGCTAATTACAGAGCCATTTCTCTCATAAATCTAAACTAAAAAATTATGGAGAAAATAATAGCTCTTCAACTCAATCATCTTATCCCAGATAAGATTGGTCTACCTGATTCGTAAAAGGTAGATTAATGGCTGATAACTCCAGAGCCTTCTTGGACAGTCTACATCTTGCATCAAAAAGTTCTACACCTATGGCCGCTATTACATTAGATGCAGAAAAGGCATTTAACCATGTACACTGGCATTTCATGATGCGTGCGCTCAAATGGTATGGTGTCGGACCTTGTTTTTAAAATATATTAGTCTGCTTCACTCTTCCCCAACATCCTCAATACTTGTAAATGGCATTCAATCCTCATTCTTTCCCTTCTTTCGGGGTACCCGACAAGGATGTCCACTATCTCCGTTACTTTTCATATTGTCTTTGGAACCTTTTCTCCATACTCTACATCACACACCTTTCTTTCATGGTTCTACAAATAAAAACACTGAAATCAAATGTACTGCTTATGCGGATGATATTGTCCTATATATTTCAGATCCACAAATGTCCATTCCTGCCTTTACAGATCTCTTAACCACTTAATCCAACGTATCCGGATACAAACTAAACTTCACTAAATCCGAGATCCTTCCGCTGAATGAATTTTGTCTAAAAGAAATGTTTACTGATTTTAAATGGAAATCTAACTGTATTAAACGTTTAGGGATCAAATATTCCTCTTCAATCACAAAAACCATCCAGATAAATGTGGACGATACTCATCAACGCATTCTTCAAATGTCAAAGAAGTGGTACCCTCTGTACTTATCCTGGTGGGGCAGATTAGACATGATCAAGATGATAATGCTGCCTCTTATTAATCTTGATTTGTCCATGTTGCCAGTGAAGCTTCCTTGGAAGTTCTTTAAAAAACTTAATAGCACGTTAGTAAAATGTTTATGAAATGGACGGATAGCTTGCATATCATCAGTAGTTTCTTTATGCAAACCTAAAGAAATTGGAGGAATAAACTTTCCTAATTTTCAACAATATCATTCCTCATTTGTAATAAAACAAGTTTTACCTCATTTACATACTGTCACAGAAACACCCTCAACTGTTTGGCGCAAAGTGGAAGATTCTTTGATCTCACCTTTCTCTTTTCATTCTCTGGCTCATTTTCACACCCTCCAAGATCCTTTGCGTCTCCCACCATTCAACATTCTATATCAACTATATTTCTGGTACTTACTCAGGGGCATATTATCAAGAAACGACGTTAGAATTATCGCCGCTTTAGCGGCAGAAAACTGCCGCCAAAGCGGCGATAATGGGCTTGATAATATGCCCTTGAGAATTCCAATAGAAGCCCATGCTCTGGTGTCAACATGGGCTTCTATTGGAATTCTCCAGGGCATATTATCAAGCCCATTATCGCCGCTTTAGCGGCAGTTTTCTGCCGCTAAAACGGCGATAATTTTAACGCCGTTCTTGATAATATGCCCCTCAGTCTCTGCCATCATTGCAGGTGTTCCTGGACTCTTCAGTATGGCACAATAAACATATTAAACTGTCTAATCGTACAATTCTTTGGAGAGACTGGGTGGCTATAGGAATAATTCAGGTTAAACAGCTATTGAGGGGTATGCATCCTCTCTCCTCATCTGAAGTTCAAAGCAAATTCGGCCTCTCCTCTGCTTCCACTCTTAAATACGACTCTTTAACAAATATTCTTACACAACCACATCCACCCTTTCACAGGAGTCTCCTCCCACTCCCACTTTGCTTCCTGGACAAATAAACTTCTTCTAAGCCATCAAAGCCTCTTCCATATACAGGTATCTCCACTATACACTTCCAAATCATCCCAAGTCTAAAACAGAATTATTATAGGAATCAGAATTACAATACTCTTTTTCCTTACAAACCTGGAACTCAATCTGGTTGAAAATTCACCACACCTCCTGTAATGCCAGCACTACGCAAACTTTATATTACTTCTACCATATGTTCTTTTTTAAGACCTACCTCTCTATGCACATACAACCAAACCATACAAAATACATGTTGGACCTGTAAAAATGCACCGGGCATATATATGCATACGTTTTTTCATTGCTCAACCATTAAATCTTTCTGGATGAAGATATGTATAAAAATGTCATCAATATGTTCTATGACTTTTCTTTTGAGATTATGTATATTTTTTGGGGGAAGTTCTTCTCATATTTGGATTGGCAAATGCAAATTGGGTAAATTCGTGGATTTATTTATTGCAATTGCTTTTCAAATAATGACATCTAATTGGAAAGATACTACTAAGATTACCCTTACCGGATGGTTTAACTTACTATGTCATCATCATAGGCTCGATAGAGTATCCGCCACTTCCAAGCAACAACTTCTCCAGAAGGATACTTTTTGGTCACCTCTTACCACATACTTACGTAGTCACTCCACTTGGATCCAAGACAGAAATATTGAATTTCAGCTGCTATGAAATTTTCCTTTATTATTTACAGCATTGTAATTAACCATACTTGTATTACTTATTTGATCATCACAATAATAACAGATACCTGTAAGCTTGCATAACTTTATTATTCCTTTTCTCATCTTTTCTCTCTCTCTCTCTCTTCCTTTTCTCGCTTCTCTTTTCTTTTCCTCCCCCCTTCCCACAAAACACAAAATACAAATTGCAGTATTATTAGGTACTGTTTTTCATAGCTCCTTTTATTGGTCTATACTTCTACAGTGTATTATTTTCCTGTTTATCAATGCTTAGGTTTTAATTCAGTACTCTTGCACTCATTTTTGTTTATCTTTTCTATTTAAATACTAGACTTGTTTTATTATGACGTACTTTTTGATGAAATCATTTAAATAAAGCTTCTTTAAATAAAAAAAATAAATTAAAAAAACGGAGAATGGAAAGGAGTTGGCCATCCTATCCCTGAGATGTCTTGGCTGCCTAGCTGAAATCATGAAAAACCGGACAATTGTCCTTTCTGTCTGAGAATAAACGATTGAGCACCTCTGTGCATAAGTAAAGGAGTAATGGTTTATTGATTATTGAATGTTGTAGAAATAATGGTAAATTACCAGTTGATTGAAAAATTCCATCACAGCAGTGCAATGTTTGCTGCCCTGTTACATCTTCCATTGAAAGACCATGGGGCATATTCACAAGAACGTGTGATAACCACCGCAAGTTTAGCTTAACTCAACTTCTCACATCGCAGTCCATCGCGGGAAAACAACGCTGTGTTAACGTAGCATTCTCAACCTGGCGTCACCATGCGATAGTCCCACGATAACGCGTCAAATGACCGCGTTAAAAACAACGCAACGCCGAAAAAATGCGAAACACCAACGCGAATAAAGTTGCGATGAGGCCAACCACGAAAAAAAAAACAGCGACAACCAGCGATAGGCCTGCAATCCCCACGCGTCTGGCGGGAAAATGCACCATAAAAGCTGAACAAGAAAAACACACCATAAACAAATCAAACTGCACAGCAACATGGATGCACCCGGAACGAGTGCCCAGGTCAACGCGAACCCCACAAGCCCCACAGACCACCAGCAATGAACCTCGGGGTCGGGGAAGGCCAAGGAGAAGAGGAAGAGGAAGACGGGGTACAGTCCGCAGGAAAACCCGATCGTCGTCATGGAGGTGACAGAGCACCAACAACAACTGTCCGTCACCACCACCGTGTCATTGGCAATACAGACGGAAAAATGGCATCCCATCATGAATGCAGTCGGAGTGCCGAGGAGGCCAAGATGCGCTGGCACGATGTGAAAAGCCAAACCAAGCAGAAACCCGCTGCCAACAGGAAGGCAGCAACGGCGAATGGAGGTGGGAGTCCTGCGCCACAGGAGGAGCTGGAGCAAATGGCGCCCACAGTCATCGGTGTGGAGACGGTGCAAGGAGTCGGGAGTCCGGACACTGCTCGACATGACCTGACACAACAGCAACAGGGTGAGTAATGAACAGGGACTGTGGTGACGGGGGGGACGGGCACAATGGCACACATGCACAACGACGTGTAGCACACCGCACACCCACAATAACCCTGGGTCATGTCCCTGATCCCCGTGGCACACTGCAGCACACATACAAACATCAAGTAGGCCCCCGTTCACCATGTGCCCAAAGGGGTCCCACCCCACACATCACCAATTACACAACACACACATGCACCCATGCGAAACACAGCAAAGATGCGTATGTGAGAGCCACACTGACAATGCAAGTGACACCACATGACCAGCAGCATGGCTGGAGTACAATCACCATGACACTGTGCACGCCACAAGACTGAGGTGGCTGAGTGTGGACCACATCCAGAAAGGAGCAGGTCACACTCTGACACATCCACCTGCACAAACAACCACTGACGTCAACAACACATCTGCAGACAAACAATGCACAAGAGTACAAAAACCGTCCAAGAGCACAAATGACCCAAGTCGCCAACATCACAGCACCTCAAAAGCACAAAAGCCAAAGGCACACCACCTCCAGGAGATAAGGGGCAGCAAAATCACAGCTGCAGGTGCGACTCCCACACAAAGCAGCACACAAACATAGCAATTACAGCACACCTACATGGATGACAATGTGGTACACAGCCCAACACCTACACTGCAGAACAGAGGACACAACTGGGTCCGTCTGTGCATAGAAAATGGCTAATCACATTTGACATAGCAGGAAACTGTGAGATGCAAATGTACATGTACAACTTCACCTACGTCATGTAGTCCAAATGTCCACTGTCCCGCATCAAATAGTCCACCCCTCCAAACAGTCACAATGTACATTGTCATGAAGTCTGAATGTAAACGTGAACAATGCGGCAACATACATGCCAACACAATGTCAACAAGCATCTCCCCTTCACATTGCAGAGGGACAAACAACACCTCCAGCAGAGCAGACCAGACAACTCTACAGTGATGCTGAAGAGGACCACCACACTTCCGACACCTACGCCCCACAACAGTCCATGGACATCTTAGGCAATCGACCTCCAGGAGCAGGGCAGCACCGCTGCATCGAGGATACCCCACCCCCTGCACACACAACACAGCTGGACGCACCCACCACCCCGGCTGGCTCCCAGCAGCCCACCCAAGCACACATCGCATTCCAAGGCCAGGTGTAAGACTGCCAGAAGGGGGTGGCCGAACATGTGCGGGTGGGGTACTACCTCATGGAAGCCAAACCAGATCACATACGTGGGTGTCTAAGTCTCATCAGGGGCCACCAACACTCCCCAACGGAGACCCACACTGCGACAGAGACACATGCCTTTGCACATTTCCAGTACTGAACCACACCCCGAGCCACGGGATGATCATCCACACCCCCACGCCGGACTGGCGTACGCCTGCCCAGTTCACTCCTTTGACGTATTGAGTGGGGGACGACAAAGCTACATGTGCAATGTCCCACCCGCTGCCTGTGGTGACATGGCTGCGTCCTCTGTACACGGCACAATGTAATGTTGTAGTGCCCGAGGCACAAATGCATACATCATGAGCACACGGACACACACAGATAGTTTGTTGAACTGGCCACAGGCACGTGCGCTCGGCACCTTTATTGGCATGGTCACATGTACAGTGACGCATGTGCTGGATGTGTGTGGGGTGACTGTAAGCCAGCAATTATGGAGTCGTTGGTGCTGGCAACAACTTGAACAGTGATCACAATTGAAGCAGAAACATAAAACACCAGCACAACAGAAACAACTGTGAAGCATCATGGTGGTAGCCGGAGGGAGTACAGTGTTCACCCAACATGCAAGCAGAATGTTCCTTGATTTGTGGTGCACTGAGTTAGTGGCACCTGAAGAGCTGAGCAGGGTATCAAGCTGATGATGGCCCCCACGACAGGTGTGAGCAACTCTGACAGTCTGGCAGTAAGACACTTACGACTCTGGCACCTGTCGTTTGGAGTTGGTCCTGGCGGTGGTGGCGTGTGCATCCTGCGGTGATGGGACGTCCGGGCAGGTCAGGACTCGATTTGATTTGTGAGCCAAGGTGGACTGCAGTTGAGGCTGGAGGCAGCAGACAGCACAGGGCCACAGACACATGGCGTTGATGACCCCCAGACCATCGACCCAGAGGGCATCCAACATGCCATCAGACTGGGGCCATGGTTTGAGCTGCACAGAGTTAGTGGCCCCGGATGCACTGCGGCCGGCACAGGCACACCGCCACGGGACGGTGACTTGCGGTGCAGTGAGATAGGTCCACGCGAGGTGAGCAGGTCCTCGTCGATGTCGAAGGTGAATGTAGCGGAGGTTTGCGGGGGACAGTGGAACTTGTCCTCCAGGGCATGATGCAGAGGGCAGGAGCCGGCCGGAAGCGGCAAATGGAGGAGTGGAATGCTACAGCCTCATTTTGGCCACATAGTCAGTATTACCGACATGATGATGAAGACAACCCCCAGTCCATGGACTCAGTCACCAACAAATCTCAAGACGAAAGTGTCCATGGTTGTCGGGGAACAGCCTTAGTGGCACCGGAGCTGAAAGGGGATGCAGTCTGCGACGAGGCCAGTACAATGATATCAGGTCTGCCATAAATGAATCATGACTGAGTTCCCAATGTGTGCCCTACTCGACCGATGTGTAGTCCGGAGGCAGCGGCCAGTGCGGGCCAACCGCTAATCAGCAAGCTCCTCCTGGAACACTGACACATGGCGTTGAAATGGCATGTGGGGATGACTCGTGGTTGACCGAGGCAGTAGCGACAGAGCTGAGCGGGTGTTTAGCCAGCGACGATGCCGTGTCCTGCCTGGTTCGGACTGGCATGGATTTGTGTGGGGCCTGCAGGACCGCAGTGTAGTCTGAAGGCGTAGTCATCAAGGGCCCACAGACCCGTGTGGTTGGGATGCCATGCACATACTTTGTGTCACCACATCGAAGGGAGTATAGTGATATAAACTCAGCCATAAAGTGTGTACTCGGCCATTGTGTAATCACGACTCAGTTCCAAATGTGTGATCTACTTGACCGCAGTGTAGGCCCGAGGCAGCGGTCAGCAGGGGCCCACAGCCACGTGTCGTTGGCCCGTGATGCACAGGGTTGGTGACACCAGGGCAGTTGTCGGCAGTGTTCGGACACCTCCGTAACGATGGTCCTTTTCTCCTCCGGACTGAACCGCGTCTTCCTCTTACTCGTCTCCCTGCGTACAATGATATGTACTCCGCCATGCAGAAATCACGGATCATTTCAACATGTGTGACCTACTCGTCCGCAGTGTAGGCCGTAGGCGTAGTCATCAGGGGCCCACAGACACGTGTGGTTGGGATGCTATGCACAGATTTGGTGTCACCACATCGAAGGGAGTATAGTGATATGAACGCTGCCATAAAGTGTGTACTCTGCCATAGCATAATCAAGACTCAGTTCCAAATGTGTGACCTACTTGAGCGTAGTGTAGGCCCGAGGCAGCGGTGGAGTACGTCAACAAAAAAGGAATAAAGCGGGCCTGTGTCGCGGAGGCCGTGATGGTCTGAGGAGGCTGCGAAGGTCGCGGGCCTCGGGCTTGGAGCTTGCGCCGGCATGTGGTGGGCCCTCTTTGACACACGCCCGTGTCAGCAGGTGAGCAGTGAGGCCTAGCTGCGCAGGGGCGGGCATGACGGGTCCGGGGACCAGCGGCCCGGGGTGCAGCAGGTGCACAGGATCGCAGGCCACACCGCTCACGGCGTGGGCCTCATGGCAGGGTGGGAGGCGCCGCCCTGGCAGACGCATTGGGCATTCCGGAAGAGAACCACGCCCAGTGCTACGTGCTTTTTATTCACACCCCTGCGCTGGCCTGGCGAACGCCGGGCCAGCCCACTCCGCACACGCTTACGGGGGGGACGTCACAAGCTACATTTCCGCAATCTTCCCCACTGGCTGGGGTGACATGGTTGCGTCCACTGTCCACTACACTCCAAACACCAGCAGTGCATGTAGACATGGCTGTGTCTGTGGTCTGCATACTGCAGTCTGTCCAGCACATCTCCGCCACACTTGGCATTGTGTACATACTCATTCATGGGTCACTTGCCTCCTTCGCACATGCCTGGTTCCCACCTCTCCCCACATTCCGGTATTGTGTGGCTGAGGTGCCATGCCGTCGATGGCTCATGTACATGGCTGACCAAGGTTGCCACAGTAAGTTGTGCTGTCGTGTCTGGTGGGGGGGGCATGTTGTTTGGCATGTTGTATGTGATTTTGTGACGTGTGCAGTGCCAGAGTTGTGAGTTGCATGATTGTGGGGTTGAGGTGTGTGATGTGTTCATTTGGTACTTGCCAACGGGCAGTGCATTCCCATGGGTGCCATCCTGGAAGCGCTGGTTGATGTTGGACTGCCGGAAGATGAAGGGATCATGCACACTGCCTGGGTAGTTGGCCATTACATTGGTGAGGAGTCCCCTGTGGTCCACTATTGCCTGCACGTTGATGGGATGCGTGTGCTTTCTGTTGGGGTATTGTGTGCGGTATTGGCAGGGGGCACAAGTGTGACAGGTGTGCAGTCGATTGCCCCCGACACGTGCGGGGATCCAGCTATGGCGTATAGTCCTTGCTTGGTCTCCAGCTGTTCCTGCGCATTGTGGGGGACGTATGGGTGCTGGGGTCCCTAGCTGTGAGGGCATCCAGGACAGGTGTGAGGAACTTGGATGGGGCTGGCTGTGAGACTCCTCCGACTCGGGCGGTTGTTGTTTGCGAGGATACCAGAGGCCAACAGGTGCAGCACAGCCAGCAGCTTTGTCTGCGGAGGGATGTTGGTTGTCCGCTGTGTTGGTACCGTCAGCCTGTGGGCAATGATGTTCAGGATGCGGAGGATGGTTGTCCTTTTGGGCCTGTAGTGGGCATTGGCATTGTCTGGTGTTAGGTCTGTGGGGCAGGTGCCTTTCCTGAAGGTCCGCTGTCTTTGTCTGCGCTGCCTCTGTGGTGGTCCGGGGGAGGGGAGGGCAGGGGGGGTCCGTTGGGGGGGTGGTGGTCCTGGGGGTGGTGGCGGTGGGTGTTGTTGCCCTCTCGGGGCTCCGGGGTGCATGGTGAGTGGCTCCATGGCATCTGTTGTTCTTCAGGTGTGGCTGTGGGCTGGGCTCCCTTTTCTTGTGCAGGTGTTAATTTCCTGCTGGTAACGCGCCGTATCGCCTGTTTTGTGTTCCTATCACCGATGTGGCTGGTCGTTGAGAATGTTGCGTTGTGGTGTTGTCGCGGCTTTTTGCTCGGGAACGCCTACTCTGCATCTCATTAGCGAATGGGGCAATAAATGTAGCGCGACTTTGGATGCGTTAAAGTGCAGATAACTCGGCGATAGCTCCTTGAGAATATGCCCCACGACTCGTATGCAAGATCTGTAACCTTTGTCGAGGTTAGTTTTAGTGTGGTGTTTTGTTATAGTCACTAAATATCTATATGAAGCCAACAGGAAACATTGTGTACGTCTTGTAAGGGCATTGAACAGCAATGGAAATGAAGGTTGAACACAGGACTACACAAGTGCTTTCAGAGGTACAGGTAGATACTACATCGGTATGAGTGAGAAGTTTTTAAGACACCGATTCCATGGCATGAGAGAAGAGAAACACTGAACTAAGTAGGACCAAGATGGGGGAATGGGCAGGACTACAGTTTGAGAGGGCTGTACAGAGATCAAACAAATATTTTAGAGCAGTTTTGTGTTAAGATTCGTATCTTTTACAGAACCAGATCAGAAGCAGTAGTCAGTGAGGTGGGTAAGGAACAGAAAATCACAAAGAAAAATAACAAAAACAGAGCAGGAATACGGAGGAAGGTTAATTTAGGGGACAGAAAATTAACACATGAAGAGGTCAAGAAAATTGTGCCTACAAGACACACTTTGCATCAAAACTTTGTATCAGTAATTTGTATCAACACTTTGTCTGAACATTGTTTTATGTATCTGTGTCTGGTGGCTCAGTGGACTAATGAATCCACACCTGAAATCTTAGTTTCACCCCATGGTCACAGTTGCACATCCTGATGAGGTCACTCAGACGCTCAACATTCATGCTTCTGAGGTTGATAAAATGAGTACGAGGCAATGCTTTTCCACAATGCTGTTTCACTGTGATGCCCTCTGGGGGTTGTTCTGGCCATTACAGGTGAATGCCAAGTATATGAAAGAATTCACAAACACAAAGTTTATTCCTTGATAAACGTTTTATTGGGTTTTCATAATGATTACACATGTTTTATTGATTCATCATTATCGCAATAATGATCATGACGCATGCCAAAGCAATGTAATTATTACACAATGACTGTTGAAACTCACTCGATACTTTTGGTGACCCTACCAGAGGGTCACCAGTCACAATGTCATCTATGGTATGTTCCATCTGCCAATGTATATTTGTAAATTACAGCGTAGCATTTAGTAGTGTGTGCATAATAAATGTACTTCTCCTTTTCTAAAGAAAAAGTACTGACTGGACACTCATTTATTGAGTGCTATTAATACGTGCCAGTAATTAGTGATTACTAGCCCACACCACCTCCCTTGAGTAGGCCTTGAACTGCTCCTCTTCACTACCCTTTGAGAGGCAAGCGCTATGATGGGGTGTTTGGTTCCCACTGAGAACAATTGTGGACCTGTTACTTGTGATGGCCACATAACCAACAGCCCAATTTCCAACACACATGTTGTGTTAAGAGCCTAACTAGTGGTTTAGAGACAAAGAGACAAATGTCATTTGTGATCATGAAGCAATATTTTTGGAGAAAAAAGTAAATATGTATTTAGATGATGGTCTGGCCCGGGCAAACATACATTTGTTTTTTCAGTCATATGTATTACGCAAAACAATTGGCAAACATGTAAAAAATATAAAAATAAAGAAGCGGTCTAGCTTTCTAGACCAGTAGTTCTTAACTGTGGTCCAAGGACCCCCAGGGGACTGTGAGGCTTGCTGAGGAAGTCCACAACTGTTTTACAAATAATAAATATAATATGGATAAATAAAGAAGCAAAATTGAAAATTTGAAAACTTTTTCTATATTTGATTGTGAATTTAGCAAAATATTTGAGGATTTGTTTGGTGTACACTTTTTTTTGTATATTTGTGCTTTGAGGTTTAAATCACAGATATTGCTTAGGCTGGGGTCTCCAGCTTCCAAGAGTGACACAGTGGGACTCCCCAGATTCCATTAATGATTCAGGCCTTACTTGGTTCTCGGCGGACGGGCTTCTCCGTCACAACGGTGATGGATATCCCGTCCCCCGAAATATAAATCTCATTATATCCTATGGGATTTGAATTTCGGCACACGGGATATCCGTCACGGTTGTGACGGAGTAACCCGTCCTCTGAGATCTAAATCAGGGACACAGTGTGGGCCCATTCAATCAAAAGGTTAAGAACCTCTGGTCTACACACACCACCCCTTGCACTGAAGTCCATTCATTTTCAGGATGCTGTTCACATGCGATCAGGAAAAATGCCATCCCACACACTGCAAGACACCCACGGGCATATTCCCAAGAACGTGTGATAACCACCGCAAATTTAGCTTAACGCAACTTTGCATATCGCAGTCCATCGCGGGAAATTAACGCCTTGTTAACCAAGTATTCACAACACGGCGGCCCCATGCGATACTCCCCAGATAACGCGCCAACTGACTGCGTTAGAATCAATGCCACGCCGCAAAAATGCGAAACACCAACGCAAAAAAAGCTGCAATGAGGCCAATCGCGATACGAAAATCAGCGAAACCCAGCTACACGCCTGCAATCCAATCGCGTCAGGCGGGAACAATCACCATAAAAGTAGAAAAAAAACAGACAAACAAATGCCAAACAACAGCGAAGCACAATGGACGTTGCCGGAGCAAGTACGGAGGAGAGCCAGAACCCCACAAGCCCCCCGGAGGACCATCCTGGGACTTCGGGGTCAGGGAAGGGCAAGGACAAGAAGAAGAGGAAGACGAAGTTCAGTCCGCAGGAAAACAGGATCCTGATAACGGAGGTGACAGAACACCATCAACAACTGTTCGTCACCTCCACTGTGTCATTGACAACAAAAAATACATTATGGCAGTCCATCGTGGACAAGGTGAATGCAGTCGGAATGCTGAAGAGGACAATGGGCGAGGTCAAGAGGCGCTGGAATGATGTCAAGCGCAAAACCAAGCTGAAACTCGCCAACAACCTGAAGGCAGCAATGCAGACTGGAGGTGGGAGCCCAGCGCCACAGGAGGAGCTGGACGACATGGAGGAAATGGTGTCCACAGTCATCAGTGGGGAGACGGTGGCAGGAGTTGGGGGCCCGGACACTGCTCAACAGGACCCGACACAACAGCAACAGGGTGAGTAACCACCAGGGCCTGGGGGGACAGGGGGAGATGGGCACAATGGCACACATGCACAATTAAGTTGAGCACATCTGCGGACAGACCATGCCCCAGACCACCAACTCCCACCAAGAGACCAACGTACCCAAGTATGCAACATGTCAACACTGTACAAGCACAGAAGTCAGAGGCACACCTCATGAAAGTGAGAAGGGGCAGCAAAATCTGAGCTGCAGGGGCGACTCCCCAAAAATGCAGCACACACATTACATACAGAGCACATCTACATTGACAACGATGTGACACAATCCACAAAACACCTACAACAGAACACAAGACACAACTGGTGCCGCTTGGGTGCAGACACTGGTCAATCACAATTGGCATTGCAGGGATATGTGCGTTGATAATGTACAAGTACAAACACACATCCGTGATGTTGTCGAAATGTCCACTGTCCCCCATCAAATAGGCAGCTCCTCCCAAACAGCCACAATGTACCCAGTCATGCTGTCTGTATGTAAACATGTACAATGCGACAACATACATGTGGACACATTGTTAAACTGCATCTCCCCTTCACATTGCAGAGGGAGAATCAACACCTCCTGCAGAGCAGTCCAACCCTCTCTTCTCTGGAGACGAAGAGGACGACCACAGCTTTGACTCTGACGCCCTCCAACTACTCGTGGAGAGCCTCCGCAGCCCACTTCCAGGAGCTGGGCAGCACAGCTGCTACGAGGAGACCCCACCCCCTGCACAGACCACACAGCAGGCAGCACCCACCACCACTGCTGCCTCCCAGGACCCCCACGGAGAACACATGGCCTTCCAACGCCGTGTTTTGGGGTGCCAGGAGAATCTGGCTGAACAGGTGTGGGTGGGCTTCGACCGCATGGCAGACAAACTAGATGCCATACGTGGGTGTCTAAGTCCCATCAGAGACCACTCACGGTTCCTAACGGACACCCACCGTCCGCTCCATGCTCTCCAACGGACCATGGCTGACATCGCTGGAGCCCTGACTCAGAGAATAGTACAACTGTCCAGTCCGAGTGGCACTAGCGATGCCACACGGGAGTTGGGAAACATGCGGAGGTTAATGGAGACCATGGAGCGGGCGAATGCGGAACGAGCGGCTGCCACGGCTGCACACCAGCGAGAGGTAGCTGGGTTCCTCAATGACCTCAGGACCCTCCTCATGGCATTGCTGCCACAAGGCCTGGTGCAGATGCATGCTGCTGCCACCACTCCATCCACATCTCCGCCCCCTGAAGTGTCAGTGCCACACAGTGCGGCAGACCTTCCACCTCCGGCCACTGATGTGTCACTGCCACACAGTGCTGGAGACAGAACACCACCACCCACACTTGAGGCACATGAAACAGCAGAGAACGAAGATGATACTGCCCTCGTGGTAAGGAGGATGCAGCAGCATGCATCTCATCCATAGGTCCAGCTTCAGCTTGGTACTGCCCTCTGCATCATCACCTTCCACTGTCCCCCCCATGCACTCTGCGACACTCACCTTGGACCTCGACATGGACTGCCATATGATGTTTGATCGCCATTGACACAGCAATCAGACTGCAGACTGTACTCGTCCTCTTCCTTTGGACTTGTCATTCCCTGGAGGACCCTGGCTGGACCTCCACGGGACAACATCGTCATGTGGGGTTTGCATGGCCCTGTACTGCTCCAGATGCAACACTCCACTGAATGTGCATTAAACATTCATATACACACAGATGTGTCATGTCTATGGTCTTTTAAGTGTGGAAGTATGGATGAATGGGGCTCACTGGACTCCTCTTACGTCCATGTGGCTCATGTCGTAGAACAGGGGTCACAGGGTGACACATTGCCCAATGCGGTCCGGGTGTCGCTGACACAATAACAGGGGCACACGCATGAGTTACTTCCTTGTCCAGCCCAGTACGGAACCACGCCCAGGGCCCCGGGGTCATATACAGACCCTTACGCTGGACTGGTATACGCCAGGCCAGCCCACTACGCTTACGCTCACAGGGGGGGACGGCAACGCTACATGTCCCCTGTCTTTCCTGTGGTGATCTGCTGCTCACAGGTCTAGCTGTCAGCATGCCACAGCCACTCCCTCACGGCTGGTTTACACCCACACCACACCCATCCAGCACACGCGTCACGGGACATGTGACCCTGCCAATGAAAAGGGACAGGCGCACGTGCTCGATGCCATTTCCACACTCTATCTGGGTGCATCCGTGTGGTGTTAATATAGGCATGAGGGCCTCGGGCCCTGCAACATCACATTCCCCAGGACCGGAGGTGACAAGATGGCGTCCGCAACACGATACCCAATCATACAGGGACCATGACTTTGGGACACAGACTTGGAGGCACTGGATACATTGCGGCCGGCACAGGCACACCGCCACGGGACGGTGACTTTGGGTGCACTGAGGAAGGGGCACATTAGGTGCTGAGTGGGTGTGCAGCCTGCGATGATGCCCCGTCCCGGCCGTCCGGACTGCTCAGGATGTGTGTGCCCTGCTGGACCACAGTGTAGGCCAGAGCCAGCGGGCAGCGTGGGACTACCGCCACGTGGCGTCGCATCCCGGATCACAGAGTTAGTGGCACCTCAAGGGCTGAGCGGGTGTGCAGCCTGCGATGATGCCCGGTGCACTGGTTTGTCCTCTGCCATGGCAAAATCAAGACCCAGAATCATATGTGAGACCTGGTGGCCTGCGGAGCGAGGCTGCATGATGTGGAGGGTGCCATGTCCGCGGGCCCCGGGCATGTGGCTTGCAGCGGCAAGTGGTGGGCCATGATTACTACACGCCAAGGGCGGAGGGTGAGCAGTGAGGCCTGGGTGCGCAGGGGCGGGCATGCACCGCTGGGCGGCGGGAGGGGCTGGGGTACATCTGCCTGGGTGCGCAGGGGCGGACAGGCGATGATGTCTTGTGCAATTGTATGTACTTTGTCATTCATGTCTCTGGACTCTGTTTCAGATGACGGATCTGTTTCAGATGTGTGGCCTGGTGAACTGCACTACATTCAGGCACGTGGTTGGAGACACACCTGTGGCAGCAGGTGGGCAGTGTGGCCTGGGTGCGCATTGTGGGCACTCTCTCTCCCTGTCCATCTCTTCTGTTATCTGTGTCTCACTCCCCCTCTCTGTCCGTCTTTCTCTCGCTCCCCCTCTCAGTCCGTCTTTCTCTCGCTCCCCCTCTCAGTCCGTCTTTCTCTCGCTCCCCCTCTCTGTCCGTCTTTTGCTCGCTCCCCCTCTCTGTCCGTCTTTCTCTCGCTCCCTCTCTTTCTCTCTCTCTCTCCTTCGCTCTCTCTCTCTGTCCTTTGATGTGCGCAAGACACACCTTCTCATCATGATTTTTGTCTTGCAGGCTGTGACCTACGGATTGTCCCGAGGAGAGACGCCATGTGTCTTCATTTCTGTTCTGTGTTTCTTTGAATAAATTTTCATTTGTTACATCGAAGGTGGATGTATGATGCTCATTTTTGTGATGACACATGCATGCCACCAAATGTGACTGCGTGACATCAGGCGGATTATTTGGTACATGATTCCGTATAGTTGATGTGGCATGTCTTTGGCCGGGGGGCGGGGGCCCGGGGGGGGATGCTGGGGGTGGTGGCGGTGGGTGTTGTGGCCCTGTTGGGGCTCCGAGCTGCATGATCAGTGGCTCCATGGCATCTGTTGCCCTTCAGGTGTGGCTCTGGGCTGGGCTCCATTTTGTGGTGCAGGCTGTGGTCCGACTTTGCACCAGGTCAGAGCAGGTGTTAGTTTCCTGCTGCTAACGGGCCTTATCGCCTGTTTTGTGGTCTTATCGCCAATCTGGCTGCTCGTTGAGAATGTTGCGGAGTGGTGTTTTCGCGGCTTTTTGCACGGGTACGCCTACTCTGCATCTCATTAGCGATAGTTGCGGGGGTCATCTGTGGCAATGTTTTTTGCAGATGCTATCGCGGGTAAAATGTTGTTATGGGCTGTTAACACCAGCTTGTGAATGGTGCGATGAATTTATCGCCACTTTGGCTGCGATAAAGGGCCGCTAACTACGCGATGTGTCCTTGAGAATATGCCCCTTAGTGAATGAAGTCGGCTGACCCCCTGGCCACATACTCTATGATGCGGAGACAGAAGCAAAACGTCACTTCAACAGACAAATAGATGAATGAAAGGGGCTGAATGAAGGCTGTTGCATGGATACATGTATGTATTTTTATTGTGAATTTTTGGGAAAAAATGACTTTGGTGAAACTCTAGGCCAAAGGCCAGATATATCAAATTGTGGTGCTGCGGCGATGTATTACTTTAGAAGCTGCAGATGCTTGTGTGACCCTTCCGTAGTATGTAGTGTTTATGTACTTGCCCGCATGCAAGGGAGGGAATGCCTTGTCTGTATGTCTGCTCCATAGTACAGATGCAGGAGCTGAGCAAAAAGCTGTGTCTGGGTTTCCCTGGTCCTCTTCAAAGGTAGATTTTCTGTGCACATGCAAGGAAGGCCTCTAACAGCTTGGTAAAAGCCATGATGCCTGAGTCTGTAGTACACTCTGAACTCTAACCTCTGAATGAGGACTCCAGGCCCCAAAATGCCTGGTGCAGTAAATTGTACGCATGTTTGTTAATCTGCCCCTACTAAATAAATACTTACTTTTACACTTGGGTTTAACCCAGAGAATGTCTTCATGAAGGTTACAAATATGAAAGTTGGGAGAGTCTCTCACTGTCAGTAACAATATTTAAAGGAAGGAAAACCATCAAGAAACTAGAGGCTTTTTTCACTAAATTGCAAATGTACGCGAATTAGTGTAAAAACTGCATTCAGAAATGTTTAAAACTTCTTCACAATGTGCATTTTTGCCTGTTTTACCAGTTCTCGCCGCTCCCCTTTCCTCCCTAGATAATCTGAACTCTTCCCAAACCTGTCCCTGTTGTCTCAGCTCATTCTCTGTGCTGAACCAACAGGAAGACGATACCCTGGGAAGCTGCGAGCAAGGGACCCCCTGAAGCTGCGAGCCCCTGCAGTTTGTTCAGATGTGCTAATCGCAGACTGTCAGCTCTACAGCCCCCCTGGAACCATTCCACTCGAGCTGCTATTTACACATCATTCTGAATTAAGACTCCGGCGCAGGCCGGAAGTGACGGGGTCTCAAACGCTCTCATCTGAATCCCTTTTGCAGCATTCTTCAAATCCCCAAGTGCACCTTCATTCTTGCACTCCTGCATGAAAGCATATTACACTGCTCCTGCTGGCATTTAACTCATGAAATGTCTGCTGCTCCCCAGGTGACGTTTGGTTGCTGTGTTTCTCACGAGCCACATTACGGTAGGAGGGATGTTACACCTGTTTTGGTTTTTCTCTGCTTCATTCTCGCTAGATTTCCTATGTATTGATCCCTTCGTTTTTCCGTTTCTACATCCTTTTGTCCAGCTACACAGAACCTATGAAAACAATAAGATGCACTTTTATTCTTCTGCACTGCGTAAAGTAAAATTGCAAATTGATACTTATGTATCAGGTAATGCAGAAATACACTTTTTTTTATCCATCGCTGGCAGATGTTTCATTGAAATCCTTTGCAGTAGGCATATTTTAGCTGGAGCTGTGCATTTTGGGAGCAAAAGACACACAATTGATGGACGGAATGCTGAACAAATCAAAACATTCACCCCCAGTCAAGAGATCTGGGTTAAATCCATCATTCTTTTGCTCACCATGCCACCCCAGTTCAGACCTGGCCATATGCAAATCAGTCTTGACCCTGTGCCTCATGGGAACAGTCCAGCCCGAACTGCCAAGCCAGGTCCTCCCTGGACCGGAAACAAGCATCCTAGGACCGGTTTCGAGCTAACAGCCCTCATCTGCCAGGCTAGCTTGAATCCAGTGGCAAAGTGAGCAAGGGACGCACGTCTGGGCATACCCTGCCAACGTAGGGCAAACAAAGTAAATACAAGATGATGACAGACGAAGTGGTGAAACATTTCAGACACTCACCCCCAGTCACACATCTGGGTTCAATACATAATCGTTCTTTAGCTCACTTCGCCACCCCAGATCAGACACAGCTATATGCAAATCAGTCTTGACCCCGTGCCTCATGGGAGCAGTCCAGCCCGAACTGCCAAGCCATGTCTTCCCTGAACCGGAAACAAGCATCCTAGGACCAGTTTCAGGCTAACAGCCCTCATCAGCCAGGCTAGCTTGAATCCAGTGGCAAAATGAGCAAGGGACCCACATCTGGGCATACCCTGCCAACTTAGGGCGAACAAAGCAAACACAAGGAGATGATGGACGGAGCGCTGAAACTTTTCAGACACTCACCCCCCAGTCACAGATCTGGGTTGAATCCATCATTGTTCTTTAGCTCACTTTGCCACCCCAGTTCAGACACAGCTATATGCAAATCAGTCTTGACTCTGTGCTTCATGGGAACAGTCCAGCCCGAACTGCCAAGCCTGATGAGGGCTGTTAGCCTGAAACCGGTCCCAGGATGCTTGTTTCCCGTCCAGGGAAGACATGGCTTGGCAGTTCAGGCTGGACTGTTCCCATGAGGCACAGGGTCAAGACTGACTTGCATAAAGCTGTGTCTGAACTGGGGTAGCGAAGTGAGCTAAAGAATGATGATGGATTCAACCGAGATCTGTGACTGGGGGTGAGTGTCTGAAAAGTTTCAGCGCTCCGTCCATCATCTCCTTGTGTTTGCTTTATTCGCACTAAGTTGGCAGGTTATGCACAGACGTGGGTTCCTTGCTCACTTTGCCACTGGATATAAGCTAGCCTGGCTGATGAGGGCTGTTAGCCCGAAATCGGTCCCAAGATGCTTGTTTCCAGTCCAGGGAAGACATGGCTTGGCAGTTCAGGCTGGACTGTTCCCATGAGGCACAGGGTCAAGACTGATTTGCATAAAGCTGTGTCTGAACTGGGGTGGCGAAGTGAGCTAAAAAACGATGATGGATTTGACCCAGTTTTGTGACTGGGGGTGAGTGTCTGAAAAGTTATAGCGCTCAGTCCATCATCTCCTTGTGTTTTCTTTATTTGCCCCTAAGTTGGCAGGGTATGCCCAGATGTGGGTCCCTTGCTCACTTTGCCACTGGATTCAAGCTATCCTGGCAGATGAGGGCTGTTAGTCCGAAACCGGTCACAGGATGCTTGTTTCCGGTCCAGGGAAGACATGGCTTGGCAGTTCGGGCTTGACTGTTCCCATGAGGCACAGGGTCAAGACTGATTTGCATAAAGCTGTGTCTCAACTGGGGGGGCGAAGTGAGCTAAAGAACAATGATGGATTCAACCCAGATCTGTGACTGGGGGTGAGGGTCTGAAAAGTTTCAGCACTCCGTCCATCATCTCCTTGTGTTTGCTTTATAAAGAAAGTTATCCCATCACTTTTACGGCAGAACATCTATACCAGGGAGGGTGATATGAAATATTTGACAAATGTTGTCAAATGCCAAAATGCAGTTAAATGTGGGCTTCAGGATATAAAATTCCCTTTTTCAAAAGTTAAACTGATGTCCCATATGTAAGATGCAATGGATAATCCTTCAGCGGGTAATGAATACATCCATAAAAAGGAAAGATTGATACATGCAAAAGAAGCAAGTATATTAAAGTACTAGTGTTGGTGAATTATATCAGGGCTACACAGGAACCCTCTATAAGGGTCTGACTAGGTGTCTGCAGAGTGAGGGCTTGTTGCCCGAGGCCGTAAGAGATGTGCAACCAGATGGACACGTTTTCTGTGTAAACCTCAACCCTGAGATGACCCTTTGTTCTAAGGTTTACATCTTTAGGATTTGTGTATTCTAAAGTCAGACCCTTGACAGTGGCATTTACCCCAACTAATTATCAATAAAATGCCCAGTTTAAAGATGAGAATTAAAGATCTGTGCCATACAGGTGACTACTAGAACTCCTAGGGTTAAAAACTTTCCAATTTCATGCCTGTATGTTTTCCCTACAATCACCTTATACACTAAGGGGGATATTCACAAGAACGTGTGCTAAACATCTCCAAAAAATGTTAACGCAACTTTACACATCGCAGCCTAACGCGGGAAAATAACCCAGTGTTAACGTGGAATTCACAACACGGCGGTACCATGCGATAGTCCCCCGAAAACGCGGCCAATGTCCGCGATACAACAACCGCGATAAAAACACAAACCTCAACGTGAAAAAACATGCGATGGGCCAAAGCGCGATGAGGAAATCAGCGATAAGCAGCGAGAGGCCAGCAATACCCACGTGTAATGCAGGAAAAAGCACAAGAACAGCATACGGAAAATACCACTAAAAACGAAATCAACTGCGGAGTACCACGGATGCACCCTGACCGACTGCAGAGGACAACATGAACCCCACAATCCCCACTGAGGGACACCCAGGAATACAGGGCTCATGGAAGGGCAATGAGAAGAGGAAGACGGGGTACATTCCACAGGAAAACCACATTATCACCACGGATGAGACAGAACACCACCACCAACTGTACGTCACCTCCAACGTGTCATTGGCAACAAAGAGGCAAAGATGGCACACCACCTCGGACCATGTGAATGCTGTCGCATGGCAGAGGAGGACAACACCCGAAAAGGAGCAGGTCACACTCGGACACAATTACCTGCACAAACAACCCCTGACATCAACGACACATCTGCGGACAAACCGTGCCCAAGAGTCACAACTCGACAAAGAGCACAAGTTACCCAAGTCTGCAACATCTCAGCACCGTGGAAGCACAGAACTGACAGGCACACCGCATGAAAGGGATCAGTGGCAGACAAATCAGAGCCGCAGGAGCGAATTACCCACCGTGCAGCATACGCACATGAGTATAAGTGCACCTCGACATTGACAACATCCCGGTACAAACAGCAACACCTCCACAACAGAACACAGGACACAACTGGTGCCTCAAATGTGCACAACATGGCAAATCACATCTGGCGCAGCAGGAAACTGTGACATGACATGTACAAGTACAACCTGTAACCTGCAAATATGTTTTATTCACACATGCTGTGTTTGTGGACATTTTGTACTGTTCCATGATTGCCAGGGACGGCCACAATGTGTCGTCCTCATAAAAAGAAATTGTTAATGATGGTGTTCCTACGGGCCATTCCTGCCGCAGCTGCATTGGGATGTGGGCCACCTGCCCCATCGTCCCCATCATCGTCCGGTACTTCTGGAACTGGGATTCATGGGGCATTGGTGCGTACACAGATGTTGTGCAACACACAACATGCAACGATCATCTTGCACACGATGTCCGGGCTGTACAGGAGTTTTCCAACTGTGCCGTCCAGGCACCTGAAACGTGACTTCAACACGCCAAATGTGCGTTCAACAATGCCCCTGGTGCGTATGCGGGCCGCATTGCACTGCCTCTGGGCGGGTGTGTTCGGGTCACGGAGGGGTGTCATCATCCAAGGGCAGAGTGCATATCCTTGATCACCTGGGACAGTGCAGAGAGAAAAGAGTCAACATTTGGTTCGGCATGATGTGATGGCAGGCCCACTGATCCAGTGACGCCTGTGCTGGCTGTGTGTGGGGTGAGTGTAAGCCAGCCCTCAGGGAGTAGCTGGTGCTGGCAACAACTCCAACAGTTATCAGGCACTCAGAAATGCAATGTCAGAACTACAAGGGAGCATGACTTGAGTTGCACAGGGTTAGTGGTCCCGGATGCACAGCGGCCGACACGGGCCTACCGCCACGGGACGCTGACCTGTGGGAGACTGGGGTAGGGTCATGAGGGCAGAGCAGGGCCTCGTATGTCTCAGAGGTGCCTTCCGTGGAGTGTCTCAGGGGAGAATGGGAGGTGTACACCCAGGGCATATTGCAGAGGGCACATGCCAGCTGTGTCCGGCAACATGCCAGATATGAATGGCACAGACTCATGCCAGACACCAAGTCCGTACCTGCCCGTTGCTGATGACAACCCACAGGCTCAGACACCAACGATGTTCCGCCGGAGGCTGACAGTCACTCACGGCGCACAGGGTTAGTGGCACCAGGTCAGTCCTTGCTACTGGTTGACCTCCTCCGTAACCATGATCCGTGTTTCCACCGGACTGTGACGCATCTCCCTCTCAGTCCTCCCCCTGCGTACACTGGCATGGACCCTGCCATTGACTAATGATGACTCAGTTCAAGATGTGGGACATGCTGGACTGCAGTGTAGCCCGGCTGCAGCGGTGGGGTATGTCAACGAATGGGGACCCCTGGAGGCCTGTGTCACGGAGGACAGCGATGGCCTGTGGAGGCCGCCAAGGTCGCAGGCATGGGTCTTGGAGCTAGCACCGGCACGTGGTGGGCCCTCTTTGACACACGAGATGGTGTCGGCAGGTGAGCAGTGCGGCCTTGGAGCGCTGGGGCGGGCAGGCCTGGTCTAGGTATCAGCGGCCTGGGGTGCAGCAGGCGCACAGGCTCGCAGGCCCCGCTGCTCACGGCGTTGGCCTCGTGGTGGGCTGAGAGGTGCTGCCCTGGCAGTGACGTTGGACATGCCGGGAGAGAACCACGCTCTGCGCCACGGGATTTTTGTCCACACCCCTGCGCAGGCCTGGCGTACTCCGGGCCCACCCCCTACGCTCATGCACACAGGGGGGGACGCAGCGAGCGACATTTCCGCGATCTGACCCACGACCTGGGGTAACATGGTTGCGTCCACTGTTCACTACTTTCCAGTCACCAGCAGTTGATGTCTGCATGGACATATCTGTGGTTTGCATGCCCATGTCTGTCCAGCACATCCACGCCTCACTTGTCGTTGTGTACATTCCCATTCACGGGTCACTTGCATCCTTCGCACATGGCTGCATTCCACATCTCCACACGTTCAGCTGTTGTGTGGCTGTGGTGCCATGATATAGCTGTATTGTGTGCAGGGGAGGCCCAGGATCACCATGGAGTTGTGTTGTCGTGTCTGGTAGGTGGGCATGTTGATTGACATGTTGTATGTGGTTTGGTCACGTGTGTATTCCCACAGTTGTGCGTTGTGTGATGGTGGCTTTGAGGTGTGTGGTGTGTTGATTTGGCACTTACCAACGAGCAGTCCAGTTCCATAGATGCCATCCTGGAAGCGCTGGTTGATGATGGACTGTCGGAAGATGTAGGAATCGTGCACACTGCCTGGGTAGTTTGCGACGACATTGGTGAACATTCCCCGGTGGTCGACTATTGCCTGCACATTGATGGAATGCGTGTGCTTTCTGTTGCGGTAATGGTGTGCAGTATCCGCAGGGGGCACAAGTGGGACATGTGTGCAGTCAATCGCCCCCAACACGTGTGGGAAGCTAGCAAAGGCGTAGAAGCCTTGCTTTGTCTCCAGCTGTTTCTGCACAGTGTGAGGGAAGTGAAGGTACTGGGGTATGAAGCTGATGATGGCATCCAGGACAGGTGTGATGAACTTTGATAGGGCTGGCTGTGAGACTCCTCCGACTCTGGCAGTTGTTGGTTGGAAGGTACCAGAGGCCAACAGGTGCAGCACAGCCAGCAGCTTTGTCTGCGGAGGGATGTTGGTTCTCCGCTGGGTTGGGACCGTCAACCTGTGGGCGATGTGGGTCATGATGCGGATGATGGTTGTCCTTTTGAGCCTGTAGTGGGCGATGACTTCCTCGGGCGTTAGGTCTGTGAGACTGGTGCGTTTTCGGTAGGTCTGCTGTCTTACTCTGCGCTGCCTCTGTGGTGGTCCGGGGGGAGGTGCGGGTCCGGGTCCAGGGGGTGGTGGCGGTCCTGGGGCTGGTGGCGGTGGGTGTTGTGGCCCTGTTGGGGCTCAGAGCTGCATGATGAGTAGCTCCATGGCGTAGGTTGTTCTTCGGGTGTGGCTGTGTGCGGGGCTCTGTTGCCTACTGCAGGTAGTCGGCCGGCTTTACACCAGCAGGAGGCAGGTGTTAAATACCTGCTGCTACCGCGGCTTACAGCGTGGTTTTGACTCGCATCGCAGATCTGGCAGTTCGTTGTGAAAGTGGTGTTGTGGTGTTTTCGTGTGTTTTTGCATGGGAACACCTACTCTGCATCTCATTAGGGTTAGTTGGTGGTGTCCTCCCTGGAGATAAGTTTTGGGGCAGTTATCGCGGGAATACTGGCGATGTCTGCAGTTTGCACCCGCTTGTGAATGGGGTGTTAAATCTATCTCCATTTTTGATGCGTTAAGGTGGAGATAATTCGGCGGTAGGTCCTTGTGAATATGCCCCTGAGTCTGAATTATCATATGTACTATATGGTGCATATTCTCAAGGACTTATCGCCGAGTTAGCGGCACTTTATCGCAGCCATATTGGCGATAGATTTATCGCCCTATTCACAAGCTGGTGCTAACAGCCGATATCGCCAGTTTTCCTGCGATAGCAGCCGCAAAAAACATCGCCACGGATGGCACCCTCAACTAACGCTAATGAGATGCAGAGTAGGCGTTCCCGTGCAAAAACCCGCGACAACACCACGTCGCAACATTCTCAACAACCAGCCAGATCGGCGATAAGATCACAAAACATGCGATAAGGCGCGTTAGCAGCAGGGAATTAACACCTGCTCTTTCCTGGTATTAAGTCGGACGATAACCTGCACCAGAAATGGGAGCCCAGCCCACAGCCACACCAGAAGAACAACAGATGCCATGGAGCTACTGATCATGCAGCTGGACATCCAAGAGGGCCACAACACCCACCGCCACCCCCCCCCCCCCAGGATGCCCCCCCCCTCAGGCCCTACCCCGGAGAAAGATATTTTACATCAACTTTACGAAATCATGAACAAAACACTTCGCCTGATGTCGCACAAGTACAACAATTAACATTCATGTGTGGTCAGAAAAAGGAAAATCATTCATTCATCTTTGAATTTCCAAACAAATTATTTAATTCAAATTTAACTCAAAACAACTATTCAGAAGAGTCATGGCAGGTCTTCTCTGGACAATCTGTAAGACACAGCCTGCAAGACAAAATTCAAGATAAGAAGGTGTGTCATGCGCTCATCAAAGGACAGAGAGAGAGAGAGAAAGAAAGGGAGAGAGAGAGAGAGAGAGTGAAAGAGAGGGAGAGAGAGAAAGAGAGAGAAAGGGGGAGAGAGGGAGAAGGAGAGAGAGAAACAGAGGAAGAGAGAGAGAGACAGTGAAAGGAAGAGAGGGAGAAGGAGAGAGAGTAACAGAGAAAGAGAGAGAGACAGTGAAAGGAAGAGAGGGAGAGGGAGAGAGAGAGAGAGTGCTGACACTGCAGACCCAGGCCTCACTGCACACCTGCTCCCACCGGTGTGTCTCCAACCACGTGCCGGTATACACTGCAGTCCACCAGGTCCCTTATCTGAAACAGAGTCCAGATTTATGAATGGCAGAGTTCATATCATTGCACACGCCATCATCGCTTGGCCGCCCCTGCGCACACAGGCTGCTGCACCCCAGCCCCTCCTGCTGCCCAGCGGTGTTTGCCTGCCCCTGCGCACTCAGGCCTCACTGCTCACCTTCCGCCAGCGGTGTGTCTCCGACCACGTGCCGGTATACACTGCAGTCCACCAGGTCCCTTATCTGAAACAGAGTCCAGATTTATGAATGGCAGAGTTCATATCATTGCACACGCCATCATCGCTTGGCCGCCCCTGCGCACACAGGCTGCTGCACCCCAGCCCCTCCCGCCGCCCAGCGGTGTATGCCCGCCCCTGCGCACCCAGGCCTCACTGCTCACCTTCCGCCACCAGCGTGTCTCCAAGAGGGCCCACCACGTGCCGGTGCAAGCTCCAAGCCCGGGGCCCGCGACCTTGGCAGCCTCCACATCATGCAGCCCCGCGGGCCACCAGGTCACACACATGATTCTGGGTCTTGATTTCGCAATGGCAGAGATCATATCAGTGCACACGGCATCATCGCAGGCTGCACACCTGCTCAGCACTTAAGGTGCCCCTACCTCAGTGCACCGAAAGTCACCATCCCGTGGCAGTAGGCCCGTGCCGGCCGCAGTGTATCCGGTGCCACCAACTCTGTGCAATGCAAGTCATGGACCCTTTCTGATTGAGTCTTGTGATATGCCAGGCGGACGCAGCCATGTCACCTCCGGCAGTGGGGAAGAACTGGGACACATAGCGTCATCGTCGTCCCCTTTATACGTAAGCCGAGTGGGCTGGGTCGGCGTACGCCAGGCCAGCGTAGGGGTGTGAATAGTTATCCCTGGGCTCTGGGCGTGGTTCATTTCTGGGCTGGACAGGAAACCAACTGATGCGTGTGTCTCTGTTGCAGTGTCTGTGCCACACGGCTCGCAATCGACAATGTTGCAATGTTGCATGCACCCGGAGGGCGGCCGCACACGAAGGGATTGTACAAGGAGCGCAAGTCCGCTCGGACTCTTGGCTCATGCATGCCAACTGTTGTGTGTGTATCGCTATTGGTGCACCATAAGCCTAAGGCCTAGCCTCAATTGCAGCGCGAAAGCCACATCACATTTCCAGAATGCAAGCAGTAGTCAGACTAACATTTGGGATGAAAGCTCCTTTGTCTCAATACATAAGGGGGAAGGACATCTGCACCTCCGACCTTGGTCTTGCATGCGGCAGGCACCCCCTGTGAGAGATACCATAGCAGATGATGACGACTCCCACACTACGCACAGCGCTAATGAAAGACCAACGTATCCACACCACACACACAGAAGTTCTTGCTCGAGGTACTCTTGCATGGAATGCCCTTGACACTTACGTACACAACAACCCATACGTCCAAACGTTGCACACACATACGACTCATTGCTCCGAGCTGTGGCATATCATCCACATAACTGCCGCAGGTCAGAAGAGTGCCAGTTCTACGAGAGCCACCAACGCAATGGCAGAACATCCCGGGCGCATGCACAACGCCTGTCACGTGGAACTGTACCGTGACCGAATGCTGCCTGTTAGTGTCTGATGCATTGGTCTGCATGTTGTGGCCCTTGTCTTGCCCGTACTGACACGCACATGGCAATAAAGTCTACGCAACTTCACTAGTGTTCAACTGTGATGAGTGTTGATTAGAATGACAAATCGTGTGCCTCAATGAGCATTGTCCGTACACAGGGAGGGACTGACTGACGCATTTCACTTAGGGGTGAGTCCCTATTGCCAGCTTGCACCTCTGTGAGCCAGACATAGTGGTTGGGATAGTTGCTGATAGACCTGTGCTCTTACGTGTCTACAGCAATGTGAGTATGGTGTCCATATTCTTGCCATGTGGATCAATGTGATCCATCACTACAGGCTGTGTCCACCCAGTTGAGTGTGAGTAGGTATGCGAAGAGATGTTCTGTTGTCAAATGTGATGGGGGACACTACTTTAGGCCTGCCAACGACTGACATTTCATACCCAGCCCTATTTCTAACATTGCATGGGGCAAAGTTGAGAAATTGTGCAATTGTTGTTTCAGAGCAATGAGGCCACAGCTAGTGCACACATTCCCAGTCATCTCACTTCCTATGTGTGTCACGGTCAAACATGCGCATTGCTTTCATTTCCCAGGGTGTACCTTTTTAGGCAATGAATGTCCTTGCATTCATCCATACTTTCATACTTGATCGATTATGGACATGACACATATGTGTGAATTTGAATGATTTATTCACATTCGGTGGAGTGTCGGAGCTGGAGCAGTACATGGCCATGCAAACCCCACATTACATTGTAGCCCAGTGGAGGGCCAGCCAGAGTCGTTTAGGGATTGACAAGTACATCGGAAGAGGAAGAGTACAGTCCGCAGTCTGATTGCTGTGTCATTGGTAAGCAAAAAAAATATGGCAGTCCATGTCGAGGTCCAAGGTGAGTGTTGCAGAGTATTTCGGGGGACAGTGGGAGGTGTTGTTACAGGGCATGATGCAGAGGGCAGAACTAAGCTGAAACAGGGCATATGGCGGAGAAGAATGCTACTGGCTCCTTCTTACTACAAAGGTGGAATCACCCGCATCTTCGTCCTCTATGTCGTCTATCTAACATGTGGGTGCTGATGTTTGGTCTGCAGCACTGTGTGCCACTGACACATCAGGGGCCGGAGATGTGTGTGTAGAAGTACCAGCACCATTCATCAGCGACTGCCTTAGTGGCAGCAATGCGATGATGAGGATCTGCAGGGCATGGAAGATCCCAACAACTTTTCGCTGGTGTAAATCCGTGGCAGCCATTCTTTCCGCATGCATCCGCTCCATGTTCTCCATTATCCTCAGCATCTGTGCCAACTCTCGGCTGACATCGCAGAGGCCACTCTGACTAGACAGTTGTTCTCCTCTCAGAGCCATGACTCCAGCGATGTCGGGCATGGATTGTTGGACATCATGGAGTGAACTGTGGGTGTCCGTTAGGGAGTGTAAGTGGTCCCTGATGGGACTTAGACACCCACGTATGTCATCTAGTTTGGCTGCCATGAGGTCGAACCCCCCCGCACCTGTTCAGCCACCTCCTTCTGGCAGTCTAACACATGGCTTTGGAATGCGATGTGTTCTTCGGTGAGGTGCTGGGAGCCAGCCGTGGTGGTGGGTGCTTCCTGCTGTGTGGTCTGTGCAGGGGGTGGGGTCTCCTCGATGCAGCTGGGCTGCCCTGCTCCTGGAGGTGGGTTGCCGTAGCTGTCCATGAGCTGTTGTAGGGCGTCGGTGTCGAAGGTGTGGAGGTCCTCTTCATCATCACTGATGAGTTGTCTGGTCTGCTCTGCAGGAGGTGTTGATTGTCCCTCTGCAATGTGAAGGGGAGATACATTTTAACATTGTGTTGACATGTATGTTGACGCATTGTTCAAGTTTACATACAGACTGCAATGCAATGTACATTGTGACTGTTTGGGAGGAGCTGACTATTTGATGCGGGACAGGTGACATTTGAACTACATCACGGATGTGAGGTTGTACACGTACATTATCATCTCACAGTTTCCTGCTATGCCAGATGTGATTGGCCAGTTTCTACGCACAAGCGGAACCAGTTGTGTCCTCTGGTCTGTAGTGAGAGTGTTGCACTTTGTACCACATTGTCGTCAATGATGATGTGCTGTTATTGCTATGTGTGTGTGCTGCATTTTGGGAGAGTCGCCCCTGCAGCTGTGATTTTGCTGCCCCTTATACCTTTGAGGCGGTGTGCCTTTGACTTCTGTGCTTCTACAGTGCTGAGATGTTGCAGACTTGGCTAATTTTGGCTCTAGTTCGGATTTTGGACTCTTGGGCATGGTTTATCCACAGATGTGTTGTTGACGTCAGAGGTTGTTTGTGCACGTGTATGTGTCAGAGTGTGACCTGCTCCTTTACGGATGTGTTCCACACTCAGCCACCTCAGTGTTGTGGCGTGCACCATGTCATGATAATTGGACTGCAGCCATGCTGTTCGCCATGCAGTGTCACTTGCTTTGTCAGTGTGGCTACCAGACACGCAGCTTTGCTGGTTTTGACACGTGTGCATGGGTTGGTTGTGAGATTGGTGCTGTGTGGGGAGGGACCCCTTTGTGCCCATAGTGGACGGGGGCCTACTTGCTGTTTGTATGTGTGCTGCAGTGTGCCAAGGGGATCAGGGACATGATCCAGAGTCATTGTGGGTGTGCAGTGTGCTCTACTTAATTGTGCATGTGTGCCATTGTGCCCATCTCCCCCAGTCCCTGTTCGGTACTCACCCTGGTGCTGTTGTGTCAGGTCATGTCAAGCAGTGTCCGGACCCCCAACTCCTGCCACGGTCTCCCCACTGATGACTGTGGCCACCATTTCCTCCATCTCATCCAGCTCCTGGTGTTCCGCAGGACTGCCACCTCCAGTCTGCATTGCTGCCTGATGGTTGTCAGCGAGTTTCTTCTTGGTTTTGCGCTTCGCATCGTTCCAGCGCCTCGTGACCTCTCCAATTGTCCTCCTCCTCACTCCGACTGCATTCACCTTGTCCAGGATGGACTGCCATATTGCATTTTTATTTGCCAATGACACGTTGGAGGTGACGAACAGTTGTTGGTGGTGTTCTATCACCTCCGTGATGATGATCCTGTTTTCCTGCGGACTGAACCTCATCTTCCTTGTCTTCTTCTCCTTGCCCTTCCGTGACCCAGAGGTCTCAGGCTGGTCCTCCTGGGGGCTTGTGGGGTTCTGGTCGTCCTCTGTACTTGCTCCAGCTTCCTCCATGGTGCTACGCAGTTTGAATTATTTTGTTTGTGTTTTTCAGTGTTTTTATAGTGCATTTTCCCGCATGACACGTGTGAATTGCAGGCCTGTCGCTGGTTATCGCGGATTTTTTTATTGCGGTTGGCCACATCGCAACTTTTTTCACGTTCGTGTTTCGCATTTTTTTGCCGTCACAGTAATTTTATCGCGGTCATTTGACGCGCTAGCATGAGACTATCGCATGGTACCGCCATGTTGAGAATACAACGTTAACACGGCGTTCTTTTCCCGCGATAGACTGGCAAAGTTGCGTTAAGCTAATTTAGCAGTAATTATCACACGTTCTTGAGAATATCCCCCAATGTGTTTTAAATGTATTAACAAATTACAATATGTGTTAATGTAACCATGCACATGCTTAACACATAAGCAAGATATGTACACTGCTGAGCACCATATTAAATTCAATGGTGCATACTTTAAAAATAAACAAACATAAAACACTACATGCAAATTGCTGAGTATTCTGTAGGTGAATAAGACATAGAGAACACAGTTAAAATATGAGATATTTTGCTGAATTAGCCAAATTAAGCACAGTTCCTAAGTAGTGGTAATATTAGTATTTCTTCTAAATATGCAACCTGACATTTCAGTTTGTCTACTATGTCTACGTAATGTCTAGCACTTCTTAAGAATAAAAGCCACCTTACAACTTTGAAAAATACCCCTCTGCCTCACTAGTGAAAGAAGGTGTCACAATTTGCTCCCTGTGCTCTTGTACCCACCACCAGGGGGCCGCATAGTGGGACTTTCCAGTCTTCTAATAAGCTTCCAGACCCTCCCCTGCATGCATATCCTGACTTCCAGCCATTTGGACACTTATTGGGAATTGACATCCATTCCCAATCCATGCCGGGTTTTGTGAAAGCCAGCCTGCTTATATTTGAAGCCAGCCTACTCATGCCTGAAACTCCATTACCCAGAATTCCCTGCTCACTGCTTTGTCTCCACCCCTGCAGGCCAAGGATGGGTGGAGGAATTCAGCTCACCTGTGGCTGGCTGCTGCTAGCCTGCTCACACCTGATGCATGTGATTACTGAGAGCTCTTTTAAGCCCCAGCTCCCTTCAGCCCAGTGTTGGTCATTGTAGCTGTTTACCGGTGAGACCGATCCTTGTTTCCAGTGCTCCCTGAGCTTTTGCTATTGTTTCCAGTGTTTCCTGAGCTTTAGTTATGCCTTGTTCCTGACCTGCTGCTGTTTTCCTTGTTCCTGAATTAGCACTGCCTGCAGTGCTACCCTGACCCCTGAGCCTTAGTATTCCTTGTTCCTGAACTGCAGCAGTTTCCCTTCTCCTGAATTAGCACTGCTTGCAGTGCTACCTTGTTTCCTGAGTTCCTGAGCTATAGCTATTCCTTGTACCTGAATTAGCACTGCCTGCAGTGCTCTTGTTTCCTGAGTTCCTGAGCTAGTTATTCTTTGCTCCTGGGCTTCAGCTATTTCTTGTTCCTGATTTGCATTGCTTGCAGTGCTCTCTTGACTCCTTGTTTCGTGAGCAGTAGCTAATTCCCTGCTCCTGACCTAGCACTGCCTGCAGTGCTACTTTGACTCCTAAGCTTTTGCTCAATTCTTGTTCCTGCCCCAGCACTGCCTTCTATGCTTTGTTTTCTTGATTCCTGAACCTGCACTATTCTAATATACCCTTGTAGCCTCCCCTTCTGTATATCCTTTTCCAGTCCCTGCCTTTCTTCCCATTTCCTTGGTTCCAGTTCTAGTTTGCTGTCTTTCTATTCTGCTGTCTTGCTTCTGTTACCTTGTATGTTTGTTACCTGCTTTCTGCCAAGTGTGCCCTGTGATTTCCATCCTTTCCTGTTAAGCACTCCTCCTTGCTAGCTCCTTGTCTATTGTGCTTGTGTTTAGTTCTACCCCTTTGCTGTTACTGCCTTGCGTGTTCCTGTTTGATCGCCAGGATCCGTGGGCACAGCTGACTACCTAGGTGGTGTTTCTTGTTCACTGTGAGTATTGTCTTTGAGTTACTGTTATAACATCACCATAGGTATAAGCTCCACAGACCCTGCCTTTGCATACATATCCTATATGTGGGTATTTTCAGTCAGTATCTGTAACAGCAATTGTGGGTGAGGAACTTACTGAGCTTCAGTCTTACCGCGTGGAGCTCCTGAGTGCTTTACCCCACACCCCCCCTTTATTGTTAATGTTGTTTCATATATATGTCTTGCACATTCGTCCTGGGTGTAGTTTTTCTGAAAGCTAAATTGCCTCATGCGTGCCCTTCCTTTCTGAGTCTTACCCATCTTGTTCACTTCTACAGGCTTCCCCTTTGGATCCCTTTTTCTCCTCTGATTCCCTGTATGAACCTGGGCAGCGCTGTACTCCTCTTTATGTGTACGTTTTCTACCCAGTTCCCAGTCCTTGCCCAAGTCCCTGACTGTGTTCCCCACATAGTCCCGGACAGTCCCTGACAGAAGGTTCACCCCTTTTTAACTAGTTTGTCATGGCAACAGCTGTCCTCCCTTCCCCCAGGCTGCCTATGCCATCTTGGCAGGAACCACCTTGAGGATATGAGCTGTGTAACAGCAATGCCACCATGGCCAGGCCACAAAGTGAGATACATTTTCAAAATACACATAACAAGTGGCCCTAATGTGCTTGGAATTTCCCTTAGCACATCAGGAAAAAGCGCACAGTTCAGTACAAGACAGTCATGGTGTGCACAATGGATGTACATGCAGGAGGGGTTACCATCAGTGGTGTTGGACCTGCAAGCCTAAATTAATCAGCTAGAGCATCACCTTTTTCAGTAATGTCTTTACTACAAACATGACGTCCTGGTGACAGAACTGGAAGAGTCCCTGCCATCAGTGAATCCACCTTCTTCCTTCCTCTTAACGGATGGGAGAATGCAGAGGGGTGAAGAAAAGTCTTCCACCATTAGTTTGTGGACATCTCATTCCCACCCGCCTCTCAGGGCCTAAATATTCTGTATTGAGGCCACCAAAGTTGTTGTACTCAGGATCCCATAAATCCCTAAGGTGGCACCGGTGAATATGCAGGTGTAGAAAGATTTGCAGATCCATCTATGTTAAAAGTTCAACCTACCGCTTTCTTTGGAGCACTGACAAGTAAGGAGTTAAGTATTCGAGGATCACAACCTCCTATAAAACAAATAAGTGTCTCAAGGATTATGGTTATGTAAGGAAACCTCTCCTGATGTTGTAGATAAAAGCAGAACAAGTCATTATAGTAATAGGGGTTCATATGGAGGAATAGTGTGGCAGGTGTGCCCCCTAGAAAATCATTAGTCAAATAGGGTATTATAAGGCACCAGAGAGTAAAGTAGTTCACCTTAATTTGGCTGATCTTAAGCATCTGACAGACCATTGGTATAGGAGAAAGAGTGGATGGTGGCTGGCGATAATGGCAGAGAAATGGACTGAGGGTGGAGGGGAATTTACTGTTATATAATTGAACATATAAGCAAATGTATATGGTACAGGGGTTCGTGAAAGCCAGCTATTTAAAGTCCACCATCAAAATGACACATTCAAAAACATGAAACAGAATCCCCCACCTTCTCCCCCATAAAGAACACTCCCCCTTACTCTACCTATCCTCGCCAGTTAAGCAGTAGTTCAATTTCCCCATTCCTAAAATTCACTTGACTGGCAGAGGAGAATCCATCCATCCACCCACCCACCCATCCATCTATCCACTACCCTCCTGAATCTATCCACCCACCTGTTCATCCAGCCATCCATCCATCCAACCAACCAACCAACCAGCCATCCCTCCATCCATCCTATCCTCCTTCCCTCCCTTCCTTTTCTGTATTATGGATATGGGCACGGAGGCAAAAAGACCTTCAGGATGTTCACTGATTTTGTTAGTGCATAGTCAGTATTTCCCCAACTAGGCGACCACAGCACAGGAGAAAAGAGGGCCCCACACACTCCTCAGACATCTTCATGCAGGCAGATGCAGTCACTCACTGCACGTGTCTGCAGGGGATCGCTGTCTCCCTTTTTAAAGCAGGCCAGGTACTACCGTACTATGAGAGCTGGAACGGCTGCTTGAAATAGCTGCTCTCTCTACTGTTCAATAACGTGCTGCCCCCGGGGCAGCCATTACTTTGCATCTGCTCTGTGGGCAGCTGTAACGTAACAGGGTGCACTATCCCTGTTTGCACCTGGTGCATGCTGGTAAAGGTGTACCAGGGTGCAAAACAGGACATTGCATCCAATCTATAAAATCACCCAGGAATTCTTGCCATGGCCGGATCCAGAGGTTTAAGCTACATAGTTGTCCCTCAAAAAAATCAAGCTGCAGAACTTTAGATTGCAAATCACTGTAGATTTTTACTAACACATTGAAACTTTCAGCATATGTTAAGTTTGAAAGGACTAGAAAAGACTTCCATTAAACATCACCTTTCAAGAGTAGGAGTCTTCTTCGGGGTGAGTTAATATCGAGGAAGAGTCACCCACTTTATTACTAGGGGGCTCATTATGATGTAGGTGGGACCACCACCGACAAGCCGTTAGTGGCGGTCCCACCGACATCTATACCATTGGTCCGACCGCTGGATTATGATTCCGACGCTTGGAGTGAGTTAGGCAGGAGGAAAGACCGCTGCCTCCGACAGGCTCAAGGTGCCCGTCGGGACGGCGGTCAGATCGTATTTCCTACAATAGGGGCTGTGCCTACTCAGGCACTGCCGTAGGGAATACAATGTCCCTTTCCAACAGCCTTTCCATGGTGGTCCAACAAGCATGAAAAGGCTGTGGAAAGGGACTTTGGGGGCCCCTGTCCCCCGTGGGCCTCCGCTATGAGGCCAAGGTTCCAGGCACACAGTGGATGGATGTTTAAAAACATGTCCTTTTCCATTGTGGCTTGTGCTGCGTCCCATTTCCGGGCCACAGCACAAGCCACAATAGAAAAGGGCATGTTTACGATGCCTCATGGTGCTGTTGCGTTGTAATCTGGTGGGTGGAAGTGTCGACTACTAGTTGGGCGGTTACCATCCCGCAACAACACTCATCCGACTGACATCATATTAAGGCCCTATGTTATTTTTTATTTAACAAGTGTGCTACTCACCACCTCAAAGTCAGCACATGTACAGAGTGTTGGACAATAACAGTTTTGATACAAAAAAGGGGCAGATTTCCAAAGCCCAGTGGGCCTAAATGAATGTAGAAGACGCTTTCACAAGAAGATAAGCGATTTTGGAATTTAGGAATACAGATGCTGTTTACAGTTTTTTGTTCTACACTCTGTGACAGTTTTCTATGTTTGAACACTTTCACATGTTTGCATATCTTATTTTATTTGGGATTTACACCATATATTTCAGATAACTATTTTATTTTCACATTTGTATATTTTTCAGCCTGAATTGCTGCCGGGGAAGATTGCTGCAGCCTGATTATAAAAACGGGAAAACGACTTTGGATGATGATAAGATGTTTATTGGTCATCAAGACACAGCTGACATCACTCACATCCTGAGTCCTGTGAGCAACTGACTGACCGGTGGGCTCTCACAGGACTGATGTAATGTTATCATGTAGGTAAAGTGTGACAGAAAGGCTATGAAGTAACTATCAGGGGCAGAGAAGAGTGAAAGGAGCGAAAGACAGGAATGTACCATTGGGTTTGAACTAAAATATGACACAAAACACATCTTCCTACGGAATGATTGAAAGCCAACAGAACTACAGAGTCCAAGTGGTGCAAGTCAATGAAAAAACAAATACACTTTTATGTAAAATAGTGAACTTTATATATACAGAGCATCCAATCGCGTTTCATGATGTACTGATAGGGTCAGTCTGCACTGACGTGGAGTGTAGTATAGCAGGATGAGGTTTGCAGGGCCTATGCTTTGTTCACATCTGCCTGTTTTCTAAGGGGCACACATTCTTTCCATCTTCGAAGTTCTAATGGATCAGAGAATTTTGAACACTTGCCTGTAGTCATGTCTTTCCTCTTGATATGCTCACGGAGTCTCTCACCCACCAAATGATGCTGTTTATAGTCTAACTACTGTCATATCTTGCTCTGTGTCTGTTCTATTTTCTCTCAATGCTACTTCTGACACCTCTTCTGTCTACCACCACCACACTCCTTAATCCCATCCAACAAGGAGCCATTTTGATGCAAGCTTTACATCCCTTTAAATAGGCAAATGATGACAGACCTGTGACGAATTAGGAGTAGTACTGTGAGCTCATAACGTTTAAATACAACATAAATTCACCCACATCCCATCCTCATCACCACTGATGACAAGCTGATCCTTGAATAACAAATAAATGTGCATTATTCATCATGCTGCAAATAACATCACTCACATCCCGTCCTCATTGCCAGTGTAAAGATGACAAGCTGATCCTTAAATGATCCTTGGATAACGATAAAATGTGCATTATTCATGAAGCTGCAATATAACATCACCCACATCCCATCCTCGTTGCCACTGTGATCTTTGGATGACATTAAGATGTTTATTGTCCATCAAGATACAGCATAACCTCACCCAAGTCCAGAGTCTTGCCAGGAACTCATCACTGGTCTCTGAGAGGGACCAATCTAAGATAAGTGTAACAGAAAGGCTAGAGGGAAGAATCTTAGAGGGAGAGAGGAAAGGTGGAAGAGAGAAAAAGGAATGTGGAATTGGGGTCGAACTGATATATAACATATTACAATGCAGGTATTTAGCACGTTGGAGTTTCATGTAAATATTGAATGCGGCAGACAATTCTCCAATGTAATATGGAAGCACCTATGATTTTTCCCAGGCACTAGAGGTAAATTATGGGGTGGAAAAGAAACATAGCACCTTCATTTTCGGTAAGCTCGACATGCACTTTTGTCACCCATAATTAATAAGCAATACCTCACAGATATAGTTAAACAAACTGTAATAAATGGCAATTACAACCAGTTTTTATACTTTGTTTGCAGGCAGCATTACCTCCTCGTAAGTCTTCCTTGCCACATGATTTACACAACGAGCTTCAGCTCCCCAACAGAACCCTCCAAATAATGTCTCTACTCCTCTCAATAATCTCTACTCCTCTCATCCCTCCCTAACATGGCCGACCTTCTTCACCCTTGAGCCAGTACAAGAGGAGGCACGACCGGGACAATCAGGTTGTGATGGATTACCTCAATCACCAGGGGGGCTGCAGGGTTCGTTCCTTGTGACTCCTGGTTCAGGAGATTCTAACCTGGGCAGAGGGCACTGCATTGTCTCTGTGAGCGGTGTATGGTGTGTGAGCCTGGGCGGAGCTCGTGGAGTTCCGCGTACTCTGCTGCGCTACGCGGAGCTCCGCGGAGTGAATTCGATAAATGCCGTTTGCTGTGATTTTTAGTGCCAGGTGCTTGTCCGCATTGTGCAATCATCGCGAACGGCACCATGCACAGCGCAAGCGGGCGCTGCTTCCTTTCTGCTGCTCGAGTAGATTTTTACTCGAGAGGCTGCTTTCTCAATGCGAATGGACGGTTATACAATGCGAGCGGTCGCGAGCATACGCGACCACTCGCAATCAGAAATCTGACTGCCCGCATTGAGAAATCTCGCCGGGAGGTTGATTTTACATGCTTGCGCTCGCCAACTTGATGTTAACAATCACGAACGAGGAAAAATCTCACCGGAAGGTGGGTTTTCCTCGCTCACCCTCGCCAACTTGACGTTGACAAATGCGAGTGAGGAAAAAAACACCACTCCGCTATGCGAAGCGGAGTGTTTCCGAACTCCGCGAGCTCCGCGTAACGAGGAGTGCGGAAAACTTTGCAAACTCCGCAAACGGAGTGGAGTTCACTGCCCAGACTTAATCGTATGTTACTAATGAGGTTTGGGTGATCGACCGTTGACTTGTTAGAGGCCAGGGACAATGATTTGCTGTCCCGCTTCAGCACGATTACTACCTGTCCGGAGGCGTGGTGGGTGGATGCGATGTCAATCAGGTGGCCAGATACCCTGCTTTACGCATTTCCTCTGATCCCTTTGATTGCCCGGGTCCTGTGCAAGATCTGCCTGGAGAAGGCGTTTGTTCCGTTGTCCGGCGACTGTTCAGTCTTATTCCCGGCATTAGGAGTCCTTTTCTAGGTGGTGTGTCTCTAAGGGTCTGAACTCTAGTACGGTGGATCTGATCAGGGTGCTAGATTTTCTGTTGGATGGTTTTGTGTTGGGCCTGGCTTCGGGCTCAGTGGGTGGCTTTGTGGGCATTCCGTAGTCATAATCTCCAGTTGGCGTTGCAGGCCCTACAGGTGGCTTCTTTTGAGACCTTGGGGTCAGTGGATGTGAAGTACTTGACCATGAAGGTTGTGTTTTTGGTGGCCATTGTGTCCGCCGGTTGAATGGGGGAGTTGGGGGAGTTTTTGATGTCTCCTCCTTTCTTGCGTGTCTTGCCGGATCGTGTTGTCCAGCACCTCAATCCTACGTTCTTGCCCATGGTCCCCTCCGTTACCATTCTTTCCAGGGAGGTTGTTCTGCCCACCTTCTCTCCGGTGCCTTGGTCTGGGGTGGATGCTTGGCCTCCCCCTGTTGAATGTCAGGAGGGCGGTATTGGTATCTCTAGAGCAGACCCTGGTATTTTGCAAGTGGGATAATTTGTCCTGGAGAGATTGGATCATAAGCCTTTTCTTTCCACCTTGAGTAGGTGGATTAAGCAGACGATCCTACTGGCCTACGGGTCCTGGGAGTTGTGAGTATCTGCTCGGATCCAGGGTAGGTCTATCCGGGGTATTTCTGTCTCCTGGGCCTCTTTCAAGGGTGTCTCGATTGAGGATATTTATAAGGCCACGAAGTAGGCCTCTCCTCACATGTTCATGGACCACTATCGGCTGGTGTTGGGTTCATGGACCACTATCGGCTGGTGCTGCTGCTGGGGGTTTTGCTGAGGCTGTTCTACAGGCTGTCTCTGCCTGGGCTTGATTTCCGCCTGCCTGTTGGGCATCTGTTTGTTTTTTCCTCTGTTTGTTCTTTGGATTAAACTTGGTTTTTGCCTCACGCTTTGGTCTGTGGTTTTCTTGCTGGTGACCATGAAGACGCTGGGCTTTGGTATATTCTAACTGCGTAAATCATGTGCGAGGAAGACTTACGAGGAGGTAATGCCCTGATTACTTACCAGTAATCTTCATGACTACGAGTATAGTCTTCCTCACCACATGAGGTCCCATCCCTCCCTCCCTGTTTGGCTATCGGCTTTATGTTGTTGGTTACTGTGCTTGGTAGTTGAACAGGAAGTGGGGTGGGTCGTGCCTCCTCTTGTACTGGGTCAAGGGTGAAGGATGTCGGCCATGTTTGGCAGGGATGGGAGGACTAAAGCGCTAAATTGATTGGAGGGTTCTGTTGGGGAGCTGAAGCTCACTTCGTAAATCATGTAGCGAGGAAGACTATACTCGGAGTAATGAAGATTACCGGTAAGTAACCAGGACATTCACTTGGGGTGCAAATTAGGTTTGGCTGTCTACAAGTCAACACTTGAATTGGCTCTTTTCTATTAAAAAATGTGTAATCCCCATTACATTTCCTTTTGCATCTGTGCACTGATATTACACATGCATTAAACTTACACTACATTTAAAACCTCCTCACCTCTGCTCGTCTATTTTAAAGGTAGTACTCAGTAAAGACATGTTTTTTCCACACAATAGTCATATTTCGTCATGGTGGCCAACTCAAAATGTGTGAGGAGTCTTCAAAATAGGTGAATATGTTATTTTATTAAGTTTTTTGATACGACCCGCAAGTCAACAGACCAAGTTACTCATGCAGCCCATTCACATTTGAAAATACAATATTCCATCTGGGACTTACATGCCTACATCCCAACAGTAGAAGTCGGACCCAACAATATGCTATGGTCCTGGGCTATATTTTCTTACATTATGTGCTTTGAAACTGTATTTTATATATGTGTATTCCTAACACCAACATTTTAGATTTGTGTCATGTTATTTGCAGGTTATTTTTCTTTTTGTATATTGTGTTAAAGTAAAGGCAAACTCCCTTCACTCACTTTAACTTGATAATTTTCAAGGTGGTCAAAAATCACTTTTTTTTTTTTTTAGTTTAATAGTTACTTAGAACAAACATACAGAAAGGTGCAATATACATACATTGTTCAACAACAATAAGAAGTCTGTATGTAAAAAATGGTACAAAAGAATTATAATCCCATATAGAAAAAGCACAATCATGTCTGAAAAGCATTTGCAATGCAATCAGTCTCGCATTTGCGAGAGTTCGAGCTATTGGCATTGTAAATGACAATGCCTTTAATTTATGTGTTGTTTTTCAAAACCGATAAATAAAAGGCATTGTCATTTACAATGCCAATAGCTTAAACTCTTGCAAATGCGAAACCTATTGCATTGTAAACGCTTGTTAATATACGGGAGCTTTTTTACAACCATCCATGCAGCCCTTTATAAATAAATTTCTGAGGATGCTGTCAATCCTACATGGTGGGATTTAACTGCGTTACACCTGTGCACTTCAAGTGGTGCACTGTAGAACCGGGGAACACAAGCACAGCCCGGCGTCCCACCTTTAGGCTGCGCAGTTTTACCCAATTCACCAAACACGCACTGTGGTTTACCACATACCTTATAAACGCCGGCACCTCCCCTCCTTCCCCCCTGTGCATGCCTGCTCTCTTTAATGCAAGCCTTGTGTCTGTCTGTAATGCAATTGGTGCTGATGTAAAGCGCTCTGATACCTTCGGGTACAGTTTGCGCTATATAAAAGTGCAAACAAATAAATCAATTAAATAAAACCTTCCTGTAGCATGCCTGTTTTTATTCTGCAATGCAACAAGCCTTCGGGTTCCTGTCCTGCTTAACTGCACCTGGCTGTGGGTGACCTCCGTGGCAGGAACAATGTGTTGCAGGGCAGATGCGGGGAATGTAGCTGTTGTCCTGTGGCTGCACAGTGGGGTAACAGTTGAGGGCAGGAAGGCAGGCAGTCGGTAGGGCTGTCCCATGGCAGTGTAGTCCTCCGTGCTGGCTGGGCATGGGGGTTGCTGTTGGCCGACGGGAAGTGGTGAGGAGGTGCCGGTTCGGTATGCCAACTTCCTGATACACTGATCTTGGGCAGGCCAAGGTAATTTTAAAAAACACACAAAATAGGGCGCCGGGCTAAAACATGAGGCCCGGCGCCCATGTGTATTAAAGTAAAAAAAAAAAAAAATTGGGCGCTGTGCTAAAACATAAAGCGCGGCGCCCTAAAACACTGATCTTGGGCTGGTGCGGGTTGGCAAAGCGCTGGGGCCCTGCGGCCCATATTGATGTAGGGCAGTACTGTCGGCAGGCAGAATGTGGCAGGGGGAGTCCAGTGTCACGCTGGAAAAGAGTATGGATCCGTGCACGAAGATGAAGCCACTGCCGTCGCTGGGGGAGCTGCTAGATGACAGGCTGGCAGCACTGGCGGTGGCAGGGAGCTAGCAACGGCAGGCCACAGAAATAAAAAAAAAACACAAAATAGGGCACCGGGATAAAACCTGAGGCGCAGTGCACATTCATAGTAAAGTAAAAAAAAAAAATCACATATAAGGGCGCCGTGCTAAAACATAAAGCGTTGCCCCGTGCATATTAAAGTTTAAAAAAAATTACAAAATAGGGCGCCCTGCTAAAACATATAGCGCAGCGCTCTATAACAAAAAGTAGTCCCTAAACGAAACACAATAGACCACTACAGAGTAAGTAAACTGTAGTTGGTCGGTGCTGCTCAATTAAAACGGAAGTGACATATCGGCAGCGCCAACCAATAAGGAACCAGCAAAGTAGAGCAATGCAATAGTTAACCAATGGCATGCCTGAGGCGATATTACACTCCTATACTCATTACAGGAGGTCTTGCAGATAGCGCATGCGCGCTGGCTACGCTCGACCTAAAAATGAGAAATATAGGCTTTTTGTTTTATAAAGAGTGAAGATGAGCATGAGGCGAGAAAGGGAAAGAAGAGAAAGAAAAAGAAAAGGGAAAATATAGAAAAGACAGTGAAAACAAGTATGCTATATAAGTGTATAGAAAACCTATGTATTGTATGCACAAGAGATTGTATAGATAGAAATAGCTAAGTAATTCGAACAAGCACTGCAAACTATATATATATATATATATATATATATAAATACTTATAGATATATACACACATATATATATATTATTACCTACTGGTGGTTGCCTGTCGGTAGTTATAGTTATGACCTAGTTTCCATAGAAAAAGCATTTTTTGACTTGCCTATAACTTTGGTGCCTTTTGACGTATCTTCACGGACTTTTCAAAACAAATGTGCCGCTGATTCTAGGTGTGTATGGAAAGCTTCGAGGTGATTTGTAAAGCGGGGGGCGAGGAAAAGGGGGGGTCAAAAAAAGTGTATTTCCCATGTTATTTGCTATAGGGATTTTAGACACGACTACAGCCTGAAATGCTGGATTGAATTACACCAAATTTGGCAGAAAGGTAGCTCTTTGTCCAGAAAGAGCCCATTTTATTATTTGGTGTAAATCCGTGTAAATCCCAGTGGCAAATTCTAAAATTAATTTGTATGCTTGCATTCTTCATTTAGTAAATGGCTTTCGTAAGTCGGTAAAAAAATATGAAGCTTCATCTAAATAGCTATTTAATGCTGACAAGCCATTTAGTAAAAGCGCAGGTTCATTGCTGGTAAAGCCTGTGTGCTCTAAAACCACGGCACTTGAAATCAGACTCGGCCATCTGTGTTTCGATTCATTTGTTTAAAAATAAACAAAAAACATGAAACAGAAGACCAAAACATGTTTAAGTGCTATGCTGTATCAGATAACACAGTCTCCGTCACTTGTGTGCAATATTATCCTGATGCAATTCAGGCCTGCTTGGAAATGGAGCTGTTGTTACATTGAACACACTTCACGCAGTACAAACACCTGGTGAGACAGCGAATAAAAAACATCACTTCTAGGGCTAATCTCACAGTTTTTGCTCAGACTGGAATGCCAATCCTTCAATGAGAGTAATTGAAGTCTGTGGAAACGTACAATTAGAATTTGTAATCACTGTGAAAAAAATAAACAAGATTATAATTTGGAAAAAACAGTCTCACAGAAAACCACTCACAAACCAGTTCACAGACCTATAAATCTACTCACATACCCCCTGACAGGAGCTATACTGCCACTCACACACCCACTGACAGATATATATGCACACTCACATACCTCTACAGCCATTCAAACACCCACTCACACACAGATACAGAGTGTTTGATTTGCTCTAACGCTCCGTCCATCATCCCCTTTGGTATCGCTTTGTTCGACCTAAGTTGGCAGGGTATGCCCAGACGTGGGTCCCTTGCTCACTTTGCCACTGGATTCAAGATAGCCTGGCTGATGAGGGTTTTGAACCCGAAACCGGTCCCAAGATGCTTGTTTCCGGTCCAGGGAAGACATGGCTTGGCAGTTCGGGCTGGACTGTACCCATGAGGCACAGGGTCAGACTGATTTGCATATGGCCATGTCTAAACTGGGGTGGTGGAGTGAGCTAAAGAATGATGATGGATTAAACCCAGATCAGTTGACTGGGGGTGAGTGTTTGATTTGCTCTAACGCTCCGTCCATCATCCCCTTTGGTATCGCTTAATTATAATGTTTAGCTTATATCTTTATACATCCCTTTGTCATGCTATGTAATGCACCTATGTATGTAAAGCGCTCTGATACCCCCGGGTCTAGCTAGCGCTATATAAAACCTATAAAAAAAACAGACTTATGAGTAGTACAGAAAGAATAGTAATTTAACTTCTGCAGTAGCTTAGTATATATATTTAACTCTCAGAAATACAGACAAAACACATAGAATCAGTGGATGATGTCACCAGTGATGTCATCAGTGATGTCATTTGTGATGTCATCAGTGATGTCATCCGTCATGTCACTACCATGTCATGAGTGATGTAACATGTGAGGTCATAAGCATTGCATAGCCAGGGCGTAAGTTATAGTTAGCTCAGGTAACTATAACTGCTGAATTTATCTGGGTTTGTACGGGTGAAATGTCAGTCTAACTATAATGTCCTTGTAACCTTTGTTTTTTTCTGTGAATTTCTGAGGTTTTTTTGTTTATATTTCCTAACTATAATGTCCCTGTAATCTTTGTTTTTTCAGTGAATTTCTACCGTATTGTAACTAGTAGTCGCATTTGAAGAGTGGTGGAAAAAGGGGTTGGGGCCTCTGACCAGCCATCACAAATCCCACTGTGTCACACTTACTACTCTCCCATACAGCCTCTCTCACACTCACCTACTCACCAATACAGCCCCTCACACACCAATTCTCTCACCCATACAGCTACTCACACACCCACTCACACAGCTATACACCCACTTACACACCCATTTGTGCACCCATACAGTCACTTATGTACCCTGTCACTCACCCATGCAGACATTTATTTACCTGCTCAGTCACCCATTCAGCCACTCATGCACTCTCTCATTCACAATTTACAGCCACTGACACACCAGCACCCTCACCCATACAGCCACTTGTTCATCCTCTCATTCACCATTACATCCACTTAAACACCAACTCACTCACCCATACAGATACTCATAGAGCCACTCACTTACTCATACACCCACTGTATATTTTGAAAGGAAAAGAGTGAAAAAGCCCCAGTGATAGCATTTATTTTGAACCCTACTATTTTCCAGACATCTAGAACTTTGTAGCAGGTGAACAACATATGCATATATGAACCATCAAAACTGTCAAATCTCCTACAAGTCTGCTGTCTGGCTGAGTAAAATTTGGATACTTTGTCTGGGGTAAACTGGCAGAACGAGTGGCAGAATGTGATTTTGACCAAATGTTGCCCCAAGAATGTGTAGACCAAGCACATCCCAAATCTGTTTCCCAAACATATCAATATTAAATTAAGATCTTGTAGGTCTCAAGGAACCAAACAGTTTACACAAATTCGAGGCTTTGGCATGCACAGTGTTAGAAATAGACATCATTGTTTATAGAATGGTTCACAGTAGAAGGTAATAAAACATTCAAAGCAGAACTAAGCAATGTATATCTGTCAAGACGATAATCAGGTATATCAAACTTATGACAAAGTTCTGCGAAGGGAACCAAAATATAGTAACTGTGAAACCGTTAATGATCCCTTATCTGCCCGACCCCCCCAGAATAAGGTTTATCCATTCTTTGTAATGTATTTATTAAACCAAATGGAACCATTATAGATTTGACATGTGGTAGGTAATTTGTAAACCATATATGGTTGTAACAGAGTATGGCATTCAAACTTTGGGTGAAGACATAAAATGTATGTACATATAGGTAAATAGGGAAATCAATGTAAGTTCCAGGGGAGATCATAGCTTGTTGGTTGTGTAAGAGGGATATAATAAGAAACCTAGAATTTTTAATACTAAATGATTTATGATATCTCATGACATCTGGGAAGTTTTTTTTCTTTTTTTGAAATTTGTTTTTATGTGCTTTTCAGAACTTACAGAACTGACAAAAAATACAGCAACTAAGTCATCTACCTGGCTTAGGTAAGGCATATACAACATGGACAGTACCATATAGTACAAAGTGGCCAGAGCAACAGCACACAGTGGTACCACACATTCCCTCAGCCCGCTAGCATTAGCCCACTATTGACTCCCCTGAGCTGAGAGGAGGTAGGTTGTAAGGGGGACCCAAATGTCCTTTGGCCGCGAAGGCCCAAGTACTTCCTCTCCATAACGCTCCAACTGTTCCTTGGAGTGCACTAGATCATGCAACCTTTGATTTTTCATGGGTGCAATGCGGATGCCACAATGTATCATCCACTCTTCTCTTTGCCAATAGAAGAGCTAACTCTACAAAGCATCTGTTGGCTGGCTGTAACCATTTTACCAGACCCAGCAAGTATAGTTCTGGGGCTCTATCCACTAATTTAAGTACCATGTCCGAAAGAGACTCTGTAACCTGAGTCCAGAAATCACAGATCCTAGGACAAAGCCAGGCCAGATGTAAAAAATCCGCTTCCAGCTCGCCACATCGTATACATTTTGCATCCAACCTCAAACCGCATTTTAACAGTTTCAATGGTATGTGATACATTTGATGTAAATATTTAAAATGTATAATGCATACATTGCAGTTAGATGTAAGCATGTGTTCCTGAGCGCAGGAGAAGACCCAATCGCCTCTCTCCAGAGGGGTGGCAAGGGCCGGAGGGAATCTGGGAAGTTAACACTACCATTATTTTGGGGAAGTTTGAGTATGCAGATTGATATACGGGCCTTTTTCCCATTCTATAAACATTTGGAGAGAATACTATCAATTTGTGTAAAAAAGTGTTTGCATTGGAAATATTATAAGGAAGACATTTATAATGGGTAAAATCATAATTTTAATTGTGTCCAGTCGGCCCACCATGATAAATATAAAGGAGAACATTGCTGAGTGCAACCTTGGAGTCTGTCCAGTAGATCAGCAGTATTTACTTGAACATTTTTCCTAATGTAGCTACAGTACCATGTACCTCGAACTTTATTCTTTGATGAATTCCAGGATAGACTTGCTTGGAAAAAGGGATTGTTTACAAAACACTTGTTATGGGCCAAAACCTCAGGTTTGGTTATATTGAGTTTATATTTGGAGATTTGTGGATAAATATTACGTTCATTACAAAAAGACAGAAGGGAATGTTTTGGAGGGGACATGAACAATAAAATGTCATCAGCTTAAGCAGTAAGTTTTATGTGATGATATTTTATCATAAATGCAGTGAAATTTGTAGAAGATTTGAGCTGAACCAAGAATGGTTCAAATGCCAAAATAAAAGAAGATGGGATAAAGAGCCACCCTGTCTAGTGCCTCGCTGCAGAGGAAAGTAAGTGGATTGAGCACCATTTACATATACTGAGGATTTAGGGGCAGAGTACAATAAAAATATGAAATCATGAAATTTAGGACTACATCTATGCCATTGTAAAGCTTTTTAAGAAGCTGTCAATTAACTCTATCAAATGCTTTTTCAAAATACAAAGAAAGGGCTGCCAAAGAGTGTTTTATTTTAAAGTCATGATTAATAATATTAAGAAAGGTTTGAGAATTATCTGCTATATTATGGCCTTTAACAAAGCCTGCGCGTTCTAAATCAATAATCTCAGACACAAATATTTCCAATGTCATAGCATGGGCCTTGGAAAAAATCTCACAATCAATATTTATAAGAGATATAGGCATATAATTTTGGCATAGAGTAGGATCTTTCCCTGCTTCAGGTATAAGGCACGTCATGGCTACAGTGAAGGACCTTTGGAGGCATTTAAAGAAGAGAATGTGCCTACCAGTTTAAACAATAAGGGAATCCAAAGACTAGAAAATGGTAAATAAAATTCTGCTGTAAAACCATTTGGGCTATGTGCTTTACCAGTTGGAAGTTTTTTAAGTGCGTTAAAGAATTCATTAGCGGTCAGAGATTTTTCAAGAGAGAAAAAACCAAGAGAAACCCTGACATTCTTATGTAAGTTTGTAAAATATCTATCAAATATATCCTCCGAAGGTGCTCGATCTGCAATATATAGCTTCGTATAATATTGAACAAAAATGTTCACAATTTCCAAATCTCTAAAAACCCGCTGGCCCTGTCTATTAACAATTGATTTAACAGTTGATTTTGCTTTTTTAAATTTGAGGTAATTTGCAAGGAGAGTATCTGGCATTCAAGTTTAGTAAACAACCACAAGCTTAATATGTGTAAGTTTTTATTAAATTGTAGTGTAGGGTTAACAAGTTCTTCTAGGGTAGTTTTATTATTTTTGCATGTGTAATATTTTGTTTCCAAATGTTTAATCTTGTCTAGTATATATAAGGCGATTTCATTTAAGCTTTCCATTTTTGAAAAGAGACATAAGTAATAATAAATCCTCTGGAAGCCACTTTAAGAGCGTCCCCAAAATCACTTTCAGAGTGTTGCAACAAAGCTGATTCACTCATCTCACGTCAAGGTTGTTTTCACTTTGTATCTTAAATAATTGAAATAGATTTGATTAACTGCAACCTAGTTTTGCAAATAAATCAGTAACATTTCTCTAAACAAAAGAACCCTATTTTGATTTTTGGAAATCAACTGTTAAACAAATGAGTTTGCAGACTACACACCACTTTCATTTATTTTTCTCTCCATGCTTGTCTTAAAGTTGATGAAGGCTGTTAGGATTGTAGGGTAAGATTTCTTTTCGAAAAAATTAGCAATACCTACTGGGTCACAAATCGACGTTCCTCATGGATATTAATTATGAATCGCCGCCATCACAGGAATGGTGGCCTGCTTGGGTCAGCAGGCCACCATGTCTGTGATTGCTTTTTAATAAAGTAATCATTTTTCAATGCAGCCCATTTCCCCTAAAAGAAACAGAACTGCGTTTAAAAAGAAATGTTTTTTTTCTTCATTTGTTTACGAATACGCAGTGGTCCCCTGGACCACTGCCTCCTCTTAAACAAATATTTTTTTACATTCCCAATGGGGAAGGGGTCCCAAAGGAACCCCTTCTCATTTGCAAATGGGCTACCACTACGTGCTTCCAATCGGAAAAGCATTCATGTTTTGCAACCAGAATTGGGTCGTAAAATATTAAGTCATACCAATCAGATTTGGTATGTGGAAGGGACTCCCCTTCCAATTACCAAATTGACATTTGGTTGCAAACCCCAATTGTGATTCGGTAACATGTTACCAAATCACAGTTTGGGTTTCATACATACCAAAATGCTTTTTTGCAGTTGCTAACAGGCCATTACTGCGAATTGGCCCATTTGTGAACGTAAAAATTCTTAGTACAGCTGGCCCGTAATTTGCGTGAAATTCCGATCTGACAAACTGAATGTGCCCGCAAAAATTAAGCTTCTCTTTACTCAAGGCAGGGCATTTGAATATTCAACAAACAATAACTCGCTTGCATATTACATTGCTCCCCCTTCAAAAATGTCGAAGCAGTAGATGGGAACAATGCGGTAGATGTACTATGATAGTGGTTGCAGTAGACTAGCTAGCCCTTTGGCCGCCCATGGCGGTCCCTGAGTTTGCCGCCACGCGGCGGGGGAGTAAGGGGTGCTGGCGAGATCTCTGTTTTGTTTTCTGCCCCGCACCGGCCAATTGAAGAGCAGGGGAGGCAGCGGGGAGTGCCTGCCCCGAGACTGCAGGTAGGAGAAGTGGGAGGCAACCGCCCCCAAAACACGTACCGCCCCGCTTCCCCCTTGCTATGTCACTAAATGGTGCAAAAACAGTTATATATTGTAGACTGACTTTTTCCAACAACAATTTTTGATTTACAAGCCAACCTATGTACTAATAGGTCATTTCACAAAATAACAAATCGTGTGAGATTGTGACCCCCCTGTGATTGGGTGCATTCATAGGGATGGTGATCTGCAATTTACAGCAGACTACCATGCCAGTGATTGCATTACAGAACTGAAAACATTTTTTTTAAAAGAACCTGGTGCCATATTATACATTGTGCACAGGGGGAGCAATGGGCTAGTGCCCCCGCTTTGTGCTTCCCCAGGGCACAATAGTATTAAAGAAGGAGCCACCGACGCTGGTGCACATGACGTGCCAATGCTATAATGAGAGGGCATTCCCTCATTTGCATGGAGGTGTGGCCCATGCAAATGAGGGAATCACTTTGCCTCTGCACCTGCGCCATTTACTGACTTGGGCACAGAGGCAAACATCCCTTTAGGAGGCACACTAAAAGTGCGCCACAATAAGGTGGTGCACTTTCAGTGTGCCTCTTAAAGTCAGCCCACTGGGGCGGTAGAAAGGGGATGCCATGGACCCCCCAGAAATACCTCTGCAGGCTGGTGCAGCCACTCACTGCATCCGCCTGCAAGGGGATCTCTCTCCCCTCTTGAAAGTACAGGCAGAATGCCATCTGCACTATGAAACATGGAGTGGCTGCTTCACCTACAGCGCAAGTTGGTGGCTTCCCGGGGGGATGTATTCTGCCTAAAAGGGCACATTTTTCGTTTTTGCTCCCGCTGCACCTTTTGAAAGGCGCGCCATGGCGCAAAAAGGGATAGTGCACCGTATATATAATGCGGCCCAAGGTCTGCTAAAAAAAAAGAAATTTTGGAAACTTTAGTAAGAGCAGGCACCTGCCATCCCAATCTCCAAAAGGGAAGAGGTCTAAAGGAAATCAGTTACCAACCCAACCTATAAGTCAGCAACTGATCAATGGTTTACAAATGAAATTACAAGTCACAAACCTTTGATACATAGATTACGAATTGCAATGTGGGAGGGACTCCCCTAACACTAATCCCTTCCCAATTGCTACTTTGTAATGACCAGCGCTAGCCGCCCTCCCCATTTTTCACCAGATTTTATTATCAAAAACTCCTACACAAGAGAAGCCTTGTTGTCCCCACGACCAGTAAGTAAGTCACCATACTGCTGTATTCTGCAGCTTGGGGACAGTTCTAACAACAAGGCCTGTACGACCTGCAAATTCACCATAAGAAATGAAAAAATAAAGGAGAAAGCTCCACTCAATAAAGAGTTGGTCAATAAACAACCAGCCAAACCCATAAAATGCTTACTTATCAACACTAGATCGCTAGTTAAAAACAGCATAGAGTTTAATATTTTTATCAAGCAATATCATATTGATGTAGCTATTTAAACGGAAACTTGGCTAAACTCAGCTGCAGGTCCTGACATTAACCAGGCCCTGCCTTCTGAATACTCCATTCTCTATCTAAGACCTGTTTTGCAGATGAGGCGGTATCACGATTATCTTTAAGAAAATCTATTCCATTAACTGCACACCTTGCCCCCTTAAAGAGGACTACGAAGCATTTACATTTAAATTAAACATAAATGCAAAAAATACTTTCAATGGTATCCTCGTTTCTCGTCCTCCAACGAGAAAAACTCAGTTATTTAATTTAATTTAATTTGTAATTTATAAAGCGCCCGAATCACCCCGTCAGGGGTATCTCGGCGCTGCGAACTGCCGTAACCAACCAGGGAAGAGATGAATCATAACAGTGTGGTTTTCAGCAGCTTTCTAAAAACCTGGGGGCAGATTTACAAGCCCCTTGCGCCACTTTTGCGTCACTTTACCCATGTTAAAAATGACGCAAAAGTGGCGCAAGGGGCTTGTAAATCTGCCCCCAGAAAGTTAGTGCATTGACGGAGGTAGATGGGAAGTTGATTCCAGTAAAGTGGGGCAAGGTAAGAGAAAGCTTTACCACCCATGCGGGCTTGCTTAAAATGCGGGATATGGAGGAAGGCTTTGGATCCTGATCGAAGGGGCCTAGATGGAATATATCTGATCAGCTTATCTGTCAGATAACTGGGGCCCATGTTGTTCAGAGATTTATAGACCAAACAGCATATCTTGAATTTGATTCTCTTTCGCACAGGAAGCCAGTGTAGTTTTTGAAGTAGAGGGAGAGAGGCCGTTCTAGGTGGGGCATTGGTCACCAAGCGGGCCGCCGTGTTCTGGACTACTTGCAATTTGTTATTAAAATGTATCAGTTCATGTCTTGAATCTAGATTTTGTTACGCAAATTTTACCTTTCTTGGTGATTTTAATTATCATCTGGAAGACCCTTCGGACAAAGAGGCTAGTTATCTCATAGACACTATGGGCCCGATTCTGATGCGGGTTGGAAAAGCTTCCCGACCGATGGCCTGATTCTGATGCGGTTAGGAAGGCCTCCTAACGGCATTTGCTCCTTCCAAATCGGATCGGGAACGTGTCTTCCCGACCAACGGCCCAATTCTGATGCGGTTAGGAACAAATGTTCCCATTGAAGTCAATGGGAGTTCAACCAAATCGTATCTGGAAACATCCGGATGCATCCTACTCTGCCGGTTGGACTTTCCCGATCCGAGTGGGTCGGAAGCCATTTCCCAACCGATTCGGTCGGGAAGCTTTTCCAACCCGCATCAGAATCGGGCCCTATGTCTAGTTTCGGCCTGAAACAAATAGTGAACTGTCCCTCCCACACAGCCGGACACACATTGGATGGAATCTTTACAGATCATCCATCCCTTTCCTTCTGCAAAGCTCTCCCTCTCACATGGTCTGACTATTCAGCTATAATATTTGATATTATGATTGGAAGCCCAAGCCCCATTGTTTCTCTCCTATCACAGAAAACAGTCAGACCCTGGCACAAAATAATCCCTGAAAAACTCAACAACATCTTATTATCTTCCCCTCCAGCAGCAGGGACTGATCCAGACAACATGGCTGTAAACTATCATTCGTGGCTTCTAAATGCCACAACCCTTTTAGCTCCACCTGCTAAACACTTAAATAATAGAAGAGGACCCTCAGAAACCTGGTACTCAGGGAATCGCAAAACTCAAAAAAGAATGTGTCAGAATTTGGAACAAAAATGGCGAAGGCACTACTTAGCTTCTGACACATTGGAATACAGCAAGGCCCTTTCCAAATATAAGGCCATGATTTTAGAAGAAAAATCAACCTATTTTACACAGAAAATTGAATGGGCAAATAATTCTATTGAAGAACTATTTAACACAGTTAAATTCTTATCAAATCAGCCTGCTCCTGATAATCTTAATATGAATCAATCCTTTTGCGATATGCTTGCGCAAACCTTTCAATCAAAAGTGTTAAATATTTTCTTGGCATTTACCTCTGGGATGCCATCCACAACTGAGGTCATAAGTTAATAACATCCGGTAGAAAACCTGAATAAATGTTCTCTTCTTATCACTGAACAAGTACTCCCTCTAATACATAATGCTGCAGCACGCCTTACTTTTAACATTCCTAAACATCAGTCAGCTTCTGGGGCCTTACGGGAACTTCATTGGCTACCTATACAAAAAAGAATTACCTTCAAGGCCCTGTGCATCGCCTATAGGGCCCTGCACAATTGTGGACCAAAATTTTCAGTACAAAAGTTCAACTGGTATAGACCATCTAGAGCACTTCGGTCCTCTAATGCAAGACTATTGACAGTACCTACATTCGAGAAAGCGCTGTGGGGGGAAGTTTTGTGATTAGTACTGTAAAGATCTGGAATTCCCTTCCTTTTAATCTTAAAGCTTCTCTAAATCTTCTTCAATTCAGAAAATCCCTGAAAACCTGGCTTTTCAATCATTAGTCTCAGGATCTCCGCTTATCTGATCTCGATCTTTTCTCCAAGGCAGCGCCAAGACACCTTCGGGTATTCGAGCGCTATATAAACATATTAACATAATATAACATAAAGCCCATTTTGCATATTGGAAACAAAATTTTAAATTGGAAAACAGGATTAGCACATAGGATCATTGCAGTCACAAACGCTGTATTTTACTGAATCAGGTGGTTTGTGACTGCAAAAATCCTTTGTACATCTGGCCCAATATTTTTCCAGGTGCTAAAATAATTGTGAAGTGCGTAGATCTTGAAAGTCTTCTAGGATGAGCTGAAAATTCATGATGCCATAAACAGGTGTAGGGTGATTAAGGAGTATCCGTTGATTATTATGGCAGCATAATGTTCTTTAAAGAACACTACGTCAAGACACAGTAACAATCCACTTCTGCTCCCAGAGCCCAGCTTCCCTTCCTATCTCTTGCTGACTGTAGCTTTGCATTTTCTGCCTTACAGCTATGTTTGTGCTGCACAAATACCACGTGCATACAACAAAAGATACCCTACCTATCCTAGTCCACTTTAAAATTATACACACTCACACCATGAGGTTCCCTTAAAAGAGGGATAGAGTACGCACTGATTTTTTTACAACCTGGACTTTGACAGTAGAAGCCACACTAACATTTCATTTGAAGTAATGAAGTCAATAAAGTATAAAATGTTAGAGGTGGTACAAATAACTCACAATCATTGATTTAATGCATTTCTCAATCATCATTTTCAGCTTACATTTTGCAAAATTAGAATTTTACTTTGTAACTCATGTTTATGTGTTAGCCTACAGTTTTTTTTCTCCAAAATAAGCTTGTAGGTCATATACGAGTAATTGGGATTAAAGTTATTTAGCATTTCATCAAAATTTATATGTCAGCTGTGATTATATATTGTTTGCTTAAATAAAGCACCATTGAGAATCTTGGCCCCAAAGAACTCAAAGAAAGGAGCTGGGTTTTTAGTTTCTAATTTATGTGTGCAATTAGAATGGCATTTTTTATAATTGAGTTTGTGTATTTTTCCGACTGACCAGTTTTTAATTAGATGTTTTAAATGTGCAAATTTGTTTTATGGCTGTCATTTTCATCCTTGGAAATATCATTTTATTTAATGGATTGAAATGAATGGCAACTAGCTGGTCATGGATATCTGACAAGGTGAGAGGGGGCCTGGGTCTGCATTGGAGGCTGGCTACTAGAGCAGAGAAAGTGGTCAGATGAAAAATGACATGGACGTTTCACTGCATTTGCATTGCTTTGAGACATTGTTTTGCACAGCAGAGGTCCGTGCAGGTACGCGCAGTGGGGTAGGGCGGGGCGGGGATGTCGACAGACGAAAGAATAGGAATTATTAATTTATTTCATTTTCCTTATTCCGTCGTCTGTCGACTTCCCCGCCCACACTGCGCCCCACCGCGCTTACCTGCACAGACTGCCGCTGGTTTTGCAGGTCTGGGATTGAGGGTCATCTTCTAGCTGAATGACCCAGAGAGCAGGGTCAGGAAAAGTCTGGTGAATGTCATTTTGCTCCCAATTCACAGATAGTTCATGTGTTAATTTCTTCTCCCTAATGAAGCTGGCAGGAGGTGAGCCTAATGCGGACTGTATATTTGATGTTGCTGATACACTGAATTCTCATACTTTAGAGAGATAATCAGCGGTGAGAAGCTACGCTTCAAAGTTGGTGGGTGGAGCAAGCGTACACTGCAAAGCATGCAGTATGTGCCTATTGACACCACTGGGGCAGAAGAAGCTACAGACTGCTGAAGGAGCTAAGCTTGATTGAGAGGATGGCACAATGCCTCTTCACTACAGTACTGCAGAATAGTTGATGGAAAGTCAAAATTGGCAAAACAGTGCAAAAATAAACACAGACTAGTGTAGATCATCTAAAATATGCAATAGATTATTTGGTAATGTACAATATTGGTAAGCTACAAGGGAAAGTCGAGCACCTCACAGTAAAACAGGCGTCCATGACCAGAAGACCAACTGGAAGCTCCAGTTATCTTCTCTTATCTTTTTGAGATTAAGTAAATGAATCCACACTGCAGAGAAGCTGTGGGGTTTACCTTCAGGAATGATAGGGATAATATTTTCTTAGATGCCATCTTCAAACTGAGTAGCCAAGATGGCTCCCAACATGGACTTTCTGTGATGAGCTTCCCAACCAAGGATGCTGTACCCTTGTACCTGTTATCTGCCTGTAGGAAATTTGATTACGAACTGAGGGAGGTGAAACCGTACTCAAGCAGGAACCACAATTCCTGTCAGGGTCAAATCACAAGCCAACCCCAAATTAACTTGTGCTTAACCCTCTTGCAGCTTGGCACAAAAGCACTAAGGCTTAACTTAGAGGCAGTGTGTAGAGTATTTATACAGCACTTCAAACAATGATAAAGTGCAAACACAACACAAGAAAAATCCCACACCAAATTAAAAAAACAGAGTAAAATGCAATAAATTATTCAAGACCAAAATGACAAAAATCAAATCAGTAGGAGATATGCAATTTCAAAGTTTTAAATAAAAACAGTGCCTTGAGGCACAAAGCGCCAACTGTGGTTATCTGGTCATGCTGGATCGGGGCAAAGTCTCAAGTTTAGGCCAACCGTGATAAAAAGCGGGCTAAATACACGGACCAGGCTAGACCTGCTAAACAAACTACCTTAAATCCTGGTTGCAGACCATGCGAGACCCCGTGTCAAAGATGCGCTGTGCAGCGGTGGTTCTGAGGAGCTGCGAGACTGTGATGCAGAGTCCTGCCTTATCGGTGAGGATGCTGTCAACAAGGGGTTTGTGATGTGAAGTCCTGCATCAAAGATGCATTGTGCAGTGGGGGTTCCGAGGAGGCTGCGGGCTGCGATGCGAAGTCTGCACCGTCGTCGAGGATGACGTGTGATGTAATGCTTGCATTGAGGATGCATCGTACAGTGGCTGTTCCGAGGAGGCTGCGATGCAAGGCTCGGTATCTGGGATGTGTCATGTTGTGGCAATTCTGAAGCGGAGCTGCAAGAAGTTGCGCTGCTCTGCATCTATTCACAGGACCACATGTGGGCTGGAATAGCACAATCAAGGGTCCAGGACTGGGGTGGCACCACTTGAGGAGTAGGACTCACAGCAGAAAGAGTCAAGGTGCTGGGTTCAAGATGGCTTGAGCCTTTTCTGTCCTTGAGGATCTGATCAGGAGGCCAGACAATTAGCTATTGCAGTCCCTCTGGTGGTCCTGGGTTCAAGATGCAAGTTCAGTACTTTCACTCAGGCAGCAGGGCAGCAGAACAGAAGGGCAGTAGGGCAACAGAGTAGTAGTCCTTCTTGCAAACATGGGCCTTGGATAATCTCCCCCTGGAAGACTACACGCATTGTTTCATAGAAGCAAAAAAATCTGAGAATTATGACCACCCAAACGGAGGCCTGGCAGTTCACTCGACATTAAATCCGAACAATTAATATCTGCAGATTCCGGCCTCAAATTAATCAAACTTTTGCACGGAGGGAACCCAGGATTTAGAACAGTTTTATTGATTAACATATACATACACACTGGGACCCAAAAAAAAAGAAGCATTAAACTTGCTACTCATATCAACAGTCAAAGAGGTAAGAAACATGCAACCCTCTGGGACATAATTGTAACAGGAGACTCCAACTCCAATCTGATCCACACACTGGATGAAGACGACAAACTAACATCAAACAACACATTTTGGGAAGTCCCATCACAATTCCAGCTGCCAGCATACCGTCCAGATCCGTCCTTCGTCTGTACTTCCACTCCCTTGGGCGTGCAGTAGATGGTACAATTCAACTTGCACAAAAGATCTCTCCCTAACAAACAGACTGGACTCGAGTCGCACACTACGAACTGGTGTCGATCTCGGAAAGTTCCTATTCTTACAGGAATCGGCTCAGTCAATGGATTTGTCACCTTCTTATTCGCCACTCCTACAACTTGGATCGATTGTCCCGAGAGGGGTAGGTTGGGAACTACTGCAGATCTCACAGTAGAACGGGTAGCACCAGTATCAACCAAAAAGGTGGTAGGATGACCGTCAACATCTGCCTCTACAAACGGTCCCCTCTGGTCTACCTCTAAGACTGCCCCAAGAGTGCAGTCTTCCTCCCCCCTCAGGCACCTTCATGCCACGGGTCTAAGCTGTACTCGTCATAGTCCTCGAAAAGGGGCATCTGCTGGTACGTTCGGGTTCCCTGCGGAATCCTCGGAGGTTGCGGAACTTGTACCTGCGGGGCTAATGTCCCCCCTTGCATGGATCTGGGTCTCGTTACTGTATTAACGACCTCAGGTACCTGCACTATCTCTGCCTCTTGTTGCACTTGGTTTGCTGGATTCGATCTACACTCGCGTTTCCAATGCCCGATCTTGTGACAAAAGTGACACGCAGTGGTCTTTTTCAGTGTTGCCACATCCATTCCTGTCTTGGGGTCTACAGGTTTCCCTCTCCCTTGACCCTGCACATTCTGGGTCCCTCCTTGGTTGTTTCCCTGCCTTCTCCCCAGCGTCCCTCCATTGGGCTGTGTCTGGTGTTCCCTGTCTGCAGTCTGCATCTGGACTAGCATCAGCTTGTCCTTAAGCTTCCTATGTTTCGAGTCCACTTCATCGCTGCAGTACCTGGCATACCGCAGTATTTCGTCCACTGACTTGTTCTGCCAGCAGATCAGGTGTTGCTGAATCATGAAACTAATTTCTGATCTTAGCCCTAAGACGAACTTGGACACAAACTGTCCCATGTCTTTGGGGTCTAAGGTGTCTAACCCACTGTACTGCTTAAAGGCTTGCAAGAGCCTCTCATAATATTCATGTACAGATTCTTTCGGCTCCTGAACAGTTCGATCTATCTTGACCCAATTAATATCTTGTGGCGAGATTTTAGATTTCAGCCATGTGATCACCTGCTCAAACTTTTTCATAACAATAGGTGATGGACCATTGGGAACAGAAACCCTGTCTGGTTCTGAAGTCGGCCAATCAATGGCAACCTTACAAGCTGCCCACAAATCACTTGGTACTACGATATCAAACAACGTATTCAAGTCGACCCACAACACTTTCGAAATCTTGACAAAACAATCGACCTGCTTGTACCATTCGACAGGCTTCTCCCTCAGCCGAGGAAACTCATTTGTAAATGCTGCCAAATCACCTCTACTCCAAGGCACATGCACATACCCTCCATTCTGTACCTCTCGTAAAGGATAATTCCCTACGCCTGCCATCCCCCCTTCTGGAGGTGTTGTCTCTCCTACACTCTTTTTGGTATTCTTCTTCTTGGACCATTTTTCCTCCCACTTGTCAAGCATGTTCCATGTATGTATCCCCACAATCAGTTCTCGAATGTGAGTCCTCAGCCCTATCACTCTTTTCTCTTCCAGTTCCTCATCACTGTACTGTAACATATGGTTTCCCTGCAGTGTCCTAGTCTTGGATAAATCCACCTCATGTCTTTTTACCAACTCTGTCAGTTTCTCATGTGCCAACCTCGCTTTACGAGTTACGTCTTTTGCTACAAACAGTAACTCATCTGGCTCATAAAGCTCTACTCTTCCTAAAGGCAAGTTGCCACTAATAATCTCATCTACTTCAACCTTCAACCTCACCACATCCAATATGTTTGCTCCTATAGCAGCTTTTATGGTCCCTCTACTAGATGTACCACACGATTCCTCATTCTCACTACTCTGATCTCCGCATTGATTCCCTTCTTTTATTCTCCTAAGGATTGGTCGGCTTCCTGAGTCTCCACGATCCCAATCTCCTGCCATCCTATCACTCTGATTCCTCACTGGTGGTTCCCACATCCTTAAATCAGATTTCAAATCGGCCAAGGACCTTGGTCTCGCCGTTCTTACTTCCACCGGTCCTCTAGAGGAATCTGCTGTGGCTGGCAATGGCGTACTGGATTCTATGGGTCTCGGAAGGTGAGCCATCCCACTCACTATGCCATTCCCTCCAGAGCTAGTCCCTTCACTTCCCGCAGTCTGCGTTAGTCTTCCCTCACTCACTCGATCTGGGTCGTATACTGACACTATGGGGCCAATAGTAACCGGCACTGTAAGAGCATCCTGTAACCTGGTAACACCTGTAGCTCCATTAGTATCGGAATTCGCTGGTGTCTGGGTCCTCATTCCTTCTGTTCCTGTTGAGATCCTCCCTACTACTCTCACTCTAGGTTGGGTCTGCGAGTCTCCAGTCCCTTCGGCTGGAGCCGATTTTCCCTCTTCTGAATCCGGGTTGAATGGAGGTGGTCTCTCTGATAGTAACCTATCTAACAGGCTGTCATGTGTATCACTGTCGTCTTCTTCGGCCCACTTCTTCTGGGCCTCTCCTACTTTTATCATCAGTGGAAACAGCCTATCCCCCTCAATAGTTTCCACCCTCCATCTTTTCTCCAGTGCGTCCCACCTCGCATCTTGAAATGCCCTGATTGACTTTTTCACTCTTTCCTGACTTCAGTCTCTTTTCCTGTCATGTGCTGCTCTGATCCATACATGTAGCGCCTCGAACTGCGTCGGTCTAGGTAGGGGTCGCAATGAAGACATCACCGACTTCAACTGATACAACACTTCCAACCTGAAAGTACCATACCGTGGGAAAGCCAATTCTCCCTCCTTCTCAGTCATTTTATACCAATTTTCAAGCTAAATTATAGTATGTAACCCCACATTCTTAGCCATGTAATGTGCTGGAGTATCTTCGGGCGGGGCTTCTTCTCCTCCCCGAGTAACCACCCTTCTATCTCCTCTACACATATCTCGTAAAACTTTAAAACATTTCATGATAAAATCGCTTTCTTTTACTCTCGATGTTTCGTTTTACTTCCTGATATTAATCCACCAATACCAGCGCGTCTTCACACCAACCGGCCTATCGCAGCGCGACACTTCCTGACATCACTCTTCCTCCGCATACAGCAGTTCCCCTCCTTCTCAATGAATCTCTCACACTCTCACGCGTCTCTTTCACACTCTGAAATAACTGTTTGTCCACCAAACGACCGAACAGTCACTTCTCTGACTGTCTGTCCACCAACGACCAGACAGTCTCATAAATTGTCGACCTCACTCTGTCCGTGAAACGACCGGACAACTGCCTCTGACTATCTGCCCACGTATGGCCGGACAATCATGTACTTACTCGATAGGATCCAATCGCTCAATGTTCCACATACAGTAACCCACGACCTGCGTCGATTACTCACGCACACGTTTCCCTATCACTGGTGGGTCTGTCAACGACGTCTCATGACTCCCACAATCTCTGGTCAGACAATTTCAACTCTGGGTGTCTTCTACACCACAATCTCTTTATCCCGGGATATCAAAATCAAATCTCATGGACCGCGCGCGCTCACAGTCTGAAACCACAATCTCTCGACTCTCATTGCAACTCCGCAAGACATCACACGATCAAAATACACCGCAATCTAACAACACACATCCCTATTCATACTCACTCTCTCTCGAACTGCTGCTGCTTCTGCCGCACCGTCACTCTCCACCGATTTCCATCGAACACCGTCGTCCTCCGCTCACAATCCACCGGATCACCATCACTCGGGCTCTGTAGGCTAAATAACTATCCTACTCTACTTCTCCCCTTACTACAGAGGTAACCATCCTACTCTGCTACCAACTGATAACGCCGGATTCTTATCTTATCCTAGATCTGTCTAAGAATCCTAGGCCGACTGGACCTTTATTACCTGCTGAAAAGTGTAAAGGGGAGAAACCAATTTATTCACAATACATTTCAGTTTCCTAAATCTAGACTCACGAAAGGACCACTGACTCCGAATTTAAATTTTGGGGTTTTATTACCAAGCCAAGAATAATTGAGCATACAATCACCTCATGACGAGGTTAAAGAAATACATAGGCACTAATACAAAATTCATCCTACGCACCAATCTAATTCGTTGAAGCATAAAAAGGATAAGTATCTCCAAAAATATTAGACACGCAATAACTGATCCAATGTCTAAATTAGTCTTCATTAGTTCTAACAGAAAAATTCATTAATCTGTCCCTACTCCATTACTACTGTGGCGTCCCTACTTAGCGTTTTCCAGGCAAGATCAAGAAAAGGTTTCAGCTCGTGAAGACTTCCTAAGAAGCACACTCACGTTGTCTGGGTCAGTAGCCAAAGCTACCAAACTCTCTCTCTCTGCTTCCTTCCTCAAGATCGATTCCTTCCTCTGCCCTCTAACCTCTCTCTCTGCTTCGAATCTCCCTCACTTCTGTCTCTTCCCTCGGGGCACTGTCCCTAATACAAACCCCAAATTCAATAGAACACGCCTCTGAAATGCCTCTTCTGGGCAAGCACCTCCAAAAGGTAGTTTTCCACTGAAACCTGTATTCTTCCATCGTCCGTTGGGATGTCCTTGGGTCCCAGGCTTTCTCCAATTATCCACATTCCATGCTACATTGTAGCCGCGCTCCTCCATACCTAACTCCTAAAACAAAAGGCGTCAGTCTAACTAACGAAGTCGATGTCCTTGCACCTGCAACAGGAACATGAGAAAGGAGCAACCTTGCATGCACACAATTTCGCTGACTACCTCTAAATGAGAGCTCGTCCAGGAAAGTACATTTCAGGCCTACAATTCCAGCTAACATAAGAAATACGAATAGGCCTTTCATAGCGAAACGTAAATGAGGCCTTTACACATCACATTTTACCTTAATAAACATTACATTTGCAAGCACTATACTTCATCACAATTAAACACAAATAATAAATTCTACCTATGCGACTTTAATATGATGCACGTTTAGGTCTAATGCATTATTTCCACACGAACTAAATCATTAGCAATTGCAATGAAAAATAAACAATAAATTGCCACCTTTAAATGCCATGTTACCCTTCACGACCTAATTTCTAACGTTGCATTTGCACATTTCGTTATTACTCACAATTCTAATAACCAATTTTTAGTATAGCATAACATATAGGTGCATATATATACGGGTGCGGACTAACCATGATTATGATGCACCCCTACAATTTTCAGAACATCATGACGCTCTATCACTTGTGACAACGTTAAAGTACTTAGGAATGCGGGTTCTTAACGGGAGAATGACAGAGGATTCTCCGCCGAAATACAAATTCCACAGTACAAAAGTACAATCAATACTGGATTATACAATCATCTCCCTACCCTTGATACCACACTTAGCCCAGTTCTCCATCAATTTTTCGACACAGAGCGACCATAGTCAATAGCACTTTTCCTTTGAAGTACATCCTGAAAGGCTTCCAAATAACTCAGCACCGGTTAGCACCATAAACACAACAAATTTAAAACGCTTGAGGTGGACAAATGCATCACTACAAGATTTGAATCTGGCAGTAATTAATCAATTATTGACCAGCTGCAACAAAAAAAACATCGATCTCATAAGCGCCTACACAAACTGTACATCCACCTTGAGATCAATAATGACAAACAGCCACAGGAGGAAAACAGGTAATGAAAACAAAGTCACTTCACACAAACTGACAACACTCAAACAAGAACTGCGGAAGGCTGTCAGGAAAAATAAACCCACGGATACAGACCATCAAGAATAGGAAAAAGTCCTCCAGCTGAGAAAGGAGTACAAAAAACTTCTCTGGGAAGAGAAACAGACATTACGTGAGGCAATCCAGTACAAAGAAAATCAAATCGAGCATTTTCTGTGACCAAATATACAACACGAATAGGCCAACCAAAATCCTGAATAACTCCAACGTTCAAGAGGCAAACTGGGCAGACTTCATGGTAAAAAGATTTGAAGAGAAAATCCTTTCAGAATCAGCCCAAACACAGCCACAAGAACACCAATTAAATAACGATTACAAGACAGATGAGATGGTCCCAGCAACAGAAGAACAACCAAAAGAAAAGTGTCAGATCAAAAATTCTCATCTGATGGCATCATCGACACAATAAAGAGAGGAAGAAGCAATGGAGCACCAAGTCCAAATGGATTTCCCCAAGCAATATTCAAAGGAGAAATAAAATTCTGGGGTACTCAACTTTCAATGTTGTTTAATGAAATAGAATTATTGGGCAGTATACCTCCAAGCTGGCTCTGCTCCATACTAATTCCAATTTATAAGGGGGGAGATTGAACAAACCCAGTGAACTACCGACTCATTGCATTACTGGATGTTGAAGCAAAATACTACGCTTCCATGATTCTGGCAGACCTAACCGAGTGGTCGGAGAAGTAGGACCTGATCCCAGTCAATCAAACGGATTCAAGAAAGGAACCGGAACTATTATGAACATACTAGCAGTATCTCAAATTGCTGATAAATGTAAAAGGGAAAGCAAAAGACTTTATCTATGCTTCATCGACCTAAAGGCAGCCTTCGACTGAGTGGACCGACACAGACTGTGGAAAAAGCAAATATCCCAGGAAGTATACTACGAGGAATAACCCAACTATACACTAACACCTGGGTAAGAGTGAAAGTAGGCGACGGCACAAGGGTCTCGAGGTAGATCCTAACAAACAGGGGTCTGAAACAAGGATGCGTGCTGGCCCTCCATCTATACAATCTGTTCATGAGTGACCTTGCCCAAAGGTTGGATCAAACTAACACTCACCCCCCACGACTATGGTCCCTACCATTGTCGCGTCTCTCTTATGCTGACGATGTTGTATTAATGAGCCTCACGCAGGTAGGGCTCCGGAGGGCACTGACAGAAACGCAGAATTACCTAACAACAAACAAACTGGAAATCAACACAAACAAGACAAAAACTATGCTGACCCAAAACAGATCGAGCCACAAACTCAAGATCTGGTTGATGCTGGAAGAGGTTTCAAACTACAAATATTTAGGAGTCTACTTAGACAACAGATTCAACCGACAAGCACAAAGGAACTACATGGAATAAAGGGCTGCTGTGTTAAAATGTACCTTCAGCACACTAGCAAAGAAACTGGACTGTCCGTCGTTTAAGCCACTATTAGCAATGATACCAGCAAGGCTCCTGCCAACACTATCTTATGGCATCATTAACCAACACGGAAACAATTCCTCACTACTAAATAAACTGCAAGTTACCACCTACAAACGAACCTTCCAGCTGCCAAAAAGTGCATTTCATCAGATGCGGCTGGAGTTTGGCTTAATAAATGAATCACTGGGAAGAATGTACTCAACTGTAAAAAGCTGGTACAAAATAAAACACTGTCAGAAGTTTAGAAAGATAAAAAAAAATCCTCATATAACAAATTTCTACATAAAGCCCTCCAAAACGCCAAGACAGAAGACCTGTGGAACAAAAGTCTGCCCTTTTCTGCATTTAGACAAATCACCAACAAAATGGCAAGACTGTAATCGTTGGTAGAAGACAAAACTACATTCAACAGAAGAACACATGCATGGATGGTCATTAACAACTATGACTCTTTAAAAGAAGCACCTTACTTAAGCGCCACATTTTCCGTTTTTTATAAGAAACGACATATGGCACTCTGGTTCGGTGATCTACCAACAACAGCAGACCTACCAAGCTGGAAGTATAATATCTCCACAACATGCAGATTTTGTGGTCAAACAAAAGAGGATTTTAATTACTTGATCTGTATTTGCACTTACTTTTATGCGGCACAAGTCACCTTTACTGCAGCCAGACTTCAAAAAGAGGAAAATCAGGACATGTAGGGCTGCCATTACACAGTGCCTCAACCCATCGGATACTCAATTGAACTGCAAGCTGCTAAAGTTTTCAAAGTACAATGAATAGCCTTATAATAAAAAATCTCAGTTCAATTAACATCATAAACGAAACCTTTCGTATTACACTGAACTGTAATTTGAATATTCTTTCAAAGAAGCTACAAGTGTCCAATGGTTTAAAAAAAAACAAATTTGTATGTAACATTGTTACGGATTTAATTAACCAGACAATTAGGCCTGGGCGGTGAACTCCGCTCCGCTCGCGGAGTTTGCGGAGTTTTCCACACTCCGCGGAGCTCGCTGAGTTCCAAAAAAGAACTCCGCGAGCGAGGAAAATCCACCTCCTGGCGAGATTTTTCCTCGTTTGCGATCGTCAACATCAAGTTGGCGAGCGCGAGCGTGGAAAATAAACCTCCCGGCGAGATTTCTCAACGCGGGGGTTCAGGTTTCTCATTGCGAGTGGTCGCGTATGCTCGCGACCGCTCATGTTGAGAAACTGCCCGTTCGCGTTGAGAAAGCTGCCGCTCAAGTAAAAATCTACTCGAGTGGCAGAAAAGGAAAGCTTGCGCTGTGCATGGTGCCGTTCGCAATGATTGCACAGTGCGGACAAGCATCCGGCACTGTGCAATCACTGCGAACAGCATTTTTCTATCGCGGCTTGCGGAGCTCTGCGTAGCGTGGCGGAGTTTTTTGACCACTTCGCGGAGTTTCTCGTAGCGCAACTCCGCGAACTCCGCCCAGGGTTGCAAACAATAAAGAGTTTCCTAGTCAGTCCTTGCAGAGCAGCACAGCAGTCCTTCTGAGTCTTTCACAGGCCCAGAGGTATACTGAAGAGTTGGGTCTCAGAGTCCATTATGTATACCTGGTGCCCACTTTGAAGTAGGAGAATGTTCAGGAGGATTCCACTCCTAGAGGTGCTTGGAATGTTCTGCTTTCCTGTCCTGGCCCAGTATGTATGGGGTCACAAATGACTAGTGTCACACCCTTTGTGAGTGTGCTCAGGCAGAGCCTTTGTGATGTGCAAGTGTGGTTGGTGACAGCTCCTTCCCCTAATAAAGTCAGAGATGGCACTTCCTGCCGACACCTCTTCCCCCTTTGTCCTACTTGAGTAATACACAAAGACCAACTGCCAGCTACACCTAGTCATATGACCCATGATACAGGCTGCAGGCACCAAATGGTTGGAACAAGAAAATAACAGAATTGTGACTTAAAATCAAATTTTACTATTAAAGGGGGTTTCACACTACAATTCTTTAGACACCAGCTCAATATTGCAACTTGATACCAATTGAAAGGTATCACATAATAAATGTAATAAGTTAACCCAATGTTATCTATGGGAGAGGTAGGCTTTGCAGTAGTAAAAAATGAATTTAAGAGTTTTTCACTACCAGGACATGTAAAGTTAAAAGTACATGTCCAGCTATTTAAATACAATGCACTCTGCCCTATGGGCTGTTTAGGACCTACCCTAGGGGTGACTTATATGTCTTGAAAAGGAAGGTTTAGGCCTGGCAAAAAGATTTAGTTTGCCAGGTTGAAATGGCAGTTGGAAACTACACACACATGCTGAAATGGCAGGTCTGAGACATGTTTTCAAGGCTACTTAGGTGGGTGGCACAATTTGTGCTGCCGGCCCACTAGTAGCATATAATTTACAGGCCCCAGGTGCATGTAGTACCAGTTTACTAGGAACCTCCAAGTAAATGAAATGTGCTAATTAGGTGTAAGCCAATGTTACCTTGTTTAAAGGAGAAAGCACTGGTTAGCAGTGGTAAAGTGTGCAGAGACCTAAAGCCGGCAAAAACGAAGTCAATAAAAACAGGAGGATGGAAGGCAAAAGGTTGGGGGAAAACCATACCAAGCATGTCAGGTCCAGCACTGTCCCTCTAAAAATCTACTATCAACATATTTTTTTAATAGGCATTAAGCCATATTATCATACCATTATTTTGAAGCTGCCAATGGTAAGCTCATATCTGAACTCGTTCTCGCTGTGCCACAGGATCTAAGCTATACTTCTCAGACGAGGCCTAATAAGTCTGAAACTGATCTGGGATTGCTTGTATTGTGTTCTGGTGGGGGTCTCACCTGGAAGTTCAGGATGGACTTTTCCCATGAGAAGCAGTGTCATAGGGCAGGTCTCTGTCTAGAGTGCGCCAGTGGGGAAACACGATGGGTTGGAATGCTACTGAGAGCAATTCTAAGTGGTTTAGACTATTTTAAGGCATTCCTTTTGTGTTTTTGATACCACTATTTTTTTACCTGCCTTTGTGCTTTGTGATGATATAGCCCATTTTATACCAGGCAGAGATACAACGCCACATGTAAATACCGCCATAGGAGTGTTTGATGCTGCAAAAAGTTAAAGCTGGAAATGGGAATGATTATGCTCGATGCTGAAAAGGCATTTGACTGCATAACATGGGAATGTCTTTGGGCTACTCTTGCGGAGTACAATATTCATGGCCGCTTTTATGGATGGGTCAGAGCTCTGTATAAACAACCAAGGGCTGAACTTATTTATTTACAGTCACAATCTACTTCTTTTTCGATACTTAGGGGTACTCGGCAGGGTTGTCCCCTCTCCCCTTTACTTTTTGCTTTATATATCGAACCTTTTATAAGATCACTTCTCGCTAACCTATCTATTCTTCCGGTTTATTTAGGTTCTGGCAAATTTAAAATAATGGCCTACGTGGATGGCATAGCTGTTTTTTCCGCAGCTCCAATTAATGCTATAGATGTAATCCAAATAGAGGCCAGAACGTTCAACTCTTTTTCTGGCTACAAGCTAAATGTAAATAAGTCGCAGGCCCTTCTCAATCATCAAACTAATGGAGCAGTACCAGGGGCTTGTTCAGCAGCAACTTACTTAGGGGTACAGATTACTCCAAATGTGGAACAGATTATAAGGCTTAACTATGACACCTTGCTAAAGTTTGTGACCTCAAAATGAAGGCTTGGCATAAACTGCCAATCAGTATCATAGGGCGCTGCAACATTATTAAAATGACTGTTTTACCCAAATTTCTTTATCTGTTTCGGGCAATACCATTACGAGTTCCGAATTATTTTTTCAAGAAACTGGAGGGGGCAATTAGTAGTTCTATTTGGGGTATAAACAGCCGCGACATGCTATACGGCATTTAAAACTCCCATATAAACAGGGAGCTCTCCAATTGCCTGATTTTAAGCTATACTTTTGGGTCTCCTTTGCAGGACGTGATCTTCTTTCTACTAGTAAACAATATTGCTGGTATAGCCTTGCAATTGGTAATGCCAGCAGAATGTTCTTATATAAGATCAATGATCTGAACTATTTCAAAAGAGTACAGTTTAAGACTCTTAGAGATATAGCCTATATTTGGCGAGAGATGGTAGCTAAATGTTCCCTGCCCTAAATGCATGCAAGGGTCCCGCTCTGGGGTAACCCTATGCTCCCGGATACATTTCATGATACTCAAGCTAAACCTTGGACTGGATACGGGATTAGCCAACTCGGGAATCTATATAATACTAACGGATTTCGAACCTTCGAAGACTTACGGAGGGCAACTGGTCTTCCAAAATATATGTTTTATAAATATCTATAGGTTAGACACTGTCTATGGGGTCGTAAAGATATAAGAATACCTGTAGAATCTGACATACTGACCGATTTGCACTCAATCACAAAGTTGACTATCAGCAAGGTTTATCAGCTACTTTCCCAATTTTGGGATAATGATAGCGTGAAGTTAGCATCTAAATGGAGTGAGCTTCTGGGTGAGGATATCAGCTCTGTAGATATTGAAGATGCATTGGGGACTTTGCATGAGGCAGTGTACTCTACTAATTTAAAGATGCAACAGTTTAAAACCATATTTATGCTATACTATACTCCGGAACGAATAGCCAGGTGGGCTGCTGGCAGTGGGACAGTCGTAGGTGACAAAGGCATGTGTGCTAAATTTGGATTGGTTGCTGCAGATAGCCTACATATGTTTGTTACCTGCCCATGCTTGACACTCTTTTGGAAAGAAGTTGCTCAAATTGTGGGAGAAAGTTTAGGGATTGATATGCAACTAATGGAGGCAGAAAGGATGCTGGGATATAAAGTAACACCTGACTCTGGTTTAAGATCTCTTTGTTCTATCATTATAGTAACATCTCGATTATGCATTGCTCGGGTATGGATTTCTAAGACGCCTCCTAGGGCATTGGAATGGTGGGCAATGATAAGAGAAACGTTTGAAAGAGAAATGGCTATAGCCAAGACTAGGGAAAATCGTTCCGGGAGGAAATTCTATCGAGTTTGGGGGCCTATGGCAAGCATAGAATAGCTAAAATGTCAGGCACTATTATAACACTTAAATATTGGTATATGTATTTGCTCTTTGTGTATGGAGCCCCTCTCTGTTATGTACTCGCATTCGTATAAGATTTACAATATTTCCAATTGATCTCTATTGATATATGCTTGTATATTATTTTATATTGACATATGGCTTTTTTGATTTATTCCCGGAGATAAATAAAAAAAACAATAATAAAAAAAAAAAAGATATAGCGCATTATCTGGGCAAAGATATTGCCATCGTATAAGGAATATGCAGAGAGAGTCGGAGTGACCTATTGCCTGGTGTTTGAAGTTCAATAATGTGCTTTCTTCAGAAAAGAGAGCTAGTTCCAGGCTGTCTTTTCTGTTTTTTTTCACAATGGTTCCTTGAGGGTGAGATTGATGTCCAAGGTGAATCCAAGTAGCTTGGTGTTCGATGAAAGTTGGGGTTCAAAACCATCAAGGTTTATGTCATAGAGCCAGGTTTGTAGTGTTTGTTGGTTTTTGTTCTTGACAAATAACAGTATTCCATCTTGGTTGAGTGAAGGTTTAGGTAGGCGCTGGACATTGAGATCTCGGTGGTGTGCAAGCAGTGTTTGATGCTTTGGATGTCTGAAACTGATTAAACTTTCAGGCAGAGTTGTGCATCATCAGCATATTGGTGGATCTTGATGCTGTTATCCCATAATAAAATCCTCAACTTTAAAGTGAATGTCGCCTCATTTTTATGAGTCCTCAGATAGCATTAGTTATTCAGACTTGCTTCTTCTTCCAGTAGAAGCTGCCTTGATCTATGCCCTCTCTCACTTTATCTGGTGTTATTGCCTTCACAGCACTCATCAACTCCAGGCTGGATTCACTCTGGGCCCAAATCCATGAGGAAACCACCCCATTGTGAAGCATGAAGGCAACAATGAGAATGACACAAGCATCTTCATGTGAGTCCAAACCGACAACTTGGATATTAGTGGGAAGGGGGGAATAAATATATCAGAAGAGGATTTCAAGGAGAATGCTCCCAACTCTTGGAATCTGATGATAAAGTAGAGCAGCAGAGGTTCGCTGTCACTCACAAAGGGAGTCACATATGGGGATCCAAATCTGGTGCACAACTTTGAAAAGGTCAAGAGAGTCAGCAGGAAGTTGAAGTACGTTGCAGGATGGAGCTAAGCCCCGCTGAGAGAGTTGACCATCATGTTGTCCACTCCCCGACTGTAAGAGAATGATGGATCCTGTAGATGTTCTTCCTCCGATCATGTAATCGGAAAGGCCAGCTGCTTGTTCGCATTAGATTTCACAACTCTGGTATTGATGTTATCAAATAGTACCCAGCTGACAAATCTGAAGCGATACAATTGAGAGGCCACTGTATTGCCTCTAACTTCCTCCAATCAGGCAGATGTAACTCCTCTAAAAGGATCACCACCTGTTATGAGTAGCATCCCAGTCCTGCTTGCTCTCATCCATATATATCTATAATAACAAGGACAGTCCCTTCTATGCCCACGTGGACCAGGGTCAATAATATTTACATACGAGCAATGTCCACCGTGGGACACTTTTCAGAAAAATAGGCAACCCAACATAAAAAAAAACCCTCCAACCTTCTAACCACCGTTTGGGGAAGCCAACATTGAATGTATTTACTCCTAAACACCAGAGAGTCCCTACCCTCTTTGGTAATCTTACATACAAAAACAAGTCCAATAGATTAATTGGAAAATAATTTATTTTTTTATTATTCATCAAACAAACAAATTCTATATGCAGATAATATTGTAGTTAATAATAAAACTGCAGGTGACGCAGTGCTCAAGTGTGAGAAACAAATACATATTATACACAATTAGCACACAAAAAAGCTCAACAGTTCGCTGGTTCTACGTGTTACAGAAAAAAACTGAGAAGACACTTGTGTATATCACATCACAGCATGTGAACTAATTCTTAAAAACAACCAGGCAAAACAAATGTAGACGTTTCGACCCCTGTTGAATCTCGAGGTCTCCTCAGGACAATAATCACCTGACTTATTACCATAGTTCAATGGACACTGTCCCCTGTCCAGTGTGTATACCAGAATAAGTAAATCTGGCAACAAACATCCACAGTTAATGTTAATTGGTCTTTATAAATTCAATATGTCCAACAATTTCCAATGGGCACAAAAGCAGCCAATGCATAAGTCCGCATTCCCACGTGCTGCTGTCTTGAATTTTAAACCAGACATCTTAGATTAGATGTAAAATATAGACCAGGTGTCGAAGATTGATTATTTAGCGCATAACGTGATGTATAACTTTCGATCTACATCTCTCGTCCACTCAGTTTGGACAGGCAGGTGCAAGAGTGCCTGCGTTGGAATCAGGTTGTTTTTGTGGAGGAAGGGACAACTTTCTTCACAAAAACAACCCTTACACCACCTCTGGGGAGGTGTAGGCTTTTGACGCATTCCCAGGTTGACAGCACGCTGTAATTCTCCTAATGTGTCAAATGCCATGCCTCCCTTTGGCAGTGTGAGGCTACACAACGACTTGCGCTGCGTTGCCTCACACCATATCTACGAGGCCATGAAAAGCCACGCAGGATGGTTTTACGAGGCCTCGTAGATATGGGTAAGCCCAGTGTGCCACTGGAACGTCAGAAAAAGTGACATTCCGGAGGTGCACTGGGTTTGTAAATAAGCCCCTCAATTAGTAAATACTGGGTTAAGAAATTGTAACTGCAGTAATGACGATGATCCCTGGTAAGTAAGGTGCATATTTATAACGTTCTTCACCAATGGAGTGATTCATGCTTACTTCACATTGGACCTGCTTTATGTAATCTGGGCAGAAACTCAGAAAGTACTCACATTTGCTTGCCCTGACCATCTGATTTTTTAAAATATTCTTGAAATTCATCTTCTGGTTGGGAAACAATCTGCACATTTGTGAATTTCAAACAACCTGACCTTCCAGATTTGCTTTCATCGGAAATTCCCCAGTAAGGGACTGAGCAAATCCTACTGAACCCATGAGGGTAACACAGGCCCCCGTGTTGCGGGGGGCCCCGAGCTCCAGGGGCCCCCTGGGCAACATCATACACTCGCTGACAGCAGGGTCCGTCTGGGATGTAGTTTTAAAGCTACGCTTGCCATCTCCCTCATAATTTAAATGGTGCGCATGTGCTGCAAAGTCCGCGGCACGCAGCTGCGTGGTTTTCAGCCTCGGGGTGAGGCACAGGGTGGGGCAGGGCTGGGCCAGTATTGTCATGTGCAGCGTAAACTGCACGTGAGGCAGCTGATGGCTCAGAGGCGCTGAGACAGTGAGATCATAATTTAATAATTGCTGGCCGTGGTCTTCTGCAGCCCGCCCATGCCAGCCACCGAAGCTGCAGGCCTCAGGTGAGTCGGAGACAACTAGCAGTAGAAGCTTATGCTTGTTCTACTTTTCTGCATAGACTGTATCTGATTATAGGCAGCAATGCGTTCTAGCGGTCCTGATCGCAACTATTTTCTTTCATTGCCACTTTCTTTTGCCCTACCACCTATTTGTAGAACCGACGTATTGCTTCTTTATAGATGGCTTTCTGAAGTCTGCTTACATTGAAGTAAAAAGTTTTTTTTTGTTGTTTTTTTTACAAAATTCTGAGCTGTGCCTGAGGACCTCTGTTTTCCCTGGCAGTACAGCTGTAGTTAATCACAAGTTTTTGTGAATGTGTGTCTTGTTTAGTTTGCTCCTGCTTGCACTTTTGGGCACTTGATATTGGTAACCTGTAGACATCATGCGAGCTGGCCATGTCATGTTCCCGGTCTGAGTCAAAATAGGTGCAGTCTGTCTGGAAATGCTGACCTAAAGAGAATTCTTGTGGGTCTATAACCTGCGGTGTTTTTGCTAATGGCTAATTCCGCTACCAAACTATGGCAAACAGTTACCCTTATCTTGAATGTCGGCTTTTATAGCCACAAAGAGTGGAATTCCAATACCTGTCTTTCACGTCAGGGAGCTATGTGCACTTACCTAAAAAGGGCCCTGTTGGTTAGTTTTTTATTGTTTTACATGATGAGGAAAAACGAAAGACATATTTTTATGGAAGGCAATGAAAAAATGATTGATGCGGTTAATCAGTGGTACTCTCCATGGCTTAGGTGTCGTACTGCACATCTGCACCAAGGTAGAAAGAAAAGTTACATTTATGGTGGCAAAGAACGGATGGGTCTTTTTTACCATTAATCAGGGCTTGGCGGTCAGGATATACTCTTCTTGCTAATGGCTGACCGCACAGTGTTCAGGGCTATGACAGAGAACACTCTAGAGTTCACGCCTACAGCAGATGCCAATACTGTATACATTTGGAAAATAGAGAGAATAATGTAAATAAAAATTTGAAACAAATATGACTTTGCAATTAGTAAAGTAACTCTTGAGCATATTAAGTGGTTTGACTATCGCACACATGTTTATTGTCAAATTATTCTGGGGGAAAATAACTTTGTAAAACCTTGCACAATGTGAAGACTGCACTGCAAGTAAAAGACTTGCCTCCGTTCTAAGGTCATCTCCTTCTAATCCCAGTACTGGTACTGGATGTAAATTAAAGCACTGATCACGACGAGCACATGTTCCATGGCAATGACACATCTCTGATGGACGCTTCTTCCCGTAGATTCCTTGTGTTTTGATTATCTGTAGGTACCAGACTTGATCCACCTCCTCTTTACAAAGCAGTAGCTTTCCGTTGCAGCCAGAGGGCGCTGTGTGTCTTCAGATGTGACAACACTCGTCCTTATAATGCACCATGGTGCGCCTCATATCTGTTTCTTTCTGGCACCATGTTCTTGCAGTTAAGAGTCAGCTTGCAAGGAGTAGAACCAAATGTTTCTGTTATATTGTATTGAAGGATTTATATTGTGCTTACTACCCCTATGTATGGCTCTGAAGCACTTACCTACATGGACAGCAAGCTACGCCATATAGGTTTTGTGGCTGAAAGGGTGTTGTCTTTGGCACAACCCAGGCCTGAAATCTTGGCAGTCAAGGTGTTGTCAGCCAAGCATGAGTCCAAGTCTTATTCTGCTAATTTGCCATTGGTCAAGCCAGAGACACCATCCCAGGAACTCTGTGAAGTTTGGGGCTTGAAAGGTGCCTGGCTGCACAAGGTGACTGACTCCCATCCAGCCCCTCGACCCTGCCTGAAGTCAAGAGGTTGACTGGAGCTGGGAGTTATGCTGTGCTAATGGAGTGGGAAGAAGCCTCCAGGGCCACTTTTGAGCACTGCGCAGGAATTAATAGACTCTCCACGTAGAATGGGAATGGGACTTTGCAATGCTATATCTTTGCAGTGACGGATCCCATGTTTGTTGTTTTGTTCCTACTTTAATCATAACATACTTTCTGATGTTACTAAATAGTTCTGGGATCATTTACTGAGAGGTTTCTTGATTCTGCTGTTTTGCTGATACTACTAGTCGACACCAAACATTTTCCAAAGTAGCCTTCCAACCCAAATCTGCACTATTAAGGGGTAGACAAAGCTATCTTAGAGAAACAGTGTTTGTCTGACTATGGGCTAATTTTGAATTGTGGCTGGAGAATTTGCCCCACCAAACGCCCAGCTTCCTAGACATCTTATACAGCGTTAAAGTTCTTGGTTCTACTCTTTTTTTTGTCCTTTATGTCATTATGAGTCCTGGGTTTAACACAGTTAACACAAAACAGACTGTTGAAACATAGCAACCAATGAGTCAGTAGTTGTGGTGTTTTTTGTATAGTGAAAAGGGTTTTCTGAAGACTCAATAAGGTGCATAAAAATATAATTAACAGCGGAGCAAACTTCTCTCACACTCATAAAAGCAAAGACCTGGCTCGTGAAGTGAGCACCTGGGAGCCGGAGCCATTCCCTGGTGGAAGGCCCTGGAAAAAGAAGTTCACAAAACAGCCCTTGAAGTCTTCTTGCTCCATGAACAAAGGCGCACACAGGGGCCCAAAGCGAAGAGTGAGGTGTACCAAACTTTGTGCCAAAGCAAAGTATCATCAGAAGTGAGGAGAGATGACCAGAGAGCAGAACATGGAAAGGTCATGGCTCTAGGAACTGGCAAGCAGATGAGCTTGGTTCAAATGAGGCAATAAGCCCATAGCAAAGAACAGAAAATTATAGATAAAGGCCCACCCCTTCTGCATTAAAGGATGAGTGCTCCACTTTGCGGAAATATAATCTTCTTCAACTTCATAGCAACATTTCAGGGGTAGCCTCGCCGTCCAAATCAGCCGTAGCTTAGAGTTTAAGAAAACAGCAGTGAAGGGACTGCATCGTGTCTGCCGAAGCATTTATAAATACCTGGGTTCCTGCAGGAAGTATAGTGTCACAAGAAGAGACAAAGTAACAAGGCGCTATTGGAATGAGGCCATGTCTGGCTCCAAGGGCAGAGACCAAGCAGCAGCGACCGTAAAGGAGAAGGCAGCAGGAGCACCAGGCCAGTGGCGTAACATAGTCCCCTGTAGCACCCGTGGTGTGGGGGGGGGGAGGGCAAGCTCCAAGAGCCCGCTCAGCACACTACTCTGGCTGGAGAGCTCCTGATTGAGTCTGGAGGGGCCCCCTCCACGTATCTTGCAGGGGGGCCCCCTCAAGTTTCGTTACGCCACTAACTGAACCAGCCTAAATCCCACCATTCCTGATTCTGGGAATAAATATTACAATTGGTCTTTTTAAATGGCGTTATTTACGCATGTTACTTTCACCTCGGTGCGTAAATAGGTTTGTTAGTCAGCCCCTCTGTGTGAAATGCAAGTTCCTTCATTGTACAATGTGCTGCAAGGGGTGCTTTTAAAAAGCTTGTCTTTGTTAACATATCAGCCCGTCTAATGCTGGCTGCTTTGCTTGGATTGCTGGTGTGCTTTGTATATGAAGTCAAGGGTATTTGCATGAGTGATGTGAAAGAAATGTGATTGGTTGTGTGTGCACAGTCAATAAACTCTGAACCTGCCCTTCATGGTGTGTTTTCCTTCCAAGTAAAGATGTTAAATACATCGAGCAGGGCATATTAATGGGTAAGGGTAAGGTAAGGCGGTGGAAAATGAAGTTGCGCTCGAGTGCTTCCAATAATAATGCCATCATTTAGAAATTTTGAAATAGAGAGAATGAAACTAAAAAAAACTCCTGAAAGGTCAGCCCTCTTTACCCAATGGTTAATGTAAATGTCATTCACATATGCATCAGCTCACAATCATCAGCCATTGGTTGATTGTAGCTGTCATTCATGATGTATGGAATTTCACCATTGTGCTGGCACACACCCACTTCATCAAATCTACAGACATTTAGCAAATATATATTTATCTATTCATGTGAAACTCTCAAAGCAAGTCAAAATGAACATGCTAACATTTCTCTTTTTTCTTCATGGTAAAGATTTTTTCAGTTGGCGAATCATATTTTCCTAGAGTGTAAAGGTCAGAGCTGCCGACTTTAGAGCTGGGGACCCAGGTTCTAGTCTTGATGTCGGCTCAACATCCTGTGATTCTGGACAAATCACTTAGGGCCTGATTACGACTTCGGCGGTGCGGTACTTGGTTCGCCCTGCCACCGCACCACCAAAGCTGTGGTTGGGCCACCCTCCAGATTAGTAGTTTTCTCCTGTCTGGCGGGCTTTTTTGAGGTTTTCCCATGGTAGTGCTTCTAAGAACAGGCACCGTAGTGGGAACACCAAAAACAGTTCCTGCACTGCATGGACTGAAAAGTGCTGTGCAGGAACTGGTGTGCATGCACACAGGGTGGGCACATGTTGTGCACCCCTGTGCTCATCCACAGGGCACAGAGGACCTAGGAGGCCCCATATGGCCTCCCTTGTTTCTTCTCCGCCAGGGCTTTCATGGAGGAGGAACTGCCATGAAAACCCTAGTAGAGAGGAAACTCCTAATATGCTTGTCGAGACTGCGGTGGTCCCACCAAGAATATTGATGCCTCTACTCAGCCGCAACACCACCAGGGAACGGCGGTTCCCTGTTAGCTGCTGCAGGGCTGTGGTGGTTTGACCACCCTACTCATAATAGGGGTGTCGGGAGACTGCCACCGCCGTGTCCCCACTCGTAATCGGGGCCCTTAATCTTCCCCGTTCCTACCAAAAATGAATGTGTCCTTGTGTAATGTAACTGGTGCTGATGTAAAGTGCTCCAATACCTTCAGGCCACGTTCGCACTATATAACAAACTGCAAAAAAAATTGGGTGTTGCCTGTCCAAATTTACTGTGTAAATGGATTTACAACTTCTCATGAGCGGAGTATATAATCTAGAATTAAAAGGAACTAGGAGAAAATGTTCTAAATTAGAATACACACAAACTCCTGCATTTTTACGTGCACCAACGTTCCACTGCTTCCCCAGTGTAGAAAGGCCTCTCGCATCCATGGGCTCAGATTCACTCCGACTTAGTTTGCCTCCAAAGACGTGCAACAAGTGTATGTTAGTGAACGAGTATACAAGTATAAATTCTTGTTTAAATTCTCATTTTTATTTTGGAAATATAAATTAAAGCTGCATGGAATTGGGCCCTCTGTTCAGACACCTTTATTTGTCCTAATCTTTTTCAAAATGTTTTCTTTTTTCCAGACTTCAGAAAGATTATACAAAGCAACCACTGCACTGATTTTACAATCAGTATCCCAGCCTCCTCGTTATGGTACCTGTTTTGTATCTATAGTAAAAGCAAGCATCTCTGATCTGCAACATCCACTTCTAGTTATCATGACAAATCAAGGCAGCTCCTTTTATTTTGAAAGTATATTCTTTATATGAGCTGGCAGCTGAGGCATAGTGAGGCACCCATTTTACATTTGTTTTCTCTGTTTGCTGTATTCCACTTGTTTGTGGATGATTTGTGTGTAAATATTGTAAATGCGGGGCATCCCTTATTAACCTTTGCATATGCTTTTGGTCTGTGTGTTCTACGAATCTGGAGGCTGTGAGGTGCCCGGGGATACCCCGAGGCTTGGCGTTTTCTGGGGCGGGTCCTATGAACTATGCTCTTTAGGGACTTTGATGTGCTGCAATATTTTTTCCTCAAAGTTTAATACTTTTCAGCAGTAAGTACTAAATGTCTGAGAGCTTTGCCAGGCCTATTGTGGCTCTGGAGTTAGTCTTTTATTTTGAACAATTTCTTCTGGCTGGAAGGGGTACAGTGCTCGTTGTCTATCAGTCCACAGGGTAATCTTTACTAGAACACCCCTCAATGGGGTCGCAACTAGATATCCCAGGCCCAGAGTCAGACCCAGGATTAGTAGTGAAGATTTTTAGGATGAAATACACTGAAGAATTATCAAGCAATATGTCTATATTATATTTTCTGTAATGCGGAGTCAGTACCCAAGTGATACAAGCTGTCATACTTCTCATTTGCACTTGACAGCTCGTTTTCCCTTCTGTGCCTGTTTCCCGCCGCTGCGCCCCTGCGGCCCCGCCCCCTCACTGCCCATTCGCTGCCCCATTCCCTGCTCCTCCCTCCCACCTCCCCATTTATGGCGGCCGCTGCGTGGTGAAGAGAGCGACCCCTGACCTTGACTGGTAGGTCGCTGCCCCACCACACAGCTCCGTCTGTGTGCCCTGCTGCTGCCCCTGATTGTGCTCGTTTTTCCTTTCTGTGCCCCCTTGCTGCCCCTGATTGTGCTCGTTTTTTCCTTTCTGTGCCCCCCTTGCTGCCCCTGATTGTGCTCGTTTTTCCTTTCTGTGCCCCCTTGCTGCCCCTGATTGTGCTCGTTTTTCCTTTCTGTGCCCCCCTTGCTGCCCCTGATTGTGCTCGTTTTTCCTTTCTGTGCCCCCTTGCTGCCCCTCATTGTGCTAGTTTTTTCCTTTCTGTGCCCCCTTGCTGCCCCTGATTGTGCTCGTTTTTTTTCCCTTTCTGTGCCCCCTTGCTGCCCCTGATTGTGCTCTGCTTTTTCCTTTCTGTGCCCCCCTTGCTGCCCCTGATTGTGCTCTGTTTTTTCCTTTCTGTGCCCCCTTGCTGCCCCTGATTGTGCTCGTTTTTTCCTTTCTGTGCCCCCTTGCTGCCCCTGATTGTGCTCTGCTTTTTCCTTTCTGTGCCCCCTTGCTGCCCCTGATTGTGCCTCGTTTTTTCCTTTCTGTGCCCCCCTTGCTGCCCCTGATTGTGCTCGTTTTTCCTTTCTGTGCCCCCTTGCTGCCCCTGATTGTGCTCGTTTTTCCTTTCTGTGCCCCCTTGCTGCCCCTCATTGTGCTAGTTTTTTCCTTTCTGTGCCCCCTTGATGCCCTGATTGTGCTCGTTTTCCCTTCTGTGCCTGTTTCCCGCCGCTGCGCCCTGCGGCCCCGCCCCTCACTGCCCATTCGCTGCCCCATTCCCTGCTCCTCCCTCCCACCTCCCCATTTATGGCGGCCGCTGGTGGTGAAGAGAGCGACCCCTGACCTTGACTGGTAGGTCGCTCCCCCACCACACAGCTCCGTCTGTGTGCCCTGCTGCTGCCCCTGATTGTGCTCGTTTTTCCTTTCTGTGCCCCCTTGCTGCCCCTGATTGTGCTCGTTTTTCCTTTCTGTGCCCCCTTGCTGCCCCTGATTGTGCTCGTTTTTCCTTTCTGTGCCCCCTTGCTGCCCCTCATTGTGCTAGTTTTTTCCTTTCTGTGCCCCCTTGATGCCCTGATTGTACTCGTTTTCCCTTCTGTGCCTGTTTCCCGCCGCTGCGCCCCTGCGGCCCCGCCCCCTCACTGCCCATTCGCTGCCCCATTCCCTGCTCCTCCCTCCCACCTCCCCATTTATGGCGGCTGCTGCGCGGCCGCGCCACTGGCGCGCCTAAGGCAAGCCCGTCTGCGCCCGTCCGCGCCCAGCGCCAGACCCCCTGGTCCGGGCATCCCCCGCGCCCGCCACATCAACAGACGCCGATACGACGCCAGCACCCTCCACGCACTCAACCCCGGAAAAGATCACGCCTGCTACCAGGCCACCCCGAAGCGCACCCAAGGGCCCTTCACCTGCCGGAACTGCAGCTTCGCCAGCACCCGCCCCGCCAAACCACCGCCCAGGAAAGAACCCAACTACCTCAGATGCATCCTCCTCAACACCCGCTCCGCCCGCAAACACGCCATCAAACTCTGGGACCTTCTCGACTCAACCTCCCCAGACGTCGCATTCCTGACGGAGACCTGGCTGAATCCCGCTTCAGCCCCCGACATCGCCATTGCCATCCCGGACGGATACAAGATCACCCGCAGGGACCGCACCAACGGAGTCGGAGGAGGCATCGCCATCGTCCACAGGAACACCCTCAGAGTCTCAACCAACACCGACGACACCCTCAGCACCGCCGAACACATGCACTTCCAGATCCACACCGATCCCAACACCACCCTCAGAGGAACCCTCATCTACAGACCCCCGGACCCCGAGCACAGTTCAGCGATTCCATCGCTGACTTCGTCAGCACACACGCCATCGCCTCCACGGACTACATCCTCCTCGGGACCTGAACTTCCACCTCGAGAACAACAAGGACACCAACTCCACCACCCTGATCGACAACCTCGCCACCCTCGGACTCAGACAGCTCGTGACTACACCCACCCACGCCGCCGGCCACACGCTCGACTCCATCTTTTCCGCAAGCCCACACGTCTCCTTCAACCACACCTCCGAACCCCACTGGACTGACCACCACTGCATCCACTTCACCTACAGGAAGCCCACCACGCACCACCGCACCGAACAAATGCCTCGCCGCTGCTGGAGCAGAGTCACGGAAGACCAGCTAACCACAACCTCGCCCTGAGCCCACCCGCCGAACCCTCCGACCCCGACACCGCCGCCCGCAACCTCAGACAGTGGATCGACGACTGCGCCAACACCCTCGCCCCGCTCAAGAATCCGCCCAACAGCCACACCAGCAAGAAAGCCACCTGGTTCACCGAAGACCTCCAGGCCTCCAAACGAACATGCCGAAAACTGGAGAAGATCTGGCTCCACGAACGGACAGCGGACAGCTACGCCGCCCACAAGAGCGCCACCCGCAGTCACCATCACCTCATCAGATCCGCCAAAAGGGCCTCACTCAAAGACCGCCTAGACAACAACGCACACAACAGCAAAGAGCTCTTCAACATCGTGAAGGAACTCTCCAACCCCAGCTCCAACACCAACGACATCCAGCCGTCGCGAGACCTGTGCGACTCACTGGCCACCTTCTTCCACCGCAAAATCGCCGACATCCACGACAGCTTCAACACCACGACCGCCCCGGCAACCACCGAGACCACTGCCCCCACAACCACCAACCGCCTACTCTCCTGGACCAACATCAACGACGAGGACACCAGCGAGATCATGAACACCATCCACTCCGGTTCACCGCTAGACCCGTGCCCTCACCACATCTTCAACAAAGCCAGTACAGCCATCGTGCCCCATCTCCGGAAAATAATCAACATCTCCTTCGAGACAGCAACCTTCCCGGAAAGCTGGAAGCACGCCGAGATCACCGCCTTACTCAAGAAACCCAAGGCAGACCCCAAGGACCTCAAGAACTTCCGACCCATCTCTCTGCTCCCGTTCCCCGCAAAGGTCACCGAGAAAATCGTCAACAAACAACTGACCCGCTACCTCGAGGAGAACAACATCCTGGACCCTTCCCAGTCCGGCTTCCGCAGCAACAACAGCACCGAAACCGCCCTCATCGCCGCCACCGATGACATCAGGACCCTGCTAGACAACGGAGAAACAGCAGCCCTCATCCTCCTGGACCTATCAGCCGCCTTCGACACGGTCTACCACCATACACTACGAACACGCCTTCATGACGCCGGGATCCAAGAGAAGGCCCTGGACTGGACCACATCCTTCCTTTCCGGCAGAACACAAAGCGTCCGCCTCGCCCCTTCCGATCCAAGGCCACCAAGATCATCTGCGGCGTACCCCAAGGCTCCTCCCTCAGCCCAACGCTGTTCAACATCTACATGGCACCCTCGCCCACGTCGCCCGACAGCACAACCTCAACATCATCTCCTACGCCGACGACACCCAGCTGATCCTCTCCCTCACCAAAGACCCTCACACCGCCAAAGCCCACCTCCACGAAGGAATGAAGGCCGTCGCCGAATGGATGAGGACCAGCCGCCTGAAGCTGAACTCGGACAAGACGGAGGTCCTCATCCTTGGTTCCAACCCTTCAGCCTGGGACGACTCCTGGTGGCCAACATCACTGGGAACAGCCCCGCCACCCACCGACCACGTACGCAACCTAGGGGTCATCCTCGACCCCACCCTCTCCATGACTAAGCAGGTCAACGCCGTTTCCTCATCCTGCTTCAACATCCTCCGAATGCTCCGCAGGATCTTCAAGTGGATCCCCACCGAAACAAGAAAAACAGTCACCCAGGCCCTCGTCACCAGCAGGCTGGACTACGGAAACGCCCTCTACGCAGGAACGACGGCTAAGCTCCTGAGACGGCTGCAACGCATCCAGAACGCCTCTGCACGTCTTATCCTCGACATCCCCCGACGCAGCCACATCACACCCCACCTGAGAGACCTGCACTGGCTCCCTGTCAACAAGAGGATAACCTTCAAGCTCCTCACCCACGCACACAAAGCACTCCACAACTCCGGACCAGCCTACCTCAACAGACGACTCAGCTTCTACACCCCCACCCGCCAGCTCCGCTCGACCAGCCTCGCCCTCGCCACAGTCCCCCGCATCCGGAAACGACCGCCGGCGGCAGATCCTTCTCCCACCTCGCCGCCAAGACCTGGAACACCCTCCCCACCAACCTCCGACAGACCCAAGACCTACTGGCCTTCAGAAGACTCCTCAAGACCTGGCTCTTCGATCAGTAGCAGCACCACCCCCCTCTTCCCCCAGCGCCTTGAGACCCTCGCGGGTATGTAGTGCGCTTTATAAGTGACATGATTGATTGATTGATTGATTGAGCAGGAAGAAAAGATATATTTGCTCAGATGAGTCACCACTTAAAGCATCGGACTCTTCCAAGTGACCACTGCCATTGGTTTTTCAAAGGAGAGTGCTAGTGTGGCATGAGTTGGAATCAAGGCCACTGAATCGTTCAGATAGAGACATCGGTGGGGGTACATGTGTGGAGCGGGTAGCACCCTATCAACTAGGAAGGGGACACGGGAATCATTAATTGTACCTCTCGCTGTGGTCCACTCTGGTCTACCTTAGGACCTGCACTGAGCATGCAGTCTTCCTCCCTCCTCAGGAGCCATCATTGTATCTGACAAGGTACTTGTAGTACTCATAGGGTAGCTGCAAATTGCGGATATTGGTGATAAGTTTCCAGAAAGTATTTCATTTATGTGCATTTACTTATATATTTTCATATCCGCTTTATTATTGCTTTTGACTGAAAGCTCACTGTAAATTTAACAAGTTGCACTTAAGTTGTATTCAACTTAAAATTGACCTTTCTCAACAAGTGCACAATATATGGGTTTTTCTTCTCTGACAACACAATGTGCTTTCTCATGGAGAGCATTGGTTACTTATTCTAACAGACCCAGGTTTTTTAATATTTCTTTTTAAACTGGATCATGTATTGTTTCTTTTGACAATGTATGTGCGAAGAGCATACAATTGATTTTCTCTTCTGAATTACTTTCTTTCCGGCTACATTGCTTATGTAACTTTCATTATATTCACTGAACAAATCTAATGATAAAATAAACTAAGTGAGAGCCTTTTGGCAAAGTATTTTTGGCTCAGCTTTTGATTCTCTTTGCATTCTATCCGTTCTTTCTAATGAAAGGAAAGCGTTGACACATGTTGAAATCAAATGAAAGAACTCAATGTACCATCATCCATCACGGAAAAAAAACATCCTTTTGATTCTAGCAAAACTGTGGACCATGTCATTATGTGTAATACATAAGGGTGCGAGAAAAAAAAGAGAAACAAGAAAAAATAGCATCTCCTGTAAAAGAATAGGAGCTTGCATCTGATAAACATAGGGATCTTGATCTCTACCAAATTTAGCATCTCCTCCAAGGATAAGCCCTCTAACATGTCCAAGCATCCCTTCAGATGAAGACAGCAGCAGGAATGTGCTCTTGAGAGCCACAAGAAGTTCCCTATAAGAAAGTTTCGAGACAGCCTGGTTGCGATTAGGGATGATCATGAGGTTCCAGCTTCTACTATACGTGTGATTCTTCTTAGCAATGATAAGAAAACGACAGACAGATAACATCTGTAATTGCTTTTAGTTCCATTATATTGCCACATTAAAGAAAAGTGTGTCTCTTTTCAACTAAAAAATGTACCTGCAAGCAATAGCCACCCATCAAAAACCCTTGAGACAGGGGCATATACTTCATCCAAATCTGGCTCCACCAGCATGCCATGTTTAGTTAGCAATACTGAATTGCATCCTGAACCATCTGCACCACTAAAGTGCATTGTGGGAAGCCACTTACATGTTGGCGCCAAAGGCTAACAAAAACACCTGGAAGGTAAGCATACACTCCTTTAAACGCACACCCAAAAATGTAATGATAGAACAGTGTTCTTTGGCAGTCATTTGAAGATCTTTTGTAGCATTCATTTGATGTGGAACCAGGCAGCATTCACTGCATTCACTTGTGCTGTCATGTTGAGTTTGTCGTCCAGTATGATTCCCAGATTTCTGGCATGGGTGGTGGTTGTTGGTCCTAGCTCTGTGAGCCACCAGGTAGCCTTCCACGGGGAGGCTCTGTTTTTCTGAAGACCACTTCTTCCGTCTTTCCAGCGTTGAGCTTCAAGCAATTGGTTCTCATCCATTCTGCTACCATGGACATGCAATTGGTGATGTTGACTCTAGTGGTGGTTGTCTTGTCCGTCAGGGAGCAGATGAGATGGGTATCAGCGGCATAGGAGAGGAGGGTGATGCCTTGGGATTGGATGATATTGGCGAGCGGAGTCATGTAAACGATGAAAAGGGTGGGGCTAAGAGACAATCCCAGGGGAACTCTGCAGATCAGACTCTTGGTCTCTGATGTGAAGGATGGCAGTCTGATTTTTTGGGTTCTTCCCATGAGGAAAGAGCAGATTCATTTGAGTGCAGGTCCTTGGATGCCAAGCTTGTGGAGTTTTCTGTAGAGTGTGCAGGAAAATGCCAACTTTTTAAAAGTGACATTTTCACAATTGTAACCAAAAATCCAACTTCGCCATAAAAGAGGATTTGTCATTTCAATTCCAAAGACACCGAACAGGAACTATTCACCTTTTCCTATTTGGAAGTTACAGCTTATTAAATGTAATAAGGTAACTCCAATGTTATCCTATGGGAGAAGCAGGCCTTGCAGTAGTGAAAATGAATTTAAGAGTTTTTCACTAACAGGACATGTAAAACCTAAAATTGCATGTCCCACTTTTTAAATACACAGCACCCTGACCTCTGGGATGTTCAGGGCATACCCTAGGTGTGACTTATATGTATTAAAAAGGAAGATTTGGTTCTGGAAAACATTTTATTTTGCCAGGACAAAATGGTAGTTTACAACTGTACACACAGGCTGCATTTGCAGGCCTGAGGTACTTAAGTGGGTGGCACAATCAGTTCTGCAGGCCCACTAGTAGCATTTAGCTTATGGGCTCTGTGCACATGTAATACCCCTGTACTAGTGTCTTACAATAATTTAAATAGGGCAATTGGATGTAAGCCAATTCTACCATGCTTAGAGGAGAGAGCACAAGCACTTTAGCCCTGGTTAGCAATGCTAAAGTGCTCAGAGTCCTAAGGACAACAAAAACAAATTCAGAAAAAAGGTGGTGACCCTGCAGAGAGGGCCAGGCCCAACAAGGGGTGAAAGAGAAAGCGAGCTCAAAATGGGTGAAAGATCGGCAAAAGCTTTAAGTGAAAGAGCAAAGGCACAGAAGGGTGAAGGAGCTGGCAGAGGCCAAGGATCGGGTGAAAGTAGACAGCAGAAGAGAAAGCAGAAGGAGCGAGTCAGGAGTCTCGAGGGAGCCAGGTACAAAAGGGCCTTGTCTGGTTGGAGGACCAGTCACAGGTAAGAGAGGTCTGAGCTTAGGCACCTACTCCAGGTTCCACTACTCCTACAATAGGCTGAATGGTGGAACAAAAGGTTAAAGACTGTACCATTTGTGCAATAGTGATAAAACCAAAATTAATCAGAGGACATCACTTGCTCCTGTGACTATTCCTGACAAACCTTGGGACAAATTAGCATAAGATCTCATTGGTCCCATTCATGTTTGTCCTACTAGATTAACACTCACACGGGATCATTCATCGGATGATAACCCAAATCACAGCAGAATCTGATTTTTTTGAAAAATGCATTTTATACTGAAGGGACTCCATCTACATTAGTCACCAACAATGAGGTATAGTTCTCTTCTAGTACCATGAAAGATTTTCTAACACTATTGTCCATTGTACATTTGAAAGCAGCTTTGCATTGTCCACGTGCAAATAGCCATTTAGAAAGGTCTAATAGAATGCTGAAAGAATGTATACAATTAGCTTGTACGAATGTTCTCCCTGTTGAAAGATCCATCCAAGACATGTAATGGGCCTATCACATTACACCCAATCTAGTTACATTGGTTACAAGAATGTCCCATTTGCATCCCTTAAAGGGAGAAAACCCAGTACCAGCTTATGCCCAAGTTATTTGGGTGGAGGGGAACCTTTAAGTAGTAACTTTAATACTGCAAAAAGAAGAATGCATCACACTAAGCAAAATACAAAAGGTGGTACGATTCAAAACATAGGGTGAAGTGTCAACATTGGGCATTAGGAGAGCGGGTATTAATCAAAAAAGCATTTTGCAGCGATGACCATGGTAGTAATTCTAAATCAATGTGTACTGTTGAAGTCGAAGGTAATTTTGCAATAATGGACAATGGTTAAATGTGAAGTATGGACAAACATTTTAAGTGTACATCAGTGATAGAGCTGAAATTTGTATCCTACATGGGGTACCTGTTAGGAGTGCAATGTGCCGCCTGTAGTATGCAGTCACACATTAGTCAGTGGTATTCGTGAGACTAGATGTTAGAGGGAAATGTGAAACAAGTAACTTGTTCTTGTGAAATTAACACGATTCAATTTGAAGCTTAACAAATGATTCATAGAATTGTACTTACTACGTATAAACAATATAACACTCTTATATCGGGTGCTTTAGTGATGTGACGCATTGACACATTAAATGTATTTTGAATGTTTATTAGGCCAATGATGTAGTTGAAATAGACATGCTAATATAGTTTAGTGAACCTTTCTATTGAACATGCTAATGACTTTACCGAAATGCTAAAGGCGAGTTCCATGGTGCATTTATTATTTTAGCCTAAGTCGTAGGCCTGAATCCACAGCACGCTTGAATGTTCTCATTTCTGAAATTAATGCTTAGATTCCCATGTGAGTTGTTGAGGGGATTCTGCACACACACAGAACTATGCGCAGGAAAACAGGACCTCCTGTGTAGGGGCTGAGCCTTCCTACCGCCTCAGTACCCAAAATCCCCAAACCGACTACCTATAGTGTCTCATTCGTTCTCCTACATAATCACGACGCTACAAATGATTAGGCAACACAGAACACAACACTCCCAACTCTCTCAGGAATCGCGGTAGCAAGACGTACCCTACTCACTCGTACCACAATAAGAATTGACAGAGTCACTGTTATAGTTCAAAATGTTTATTTTAACTATAGTGCTCTATAATGCAGTATACGAGCCACTACCAGCAGCAAAACGCATAAACCTAAAACAGTTAGCATTGTCGCAAGACCATAGATTACAAAGGGGGATGTCATCGTACACAGACAGTGGATAAAGGACTATAAGGCCTAACCACCCTCCCCTTGGAAAGAAGAAGTTCTTTTATATAAAGGAAGATCTCTGGGCTTTGTCAGCAGACCCCATTCCTTAGTGCCTAGATGGTATTTTTACATCATAGGAACAGCATAGCTGTTCTCCCTGGAAAGGTCCCTCTCCAAGTGTGTGTTAGAATAACAGGCATCCCCATAATATCAAAGCACAAGTTTCCAGCAGTCGCAGCTGTGCTAGCATGTTTTGTCTAGGTGCTAGGGACTGACCAGAACAGAATAACAAGGGGCATTGTTTATCGATCGACCTTGCACACCATGTTCAGACTAAACTCCAGGATCAGGCAGCGAACGCAGAAAGCAGACGTTCTCATGTCAAAGGCACAAACAGAGTCTTGCAAAATAAAGTCATGTAGTAACGTGCGCAAAAGGAGTATCTTGGCAGCAGAGCTCATGCTAACTTAGCAATGTCGACAATGACCCTAACGGCCATATGACAGAGTCTTGTAGAATGTTACTTGTTTCCATGTTTTGCATTGCAGGTGAACAAACACTCTGTAAGTGAAGATAGGGGTATTATTTCTATTAGATAATTGAGGAATGAAGGAGTTACAGTTAGCTTGGCCTGGCTAAGATAAGGTGATGGGAGGTGCGTTCACACAGGAGAAGTAGAAGAGACCAAGGACGAACTGTTGCTGAGGGGCGTACATGGAGAGGCCGTGAAAGGAATTGACATCATGGACAATTTTGTGGCTAAAGCCTACTGTAGAGTACATTATGGGACATTTGCTGAATACAATTTTGAAAATATTATGCATTAGAGAGAGTTACAGGTGCCCATTTTCCATCTTGCCTTCCCGACAGAAGCACTTGAGTGCTAGCTTGCTCTTTCCTGCTTGTGGCTTTATGCTGCTTGACCCATCTGATGGTGGAAGGACTTCTTAGGAAGACTCTCACCGCTGAGACCTTTTCCTCTTTCAAACCTATGCTTAATTGCTAAATTAGGGATGCCACTTCTGGAGTTAGTGTAGGGATAGCTAGAAATAAATACTTTTCTTCAACGAAGTGTCGGAGCAGGGGAACCTTAACTCATGCTTTCTGATTACCTGCATAATGGTTATAGAACTTGTAGTTCTTTTCTTGCTGCACCTTGTGAATTTTTTCAGGAGATTTGAATTTTTTGTTTCCTTTGTGTTTTTATACTCTCATGCTGAGTTTTGTATATGTCCAGCTGTTTTTAAAGTTGCAATAAAACTTGACTAACCTTCATTTGGTTGGCGACCTGAGGTATTGTGTAACCACATCGAGTTACACTGTATATTAAATTGATTTACGAAATTGTGCTCCCTTTACACTTTCATGCTGCTAAAAAGAACCATCGAAGGATCGACATCAAATTATTTTTATTATTATTATTAAATTAAATTTATACTGGTTTATACTGAACAAATGAGCCCAAGCCATTTCATCAGTAACCAGAAGCGCTCCAGTTGTTGACACTGAAGCTTTATTTGTCGCAATGAAAGATGGAGAAAACATTTTAAAAAAAGATTTAAAAAAATACCTGTGTGGCAGAAAGAGTACTGCATGACATGATTTGCATTCTTTTAGATATATTATTAGTATTTTTGCTGGGGGAAAAAGTGTTGTAATCTCACTTTGTCCTCTTCGCACTGATTATTATCTCTCCTTACATATCCTTTAATTGCTCTGTTTTTGCTCTCATGTTGGTATATTCCTTTTCCCCTTCCCAAAGTTATGTTAGGACATTGTGGCTATTTAGAATACGTGTGATGATTCCATCATCTCAGTGGAGATATAGGAGTCGGACAAATAAATACCTATTATACCTTACCTGATTTGTTCTTCATTATTTCATTGTCACATTTTGATCATTTGAATCCTCTTTTGAAGATCGTTACACAATTTCAGAAACAGAACATTCATCTAATCTAAGCAGGAGAACACCAGTTCCTGTGACACCAAGTGTTTGCCACCAGGAATAAGAAATGCCAGCATTTTTCTCAAGCTTTTCAACATGTAGAAAAAAGCGATTGGCCAATTCCTTGTTATGCAACATATAGCTTTAAGCTGTGTCAATAAAAGGTGCCCATTTTACGGTTTGCTACAGCCAGTATCAGTGGTGGACCTAGCTTAGACTGCAGTCCATACAGTGGGAGGGCACCAATTACTCAGTAGACCCTGTTGAGATCAATATCTAAAGTGATCCCTGGAAAATGGTTGACCTCATATTGGTTTCTAGGGACCAGAATGAGACCCAATAATGAATCATGACACTAATACGGTGTGTGAGGGTCCAACAAAGAATACTACAGGGTCATTGGTACGGAGAATAAATTCAGTCAGATGAATGCCTGGATAGGTGAGATTATAGTATCGTGTAATTTCCACTTTCCAGTAGTAACTGCGCGTTTTCTGGGCAACATAAACGTAGGGATGGTGCCAGACTGATTCCGAACACCCCTGCAGGATATGCTGTCCTAGAGACCAGCTTGCTCACAGTGCCACCGTATGCACCCCTAAACATAAATAGGTTTCAAATGGTTTTGGCAACCACAGAACATGACTACCCTGACCCCCCTCCCCGCCCCCAGGAATCGTGGTAATAGATCTAGAACCCTTTCACTCAGTAACTCATGCTCTCTTAGAGAAATATAAAAGAAATACACAGAGGGGCTTTTTCAATATTTATTGAACCATCATCATTCTTGTATAGAATATATATGCTGCAATGATCAATAGACAGAAGCAGAGGAAAGTGATTAGCAACATAAGGACAGTGAACAGAAGGAACAGTTCCACCATCTTGCTAAAACAATGTATACCTGCAAGCATATAAAAACAATATATGCGTTACCTAACCTAGATGCCTGCGGTGTGTGAGTGAGTTATACCAAGAATCCCATATTGGATGATCAAACCCCCATTATCTGAAGGGAAAGAATGTAGGTCCCCATCTTGGTCACAGTTTGGGCATCCCTCCCTGCAGAGGAATCAGCAAGCAGCTGGACTGAGGTTTCAGCGTTTAGTGACCTCGCAATGATAGTAAGTGCTCCTCTGCCCGAACCCAGAAATGCTTGTTTTTTTATAACAAAAAGCATCCTTGCTTCCGGGTTGAGACCTTACTCAAGCCGACATTGTTATGATCTACTGTTAGCTGACTCGCCTTATGGATGAAAACAAATAACGATATTTGCACAATGTGTGTCGAGGCCTCGTATGTGATGTTCAAGGTGTCAAAATAACGTTCCTACTAAGTGGAATTTGTAAGCAATGTAGTTTCAGAGAAACTAATCCTGCATTATCATGCACACAAATGTGTTAAAAGTCATCGTGCAAAAAAGAAGGCAACTTAGGAAACGTGTACATGGTAAAAATGGCAGCGTTTCTCCCCAGGCCTAACTGAGTCATGTGACAATAGGATGCATTAGGCTTTGTGATTTCGACTGGAGTATAACATGTGTAACAACCAGTAAAAAGAAGCGTAATCCAAGGATGTTAGAAGAAGAAGTTTAATCAACACAGTACAGTACCTTCCAGCAGGCAGGCAGCTCAACTAATGTGACAGAGTTCTTAAACGGAATAAAACTCCACCATGAGCTGGTGTGTGCCAGAATTGAAAGTACACTGATAATATTGAAGGGGAAGGGAATACAAAATAATACAGAATGTAACAACATGTGCTTGGTAGGGATAGTTCCGGAGTCATTAGATATGCCAGCAGTGTTTAGCCTCACCTAAAGGGCCACTCCTACAGAGCATTGCTTCAGTGACACCAGGTGTCTTCTGCAAGCATCCATGCACACATGAAGTCTCAAGAGATGTGGAATGTCCAGGCAACAGGGTTTAAGGTCATGCCTGCTTAGACTTAGAGAGTGCACATCAATGTTTATGAACCCAGAGTGAGGATCAACTGTACTTACCAGTTCTTCAGTTGTCGACAGAGCAGTGGATCCTAATCTCTTCTGGTCTCAGTTTTCCTGTTTATTGACTATCTGCTATAGCACCTGATAGGAAGAAATAGAAGGTAATTTACAAGAGACTGAACCCTTATTACAGAGATGTTGACAGCACTTGCACTTTCCATATTAAATACAAGGTGAGAAAGATTCAGATGCTAGTCCCTCTAAAATTGTAAGGAAAAGAGAATAGGTGGTAGTGGTCCCTGAGAGGGAAGAAACCGCACAATCAATCTGTAGTATGTATTTACGATTGGCCAAATAAATGTGAATAAGTCTATCGTTATAGTTAGGTCGGGGTGCCAAAGTAGCTTGATACACCTACTACCAAGAGGTGCTATTAGCATATTAGAAACTTAACATGCATACAGATATACTAAAGGACAAAGCTTTTACAGCACACCCTTTAAGACGTATAATAATCCAAATACAGTATTGGATAAGTTCTAGACACAGTCCAAATTCCAATGCAATTATCAACAACAGTTCATGAGGACAATCTGATGAGACATCCGGCATACAGCAAGTAGTCCAAAGAAGTCATCTGTGAATTTGCAATTTCTTTTTATTAATTTTCTCAAAAAGTTTTCCCAGCACACGAACTTGCCGACACGTGTTTCGTCTAATCCTAGACTTTTTCAAGGCTGAAAAAGTAAACATTATAACTTCAGAAATCTATAATAGTACAAAAGTTAAAAAGGTCGATACAAAAGGATAAATTCCTATTGGTGTTTAAACTTGTCATACTAATTCACATATGACAATAAAAGATAAAACCTCACAACAAATCAAATGTAACCATATACATAAACCAAAGTTATTATTCCTTGAGATTCAAAAGATTTAAAAAGGTTTTTTTAAAAGATTTTTATTTGAGGAAGAGAGAAGATTTAAAAGTTCCATAGTAACCAAATCACCAAAAAGAAGACAGATCAACGTGATAAAGGAAAGCGAGTCATAGATGATTGATCCATTTATTACAGGATACAAGCCGAACCGAAAATATGAGATTGAGTGTAGAGGGAACTATAATATGTGAAGAAGTGCCATACGCCCAAGGGAGATTGATCCTAACTAATATCAAAGCTTGTAAAACCACCGATTTCGAAATGTAGTCGCGATGCGGTCTGATGCAAATAATTCATAGGTCAAAATCCGTTAGCAAACTCGAAAACCAATGTATTAGAGTGAACAGGGCAGTCGGGCCAGAAAAAATATAAGAAAAGTTAACAAGCTGCATTGTTTGTAAACCTGTCACAGAATATGTTGATCAATCAATAGAGGAAGCCGATCATAATAATCAATGTCATATATTATGGTGCATGTAGGCACATGCCCTGATGATACCAAAGTTCCCACTGGAATATAAAAAATATGTAATGTAGGTACTGGTGGTACCTGTGACGGCATATATACATAAATGGCCGGGAGTCCTTATAAGCATACTGTGTTACTGTCATGTATCCACTGAAAAATGAGGGGAAAAAGCAATATCCTTCATTGCCCTACAGACTCAGTACAAACGAGTGGTGATCCTCTAAATAAGGTTTGTTTGTAAGTAAATACATAATAGCGTATTGGATCAGATAACCGATGGCAATTAAAAACTATTGTATATGATTGAAAAATACACATTATCAGACGGCCATAACCAACTGTGAACGGTCTATACATGTTATACACCCAAAGTAAATGAATCAATCGGCACTCACCAGAATCATGATAGGGACTTCAGCGAGTCAAAATAGCTGGTCAGAGATTCCCCGTTGTCCCTTGAAACCTTGTACGTTAGCGACCTAAAAACACAACATCAAGTCTATAGTCCCCATGTGTTAACACATATCTTAACAGAGGAATAAAATCCCCTATAGTGCGCCGTAGCAACTCACCCTAAATCATGTCCCGTTACAAAAAAAACCCGTAGACGCGTCCCGTATCTGTTTAAGGACCATGAATGTTAATCCACTAGTATGGCAACATCACGCAAGCAATGGACTGGATACGGAAGCAAATCCCTGATAAGTTTGCAGCCTATGAAAGAAACCATACCAGCAATGAATGAAAAAGTTAACCAAAACCGCGTGTTCTTCCTGTGTCCCTATGTTAAACGTGAGTAGTCTTACCTTCGCAAAAACGACAATCGCCAAACGTAGCAACGCGTGTTGCAGCTACCCGTCCTCGGAAACTAATTGAGGTGGCCATCTTGTTATTAATAGGCGTCGTCGGTAGAGATCACATGTCCGCTCGGCATGTGACCCGATGTAAATTTCGGAATTCTCTACTTTATGATGGCTCAAAACGTACCCGCCATCTTGGAGGGGACGATGGAAGGATAATAACATAATAAGTCAGGTAGAGAATAGTGGCATATGTGACTATTCCCCCTTGTAGGTGAATACAACGAATATATTTAAACATTAGTGGAGCAATGTCGTGCCTTGTACGATGATACAAATAGTCCCCTGACTATATCTATTGAATCACCTACAATTGTGCTATGATAGGCACTAGAGTGTATGTACAAATAACTACCAAGCTGTCAAAAAATATTTGGATAACCCTGGTCCGTGTGGGCCGACACACTGATTGAGAGTAACTTATCCCGCACGCACATGATTGTTGATGAAGCTACATGAAGTAATGGTCGAGGGATGATAACGGGGGGTGGCGCCATATTGGAGTAATACTAAAACTGGGTGTTAGTAATGTTATGGTTCCAGATCCTCAATAGGAATGAAGGTTCACTTGTACATAATCTGTCCCAAAATAACTGAGATGGAATGTTGTCCTACAGTACTATTCAAATGGAACTATTGGTCAATCGTAAATGACCATTAGAAATCATCGCAAAACGTAGCTGTTAGACCTGGCATCCTTGGCGTGGGTCTCCCTTCCATTTTTTCACTATGCCTCCACTGTTGTTGACATGTTTTTTAGCTGGTCTAGGTGCTTTGGGCACTTTGCCACTGCTATTCAGTGCCAAAGTGCAAGTGCTCCCTATGGTAACTTAATGTATGGATTAGTGACTCCATGTTTGGCCTATTTGATTCACTGTCAGACCCTAGTACAGTGCACTGTTTGTGCCCAGGGCCTGTGAATCAAATGCTGCTGGTGGGCTTGCAGCACTGGTTGTGCCACCCACAGGAGCAGCTTCTAAAGTGTGTCTCAGGCCTGCCATTGCAGAGCCTGTGTGCAGTCTGGTACTGCCATGTCGACTTGGTAAGTGCACCCACTTACAAGTCCCCAAACCTTCCCTTTTCTGCATGTTAGTCATCCCTAAGGTAGGCCTGCGGGCAGGGTGCATTGTATGTAAGAGGTAGGACATGCCCTGGTGTGTGTGGCATGTCCTGATAGTGAATTACAGCCAATTTCGTTTTTCACTATTGCAAGGCTACCTGCTCCCATAGGCCAGAATGGGCAGTTTGATTATAACATCTTATAATCCTAACTGACCCAGGGAACATGGTAGAAAAACGAATTTAGTATGCCTGAACTCAGAATGATAAAATACATCTTTTAGTGAAGTTGGTTTTAACATTCTGTGTTTGAAAATACCACTTTTAGAAAGTAGGTATTTTCTTGCCTAACCATCCAGCCTGCCTCTGCTAGCTTGTGTATTGTATGTCTGGGTTTGTGAGTGACGGGGGCTGGGGGACTCCAGGAGACAGGGTGAGTCAGCACAGGGCTGAATAGACCTATCTGCATGTAGAGTGGTGGGAGGAGTAGCACCTGGGCCTGAATAGGGCTGTGCCTGCCTTCCACAATGCTGGCTCCACCTCCTGTGGTGCGTCTGATGTCCCTGGCCCACATTGACAAAGGAAGAAGGTGTGCACTGGCAGAATGCACCCAGAACTGGTTTGGACTAGGTACAGGACCCTCTGCCTTCAGAGGACAAAGGATTTGCTAGTATAAATATTGGGACCCAGACCCCAAGATTTTAGATCACTTCTGGGAAACAAGAAGAACCTTTGCTGAGGAGAGGAACCAGAGAAACTGAAGGAGGAGACTATCCCTATGCTGTGTGCTGTTTGAGGGATTGGCCTGCAGTGGTTACCTGATTGCCAAAGAAAGGAGAAAGGAACTTTGTGCTTACTTTCATCATCTTGCAGTAAATCCCCAAGGGCTTGAAGATTGAGCTTGCCTCCTGCTGAAGTCTCAGGGACACAAGACTTCACCAACCAGCTCCCCTGAATTCCCTTGCTGGGAATTTGAAGTGCCTACTGTTGTGTTGGGCCTTCTGAGAGACTGCGTGTCGCTGGGAGCTGGAAGCGCGACTCACGAAGAAGAAGCGTGTCGCCGCCGCAGCAGTTGTCGTCGCATTGCCGAGAAAGCGTGCCGCCGCTGCCGCTGTCGCCATCCCATCACCGAAGTGCCTTGCATCACCGGAGAAGAGTGTCGCCATCGCAGCAGACACCGTCGCATCACCGGAGAAGCGTGTCGCAAGGGCCTGTCGCGGCTCAGAAGATTCATCGAGTCACCGCACGGCCGTCGGACGTGCACGCATCGCCCCTTCGTTTTCGCATCGAGAGGAAGACGCCATTTTGTTTCATTGCACCGGGTCATCATCGCATCGCGGCGCTGCGGGTCGCATCGCCACAGAAGCGCAGTAAGAAACCGACACATCACCTCCCCACGTGGTGAAGAACCGACGCATCACCTCCTCTCCGGTAAGGAACCGACGCATCACCGTCCCCTATGCAGCAGTAGGGAACCGAAGCATCACCTCCCCCGGAGCAAGGAACCGACGCATCACCGTTCTTACGTGTAAGGAACCGACGCATCACCTTACCTGCAACTCTTTTGTTTGTATCGCGTTAGGCATCCAAAGGTACATTGAACGTTGAGTGTCGCATTTACCATCTTTATTGAACTGAACTATTTTCTACCATTGACAGTCATATTTTTCATAGTGTATTGTGGATTTTTGTCGTTTTGGGTCTTGTGTTAAGTCTATATAAAAATACTTATTTTTATACTACAACCTGTGTGGTGTCCATCTGTAGTGTTGTCACTGTATTACTGTATGTGTTCACAAATGCTTTACACACTGCCTCTGAGATAAGCCTGCCTGCTCGTGCCAAGCTACCAAGGGGGTGAGCAGGGGTTATTTTACTAGTGTATCCCCCTTACCCTGACTAGAAGCAAGGGTCCCTATTTGGACAAAGGTACCTACCTCTGCCAACTAGAGTCCCCCAGTTCTAACAATAGTTAACGTGAGTGCCTCTCCCCAATGTAAGGAATAGAACTGAAAATAAGAGGAGAGAGAAGACATATCATGTGTAGTTTACACGAAGTAATAAATATCCAATTAATACATTTGTTGTCCAATACGCTTTTTGAAAAGGTTACCAGTTATACAATCAATGATCAATGAAACATTATCATTTGATAAACCAGATGTCAAACATATAAAAACATTGATCTTTCTAAACATTTCTGAAAAAGTCATTTCTAAAAAACATAACCAGAACTTCAGCGGGATAAGTATGAAATCAGATACAGTAACATCATGTGGATGACTCAATCCATATTAGGGATATGATGGACATTCATGGACAAAACACTGTCATAGATGATACCAGATATTAGTCGCGTAAAAAGACGTGCAATTCCCTATCTATATTAAGTCCTAGGTTCACCGATCTCAATTTAATGAGACACTTGGATTCCAATTTTCTGAGTGCAGCAGTTTTATCTCCTCCCCGTGGATCATCTTCCACTATGGCAATACCATGAAATCTGATGTTCAACACTTCTACATCAGTATGTGCAGTGTTGTAATGTACTGCCAGGGGGTAATTAGTATTATCATTACGAATGGCTCTGATGTGCTCCTGTATCCACTCTTTAAGGGGTCTAATGGTGCTCCCCACATAGATTAAAACACACTGGCAGACGATGCAGTACACTATATATTTGGTATTACAGTTCATGAAATGGTGTATATTGTGTATCTGCCCCATGTTATAGCTAAATTTGACAGTCTTATTGGCAGCAAATTGACATACACTGCACATCGAACACTTGTAGAAACCACAGGGTTTCGCAGGTAACCATTTTGTGGCCTGACCACTGGTCTTGTTTTTGAGAATCGATGGGCTCAATATATTTCTGAGCGTTCTGCCCCTCCTATATGTGATCTGGGGTTTGTTGGATGTGTATGGATCCAACTCATGATCCAATTTGAGGAGATGCCAGTGTTTGTGTAGAGTCTTGAACACGTTATCACTGTGTGAATTAAATTGCTTTATAAACGCAATGTTCCTCGTCTCTATTTTCTTCTTCTTAGTGTTAGATTTCAATAGCCCTGTGCGCTTAGTTCTGTTTATCCTGCTGTGGGATTTCTCAAGGATGGTCTTATCATACCCCCTGACTAGAAAGCGTTGTTTGAGGATGTCTACTTCTTGTTGAAAATTAGTATCTTTGCTGCAGTTTCTCCTTAGGCGTGTCATCTCGCCAAAGGGGATTGCTCGAATTTGGGTATCTGGATGTGCACTACTGGCATGCAACACTGAGTTGCATGCCGTGGGCTTACGAAACAATTTGCATTCAAGTATACCATTCTCTATAAAAAGTGTAATGTCCAAAAAGTCTATTTGGCTTCTACTGATGTTATGTGTGAAGCTCAAATTATATTGATTGGTGTTCAGATGTTCTATGAATTCATCGAGAGTCTTGCTATCACCCCCCCCAAATCATTAGGATGTCATCGATGAAACGCCCCCAATAAACAATGGAGCATGTCAAGTTAGGTGGACACAGTCTCCAAATGTGATGTTCTTCAAAAAAGCCCATTCAGATTCAGATGCTAGTCCCTCTAAAATTGTAGCCTTTGCCAAGGGAGTGACTGTGAGAGTTAAAGATGATTGAGAGATGCACAGCACATAGTGATAATAGTACACAGTGATGACCTAACTAATGATATTGTGCTTCCTTGCAATGCATCCATCACATCATAGACCAGAACAATAAGCGTGAATGTTGCTGTTGGACCAGACATGCCATTTCTTTCTTCTCTTTTGTCTATATCTGCCTTTTTTAATTACCGATGTGCTACTACTAAAGTGGATGAAGAGAGGTAGAGGCACTGGGAACTATCAATGGTCCTGTTCTACAGTCAGTGGGGCCTGATGAGTAAGCCCTCCCATGTTATGGTATGCGTATTTGTATGGTGCACTATTACCCATGAGGGTATCCTGGTGCTGGGCAGGTGTGTAAGGCTAGCACTAGGAGAGTGGAGAGTGGAAAGGACTTACTCAAAGACCAATGTCTGTAGCTTCTTGCAGAATTCAAGAAAAGAGGAGGAGGCTCTGATGTGTAGTGGGAGGTAATTCCAAGTTTTGAGGGTGATGTAAGAGAAAGATCAACCTCCGGTTTTTCTTCTGCAAATGTGTGGGATGTGTGCTATAAAGAGTCTGGCTGAGCAGATGTGCCTGAATGGTTGGTGAAAGTATATGCGGCTCCTCGGTTATGCAGGGTCCGTGTTATGTAGTGTTTTTATGAGTTTGAGGAGTTTGAACTGTGCGTGCTTGTGTATCAGGGGACAAGTGGAGCCCCCACAGGTGTGGTGTGTACTGCATGAGAGATTGAGGCCAAGTTTGTCTGATTCGTTCTGGATGGTTTGCACCCTTTTTGTGAGATGTTTAGTGGTTTATGCGTAGAGAGAGTTCCCATGGGCCTGCCTACTGGTGGTGATGATGGCTCGGGTGACGATCATTCTAGTGTTGTTTGGTGGCAATGACAGCAATTCTCTGGGCACACACTTTCAGCGTGTTGCCGATGATGAACCTGAGGTTTCTGGCATGTGGGCTGTGGGTGGGTGTGGGTTCGGAGTCTGTAGTGTACCAGATCGAGTCCCTCGGTGATGCACCTTACTGAAGATCACCACTTCTGTCTTGTTTGCGTTTAGTTTGAGACAGTTTGAATTCATTCAGGTTTCCACTTTTGACATGCAGGAGTTGAATTTGCTGTGCATGTTGGGGGATTTGTTGAGGAGGGACAGTATAAGTTATGTGACCCCTGCATTTTCCATAGTGCTGGCGCTAAAACTAGCTGACTAGCGCAAACGCAGGTGCCTGCATTGCAGAGAATGACTGTTTATGTGCAGGATCAATCAATAATGGCGATTTGTTACTTGTATGTGTGCTGCATTTTGCAGCACACATAGAAGTAGCAAATCGTCATTATTTAATGATTGTTTATGTGCAGAAAGGGATACCTTCCTGCACATAAACTATCATTAAAGGCATTTTCACTTTCCATGTGTGCTGCCATCTGAATTAGGCTCACTTTCCACACCTGTGAGAGCTGTCAAAAATCTTGGAGTTCTAATAAATGATACATTGTCTTATCACAACCAGGTGAATACGGTCACTTCTGCTGCCTTTTTCAGGCTTATTAAAAAGATTTTAACCTTTATTCCAGCTAATCTATACGAAACGGTAGTCACTTCGTTGGTGCTTTCGATGATTTATTACTGTATTGGACTCTATTTGAATGCCCATCAACACGTTTTAAACAAACTTCAAACTACAAAAAGCGGCAGCACGGGTGCTCCTAAAAATTCCTAAGTACTAGTCTATTTTTATAATTGACATTTATATTGCGCGCAGCTACTCCGAGGAGTGTCCCGGCGCGTGCCTAAATGGTAGACTGACAGCATCTGTTGAGAATTATCTGAAGAGGAGTGTATTCAGTTTCTTCCTGAAAATACTGGGGAGCGGACAGCACGATGCTCCACCGGAAGCTGATTCCAGGCCTTAGCCCCCAGATGGCCCAGAGAGGTACCACCAGATTTCTGTTTATGGGCCTTAGGGACAGTTGCCAGTAGGGGAATAGAAGCCAAATCTGGATTGAAGATAGGCCATGGCCATGGCCATATAACGCAGAGTGCACTGTCACAAGGGCCTAGAACTTCACCCTCATACTCACTGGGAGCCAGTGCAGAGCATGAAGATGGGGTCTGACACTAGCTCGCTTGGGAAGGTTGAGCAAAAGTCTTGCGGCTGCATTCTCGATCCCCTGCAGTTTCTTAAATAGGTGAGCGGGCAGACCGACTTAGAGAATACTAAAACAAGAGCCTGATAACCTTTTAATCTGCGGACCAAACGAGAGTTTATCACTGAACCAAATGCCTAGATTTTTTACCGGGCGGTCGGTGGGGGGATGGAAGAGGGAGCTCATCTAGCCAGAAGGAACGCCAGAGCTGTGGGGAGCAGTTACCATTGAGGAGAATCTCTGTTTTGTTCGCGTTACATTTCAGTTGTGCTTCAGCCAACCAATGAAACACAGCAGAGAGACAGGTTTTAGCCTGAGAGCAATTGGTCCTGTTGTGCTTGTCCCAGGAGAATAGCAACTGGGTATCGTCAGCGTACGAGATCACTTTTGCCCCAAGATCTTCAGCCAACTGAATCAAGGGAGACATATAGATGTTAAATAAGAGAGGGCTCAATATGGAGCTCTGAGGAACCCCCGTATTCAAGGCTTGGGGAGAGGCTGCAAAAGGAGGGATCCAGACTTGCTGGGATCTATCAGGCAGATAGGATTCACGACATCTCCAGGCTAGACCATCCACACCGAGAGTTAGAAGACGGGCCAGTAACAGAGCATGGGGGACAGTATTGAATGCCGCAGAGAGGTCCAACAGCACCAGGGCAGCTCTGCCACCTGTGTCAAGGGCCTCGTGAATGGCTTCTGACATTTCGACCAGTGTTGACTCTTTGCTATGCTGGGCTAGGAAGCCAGATTGAGCAGGGTAGAGAAGTCTAAATCTCTCAACAAAGCCAGTTAATTGTATATTGACCTGTTTTTTAAGAATTTTGGATACTGCTGGAAGAAGCGAGATAGGATGATAGTTGGAGTATAGAGAGGAGTCCAGAGACTGTTTCTTGAGAAGGGGGATGACCAGGGCCTGCTTCCAGGCCACCGGAACCTTTCCGGAGGAAAGGGACAGATTAAGAGGCGTATTAACGGCAGGGTTGACGATCCCAGCTGCATCAGCCAACAGCTTGGGCGGGCAAGGGTCCTTCGGGAAGCCTGACTTAAGAGACTTAAGTGCCACTAGAGAGTCCTGTAAAGAAATGGCCTCAAGGGTCTCAAATTTATACTGCAGGATCGGGTCCTTATAGCTAGAGAGGGCAGACGCTGCCTTCTGAGGGTGAGTGGTATTGAAGTTAGCTTGAATAAGCCTGATCTTATCCATGAAGTAGTCAGCCAATACCTCACACCAATCTTGCGACACCGATATGGCTCGACTCTCCGCCATTTCCAAATTCCGTAGGAAGCTTCACTGGTTGCCTGTGAGGCAGAGGGTGTGGGTCAAAGCACTGTGTATTGTATACAGAGGTCTGCATGACCAAGGTCTATACGTTATAAAGAAGAACTTCACCTGTTATGCACCTTCCGGATCTCTATGATTGGCATCCACTAAACTAGTGGTAGTGCCCAGTTTCAAGTGTGCTACCTTGGGGTGGCAGAGGCTTCAGATTAATGCTACTAAAGCGTGGGACGACCTTCCTCTCTTTATCAAAGTTATGCCAAAACTTTTGGCATTTAGGAAATCTCTGAAAACGTGGTTGTTTTCAATTAACTAGCTTCCTTTCTGGTTCCTTTGTCTGCAGTTCAGCTAGCACCAAGACACCTCTGGGTATTCGAGCGCACTATAAGAATAATTAACATAACATACCATAACATAAATGTGCAAGGAACCAATACACTGTACTCGAAGGCCTTTAGTATCTGGGATGAGGTTAAAGAAGGCATGTAAAACTAGCAGGAACCTATGTTGCATAATTCAGGTGGTATATCAGCATAGTTAAAAATGCAGGGGCATATTAGCAAGAACATGCGATAAATATCGCAAACCTTGCTTAGCGCGCCTTTTTTTATCGCCGGCTATCGCTGGATATTACCGCGGAAATAACATGCTATTAGCAAGGTTTATCTCCATTGCGATAAAATATCCAGCGATAGCGGCGAAACCCAGCTTTAACGCGAGAAATCCAGCGATAAAATCCTATCGCTAATTCTGGGGACTTAACCTTACAATCCACCTCCCATTGACTTTCATTGCTAAGTCATGTTTTTATCAGTTCTAAAAAACAAGCGATAATCGGGGTTAGCCCTCCTTTTTTATATCGCTTCGCGGGTATTGCTAATAGGCGATAGGTATGTAAGCGACTGTTTTCTGTCGCTTTTAGTTGGGAACGCCTACCTTGCATGTCATTAGCGATAAATATCGCTGACATGCAAGGCGATGTAATTCCCGGCCTCTAACGCCTGAAAGCTGTCGCTAACGCCTGTTAGCGACAGCTTGCTAATAGGGCGTTAAAAATATCGCCGCTTTAGCGGCAAAAAGTGCCGCTAAAGCGGCGATAAAGCCCTTGATAATATGCCCCGCAATTTTAAAACCCTTCTAGTTATTTGAGTCAGGACCCAGACACGTTGGCAGTGCACTGTATAAAGAACTGGCCACTGCAAGTGAATAGAAAGACTTCACCCCGTATTATAAATCGGGTGACCCCAGCACTCAACGGAGCTCCACCTCCTCCACCCCAGCGCCTTGAGACCTTCACGGGTGAGTAGTTGCGCTTTACCAACATTGATTGATTGATTGATTGATTGAAACCTAGAGACATCTGACCTGATGCCAGATCCTATTGTGGGTGAAGGGGAGGCGGGCGGGTGGAGCTCATCATTCTTTTCAAGGTAATTGCCTCTGGTGAAAAACGCTTCTTATGATGGAATCTCTACAAGCCACCATGCGCTTTGCAATGCTTGTCATTCTAAATGGTTAAAATGTATTCTTTTTATCAATCCGGAAAATACTTTATGCCTGCCCCTGGAAGAGGTTAGGTGTATCCCCTCCAGATCTGAAAAAGTGGTTTCTCTCTCTCTCTCTTTCTCTCTCTCTCTCTTTCTCTCGCCTCTCTCTCTCGCGCGCTCTTTCTCTCGCTCTCTCTCTCTCTCTTTTCTCTCTCTCTCTTTCTCTCTCTCTCTCTCGCTCTCTCTCCCCCGCGCTCTCTCTCTCTCTTTTCTCTCTCTCTCTCTCTCTTTTCTCTCTCTCTCTCTCTCTCTTTCTCTCTCTCTCTCTTTCTCTCGCCTCTCTCTCTCGCGCTCTTTCTCTCGCTTCTCTCTCTCTCTCTTTTCTCTCTCTCTCTCTCTCTCTCTTTCTCTCTCTCTCGCTCTCTCTCCCCCGCGCTCTTTCTCTCGCTCTCTCTCTCTCTCTCTCTCTTTTCTCTCTCTCTCTCTCTCTCTCTCTTTCTCTCTCTCTCTTTCTCTCGCCTCTCTCTCTCGCGCTCTTTCTCTCGCTTCTCTCTCTCTCTCTTTTCTCTCTCTCTCTCTCTCTTTCTCTCTCTCTCGCTCTCTCTCCCCCGCGCTCTTTCTCTCGCTCTCTCTCTCTCTCTCTCCTTTCTCTCTCTCTCTCTCTCTCTCTTTCTCTCTCTCTCTCTCTCTCTTTCTCTCTCTCTCTCTTTCTCTCTCTCTCCCCCTCTCAACAGCTGAACACGCACTTCATAAAGCATGAATACCGTCCGATAGTCATTTACTGCACTCAACTAGCTGAGTAGTATTTCAAAGCCGCCTCACCTCAGAGCTGGCACCCTTGATATCTGCTCCCTTTCTGCAAAGAGAATTTTCTCTTTTCCAAAATATCGTTAGCGCAAGCAGCAGACAGACGACAGTGGATGCCTCATGAAATAACATTGTTTGAACACGGACATGTACGTTATTTACACAGCTATCATCCTGCGTAATAGACGGATTCCTACAGTGAAGCTGCCAGGTACCACCAACTTGTAGCCAAACAGTACGTTCAGATGGCAACAATCCCACGCCTTGCTTTCTAGCAGCAGAGAGGTGCAATATTTTATTATTATTCAGGAACGTTAATGGCTGCTTTTGGTCACTTCAAGGAGCTGTAATTGGTGTGTTGGTGCTTTCCAGCACAACGAGGGTGCAGTATTTTATTAATTATTCAGGAATGTTAATGCCTGCTTGTCGTTACTTCGGGGAGATGTGATTGGTGTGTTGAAGAATTGGGGTACTAGTGAAAAGAGCAGGGACGTGAGATCACTTAGAGAGTGGGTCTACCCATCTCCACCCCTCAACTTCACGGAGTTCAGTGAAAGGCAAATGTAAGGTAAACAGCGTTTACCACGCATGCGAGACAACGCATGCCATTACAACGTGGTGGTTACAACGACCGCGTTGTTACATCGCATACCTTTACAACGCAAGCGGGAATAACGACTTGCGTTAGGGAGCAGAAGTTGTTGGATTTAAAATCCAACACCTTCCCTACATTTGCACAGACTTGAGTTGGAATAGTAAATTATACTATTCCAACTTCCAGCGCCCCCTACAGCAAGTCGTTGTTCCGACTTGCGTTGTAAAGGTATGCGATGTAACAACACGGTCGTTGTACGACCGCGTTGTAATGGATTGCGTTGTAAACGCATGCGGACTAACGTGCCATATTCAAATGTAAGCACAGCATCTCGGTTCTGCATCGTGCTTGGTCTGGCAGCTCACTGGGTTAATGCACCCACTGCTGAGATCTGCGTTTGGCCTCACGTTTACAGGTTTGAATCACTGGGTTCTCCACTGAGCAATGTCTCTATCTCAAGTTTGATCAAATGAGTTAGGGGTGATACCAATTGCAGAGGAAACTGGCTGTAAATATTGGGATTTCCTGGCATAGGTAAATTGGCATGGTTCACACACATTAAGGAATGTTTTCACACCATAGGTAGAGACAGCCTCTGGAGTAATCCGGAGGTAGCCTGTACTACAATTTCGCGCAAACAACTAGTTAGTAGTTACAGGGGGGGTAAACTCGCCCAACTCCATGAAAATCCTTCCACCCGTTCTCTCACAGTTAATTTTCTGAACATAAAATATACCTATAAATTGGAGCCATGCCTAGATGAAATACAACCAGCCCTAGCTAGGAAACTCTATGTACAGTTCAGGCACGGTTCTCTCCCTCTGCGTGCATTTTCTAACAAATGGACCGGCAGCTCTGCTGGGGTGCCCTGCATGCAGTACGGAAGAGGAGACCAAACTCCATGTATTTTTTTTTTGTCCGGGATATAAGAAAATTAAACAAAGATGACTGGTACAACTGTGCAGGAATTTGGGTACAAGGCATTGTGAAAAAACTTTTAGACTTCTGAAGTATAACACTCAAGTGCCAATTGTTTACGCTGTATCTCGCTTTTTATCTTTTATGTGGTGGGCGCGTATGGCTTTTTTAGGAATCAGTAATGGACTAAATGCTGATTGATCTTTTAACTGTCCTTCTATCAATTTTATTACGGTTTTATTTGGGTTTTAAAGTTTTAATCTGTTTTTACATATCGCATGTTTTTGCAATGCTCTTTTATGGTCCACGGACCGAAATAAAGAAAGATTGGATTGGATAAAATGAGTAACATTGAGATTAATAGCAACAACAAAAAGAATGTTATTGAGCAGCAGGAAACCCACACATGACCATGCCCTTGGCAAATACATGTTGGGTGCTTGCTCTGTCCATTCTAATTACAATCAGATCTTCGTTGATGCTAAACATGAGAGGTTGCAAATCACTGGAACTATATATCAGGCAATGTGTGAGACATAACACATGGGAGGACATAGACATAGACAGGTGGATTTCTGGCCATGTATGACAGCCGAAACAGCTGCTAGTGGGCTGTGTTGGGGTTGAACTGACAGAGGAACATTAGTCCATCCAGCCACAGAGGTTCCCTGAGATTGTGACATACATTGTACAACATGAACACGATTTGGAGCTGTCGAGAAGATATGTTCCTTGTTAGTTTTCCAGATACTGAAGAATGTCAGTAATTTTTTAATTTGTCTCTAGAATTGTCTGTAAAATCTATAGGTTTTAGTTAATGTAGCTGGAAATTTGTGCTGTAAAAATAAATCAGTTTGGTCCCAAGTAAAAAACATATAGATGTATTCAGAAAGGCATTTGGAGTACATAAAGTAGTAATTGTTAGTACTCTTATACATACTCTTACAGCCTTTGTAAATTGGTCCCAAATAAATCTAAAATGGGAACAAAATATGAATGTTCATGAGATATTTTTCTGTAACTAGTACAGATAGAAAGTTCTGTATCCTGTTTGTACTTTTACTAATAGAGAATTGGACATTTTTGGACCTATTCATAATAGCACATGAGAATGCATACCCGAGCACCCCTGTGGTACTTTACCCATACTCATGAACTGACCCCATAAACCTTTTGGAGGGTGAGCCATTGCCCTCGTGACTTGCCCTTGTACTGATCTGACTTTCCCAGTGCAGTATGGAGCTATTATTAAACAACTGGCCAACTCTGAAGGCAATCTCTGTCATAAGGAAGGTTTATTTAGATAAGGTACCAGTGACCTGCAGCCCTGAAAACTGGTGGCTTTAGCATCTTCTGCCATAAACCTTAAAGTCAGGGTAGCTAAAATCACCGCTCAGAAGGGAGTGTAGGAAGGGCTTGATTCTTTGTTATATATGTTGTCTTCTGTAAGGTGCACATTTTAATAAACACTCACCCTGTTCCTAGTCACCAAAACACACAATTTAGTAAAAACCTACGCATGACATATTCGAATGCGTAACATCACCTCGCTTTATATAGTTCAAACAGGATCTCATAAGCTTCAATAAGTCCAGGAATGTATGAACTTGGGGCCTGATTCACAGAACTAACTTACGTCAAAAACGTAAAGTTAGTACTTTTTGGTATTCACAGAATACACTTACTCATTTTGGTATTCACAGAATGAACTTACTCATTTCGGTATTCACAGAAGTTAGTAGTCCTAACTTTAGGACTCCTAAATGCCTTCTGTGAATACCGAAAGTCTTAAAGTTAGGATTTTTCTCAGTTTAGGAGTAGTAAAGTTAGGACTCCTAACTTTAGGACTCCTAAATGCCTTCTGTGAATACCGAAAGTCTTAAAGTTAGGATTTTTCTCAGTTTAGGAGTAGTAAAGTTAGGACTCCTAACTTTAGTATTCCTAAACTGAGAAAAATCCTAACTTTAAGACTTTCGGTATTCACAGAAGGCATTTAGGAGTCCTAAAGTTAGGACTACTAAACTTCTGTGAATACCGAAATGAGTAAGTTCATTCTGTGAATACCAAAATGAGTAAGTGTATTCTGTGAATACCAAAAAGTACTAACTTTACGTTTTTGACATAAGTTAGTTCTGTGAATCAGGCCCTTGTTTTTTTCTGCAAAGTTATGCAAAAAAATTCTTACTGCACATTCTCAATGTAGTCTAACCCAGACAAGTTGGAAAACGCATTTATAAACCTTCGCTGTAAGTAAATTCTTTTTAAAGATTTTTTTCTCAAGAACAACGGTATTAGACCGAAGAGGATCACTGAGGCTCTTGTAGGGGTGCCGGTAAATTTACATTCCTGTTGAAACCCCTGTTTGCTCAGGAATCCAAATTAATGTTTAAAGCATTAACTTTGACACACACAGCCCTCCACGACAGGGGTCCTCAACATCTAAATGAAAGGATCTAGGCTTGCAGACCACGCAGACTGCAGTGCTCCAGTCAAGTTGGGCTTTTAACAGTTCCCCGTTTTAAAAAGCAGCGGAGAGGGCATTCTTCCTATATGGTCCTGGCCACAGGCCTGTGGAACCAGCTGCCTAGACATCTGAGATTAATGCTAGAGGAAGTTAGTTTTAAAAAAGCACTGAAAACATACCTTTTTAGAATTTAGGGTAATGGGGCTACCAGAAGGGGTCTGTTTCTCTGCAACTGCCTCTGATGCTTAGCGCAGTGACACTCTTGGAGTAGCTGAGTGCCATACAAATAACCTACATTCATTCATTCCTGTCCTGGTGGCAGCCATCAGTATGAAAGATCAACTGTAGGCTAAGGTTGGGTTATTTGCTGTAAAGCCAGGTCTTCAAGACTTTACTAATGGTAAGGTTGTCCCAAAGAAATATCAACAATAAGTACAGAAGATTCACTGTTTAGCAGCCAGCACAAAAGAGGAGCGACCACCTAATCTTGACTGTTTATAGCACAGAATGGCAATCATAGATGCTGTGAAGGAGAACAGAAATCTCTTAGCAATGTAGGGCTTTACTTGTCCTGTATATTTAGAGGCTCTTGTTTGCAGACAACACAGTGAATTCTTCACTTGTCCTTCAACCAGATAAGTTTATTAACGGGAAGCCTAATTGCAGACATTGTGGTCCATCTGTGTAGTCCTAACATAATACGAGCTGCTAAATTTTGAAGAAGCTGAAAATTGTGTTGTTGAAACCTAGAAGAGTTTAGGTATAGGTAATTTTAGTCCTTATGAGAAAGTACTGTAGCCTGAAGCATGTTTTTCAACGAAGTAATGGAAGCAATTGAAAAATGCCCAGAGCTAGAACATCTAGGGGCACATTTACAATTGATTCACGCAACGTAGCACAGCAGGGGAACTTGCTACGCTGTGTTGTGTGCAATGGAGAGAAACACAAAATGCCCCATAATTACAAATATATGGCGCATTTCTGCTCTCTCTCTCTGCTGATGCACTGTGCGCTGTCTAGCAATGCAGCCACCCTTGAGTCCTTGCATCCTGTATTATGGGCAGGATTGATTTTGTGGAGGAAGAGATACCTTTCTGCACCAAAACAATCCTTAGAGGCAGATGCCTTTTTCTGCGTTTGCCGCAAAATAGAAAGAGAAAGTAAGAAGGCGAAATTAAGATATTTCTACTCTTTGCACCTCTGTTGGGTAGGCGCACCATTTTGGCCAAAAACCCAGGTTTACAAGTCTTTGTAAATCAGGGTTTGCAACAAAATACATGGGTGGATGCATGGTAACGCCCATACTCCACCCATATAATGCCTAGCCGACGCAAAGTAACACAAGGCAGCACTGTGCCCTGCATTTGGTTACCTTGTATTTACTAAACCTTACAAATTCATGCAAAGTGTTTTTGTGTAGCTTAGTAAATGGCAAAAACTATTTTGCATCGGGACTGCGCCACGAAAGTGACGAAACCCCGAAGCAAAAGCATAGTAAATCTGGGACATAATGTATTGCCAATCCAGGCCTCAAATCCTGTGCAATATCTGTCAGCCTTCTAGTTATTTGAAAAAGCGACCACTAAATGTACCTACCACCCTTTTAGGGTTTTTTATGTGGTCGACCAACAGATGAATTCTAAGGGGATATTCTTATGCAACGATCCAGCACAGCCCAATAAAGCATGATGATTTGCCCAGTGTAACCAACAATAATTCTAGCCCCTAATATTCCCCAAAGAAGAAATAATATTTTAGAAAGTGTGACCCAAATTGTGAGTAAGGAAATGCACCAGTTGAATACGGCATAGGCTTCCACATCCTTGCAAAAGTGTATGTGAATTGATTCGACCGGAGCAATCCACCAAGATGCTGAGATACCCAAGCAGCAAACATTTTCAGCTGAGATAATGAACCCATTACTTATTGGTAACCTTCATTACTCTGATTAAGGTCCTCCTTGTCCCAGTCATCACATAATGAGGTACAGCCCCAGATAGGCCGCCTACACGCTAGCCTTTTTTTATTTTTGTATTATAGCTTAAAGCCTTCTTCCACCCTTCTCTATTACTGTAAGTAATAAGACCAGAAAAGTGATGGAAAACCACATGGGAGGGAGGGGTACTGAGTGGGATGAGGAGGACCTTAATCAGGGTAAAGAGGGTATATCTCCTGGATTAAACCCCCAGCAGCTTCTGTCCAGAAGTAGAACCCGACCTAGTCGATTGACCCTGAATTTAAGAAGGAGGAACTTCACCTGGTGATTTGTAAGCTTGACAAATAGCTTGATGTCTCCATTTGTGCAAAGTGGAAGTTGCAGCCTTTTTGACACTGCCAAATGTTCCAGGCACTGCCACGGAGCCAGAGAGCAGCTCAAGAACCCAGCTCTTAAACATCCCCATTGCCGACCACCTGCAAACCTCCCCACCCCAGGCCTGCACACAACTCCAGTTGTAACCCGCCAAGGTGAGTGCCAAAATGGCATAACAAGTAAGCAATAAATAATTTTAAGAAAGAAAGGAACAGTGCTTCTCTTACCTCTCTTGGACAGGAATACAAACAGGAATGGAGTAGTGAGGGATGAGCCTTTAAGCAACAAAAATAAAAAAAGGACTAGCGTTTAGATGGTCTGACTGGAGGCGGGACCACCCTCCGTATGTAATAACATGGATGGAAAGGTCCTATGAAGGAATAACGAGTGAGAAAAGCATTTGTAGGGGCCCTAAGGAGAAAGTAGCATGATATCCTTGTGGTCAACAGAGAAGAATCCATGTGTGAGAAGCAGATGAAGAGATGATCAGCTTAAAGCCAAGAATGTTGGGATGAAGGAAGGCATCAACTGGAGAAAACATGCTACAAGCTTGTAACTAAAAATAATCGATGAGGATGCCCCTTGTAGTTGTGGGCAAGCCAGCATGCTGGAACAGCTAACACAAGATTGGTCTAAGATGCCTCATGCAACCAAGCTTTGATCAGAAAAAAACATCCATCCTCTGATCAAGAATAAACTCGCATATTTCTATCTGGCTTTAGCAACGGAGGTTACACTAAGTAAAGTAAAGTCATGACACACCTGGACCAGAACCAGTTACTCGACACCCTGATCGTATCCACTGATGACATCCGAACCCTCCTCAACCAAGGAGAAACAGCAGCTCTGTTCCTCCTTGACCCCTTGGCAGCCTTCGACACCGTATCCCACCACGTGGTAATTGAAAGACTCCACCACATCGGCATCCAAGCGGACGCACTCAGATGAGTCACCTCTTTCCTCACCGGAAGAACCGAGAGGATCCACTTCCCAACCCAAGGATATCACCTGCGGTGTCCCCCAGGGCTCATCCTTCAGCCCCATGCTCTTCAACACATATATGACCCCGCTGGCAAACATTGTCAGATCCCACGGTCTCAACATAATTTCCTATGCAGACGTCACCCAACTCATTCTCTCACTTACCGACGACCCAACAACCAGCAGAACCAGCTTCCACTGATAGATGGCAAACGTTAGAGACTGGATGAAGAACAACTGCCTGCAGCTGAACACAGACAAAACAAAAGTAGTTATCTTCAGCAACAACAGCAGCACTTGGTACGACTCCTGGTGGCCATCAGACCTAGGACCTGCACCCACTCCCTCCGACAACGCCAAGAGCCTCGGAATCATCATTGACAACAAGCTCGCCATGAAATCACAGATCAATGCCATCTCCTCCGCCTGCTTCTTCACTGTGCATGCTACGAAAAATCTTCAAGTGGCTACCCCTGCACACGAGACTCACTATGACACAGGTCCTCATCACCAGCCAACTGGACTACCGCATCACTCTCTACGTAGAAATCACTACACACCTCCTACAGAGACTTCAAACCATACAGAACGACACAGCCAGACTCATCCTCGACCTTCCCCGATGAACCCACATCACACCCCACCTCAAGCAACTCTACTGGTTCCCTGTACAGAAGAGATGCCAATTCAAGCTTCTGACCCACACACACAAGGCTCTACACAACTAAGGATCCGCCTACATTAACCTCTGGCTGAACTTGCTACCAACCCTCGAGAAAACTTTGCTCGCCTACCTTTCACTTGCCCATACCCCCTCCACATCTACCAAAGCAGAAGTGGAGGACTCTTCTTCTCCCACATTGTAGCAAAGACCTGGTACAGCCTCCCCATGCAACTCCAGACCATCACCTCACTTCTGGAATTCCAAATGGCCCTCAAGACCTGGATGTTCGAATGAGCCTCCGGGACCTGCAAGCACCTGGATAACCTGTCGGGTGATTAGCCGCACTTTACAAATCCTGATTGATTGATTGATTGAATGCGCAATGCAGATTCTGCTTGAGAATTGCAGAAAGTAAACTCCATTAAAACACACATATCAATTAGCAATTGAGCTGTATTATGGCGTTCCGGCCCTTGAATACTAAATCCTTCATCCTTCCTCCTTCCCCTTGTAGATGGCAAGCATTGGACACAGACCGTGCATGGACGGGTGTGGACGGATGTGTATCAGTCTTGTCTATGTGAGTCACAAAGCTCTGCTCTTAATGTGTCAGGTCTTTAACCACTGGACTGATGCAAATTGCAAAGAAAGGGGAATTCAAAATGGCAGCAGCAACTATTGTTAATGTATGCAAACAGGCCAAAAACAAAGTAATATTCAAAAACAAACTTTATTTACAGTATAATAAACTAAAACCAGCAATACTGAAAACCCTCAAGTGCAGCGAGCCAAGAAATATTTAAGAAAACCCCTCCCTGCCCAACTGACTGATTTAGCACAAATAACCACAAAATGCTTGAAACGGGAAACATCCTTTATTACGAAGCTGGAATCACGGTGTGCCTTTACAACTCCGGCAATAGAACGAGCGCGTCATTACCACGCATTTGTTTAGCACGAAAGTCCTTACAATGACGTGCTTCAGGGGTGCAATGGTGGAGTGGTGTTCCCACTGTTGCACACACTAGAGTTGGAAATGATACTATTCCAAAGTCCAGCGCCCCCTAAGGCAAGTCGTTTTAACCACCTGTGTGCTAAAGGAACACGTTGTAATAACGCGTTCGTTCTAATGCGGGCGTTTTAAAGGCATGCGTGCTAAACGCATGCGGGATTACACCATACAACTGCTTGAAACATCATATGTGATGTGTAAAATTTACAATATAGGCAGAGTTTGAGAAGAATCAGTATCATAGTATATGGCGGGTTTCGCATCAGCCTTGTTTATGTAGGTCAGAAAGCCCGTACACATGCTCCGTAAGGTCTTCAACCGCCTAGATCGACGCAAAAAAAATGGGATTTCAAAATGGCTGCTACAATTAATGCAAAACCAGACAGAAGGGCCGGAAAAGTAAAAATCAAAAACAAACTTTATTCACAACACCACATACTTGAAAGCAGCAATACTAACTAAATACGCGCACATGCATCAAGGCAAGAAATTGTCAGAGTAGATATATTTAATAAAACGCCTTCAGTCCACGTGACAAAAACTACATGAATAAATAGAAATAGCTTGAAACATCAAACGTGATAGTACAACTGTATGTAGCATGTGGTCACCCGATTCAAACACTGCCCTGCAGGGTCATAAGTTAACGCAGGCCGCTGTCATAGTCTGTGTATTTGTAAAATACAACATCATCCGGGAGGGTAGCCGTGACGCTGCAGACCCTGCGGCACAGGGGGCCCCAACCCTTCACGGACCCCTCAAACTTTCAGGGGGATCCCATTCAGCTCAAGGCCAATGTAAACTTGTGAGACTGAGGGGCCGCTCGTCAGATTCTGCAGGGGGTGTCATCCTTTTACGTTATGACACTGCTGCCCTGTACTAAGGGTGGCCTTTGAGGTTGCTGAGCTCTCTCACCCGTCTTGCAATGGGTGAACCCCAGGCCTATTCACTCGTCCATGACAAAGGTGTAATGTGGAAGTATGTCCTTGCGGGGGCAGCAAAGGTCTCTTGCCTTTAGCACTAGAGTGTTCACCTTACATAACGGTGCAGACATAAACACCCCCCTCCCCACCCCCCCCCCCCTTTACTGAGCAAAGGAAAGATCGCCATGAACAAAAGGCCCTTAATTGTTCGCATTCGGATGAAGGGTGTAGTTGTGCTTGTCTTGCAGTAACAGCTGGTCATGCCAGAGGCTTGTTGGAAAGCACAGGAACGCAGGAAGAGCTGGTCCACACAGTTTACTGGTGGGGTTCTGAGAGCCTGCGATGCTCTATGCTTTAGATAAGGTAGTGGGTTTTTGTTTTAAATGATGTATAGCCCATTTACTTTAGCATGTGCTTTTTTGTTTTTCTCTGTTGCTGGTTTTAAATGGCGTGTTTTAGTAGTCTGGCCTCTCTTTACAAAGGTAGCACTCAATTTTAAAGGCATCCACTGTTTCTGATGTTAGATGCAGAGGGTCTCTCCTTGTAGATGCCACATCATGTGAATGACAAACACAGAACCATGTGCTTTACAGAAACTAAAAATTCTGAAAATCATATGATACATCATTAATAATGTCAGCAAAGGAGCAAACAAAACTGCTTTAAGGGATTTATTTCAAGGTGAAAATTTGGACAAAGTAGGGGTTTAATGTAAACAATATGTAGGAATTCGGTGGGGCTATAGCCATAGCTAATTTCCTTTCAGTGAAATCAGTAAGGAGCTATTACAGATTTACAGCCATTTAACCTGAGAGTGAAAATCGCTCCCTAAGTAGAGGAAAGCTCGGGAGATGAAAAGTATTGTGATACCATGAAAGGGCAGCACTAGGAGATGAAACATGTGCTATCCATTTTATTTTATAGCCGAGCTAATATTACATTGTAAATTATTCAGTCGTATAATTTAATAAGAATGAGTTCTACCCTTTGAAAGAAAGACGTTTTTGAAGAAGTTTTTGACCATTGATGTTAATTTCAACAAATCTGCTAACCGGCCTTCAATTTGTAAGGTATTATCGGATTTCCAGTTCTGAAGTAGAGTTATTTTCAAAGATGTAAAAAGACTCTTTGTGGCTTTTCCTCCCACTCTCCATCTAGTGTTTCAACTATTCCCAGCATGATTCTGTAGGGCGACTTCACAAGGGTTTGAAGGCATTGTGTTGAAAACTCAGGAGTTAACAGAAACCTTGTGTATATCACCTTGCATCCTGTTCTGATATTTTACTAATTCCATATTAAATGAAGGCATAATAAAGACTGAAGCCTTACGTTTTTGAGTCATTTTTACATTGTCTTGCAACGGTATATAATTTGGCAAATTTTAGAAATCTCCCTGTATACCTTGTATCATTTTATGTGAATTGTGCGGCCTCTTTTTATGTTTGATGTCTTATATTATTTGTAATTTGCAAGTTTTAATACTTCTTGCCGTATGTAAATATTTTTGTAAATAGATTAGAAATTATTGCGTCCATCATATCTATGACCCCCATAGGACACCCTTAGATTTGAAGGGATATGGTACTGTCTTGCAAATGCGCCCAAGGTGTGCCAGGGGTGTACCTGGTTTTTAGGGGCCCGTGGCACGTTGGTATTACAGAAGGGGCCACAGTCGCTTGGACAGCCCCTGATATAGTATAAATGTGGCGGAGGTCCATATTGTACCTGCACAATCTCAAATGGGCTTTCCCTCATCTGTATGGGTGTGGCTTTATGCAAATGAGGAAATCATATACCCCTTTCGTCCTTGCTGTATACTGTTTCATAAAAAAGAGCTGACTGTTGTTGGGAGGCACAATTACTGTGGGTCACATAGAAAGTGGCGGACAGTCAGTGCAGGCTCACACTTCACCCGCTTGAGAGAGGATCCACCCTCCCCCTTCAAACTCAAGTCAGCCCCCATCATTGAATGATACGCTGCTGGTTTGAAGCCATTGTTTCCTTTTTCAATGCTGAACTGTCCCCCGTGCAGACACCAGTTGAAGCCCGCAACTGGGGCAACATATTTTAAAAGTACGATGCCCTGTCCCTGTCTGCGCCAGGAGCAGACTGGGACAGTGGGTCATGTTTTTGTAATATGGCCCCAGTTATTATTCAGAAAAATATGGGTATACATTGCTTTCTTGGATTCTTTCAAGTCCACGGTTCACTATCTCACACACGGATGTATTAAATGCTCTGTACCAGGAAGTCCTCTCTGACTGGTTTCCAAAGGGTTGTAAAAATGGTGGGGGTTGATTGACACTAGCCCTATTAATTTCATACTCCACCTCAATGCACTGTGTGAAGTAGTGGTACCAGCACAAAAATAGCAAAGATACCAGAATGTGAGGTCCTCAGAATGCTTTCACGTCTCACGCTCTTCCACGTCAGCTTTAGCTAGCTGGCGGTAGTGTAACAAACAAGTAATTGTCCAAGAAAAACAGGCGGTTCTAGAAAAAATAAAATATGAATTGTGCAAATGTTACAGTACCACCAACTTTCACAAGATGGTGCAGGCTACATTCACACATCACAAAGCATATATATCTTGCCTACCCTAGTCTCATAGGTGCTGCTATCTCACTCACGCATATCCTCTGAGCAGGTGCTACCACGTGCCGTCAAATCAGGAGCGGCTGCTACTGAGCGCAGGTAGTCCGGCGGGAGGGTGGGAGGAGTGGGGGGTAATAAAAAAAAAAATAACGTACCTGGGTGCCGCTAGGTGCTGCCGCCTCTCCTCCATCTTTTTCTTCCAGAAACAGGAAGAACACAGCTTCCCAGAATCCCCTGTCCAATCACCATGCTGCCTTATAGCAGCGTTGTGATTGGTCTGAGCGCCATGGTTCAGCGCTGAGACGGGGACACGGAGGCTGTGCATCGTCCCCACCAGGCTGTGTAATGTAGCCTGGTGGGGAAGATGCAGAGTGCGCAGGATTGTTTGGTCGGCCCAAGAGGGCCGGCCAAGCAGTCATGCGCAGTTAGGGAGTGTGCTTAACACTCCTTCCCTTGCTTCCTGCACTGGCCAGCCCAGCCTCACCCGCCCACCCCTCATCCAAGCAGGAAGGCACCATCTACGTTCCACTGTTCCATGACAAAGTCATTTTAAATTGTGTGCCGCAACAAAAAATTGCAAATGTAAACCAGTATTGCTTTAGGTTTCCCTGGGTCCTGGATTGCTTGCTTTTGCACCATATGGGTTTGACCGGCCCTCTGAATCTCATGGGACCAGTTCCAGCCCTGAAGTTCCAGGAAGGCCTTCTGAAACAGATTGATCAAAAAAGCTCTTGCGTCTTCTCCCTCCCTTCCCTCAGGTCTCCCTAGAATCCATAGGTTATTACTCCTTTGCCAGTTTTCCTGGTCCTCCAGCTTCCACTGAATATCCACTAACCACTCTTCGTGTGCCTCTGTGAGTCCCTTAGTAGCGCCCACATCTGTTTCAAGAGCGGTAGTCCTCAATGCAAAGCTGCTCATTCTATCATCAATTGTAGAACACACTTTAGCTACTTTGCACAGTGCTTTGCAATTTGCGTGTCGCTAAGCGGGCTTTCTCGAATATCTGCACACATTTCGTCCCTGTGGGACATAATAGTCTGATATAGAAATTCCAGAGTTGGTGGATTTCTGCTGAGAGGGCACTTTGGAGTTCCCTTGTAGCTTCTCCTATCAGGGGTGGTGTACCGTGGGCATGGTCCCAATTCAGGTCTAATCCATCACTCTGCCTTTTGGTCTTCCTACGGGGTTTGCAGGATACTTGCAGGTCCTTACTCCCAGCCGAATCACTAGACTCACTGCAGTTACCTTACCCTGAGTCCTTTGACTCCAGGTCTGGGTCAGAATCCTCTTCTGACCACTCTGTTCCATCAGACAGTGAGAAGAAATGTTCAGCAGCATCTGGGTCCAGTTCATCTGCTTTGAGAGAAACTTTTCCCTTTTACTCTGTTGCTGTGTTCTAAGGCCCTTTATCACCGGGGTAGGCTCTGCATGAGTTATGGCAATTGATTCAGTGAGTAGTGGTGTCTCCATATCACTCCTCCCCTTTTCAGCCATTTCTGCCCAGCCAACCGTGGTTGATTGGGCCAGCGCACTACCTGCTCCCTGCTGAGCCCCTAAGTTACTAGGTGCATCTGCAGTCTCAAGCGCTATATGGGGAGCATTGCACATTTCCTTTAGACCAGGGGCAAGCTGCTCCACTGCTTGAGAGGCCCTGGAGCTACCGTCCAGGGCCCCACCAGTCTCCTTATTTGTTTCAACTCCTTCCTGGACCTTTATGAGTTCCGTCGTGGCCCTGGCCTTCATGGACTCAGCTGAGAGCCTCGTTTCCCCCAAGGGCCACCATAAAAGATCCATAATTAATGGGGCAAGATACAAGGGGGCAGGTAGCATTGGGTCTCCTTTTTCCCCCTGCTTTCTTTTTTCCCCCACCTCCACTCTCAGTCCTGCCTGCCCCTCCCGCTGCTTTGTCTCAATGAGCCTGAGACTGCTTCAGTTTGCCCTCTGGAGGCATTTACTAATAAATATCGCAGAAGTCACTAAAAACTGGCAGCCTGGTCAGACTCCCATACCACCCGATCCAAAACACCACAGATGCCAACAATAAAGTGCATGCTCCATCTTCCTGCTCCACAACTGACTCTGACAAGGGCTAGTCAGAGAAAGCACCGCACAGCCATATGACATGGCCACAATCTTGCTTCTGCCTCTGAGACTCAGTCCTGTCCCTTTCCTCTGTTCCCCCAGTTAGTCAGGCACCAGTCCTAGGGGAGGGGATGACCCCAGAACTGGTTGAAGTGCCCCCAGAAGAGGACTTTCCTATTTCTCTAGCCACACATATGCAGTGGGAACACAGTATCTGCACAAGGGTAGAAGGGTTTCACCATCTTGGATTTTGGCAGAGAGGGGCACTGTGGGATTGTTTGCAGTAGAGCACACAGGAGAAGTTGCAAGAGAGGGTAGGGTTACCCCTGGGAACTTTTTCCCTAATGGATAGAGAGGGGCCAGGCTAGTGCCAGGCATAAATGTGAAACCCCTGGACACCCTCTTCAGAACACTCAGGATCTGTAGAAGATGGAAAAAGGACTGCACCTGCTGTTAAGACCTGTGAGTAGACCTGAAAGGCAGGACCTGCTCCCATATGTCCCCAGGATAAAGATGTGCATTCCAAAGCCCGCTTAGATGACCTCCTGTTAAGCTACAGGGCTGCACAAAACTGTCGGAAGCCCCCTTTCTTGAAGAGACCAGCTGACTACTTTCAACTAGACCAGTCCTAGATCCTGCAGGTGACTTCTGCTGTAGTGAGTCTTGCCTCAAGTGCTGCTCCTGAGATCCTGGAACCCTTGGCTGTGTCAAAGTGTACTTCTAATGTTCTGAGAACCCAGGGAATTAGAAATTGTTTGGCTTCAAAGGCCTCCGGAGGACTGTAATAAACCTGCCAAGTCAATTTGACGAAGATGCATTGCGGCTGTGCCAAAGATTCAGGTTTCTCCTGCCCGGAGATTTTCTGCAGCCGTAAATCTGTTTCTGGTGGACATCGCAGAGAAGGTATTTGGCCTTGTGGAGCCCTTTTCATCCACAGCTTGCAGCTTTGCCCCACTGGAGGAATCAGAGCTCAAAAAAAGTGACTAAGTACCCGATTTAGAGTGTGGTGGAGAGCATACTCCATCGCAAAGGTGAAGGCGTACCCTCTCTGGCAAACTGAACTCATTTAGATTCAGGCAGATCTTCACTATGCAGATGGCGAACACCACTCCATCTCCACCGCCTACATACACCTCTAATGGCTCGAAAGAGTAAGGGCCGTCAGAGGTTTTGCCCATTTGTTCACCCAAATACAATGGAAAGATAAATGGCAAGTTTTTGCTTTCACTTGCCCCCATCCAAAGTGAGGCAGTAAGTGAAAGTAAAAACTTTCAAATTATCGCCACGTCATGAGAGATCATTGCTTTTTTATTTTCAAAAATAGGAAACTCTGCTTTGAGATTTTGATTTTGAAAATAAAAAACGAAATTGAAAGTGTGCTGTGCGGTGCTATTGTGTCGACGGAGCTGCATGGCACACTTTCAATGCATTTACAGGAACTTCTGTGATGGCAGTTCCTGTAAATGCAAGAGATGTTCGAAATCAACAGCTTTATGATGACCTCATGCCTCGTGGATACCTTCTTGGCCACAGCTTGCTGCCTTTCACTGAGGAATTTTGACTTCCCTTTCGGAGACTAAATATGAAGGTAAACTACTGATGGGGTCGAACCTGGTTTCTGTATCCGACCTGCACTCCTTTGCGATCGGCCCTACATTACACTTTAGCCTTGGTCACTTGCAATAGGATGACCGCATCTGGTGCGTAGGATTTTTATTGCTATTTTTATTCAAATCTTTAAAAAATCATATATCCGGTTCCCTTTATTGCAGTTTTGCCAATTTGGTGTCATTTTGTTTGATAAATTATTCTCTATGTTTTAAAATTGGCAGCATTTGGTTTACAGGCCACGGGCACACACAGTGCACTGTACTAGGGACTTAGTAGTAAATCAAATAACCAATCATGGAAACACCAATACATCATAACAATTTACAGGGAGAGCACATGCACTTTAGCACTGATCAGCAGTGGTAAAGTGCCCAGAGTCATAAAACCAACAAAAACAGGCCAGAAACAGAAGGCCAAAAAAATAAAAGTCTGGGGATAAACCTGCTGGGAAAGCCAGGTCTAACACAACCCCCTTCCAGCCTAAAGCCAGGGTAGACTAATCAATCCCTTGATAGACTTCCATGCTTGAGGCGATAGAACCTAGTCCTGGCCCACAACAGCGGGGGCACGTTCTGGTTATATGCCTTTCTGACCCCTTGGATCCCTCAGTCGATACTCTCAGGGCCCACTAAGCTAACCCATGAGGAACCCGTCTCCTCACCTGTGGACACCATCTGTGCAGAACCTAACCATAGCTTGCTCACAGGTGTGTCCCAACTTGCAGACAGTACCCACATGGCCAACACAGTGGTGTGGCCCAGTCCACCCCCGGGGTGTGACTTCTGTCCCCCTCCCAGGGGCAACTCTGTCCACCAGGACAGCAAGCCACAGTGGTCACTGACAGTTGTCAGTGATGAGACCCAGTCCTTATGCCTCTCAGGCCTCCTGAACCTCTGTGGTGTCAGAGAGTGGGGGGCAGTAGCCCCAGGCGCCTTGCACCCTTTGTCCACTCTCCCTCCTGTCAGGGCATGGATGACATCCTGACACTGACCCACCAGCCCAGGGTCTGTACCCTGAGACTGGACACGGGACTGGGGTGGGCTCTCTCACACCCAGTTCTCCTCCTTGGGGTTCTGCATCCTCCCACTTGGAGTGGTACCCCCTTCCAGAATTGTCAAGGCACCTGTGGCAGGTGTCCTGCAGAATTCGCTCACCAGTTCAGGGGTTCTATCCTGCAACTGGGATCCCAGCCTAGGGTCTGTACCCTTAGACTGGGCAGGGGTCAGGGATGAGGCTCCCCTTTCCCTGCCCCCCCTACTGAGGCACTGCACCCTCCCACCTGGAGCGGTGCCCCCAGGAGACAAACTGGTAGGGGCACTGTTAGCAGTAGCCCCTTCCTCCAGGTCAGGGGTGACACCCTGAACCTGGCCCTCCAACCCAGGGTCTATACCCTTAGACTGGACCTGTGCCTGGCAACCCAGGACTTCTGGATGAGTGCACAACCCCGCTCCAAGGGAAACACACTCCTCAGGAGTTGTGCAAGAGTCTGCCTGGCGCAGGTCTCCAGGCTCCTGTCCACTTGACAGAACATGAATACCCCCAGGCCAGAAGTGGCCTCACCAGGGTCAGTCCTGGGGTGCTCTGACCTCAGAGCTAGCAACCCCTGACCCACTGGTCCTTCCACTGGGGACTGCATCTCCCCTCACCCCTCTCTCTGGACTCATGCCCTCTCCCAACTGGAGAGGTGCTGCCAGACACCAGAGCTGGTGGAATGCTGGTTACAGCAGTCTCCCCCAGCTCAACTGATACCTTGGGATCCCCCTCAGGGGATCGCCTCCCAGTACAGAGCAGGCCCCCCTCCTGGTGTTCCCTGATGGAACCAACCAAGCCTTGAGACTGGGTTTTGGGCACCTCGGGATATAGCCCCCTCCCACTCCTTCTCCTCTGAGACACGACATGGGACCCTACACCCCTCCCATTTCTGTGGGACCTATCTGGGCAACCACAACCTTCCCCTACATCACTTGGTTGGGAAAAACCTGAGCCACCTACTTCAGGATCACCCCCAGTTGATTCTTCAGACCCTCTGGAATCCACCACAAGGTCTGCCTCCAGTGTGAGCTCCCTGGGGTCAAAGAACTCACACTCCACGAGGTGTTGGCATAGCTCTGGAAAACAGGGACTTAAAATATGCTCTCCAACAATTGAATCACACAGCCCCACACAGGTGTTAACCAAGCTACCCTTTGCCTTATCATCCAGTGCCTCGCACAAGTACCCTACATCACTCTCCTGAGATTGCCAAGACAGTGACTGACTGTCTCTGTCATTCAACCCACACTCTTCTGGGCGGTCTCCACACTCACAGATCAGGACTTCTACCATGGGGGAACCCTTCTCCCTGAACCTCTCATCTAGAGTCAGTACAGTGTTCCTCCCACCACTAGGATTATAATCCCCTGTGCCAGTTCCCCAATCCATTTCAGGGACACTGCGCACCACTGGAGCTACCTCATAATCCTGAATCCCCTTGTGTGTGTCAACCCCCTCCTTCAAGTCAGGCGCCACATCTCTAGGTGTGTGTAATGCTCCCTCAGCACTAGATAACACCTTTTTGCTGCCACCATCTGAGCTGGACTCCACCTCCAGCCCAGCCAAGCTCACTTCCTGAACTACACACATTTCTTCTTCTTGGTTTAAGGCCCTCTTGGCCTCAGCCCTCTCGAGCTCCTCATCAAGCTCTCTCAGCCTCTGCTCACAAGCTAGAGGCAGCCATCTTTTTCTGTTTCTCCCTCACTGTCAGGGAAATCCTCCTCCTCAGACTCCACTGGTAGTGTTAGCCCCCAGCGGGGTAGCTCATAATGAAATAGGGCTGTCTCTAGATCCTCCCTGGACCTTCTCTTCACAGGCAGCCCCCTGTCCTTGCAGAACACACGTAGCTCCCTCATCATACAGATGAACATGTGCCAGAAGTCAAGTTCCATTTTCTCAAGACTTCACAGGTGCAACAACTAACCAGCGTCTCAGTATCAAAAATACTTCCAGGAGAACACCAGAAAACAGAAAAAGAAGTATGTGGTTACGTAATGGTCTGCTCTATACTAGTAGTGTACACCAATCACTGTATGTAAGGCACAAATGCCAGTCCAGATCCTCACCGCTGACCCCAATGTTAGAAATAGGGGGTCTCTAGTTGGCAGAGGCAGGTACCTTTGTCCAAGTAGGGACCCTTCTTCCTAGTCAGGCTAAGGGGGATACACTTCTAAAATAACTTCTGCTCACCCTCTTGGTAGCTTGGCACGAGCAGACAGGCTTATCTCAGAGGCAGTGTGTAAAGCATTTGTGCATGCATACAGTAACACAGTGAAAACACTACAAATGGACATCACACCAGTTTAGAAAAACAAGACCAAAAACGACAAAAATCCAACATACAATACTGTACTAATAGTTACTGGGCAAATTTCAAAGCTAAGGTTTTAGCCAAAATCATCGCGAACTGGTTAGGCCCGGTTTTGCAATCCTTGATTCACCCGGATCAATTGGGCTTTATGCCTCATAGGAGCACGAGGTTAAATCTGAGACGTTTATATGGAGTCATGTACAACCAGATGTCCCAGCCGCCCTCCTCTCTCTAGACGCGAGGATGGCGTTTGATAGTATCGAATGGTCGTACCTTTTTGCTGTGTTGGGGAAGGTGGGCATCGGCCCGCGGCTGCAACAGTGGATCCGGTTGTTATACACTGCCCCGATGGCCAGAGTTCGGGTTAACAGGGTAATCTCCAGAGCCTTTGCTTTGCACAGGGGGACTCGACAGGGGTGTCCTCTGTCCCCGATGCTCTTCGCGCTGGCACTTGAGCCCTTGGCGGCGTGGATTAGAAAGGACCCGGTGGTGAGGGGGATCGATTTAGGGGGGGGTTGGAAAGAGCTCATTTCGCTATATGCGGATGATATCCTCCTTTACGCACACCGGCCCGACAAACATTCCATAGGCTCATTCATATAATACGATCCTTTGGTTCCTACCCTGGCTATCGCATCAACTGGGACAAGTCCTTGGTTTTCTCTCTGGCCGGAGACCTTCCGGTTCTGACGTCCGCATGTTCGGAGATGGGGCTCCAGGAAAAATTCAAATACCTGGGCATTTGGATCACTAAGACTGAAGCGGAGTTTACACAACTGAATCTCCAGGTGCAGCTCTCTAGGCTGAGGGAGGACGTAACGCACTGGAGGGGGCTCCCTATTTCCCTTATGGGACGGGCAGTCCTCTTCAGGATGATGGCCCTCCCGCGCCTACTGTACGTCGTCCTAAACACTCCTTATCGCATCCCGGAGTCCATTTTCCACACGATCGACTCCGGGCTGCGCCTGTTACTGTGGGGGGGGAGGAGGGGTAGTCCCAGGATTGCGCTCAGGAAATTACAGAAGGGGGTGTACAAAGGAGGGCTCGCAGTCTCGGATCTCAGGAAATACTACAGGGCTGCCCATCTTATCAACGTCAACGGTTGGGTCTTCTCCCCACTTGAGGAACCAGCCTATCGAGTGGACAGATTGGCTTTGGGTTTGAGCAGTCACTTGGGTGAATTATATCGCAGGGGGAGGGGCTCGGCACATCTGCCACCACACACTAAAACGGTTGTTGATATTTGGTATAGAGCTACTAGAATGACGGGGTGGGGCGGAAGCTCACTGAACAGACTCCACTATGGGAGGGGACTTCCTGAAAGAAGTGCACAGACTGCAGGGTTTCCGGAAGTGGAGCCTCATAGGCATTGATGTGCTCGGGGACGTCTGGAAAGGTGGTAAAATGGTAACCTTCGATAGTCTGCGAGAGGGCTTCCAAATGGGTGAAGGTGAATTCCTTTGTTATCGACAGTTGCGTTCAGCGCTTCACTGCCACGTGAAAGAAGGGACTGTGCTCCCAGAATACTCCCCATTAGAGGGACGGCTTCTCTTAGACCCCATGATTCAGAAGGCGGTGTCGCTAACATACAAAAAACTGGTAAACAATACTCCGGACTGTCTGGGTCCTTTGCGGGAGGCCTGGGAAACAGATGTGGGTCTGCTGGAAGACGGTGACTGGGCGGAGGCCCTCCAGTGCCCTAGGGAAATAGCCATCAGAGCGCGCTTCCGACGTGTCCAGCTTCGCATTCTTCACAGATCATATGCCTCGAGAATGGTGCAGGTCCATATTAGGGGTGGGGGCTCTGAAGACTGCGCCAGGGGATGTGGCGAGAGGGGATCGTTCTTTCATATTTTGTGGTCTTGCCCCAAGATTCAGAAATACTGGAAGGGCGTCGCCCGTGTGATGGAGGCAGTGGTGGGTGCACAGGTCCCACTGGAGTTCAGATGGCACATCCTCGACGTCACAGGAGAGATCACGTGGCCGAAGTGGACCAAAATGTGGCTAGCTCTGGAAGGGGGGGTTGCTAAGAGGAACATTGCACGTGCATGGGATGCAACGGAACTTCCGACAGTGGCTGCATGGCTATGCGATATGGACTGGTGTCCTAGTGCGGAGCAGGTGGTGTATCAAAGCCGGGGATGCCCTCGCAAGTGGGAGACAATATGGGGGCCATGGACATTATATAGGGATCTGTGAGGGGACTCGTGGAGTGTACCGACTGGTTTCCTGGGTGGGTTTAGAGATGTACTCCATTGGGTGTTGCGGGGATCCACGTACAATTTCATTGTAGATGATGTGCTATAATGTCTGAGAATTGTCAAGTCTGATACATGCTTTTTATACGTATACTGTACAATGCTTATACCTGAAGCTTGTTTTTGATTTAATAAAAAGAAGTTTAAAAAAAAAAAATAGTTACTGTCCAAAATAACATTTAGATTGCAGGAATAACGTGAAAACACAGTTCCTCCGGCTCGGTAGCTCCTTTCGGGGCTACTGCGATACTGAACATGACAGAGTCTAACAATTCCAGCCAACCGCGTCGGTATGGGTCAGCTAAAGCGTCATCAGACTCGGAGACAGTACCTTTCTTGTTGCAGCCAACGCACCGATGTGAGTCGGTTGGGGCAACCGTTGCGGTTGCGATGTGAGATGGAAGCGTTGCAGCGTGCGGTGTCCTCACAGCTCGGTGCAGGCAGCGGCTTGTTGACGTAGTCAGTGAGACCAAGGCTTGCATTGCAGGGTGAGACGGTGCTCGATGCGGTGCTGGCAGGTCATGGTGCGGCGCGGGAGCCAGTTGATGTTTGCGTCGGGCAGCGACGGAGTCGGTGACATCTCTGTAGCGTGTAGCAAAGCGGTGCAGAGTGCGGTGCCCACAGGATGCGGTGCAAGCAGTGGCTCGTTGACAGATTCGGTGAGACCAGGGTTGGGTTGCAAAGCGTGGCGGTGCTCTCCGGTGCCTTCAGGACACGGAGTCTGCGACGGACTCAATGACGAAGTCAGCTACTCTTTTCTTATGCGGCGACTGGAACAAGCTGAACCAGAGACGGTGCCCAGAAGGATGGTGAGGTCTTTGCTGTTCCTGAGACCTCATGAACAGGGATCAAGCTCCACTTCAAGCCCTTGGAGACACTTTGCAAGCAGGATACATACACAGTTCCTCTCCTTGGATGAAACAGTCACTGCAGGCCAACCCCAGACAGCACACAGCAAAGGGGCAGTACTCCTCCTCCAGTTTCTTCCAGCTCTGTCATTTCCTTTAGATAGTCCTGTCACGTATACCCCATTTTACATACATTGTCCCATCCACACGACAATAACGATTCTAAACAGGTGACCTTTTACCTAGAAGCTTGCTCCTGTCTCTTCGACACCAGGCTCTCGGTACTCTATCATAATCCCTGTACCTGACGTACATAAACATGTGCCCAGGCATGGCAGAATTATTCTGTATAAGGGTCACCACTTTTTTCATCCTTGGCCAACAGCCAGCTGTGCATGATCGCATTTGTTTAGAAAAGCATTGGTGATTGTTTTCAAAACATTTATGATTGTTTTCAAAACATCCATGATTGTTTTAAAAACATATCGATTTTAGAAAAACCCTGGAGTGACCACTTTAGTATAAAAGACCCTCACTCCCCCCTACAAATTAGAGGAGAATGCCTTCCAAGCTGACATGAGCTCCTGCATGCTGAATCTTGGACACACAGCGGTCTGACATCCCTTGCGGGGTGTCATCCTTGACACAGAGACGGGGTCCTTCATTCTAAACCATCAGGTGAGGGGGCTGGTTCTTACCTGGGGGTTTATTGGCTACAGATACACATAGCTATATGCATATACATGCTACGCATACAGATCTAGGCTAGGCACATTTAGGCAAATTACTTACGGCTGGCATTTTAAGAATATGCAAGTGCTACTGTTTTTATCTGAACTGCTTATGTTCATCTTCTTAGCACTATGGTAGAAATGTATCTACTACTTACTATATTGGTACTAGCAATCTCTTTCGTATGCTTCTGTCTCCTGATTGTCGCAGCACAAATGTTTTACACAAGATTGTCGCTGGACCAATAATTACTTATTGAAACGTCCTAATCCCCATCCTGTGTCTTTTCTGAGAGTAAGCAAGCACGAGTGTCTGAGCGAAAAGTACTGTACTGTTTTCCACGATCCCTGAGGAATCAGTGTTGTCATGTTCAGTGGTTGCCAGAGACTACCTACACCACTGTAGAATACAGGGGGGTGGTAGTGGCACTGTAGAGCTAGCTGGTCTTACGGCTGACATATCCTGTGGGGGTGTCCGAAAGCGGTTTGGACACCAAGCCCTCAGTTTAGGTCATCCAAAACGAGCAGGTCCTGGGGGTTCCTAGGAACTACACGACATGGCGCCGCCAACGTTGGTTTGGTTCTTATATTAACAGTTAAAATCTGAGTAGTTCAGTTGTGCTTTTCTCAGAAAAGCCCTTCTCACACTTTTCAGAGACGTCTAAAGTGGTAAGCGAGCAGATATATTCTGTGTATTGGCTGAAGGTTAAGCAAGCTTGTAAGGATAAAAGGTTCCTACATTGTGCAAAACCCTACCTCTTAACATTTTCTATTCTCTTTTAAAAATGACTGACCCGCAAGTAGCTTGGGGGAAGAAGAATTTGCAAACGCTCTTAACATCACAGAGAACTGCAGACATGCATTAGCTATGAAATTGTTAGAACACGGAGTACCAGCAACAGGTGGCTGTGCTACCTTCTTGATTGAGGCACACAAGGTGTTTGAATCAGAGGTGTTCTATTCTTGGGTTCAGTTCCCACCTGCAGATCCGGTGACTAATTTGTTTCACACATACATTGTAGTCGAACCACGGAAAGAATACATTGAAGTCCTGTTAACTTACCAGCAACACAGAAACTGGTTTAAAGGCGCCCTCCCACACACAACATCTGTTGTGAGAGTCGATCCACTCAGCACAGAAGGAGCGACCTGGCCGGTCTTAGCGACATAGACTCCACATCCTGAGATAGATACTCTACCAGTGGATGAAGTCCATACAATATACAAAGACATAGTCAGGCTATACAGACACATTGTCCAGTTCGTCATGTGAACATTGACAGTCCAACCTGCGAGAAATTCTCCAGCTGGTCCACATCAGACCACACCTACAATTAACCCACAGACACTGAAATCAGTAGTAGGGACAATTCCTTCCAAATGTGAGCAAATTCCGTTCTGGATAGCACAAAAAAATTGTACAGCTGGAAGCAGTATTTCCCCATACGGGTCCGCAGGAAAAACATAGAATGCTAACCATTTGCTTGCCAATGGGGATGGTTCCCTCGATCGAGGATTGTACCACTTGGGGAACAATCTTTGCTGCAGTATTCATTAGAATACACAGTACCCCTTCCATAGCAGTCGTTCCAGAAGTATTGAAACAGATACAGAATGAGTACGGGGCAGGACCTGCCCTGGACTTGGGGATGAAACTGATGGGTAATTTTGCCCAAATCTCTGCAATCATGCTGAGCAACATAAAGGGGGAGGCAGCAGCAGTGGCCATACTCAGCCGCCTAAGGGAAATAGCACCTATAAATAAGGAGCTAGAATTTCCCAAAATTATTGAAGAAACCTATGCTGCATTAGGTAGAGATAATCTGGGAACAAAAGCAGGGAAACCACAAATGGCGGGTAGTCCCAACAAGGACAACTCGAAGCAAGCACCCGCTTCTTCTAAAAAGAAATGGGGAAACAAAAATTCTAAAAATAATAATTCAGAAAAGAATTCACGATCAAGGAGTGGATCTCCCCAACGGGAGTCCTCTGAAAAGAAGTACAACCTTAGGAATCGTGATAACATTAGGAAACCTGATAGGTATCAGGACACTGATACACGTTCCTTTTGTTCCTTTCAGGCTTCATCAAAAAACTCGGAGAGGGACGGGCAATCAGAACAAAAGCAAGAAGATCAACCAAAGACAAAAAGGGAAACACATCGTACTTCAGATTATATTATCAAACAGGAAGAGCAATCTAAAACGAAACCTCAATTCAAAAAGAAGAAAGTAGCTGGCTTAAAAATTAGACATGCCCAGGTTACTGAGGACTCAGCTTCTGAACGGGGAATGGGCTCTGACGATGCTAGACAGCGTGGAAGAAGTAACAATAGCTCACCAGAACCTGAAGGATTTTCTGGTGACAGCAGTATTGAATGAACACATCACGGTGGAAACACCTGATACCAGAGTTAGTGTCCTGCATAGATAGTATGAAATTACACTTCAAATAGAGGGGGACATCTCAAGAAAGGTTAAAGGTCTCTTTTTGGAGAACTTAACATATGGATATGACCTACTGCTAGCAGAAGAAGATTGGCCGCCTGAGTTTGTGATGGATTACCCAAAGGGGGAAAGTGTAATTTTGCCTGCTTTCTCTGACCTCGTTCCAGAATCTTTAAATCATTCATATGCGCAGGAGTGGGCGCCAGTACTAGTTCCAGCATTATACTGCAACCATGTAGGGTGGGACGTGGAGTCTACCCACCTCGAAATCCCATTAAGATCTACTACAAATCCACAGAGACAGTACCCTATAAAAAATTATGCAAAAAGACAGGTCAAAGAAATCCTAGAACAACTCGAATACCAAGGTGTAATTGAGACTTGCACCTCCCCAATGAATAATCCTTTGTTTCCAGTAATGAAATCTGACAACACATATTGTCTAGTTTTAGATTACCAACATTTAAACACATGCACACGAACATTTGCAGTTCAAAATGCACACAGTGCCGCATTAATGAATGACATTGTGCGGAAGAACATTGGGCCGGCCGAGATCTAAGGTACCGCTCTGGAGAATAAATACGGAGGCATTAACGGATCCAGTATACAAAGCCATGATAGAAAAAGGGCTCTGTGACTATTTTGACATGAATTGGAACACCGCCAGCACGAAAGTGCTGGAATGGGATGCAATGAAAGTAGTGCTGCGGGGGGGTGTATGTCCACTGAGGTGGGGGTTAGGAAAGTGCTGGGACAGGATTTGAAATGCCAAGAGCAGCATTTGGCAGTCCTGGAAAACGCACTTCCCACTGACATGGAGGGTCCGGCTAAATGGACGGCACACCGACAAAAGATAGGGGACACCTGGGATACATTAGGCAAATATAATAGAAACAAAAGTAGAAGTCGATGGTATACGGAAGGTGACAAGGCTGGACGCCTACTGGCACGTCTGATTAATATGGAGACACAGCCTCAACCGATTCTGGCAATCAAAACCGGTCAAGGCCAAATGGTCTATACGCAGCACGAGATCAACATGGCATTTGCAACTCATCTGAATAGGATATATTCGGAACCCCAGGTCCCTACACACGCCCAAGCTATAGAAGACTATGCTATAGAATTACCCTACCTCGACTCAGAAATACAGGAATCCCTGGGGGCCCCTTTCAGGGGAGACGAAATAAAAGCGGCAATAACTCACTTGAAAACTGCTAAATCCCCTGGTATGGATGGCCTTGCGGCGGGATTCTACAAAGAATACGCAGGGGTTCTGATCCCTAGGATTTTGGAAATTATTACAGAAGCCAGCGAGAGTGGCATATTGCCGGGTTCAATGCGCGAAGCACTGATAGTGATGATCCCCAAGCCAGGGAAAGATCCCCTGATCCCCAATTCATATAGACCCATTTCTTTGTTGAACGTAGATCTCAAAATTATCAGCCAAGTGTTGGCAAGTAGACTTCTCCCATGTCTCTCACAGCTGGTGCACGAGGACAAGTCAGGATTTATACCTGGTAGGAATGCATTTAGAAATATCCGCCGTCTCGCACATATAATGCAAACGCTGGGGGGAAATGCACAACAGAGTACCTTAACATTTTTAGATATCGAACAAGTGTTCGACTCGGTCCGATGGGAATATTTATGGCAGGTGCTTCTAAAAATGGGTTTGGGAGAAGGGTTCGTAAACTGGGTGAAACTACTTTATGCTAAGCCTATGGCGAGGGTTCGCACGGGTCGCTGCGCCTCGGATGCTGTGGCAATACAGAGGGGAACACGGCAAGGGTGTCTGCTTTCCCCCTTGTTATTTGCCCTGGCAATGGAGCCATTGGCGTGTCACCTTCGCGCGGTGCTCCAGGGGCAGGGCATTATGGTGGGTCGTACAGAACATATTGTGTCATTGTATGCAGATGATGCATTGGTGTATTTGCCCCAGCCGACCAAATCAATCCCAATACTGTTTAATGCCTTAGAAAAGTTTGCCAGGCCCTCCGGCCTATGCATTAACAAATTAAAATCACAATTAAATGCGATTGGGTCGGTTGAGGGGAGAGGCGAATCCCAGCTCCCTGAGCTGGGGCTCCCATGGGAACCGGACACGGTATGTTATCTCGGTATATGGATAGCTAGGGAAAAAGATATTTTTTACGAACACAATATGGGGAGGATACTCAAGGGCCTTCAAGGGAGCATAAACTTTTGGAATACACTAAAACTGTCATTGATGGGGAAGATCGCCTTAATAAAAATGTTGGTGCTACATAGATGTCTCTTTACCATGCAGGGTTCCTTCTTCGAAATTCAACAAAGGGTAATTTAGAGAGTTAGACGTATTACTTACACATCTATTATGGAATGGGAAACGTTGCAGGGTTAGCTTGGAGGTCATGAAACGAAAGGGGGACAAGGGAGGTTTAGAAATCCCAGACTTACAGCTATATTATTTGGCATCACAATTGCAACATGCTATAGCCTGGTTGGACACGGACTCCTCCTGGGAGCGGTCATTACTCGCAGACACATATGGAGGACAGCAGTTGGGAGCACTTCTCTGGATGGGTGGGACGCACCGGGAAAGGTACCCTCCACTGATAGGGCTAATGGCTAAAATATGGAATAGAGTGACTAAGACACTTTTTCAAGAATGGCCATATGCGCCAGAGGCAGATATATGGATTATGCCACAATTCGCCCAAATAGAGCGAATAATGTCGACTGAAAAATGGAAGGAAGGGGGATGCCTGATGTTGTCGGACCTATATCCTGAGAATAGGTTTATTTCCTATCAGGAGGCGGTGGATTCATTTGAGTTGGGGAGGGGGCAATTTCTGCAATACGCTAAAATAGCAGCTACGGCTCGGCAACTATGGCCGACATTTCCAGAAGCCCCGGGGCACACTCATACCTTGGTCACCATGATTGCCATGGCGGGTGGCCAGAAACTTGTCACTCACCTATATAGGGCATTAAGGGATGATAAAAAGAGTAGACCCCTGAAAATAGAGGAAAAATGGCAAGTGGTTAGTCCACATGAGATAACGACAAGAGACTGAGAAAGAATTCACGAAGGGGTCTGTAAGGTGTCGGTATGTAATAGATTCAAACAAATACAATATAATATGGTTCACATGACTTACCTTTCACCCAGGTGGCTGCATGACATTAATGGATCTAGGGACCCCAAGTGCCCCTGATGTCAATATATACAGGCAGATTTCATACATATGGTTTGGACTTGTCAAATAATACAAACATATTGGACGGCTGTCCTAGAGAAATTAGGTAGAGTAACGGGGTGGAAAATTGCCCTGGAGATATGCACTTGTCTCCTCGGTCTGATCCCCAAAAACCCTAAGTGCAAGATGAGCAGGGGTTTCCTGATCTTGGGGCTCACAACAGCTAAGAGACGCATAGCGATCCATTGGTTGACCCAACAGGGGCGACAGCTGGACAAATGGAAAACAGATTTAAAGGAATGGGCACTGGCCGAAGAGGCGCATATGCGAAACACTAGAAAGGATGATAAGCTCCCCGAAGAGCTGATGGCATGGGGGGTGATGGTACAAGAGATAGAGGAGCATGCCCCACATTCCACATGCGCATCACAAGACGAAGAACATCATACTAGGGCTATAACCCACAGTCAGGATATAGAGCAAGGGGACACCCAAGACTAATTTGAAGATAGTTTGGACTTCGAGCTGGTTAGACCCAGTAGGGGGGGAGAGAGGGGAGTTTAAAGGGTTGACAAGTTATTAGACAATAGACGTAAGATGCGAAATGAATCTCCGGAGGGAGAACCTATAACAAATTTATCCCTAATTATGTATTGAAATGTCGAATATGTATAATGTTACCTGTGGGATATATGTTTGTATGTGAACATTGACTATACTCTTGAAATAACAATAAAGAAATAAAAAAAATAAAAAACATTGTGCGGAAGAAATACAAAACGACATTAGATATCTTGAATGGATTCTTCTGCCAAAATATAGCTCCAGACAGTAGACATTTGACAGCATTTTCTGCCCTCGGCTCTTAGCATCACTTCCGTCGATTGCCTCAAGGGTATAAGAACAGCCCGCGGCAAGAGTGTCAGAAAAATTACAAACATGCGAAGAGGAGGCAGTGTCCTATGTAGATGATATCTATCTGACGGACGATGAATTACTTGAACACTTGAGCAGGGTGAACAACATAATTGTGGGATTCGCCAATTTGGGCTACAAATTGAATTTCAAAAAATCAAAAATTGCCCATGTCAATGTCTTTTTTTGGGATATGAGCTGTCAAGTGAAGGCAAGAGCCTGGCAGCCAAATTTTTGGAAAAGTGTGTGCTGCTTCAACCTCCAAAGACTCTCAAAGGTTTGCAATCCACATTAGGATTTCTAAATTTTAGCAGAACATACATTCTAGATTACGCAGAAAGAGTAAAAACTTTCTACGACTTAATCAGACGTGATTTTACACCACATCAGTGAACACAGCAACACACAGATATACTACGTTCAGTTCAGGCTGACATGATAGCATCTAAACACTTGCACTCACGTGTAAATTCTACAAACTTGGTGATCCGGGTGGTCCCCGGTTTATCAGGATATACTTACATCACTATCAATGAAGGTGAGACAGTCCCGATTGCATACAAATCACATTTATACACGAATGCTGAAATGCGATTTGCAAAATCAGAACAGGAAATCAGCTGGGATGCACTCAAATTAAACAGAATTTGACAACCATTAAACAAATTACTCGAAAAATGTAATACTCAAGTGTGCACCCTGTGGGGAGGCTCTGCCCGGCCACCCAATTGGAGAAAGAAAATGAGAACTGGGACATATGTCCTAGACACTGGGTGCACTACTATACATCACTGTAAAGTGTAAACAGACTAAACAGTGCTAGGTGAAAAAGATTATCAAAGTGTAACAATGATTCACAGCTAAGCGTGAATGATAGATCAATGGTAATGTCCAAAATCCAAATGATCACTAGAACGCAGAATCTTTCTCAGTTGTTTTAATTTTCAAACGATGAAAGAAAAATGACGTTCTTCAAGGTACTCAATTCATTGATAACATATGTTGAAAAAAGAATATAGCCGATCCCAATGCATTTTGGGCGTTACAACTGCCCTTCGTCAGGGAAATCTACAAGCACAAATATCAGCAATCAGTCATATATAAAACAAACATCTGAATGGAAATTACATCTGAATGAAAATTACAATAGTGCGGTCTCAAACATGTGCTGGACATTTGGTAGATGAACATGTGCAAACAAGGGCTAAGAGTTATGTAAGAAATACCTGGAGCAATGAAGGACAACAGGAAGAAAAAGAGAATGTGAAAATCCAAATCACCTACCCCTGGTGCTTGAAAGATAAACCACATGCAACAATTGAAATGTGCCGACTCTCATGTGATGAAAGTACACCAATGCATGCTGTACTATGGTAAACCAGAAACCCAGTGTTCCGTTCAAGCATAGCTGATACCTTGAAACAACATGACAATGAATACCCGTCATCCTAATCTAGCAGGAATACTCCTCAAAGTCGTTCCCAGCGCTCGATCTGTAGGAACAGTTAAAACGGAAATTAATTCGATAGAATTCCCAAAAGAAATCGACTGTGATGAGAAAGGGGACCCGGCAACTCATCGTATCCTGTAGTCAAGGCTCACATAATAACCGGAAACAATCGTGGCAGGCACGTATTCCGAAGGACGCCGCGCCAATAATTTAAATACCCGGAAGAAAAGGGGTAGATTGAATGAACATAAAAAACAGACTGCGCAGCTCCATGGTACACCATGAACAATAAAGTCTGAACAAAAAAATGAGAAGAAAAAAATGTGCAATGCCCGAAAGGACTGTAAAGCAATACCAGTATTACCGTGCTAAGGAAAATGAAGAGTGACATCATACAAATTCAAGTGCCAAACAATAGACCGGAAAAACAGAAAGTAAATCACGAAATCCGGTGTGTGCTGTGTGCCATACAACGAGAAATGATGAGCCGCTAACACCTAATTAAAAAAACATCCCAGAAAACCCATGTTAACTGCTAAAGCACAATACATACATCACAGTGTTGTACAATAAACAATACTCAGTTGGAGCACAATATGGATAGCGTACTACATAATTATTTCAGGAGGATGCAAATCAAGTAACACGCACCACTGCGGATCAGTGTACGTGTACAAATGAAAGTGCATGTGCTAATAATGACCACTTCGGAAAATTAATGTAAAAAGCGTTACGTTGCTCCAAAGAATACATAATGTGACAGTACTAACATCAATTACTATATAGCTGAAAGCAAAATGCAGCATGACCAGTGGGTCCAAAGGTGATACCATGATTGAAGAGGTAAAAAGCTTATATGATAATAAACATAATGAGACATAATGTGACACGGAATAATACAACTGCAAATCCAAAAGGACCAATAGATAAATAGCAGAGAGACCTATCAATTACAAAAAACATGAAAGTTCTAATTTGTCATTGAGACCTTTCGGTGTGAGAGTATCAAGAAAACGTATCTAATACGTCTCACATTGCGTCAATACCTTAGACATATCCCTGTCTGGTTGTATCTTCACCACCTCAAGAATAGTGAACCTCTGTTGAGCAATCGTGTGCTGATGCTCATTCCAATGTACGGCCAATGGAGAACTGAGAGTCTTAGTTCTAATACGACTCTTGTGCTCGGTGATCCAAGTGCGTAATGACCTCTCTGTCTTGCCTACATAATATAGTCCACAAGGACACCTGATCGCATAGATAACGTACTCACTATTACAATCTGCTGTGAAGGTTAGGTGAATGCTTTTTACTGACCATGGATGAGAGATGTGCTGACCAATCAAGACGTTGTTGCAATGTGAACAGTTGTAGCATTTCAGCATGCCTTTGTGCTCAACCTCAGTAGCTTCTGTAGGCCTCATGAGTATCTCCTTCAAGTTACGGGATCTTTGACAAACATACCCTGGAAATCTGGTTCAGACTGCAGCAGTTCCCAACGTCTCAAAATGATGCACTTGTTCATCGGTGATTGCGTAGAGAAGGTCGACACAAAAGCTTCTCTCATTATCGTTGATTTTGTACGTTTCTTCAGAAGGTCTACTCTGTTGATGGTTGAAACCCGTTTCTCTGCTGAGTCCACTACTGTACTAGGATAGCCATGTGCCAAAAATTGCTGTTTGTAATCGCACAATGTGCTTACATATTGCTGGGAGTCTGAGGTAATGCGTTTGATCCTGGTAAATTGTGAGTACGGTAAGTGTCGTTTGAGTGACAAGGGGTGAAAGCTGCTGTATAACAGAGAGTTATTACATTCTGTAGGTTTCTTGAACACTCCAGTCTTTCTGAGAGTACCCGCCAGTTGTATATTAACGTCCAAATAGGCAATGCATTGTGGGTCTATGTTGAATGTAAATTGAAACCTCGGATTCTTGCTGTTCAATGCGAACAGGCGGGTTTCCAGGTCACTGCGTGAACCTTGCCAAATTACTAAAATGTCATCTATGTACCGTCGGTACAGAATCAGATTTTTGGTCCATCCATCATCCGATAGGATATGTTCGGTTTCGAATTTCATCATGAAGATGTTGGCTTAGCTGGGAGCTCCAGAAAAACCCGTAGAGGTTCTGTTAGCCTGAAGATAGTAACTTTGTTTCCACTTGAAATAACTGTGGAACAGGCAGAAGTGCAATAACTCAGATAGAACATTTTTATTCGCTTGCAACTCATCTTGCCTCAGGAGTGCCCATTCTATAGATTCAATACCTTCTAGATGTGGGATAGAGGTATAAAGGGCTACCACATCCACAGTGCATAGCCACATCTCTCCAGATGCAGGTAGTTTAACATCCTGTAAAAGTTGTAGGAGATGAGTGGTGTCCTGTACGTACGAGGGACCAGACTATACGATGGGTTGCAAAAATGAATCAAGATCGTGTCCCAGTGGTTAGTGGATGGAACCACACCCTGACACAATTGGTCTGAAAGGTGGATCAAGTAGGTATTTGTGTATCTTCAGGAGCATGTATATTGTAGGCCTCCGGGAGTGCCATGTGTAAAGATACTCCTTGGTTTTCTCTGTAATCCATTTCATGTCCATCGCACGTGTAAGAATAGTCATCAGTATGCTCTGAAATGATAAAGTCAGATCTTGAGGTAATGGCAAGTAAGTGGACTCATCTTGCAGAATTGCTTCAACCATGTTCTCATAAAAATGGCGATCCATTACTACCAGCGCTCCACCCTTGTGTGCAGGAGAAAACTATTACAAACATGCGATGAGGAGGCAGTGTCCTATGTAGATGATATCTATCTGACGAACGATGAATTACTTAAACACTTGAGCAGGTTGAACAACATAATTGTGGGATTCGCCATCTTGGGCTACAAATGTAATTTCAAAAAATCAAAAACTGCCCATCTCAATGTCTTATTTTTGGGATATGAGCTGTCAAGTGAAAGCAAGAGCCTGGCAGCCAACTTTTTAGAAAAGTGTGCGCTGCCCCAACCTCCAAATACTCTCGAAGGTTTGCAATCCATATTAGGATTTCTAAATTTTAGCAGAACATACATTCTAGATTACGCAGAAAGAGTAAAAACTTTCTACGACTTAATCAGACCTGATTTCACAACACATCAGTGGACACAGCAACACACAGATATACTACGTTCAGTTCAGGCTGACATGATAGCATCTAAACACTTGCACTCACGTGTAAATTCTACAAACTTGGTGATCCGGGTGGTCCCCGGTTTATCAGGATATACTTACATCACTATCAATGAAGGTGAGACAGTCCCAATTGCATACAAATCACATTTATGCACGAATGCTGAAAATGCGATCTGTGGCAACTGAAAAAATATTGACTGCAGTACAGACTGCTGTAGTGAGAGAAAGAGCACTAGCACAGGGGAATGCATTATTGTTGTAACTCTGGTACCAACTTTAAAAGCTGTTACCAAAGCGAGCATTCCAAATGCAAAAGCACTGCATCCGCGATGGATAGAATGGGCTAATTCTCTCACTGCAACAGATGTAAATTACAAATACGATTCTACACTAAAAACACAAGCGTTCCTGCAGTACGAACAAGAATACCCTCTCCTGAATGAAATCTTGCCTCTAGAGAAATAAGAATACATCATTTATACTGATGGTTCTGCTCAGCCTGCCATAAGAAGTAAACAACAGTATAGCGCAGCATGTGCTATAGTGAAGGGACGTATGCAGGATGGTAAGTTCCATCCCAGCAATACAACTACACAATCTCTAGGAAATTGTACAGCGCAGCTGGCAGAACTGAAAGCCCTGATACTAGCACTACAATACACGGATCGGGAATTCCCCACACTGATAGTGTGCGATTCGTTTTATTGTGCGCAGTCCTATAATGAATTTCTTCATTACTTGGGCCAGAATGGGTTTAGAGATTCCAAGGGTTGCACAATTAAACATAAATTGTTATGGGAACAAGAGGCAAAGCTGAAAGAATGCCTGCTACGGGCTCTAGTTATTTACACCTTGAGTCATCAGCGTGTTGGCATGCACGGTGAAGGGAATTCACTGGCTGATGAAGCCACCAAGGCGACAGTGCGAACTGCTGCAGTTGCTGCAATCACTTGTTCTAGCACGAGGATAGACGGAGACATACTGATAGCTGTCAATGCCTCAAAGAATGGCTCTGCCACTCTGTAAGGCTTCCCACTCAAATATTCTGATAAATTAGATGCGCAAAACACACCGTATGCTCAAATTTCAGGAGTGGGGGATAGAGTTATATCAAACATGGATCGCAGAGTAGGGTGTATATTAGCTGCACATGAGGGTCTGGGCTCTGTACACGCAAGAGTCACCGCTACAGTTTCGTTACTGAAGCGGCGATTCTGGTGGTCAAGTTTGTCTAAAAACAAAAGGCTTATGTCTTAAAGTGCAACATCTATCAGCAGATGAAAGGTTCCACCGTAGCACGGCCACGACAAACACCATTACTTAATGCTGCTAGGCTTTGGAACTCCCTCCCCCTTGCCATTCGGTGTGAAACTAATCATCTGGCCTTCCGGAAACGCATAAAAACCTTCCTGTTTCCATGACTGAGATGTAGATTATGAATTCGGCCTCTAGCGCTGGGATGCCTTTGGTAACCAGGCGCTCTACAAATGTTTAACAATTACAATTACAATTACAATTACTTATTTCAGACAGACCTCTCGCATATGTCTATTTGGATCACTGCAGCCCCTTAAACTCAGACAGGGCTTACAAGTACATCTTGGTGGCAGTGAATTCATGCTCTAGATTTCTATTGGTTTGGCCTCAGCGCTTGGCTGACGCTCCAACTGTTATAAAGGATTTGCGAGTCTTCATCTGGACATACGCAATTGGCACATTACATTCCGACAGTGGCCCTGCGTTTAGCTCTCGGGCTCACAAGGAAGCCATTGAAAGTATGGGCATGGCTTTGCGGTACTCCCCTTCCTACCATCCTGAGGGAAATTCGGTGGTGGAGAGGAAAAACCAAGACCTAAGCAATCCTTAACAGCAAGGGTATTAGGTGCAGGCGGTAGTTGGGTCCATCACCTATATGGGGTCCAGAGGGCACTAAACAATATGCCCAAAAAATCCTTGGGAGGACGTACCCCCTATGAGATCCTGTTTGGGACAAGAATGTGGGTACCTGGTCTCGATTGTGCCAGCACAGTGGCGTATGTAAAACCATTTGAATTGAATAATCGTTTGACTGTTTTACAGGAACTCAATGAATTCCGGGCATTACAAAGCAACTTCCAAGTCAAATGCACTGCCACTGGGGAATTGAAACCTGTTCTGGCAAGACCTGCTTGGGTCCTGAACGTTGGGGACCTGGTCAGAGAAAAGATTGTGGACAAGAAGGAGTTTGGGCCATCCTACAGAATACCTGTACCTGTCCTGGCGGTTGAAGGAACAAGAACAGTACTTCTTCCGCCTCTTGCCCGCCAAAAAGAAAAATGATACGTCTCCATTGATCTGATCAAACCACACTATGTGGCCGATTCTCAACAGCAGGCCGCGTGGAGTCCTGAGTAGCCACAGATCTCCTCTCGCTACTATACAGGAAGTTCAGATGGAAAGACTAATAACGTTTCAAGACTCCTCTGCGCAAGATGCAGGAGTAGCAAATAACGGAGTACGAATTGCACCTGTTGAAACTGAACAACATCCAAGTGACCCTGAGCAAAGGCCACCCATCTCTAAAAAAGAAAAACTTCGACAAATCTATCTCTGGCTGAAAAATACTTACTTGGTGTACCCTTGGTTGCATCTTTGGTTTGCATTAGGGATCCTGTTCCTGTTAATTTGGATTAGTATAGTAACTGTCTTTTTCCTATTACTGAATGGGCATTACCTCCTACAGCGCTCTGCAGTACAACCTGTGAACTTAATCTTGAAACCACATATGTCATCACACCGTGAACAGAGAGCCTTGTCCCTAGTGAACATTCCAGCAGTTCCAGTACCGGATGGTATAGTTTGGGATAGAGTTTCATATGATGTATTTGGTCCTACTGAACATTTGAAAATTCCACACGTATTCAAAATTTCAATGAATGATTTCATTACCCAGAGTACACTCTCTGATGATTGGGACATTGAGACTGTAAATACTTTACTTTCAGATTTAGAACAATCTGCTGCATTTTCTTACAGGGAATTGTATGAAGATACACCTGACTTCGACAGTATGTATTGTTACCAGCATTATGGTCATCACTTTTTGCATAGAGCAAGTGTCCCACGCACTGTTAACACTTACCATCAATGGGAACATTGCCCAACACCACCAAAAGGTAGTTCTGCCACATTCACACAGAAATCTGCATACTTTACAGGGTTTAATACATCAGACCCAATGTCATATTACTATAAGTTAGTACAGACAAATGCATCTGCGAAGAAAATGATGCTAACAAACATCAAGCTCATATATTCAGCACCTTTTATCTCCCAACTGTCTATACAAGGTTTCAACTATTGGAGGGACACATTAGACACAAAATCCATCTGGGGGATGAAAGATTGGCAGGTTCAGGGAACAGAGGCTTTATTTAGAGCTTGCCTCATACCGTTACAGATACTTTTCCTGAACAGAACAGTGCAACAGACTACCTGTTATGGGTTTGCAAAAATTAAAGACCTGAAAACACCATGTATCCCCTCGCCCATATCTATTGAGGGTTGACACTCTGATTAGTGAGGAGGTACTGGGTGAAATGATGCAGAATGGTACATACAATTAAGCAGCCCCCAATTGGAAGGGATGGTTGGTTTGGCCTATCGACACAAATAGGTGCCAGTCAAGATTCAGTGGTACCACCGAAGGGTTTAGAATCCATAGGCCTGACTCACGCTATGTACACACAGACGACCCAGGGGTAGTGACTTCTTATAGTGTTGGGAAGTTCTGCCTAGAATGACTAAAAACCTCAACACTTCAAAAGGTGAAACAACACTTGTCCCTTCTAGCTGACAACATGGATCTTAGGGATTACTTGTTTAGTCCCAAGAAACCGCGCAAGAAACGCTTCTTACATGCTATCTACAATGAACTGAGGAAAGTCTCCCAACAGGATGCTGCTGAGAGATTACGTGAAATTGATAGGATTAACCTAGAAAAGGCCCTGGCTGTGATAGACAATGGCATGACCACACTTTCTTTACGTATTTATTCACTGGGCAACATTGTGTCCTCGGCAATTGACATAATGGATCAAGATTTGTCTATTCTACAACATGGGCAATCTCAATTGAACTCCATTATGCTTTTAAGATGGACACTGCAATCATTGCGTTCCGGACACTTACCATGGGGATACATTAACAGCACAAGTTTGTTCTCAGTTTACAATCTGACCAACAGACAGTTGACTATGGCATGCAGAGATGCAAAGTACACCATGTTGCTCATTGAAAAATTTGAGAAGTTACCTTTCACTGTAGCTGAGTCACTGTCTACTGAATGGTTAATTCATGGCTATATCACACTGCCAAAACCAAAGGGGATGATGGACGGAGTGTTGAACATTGCAAGCACTCACCCCCAGTCAACTGATCTGGGTTTAATCCATCATCACCCCAGTTCAGACATGGCCATATGCAAATCAGTCTGACCCTGTGCCTCATGGGAACAGTCCAGCCCGAACTGCCAAGCCATGTCTTCCCTGGACCGGAAACAAGCATCCTGGGACCGGTTTCTGGCTTACAGCCGTCATCAGCCAGGCTATCTTGAATCCAGTGGCAAAGTGAGCAAGGGACCCACGTCTGGGCATACCCTGCCAACTTAGGGCGAACATAGCAAAACCAAAGGGATGATGGACGGAGTGTTGAACATTGCAAGCACTCACCCCCAGTCAACTGATCTGGGTTTAATCCATCATCATTCTTTAGCTCACTCCGCCACCCCAGTTCAGACATGGCCATATGCAAATCAGTCTGACCCTGTGCCTCATGGGAACAGTCCAGCCCGAACTGCCAAGCCATGTCTTCCCTGGACCGGAAACAAGCATCCTGGGACCGGTTTCTGGCTTACAGCCATCATCAGCCAGGCTATCTTGAATCCAGTGGCAAAGTGAGCAAGGGACCCACGTCTGGGCATACCCTGCCAACTTAGGGCGAACATAGCAAAACCAAAGGGGATGATGGACGGAGTGTTGAACATTGCAAGCACTCACCCCCAGTCAACTGATCTGGGTTTAATCCATCATCATTCTTTAGCTCACTCCGCCACCCCAGTTCAGACATGGCCATATGCAAATCAGTCTGACCCTGTGCCTCATGGGAACAGTCCAGCCCGAACTGCCAAGCCATGTCTTCCCTGGACCGGAAACAAGCATCCTGGGACCGGTTTCTGGCTTACAGCCGTCATCAGCCAGGCTATCTTGAATCCAGTGGCAAAGTGAGCAAGGGACCCACGACTGGGCATACCCTGCCAACTTAGGGCGAACATAGCAAAACCAAAGGGGATGATGGACGGAGTGTTGAACATTGCAAGCACTCACCCCCAGTCAACTGATCTGGGTTTAATCCATCATCATTCTTTAGCTCACTCCGCCACCCCAGTTCAGACATGGCCATATGCAAATCAGTCTGACCCTGTGCCTCATGGGAACAGTCCAGCCCGAACTGCCAAGCCATGTCTTCCCTGGACCGGAAACAAGCATCCTGGGACTGGTTTCTGTCTTACAGCCATCATCAGCCAGGCTATCTTGAATCCAGTGGCAAAGTGAGCAAGGGACCCACGTCTGGGCATACCCTGCCAACTTAGGGCGAACATAGCAAAACCAAAGGGGATGATGGACGGAGTGTTGAACATTGCAAGCACTCACCCCCAGTCAACTGATCTGGGCTTAATCCATCATCATTCTTTAGCTCACTCCACCACCCCAGTTCAGACATGGCCATATGCAGATCAGTCTGACCCTGTGCCTCATGGGAACAGTCCAGCCCGAACTGCCAACCCATGTCTTCCCTGGACCGGAAACAAGCAACCTGGGACCGGTTTCTGGCTTACAGCCGTCATCAGCCAGGCTATCTTGAATCTAGTGGCAAAGTGAGCAAGGGACCCACGTCTGGGCATACCCTGCCAACTTAGGGCGAACATAGCAAAACCAAAGGGGATGATGGACGGAGTGTTGAACATTGCAAGCACTCACCCCCAGTCAACTGATCTGGGTTTAATCCATCATCATTCTTTAGCTCACTCCGCCACCCCAGTTCAGACATGGCCATATGCAAATCAGTCTGACCCTGTGCCTCATGGGAACAGTCCAGCCCGAACTGCCAAGCCATGTCTTCCCTGGACCGGAAACAAGCATCCTGGGACCGGTTTCTGGCTTACAGCCGTCATCAGCCAGGCTATCTTGAATCCAGTGGCAAAGTGAGCAAGGGACCCACGACTGGGCATACCCTGCCAACTTAGGGCGAACATAGCAAAACCAAAGGGGATGATGGACGGAGTGTTGAACATTGCAAGCACTCACCCCCAGTCAACTGATCTGGGTTTAATCCATCATCATTCTTTAGCTCACTCCACTACCCCAGTTCAGACATGGCCATATGCAAATCAGTCTGACCCTGTGCCTCATGGGAACAGTCCAGCCCGAACTGCCAAGCCATGTCTTCCCTGGACCGGAAACAAGCATCCTGGGACTGGTTTCTGTCTTACAGCCATCATCAGCCAGGCTATCTTGAATCCAGTGGCAAAGTGAGCAAGGGGCCCACGTCTGGGCATACCCTGCCAACTTAGGGCGAACATAGCAAAACCAAAGGGGATGATGGACGGAGTGTTGAACATTGCAAGCACTCACCCCCAGTCAACTGATCTGGGCTTAATCCATCATCATTCTTTAGCTCACTCCACCACCCCAGTTCAGACATGGCCATATGCAGATCAGTCTGACCCTGTGCCTCATGGGAACAGTCCAGCCCGAACTGCCAAGCCATGTCTTCCTGGACCGGGAAACAAGCAACCTGGGACCGGTTTCTGGCTTACAGCCGTCATCAGCCAGGCTATCTTGAATCTAGTGGCAAAGTGAGCAAGGGACCCACGTCTGGGCATACCCTGCCAACTTAGGGCGAACATAGCAAAACCAAAGGGGATGATGGACGGAGTGTTGAACATTGCAAGCACTCACCCCCAGTCAACTGATCTGGGTTTAATCCATCATCATTCTTTAGCTCACTCCGCCACCCCAGTTCAGACATGGCCATATGCAAATCAATCTGACCCTGTGCCTCATGGGAACAGTCCAGCCCGAACTGCCAAGCCATGTCTTCCCTGGACCGGAAACAAGCATCCTGGGACCGGTTTCTGGCTTACAGCCGTCATCAGCCAGGCTATCTTGAATCCAGTGGCAAAGTGAGCAAGGGACCCACGTCTGGGCATACCCTGCCAACTTAGGGCGAACATAGCAAAACCAAAGGGGATGATGGACGGAGTGTTGAACATTGCAAGCACTCACCCCCAGTCAACTGATCTGGGTTTAATCCAGCATCATTCTTTAGCTCACTCCACCACCCCAGTTCAGACATGGCCATATGCAAATCAGTCTGACCCTGTGCCTCATGGGAACAGTCCAGCCCGAACTGCCAAGCCATGTCTTCCCTGGACCGGAAACAAGCAACCTGGGACCGGTTTCTGGCTTACAGCCGTCATCAGCCAGGCTATCTTGAATCCAGTGGCAAAGTGAGCAAGGGACCCACGTCTGGGCATACCCTGCCAACTTAGGGCGAACATAGCAAAACCAAAGGGGATGATGGACGGAGTGTTGAACATTGCAAGCACTCACCCCCAGTCAACTGATCTGGGTTAATCCATCATCATTCTTTAGCTCACTCCGCCACCCCAGTTCAGACATGGCCATATGCAAATCAATCTGACCCTGTGCCTCATGGGAACAGTCCAGCCCGAACTGCCAAGCCATGTCTTCCCTGGACCGGAAACAAGCATCCTGGGACCGGTTTCTGGCTTACAGCCGTCATCAGCCAGGCTATCTTGAATCCAGTGGCAAAGTGAGCAATGGACCCACGTCTGGGCATACCCTGCCAACTTAGGGCGAACATAGCAAAACCAAAGGGGATGATGGACGGAGTGTTGAACATTGCAAGCACTCACCCCCAGTCAGCTGATCTGGGTTTAATCCATCATCATTCTTTAGCTCACTCCGCCACCCCAGTTCAGACATTGCCATATGCAGATCAGTCTGACCCTGTGCCTCATGGGAACAGTCCAGCCCGAACTGCCAAGCCATGTCTTCCCTGGACCGGAAACAAGCATCCTGGGACCGGTTTCTGGCTTACAGCCGTCATCAGCCAGGCTATCTTAAATCCAGTGGCAAAGTGAGCAAGGGACCCACGTCTGGGCATACCCTGCCAACTTAGGGCGAACATAGCAAAACCAAAGGGGATGATGGACGGAGTGTTGAACATTGCAAGCACTCACCCCAGTCAACTGATCTGGGTTTAATCCATCATCATTCTGTAGCTCACTCCGCCACCCCAGTTCAGACATGGCCATATGCAAATCAGTCTGACCCTGTGCCTCATGGGAACAGTCCAGCCCGAACTGCCAAGCCATGTCTTCCCAGGACCGGAAACAAGCATCCTGGGACCGGTTTACGGCTTACAGCCGTCATCAGCCAGGCTATCTTGAATCCAGTGGCAAAGTGAGCAAGGGACCCACGTCTGGGCATACCCTGCCAACTTAGGGCGAACATAGCAAAACCAAAGGGGATGATGGACGGAGTGTTGAACATTGCAAGCACTCACCCCCAGTCAACTGATCTGGGTTTAATCCATCATCATTCTTTAGCTCACTCCGCCACCCCAGTTCAGACATGGCCATATGCATATCAGTCTGACCCTGTGCCTCAAGGAACAGTCCAGCCCGAACTGCCAAGCCATGTCTTCCTGGACCGGAAACAAGCATCCTGGGACCGGTTTCTGGCTTACAGCCGTCATCAGCCAGGCTATCTTGAATCCAGTGGCAAAGTGAGCAAGGGACCCACGTCTGGGCATACCCTGCCAACTTAGGGCGAACATAGCAAAACCAAAGGGGATGATGGACGGAGTGTTGAAAATTGCAAGCACTCACCCCCAGTCAACTGATCTGGGTTTAATCCATCATCATGGGCAATCTCAATTGAACTGAATTATGCTTTTAAGATGGACACTGCAATCATTGCGTTCCGGACACGTATCATGGGGATACATTAACAGCACAAGTTTGTTCTCAGTTTACAATCTGACCAACAGACAGTTGACTATGGCATGCAGAGATGCAAAGTACACCATGTTGCTCATTGAAAAATTAGAGAAGTTACCTTTCACTGTAGCTGAGTCACTGTCTACTGAATGGTTATTTCATGGCTATATCACACTGCCAATCACGACATTCCAGTTCCAATACTGCCTTAGATACATCCAAAACACACAAGATGATGGACGGAATGCTGCACATTGGCAAACATTCACCCCCAGTCACAGATCTGGGGTCAAGACTGATTTGCATATGGCTGGGTCCAAACTGGAATGGCATGGTGAGCAAAAAAACGATGGATTTAGGCCCAGATCTCTGTACTGGGGTGAATGTATGACATTCTTCTGCATTCTGTCCATCAACTGTTGTTTTTGCATTTGTCACCCGAGTGGGACGGGTATGCCCAGACGTGGGTCCCGTGCTCTCCATGCCACTGGAATCAAGCTATCCTGGCTGAAGAGGGGTGAAACCCCGAAACCGGTCCTAGGATGCTTGTTTCCAGTCCAGGGAGGACCTGGCTTGGCAGTTCGGGCTGGACTGTTCCAATGAGGCACAGGGTCAAGACTGATTTGCATATGGCTGGGTTCAAACTGGAATGGCATGGTGAGCAAAAACGATGGATTTAGGCCCAGATCTCTGTACTGGGGTGAATGTATGACATTGTTCTGCATTCTGTCCATCAACTGTTGTTTTGCATTTGTCACCCGAGTGGGACGGGTATGCCCAGACGTGGGTCCCGTGCTCTCCATGCCACTGGAATCAAGCTATCCTGGCTGAAGAGGGTGAAACCCGAAACCGGTCCTAGGATGCTTGTTTCCAGTCCAGGAGGACCTGGCTTGGCAGTTCGGGCTGGACTGTTCCCATGAGGCACAGGGTCAAGACTGATTTGCATATGGCTGGGTTCAAACTGGAATGGCATGGTGAGCAAAAAACGATGGATTTAGGCCCAGATCTCTGTACTGGGGTGAATGTATGACATTGTTCTGCATTCTGTCCATCAACTGTTGTTTTTGCATTTGTCACCCCGAGTGGTACGGGTATGCCCAGACGTGGGTCCCGTGCTCTCCATGCCAATGGAATCAAGCTATCCTGGCTGAAGAGGGGTGAAACCCCGAAACCGGTCCTAAGATGCTTGTTTCCAGTCCAGGGAGGACCTGGCTTGGCAGTTCGGGCTGGACTGTTCCCACGAGGCACAGGGTCAAGACTGATTTGCATATGGCTGGGTTCAAACTGGAATGGCATGGTGAGCAAAAAAACGATGGATTTAGGCCCAGATCTCTGTACTGGGGTGAATGTATCACATTGTTCTGCATTCTGTCCATCAACTGTTGTTTTTGCATTTGTCACCCCGAGTGGGACGGGTATGCCCAGACGTTGGTCCCGTGCTCTCCATGCCACTGGAATCAAGCTATCCTGGCTGAAGAGGGTGAAACCCCGAAACCGGTCCTAGGATGCTTGTTTCCAGTCCAGGGAGGACCTGGCTTGGCAGTTCGGGCTGGACTGTTCCCATGAGGCACAGGGTCAAGACTGATTTGCATATGGCTGGGTTCAAACTGGAATGGCATGGTGAGCAAAAACGATGGATTTAGGCCCAGATCTCTGTACTGGGGTGAATGTATGACATTGTTCTGCATTCTGTCCATCAACTGTTGTTTTTGCATTTGTCACCCCGAGTGGAGCAGGTATGCCCAGACGTGGGTCCCGTGCTCTCCATGCCACTGGAATCAAGCTATCCTGGCTGAAGAGGGTGAAACCCCGAAACCGGTCCTAGGATGCTTGTTTCCAGTCCAGGAGGACCTGGCTTGGCAGTTCGGGCTGGACTGTTCCCATGAGGCACAGGGTCAAGACTGATTTGCATATGGCTGGGTTCAAACTGGAATGGCATGGTGAGCAAAAAAACGATGGATTTAGGCCCAGATCTCTGTACGTGGGTGAATGTATGACATTGTTCTGCATTCTGTCCATCAACTGTTGTTTTTGCATTTGTCACCCGAGTGGGACGGGTATGCCCAGACGTGGGTCCCGTGCTCTCCATGCCACTGGAATCAAGCTATCCTGGCTGAAGAGGGTGAAACCCGAAACCGGTCCTAGGATGCCTGTTTCCAGTCCAGGGAGGACCTGGCTTGGCAGTTCGGGCTGGACTGTTCCCATGAGGCACAGGGTCAAGACTGATTTGCATATGGCTGGGTTCAAACTGGAATGGCATGGTGAGCAAAAAAACGATGAAAATAGGCCCAGATCTCTGTACTGGGGTGAATGTATGACATTGTTCTGCATTCTGTCCATCAACTGTTGTTTTTGCATTTGTCACCCCGAGTGGGACGGGTATGCCCAGACGTGGGTCCCGTGCTCTCCATGCCACTGGAATCAAGCTATCCTGGCTGAAGAGGGTGAAACCCCGAAACCGGTCCTAGGATGCTTGTTTCCAGTCCAGGAGGACCTGGCTTGGCAGTTCGGGCTGGACTGTTCCCATGAGGCACAGGGTCAAGACTGATTTGCATATGGCTGGGTTCAAACTGGAATGGCATGGTGAGCAAAAAACGATGGATTTAGGCCCAGATCTCTGTACTGGGGTGAATGTATGACATTGTTCTGCATTCTGTCCATCAACTGTTGTTTTTGCATTTGTCACCCCTAGTGGGACGGGTATGCCCAGACGTGGGTCCCGTGCTCTCCATGCCACTGGAATCAAGCTATCCTGGCTGAAGAGGGTGAAACCCCGAAACCGGTCCTAGGATGCTTGTTTCCAGTCCAGGAGGACCTGGCCTGGCAGTTCGGGCTGGACTGTTCCCATGAGGCACAGGGTCAAGACTGATTTGCATATGGCTGGGTTCAAACTGGAATGGCATGGTGAGCAAAAAACAATGGATTTAGGCCCAGATCTCTGTACTGGGGTGAATGTATGACATTGTTCTGCATTCTGTCCATCAACTGTTGTTTTTGCATTTGTCACCCCGAGTGGGACGGGTATGCCCAGACGTGGGTCCGTGCTCTCCATGCCACTGGAATCAAGCTATCCTGGCTGAAGAGGGTGAAACCCCGAAACCGGTCCTAGGATGCTTGTTTCCAGTCCAGGGAGGACCTGGCTTGGCAGTTCGGGCTGGACTGTTCCCATGAGGCACAGGGTCAAGACTGATTTGCATATGGCTGGGTTCAAACTGGACTGGCATGGTGAGCAAAAAAACGATGGATTTAGGCCAAGATCTCTGTACTGGGGTGAATGTATGACATTGTTCTGCATTCTGTCCATCAACTGTTGTTTTTGCATTAGTCACCCCGAGTGGGATGGGTATGCCCAGGCGTGGGTCCCGTGCTCTCCATGCCACTGGAATCAAGCTATCCTGGCTGAAGAGGGTGAAACCCCGAAACCGGTCCTAGGATGCTTGTTTCCAGTCCAGGGAGGACCTGGCTTGGCAGTTCGGGCTGGACTGTTCCCATGAGGCACAGGGTCAAGACTGATTTGCATATGGCTGGGTTCAAACTGGAATGGCATGGTGAGCAAAAAACGATGGATTTAGGCCCAGATCTCTGTACTGGGGTGAATGTATGACATTGTTCTGCATTCTGTCCATCAACTGTTGTTTTTGCATTTGTCACCCGAGTGGGACGGGTATGCCCAGACGTGGGTCCCGTGCTCTCCATGCCACTGGAATCAAGCTATCCTGGCTGAAGAGGGTGAAACCCCGAAACCGGTCCTAGGATGCTTGTTTCCAGTCCAGGGAGGACCTGGCTTGGCAGTTCGGGCTGGACTGTTCCCATGAGGCACAGGGTCAAGACTGATTTGCATATGGCTGGGTTCAAACTGGAATGGCATGGTGAGCAAAAAACGATGGATTTAGGCCCAGATCTCTGTACTGGGGTGAATGTATGACATTGTTCTGCATTCTGTCCATCAACTGTTGTTTTTGCATTTGTCACCCCGAGTGGGACGGGTATGCCCAGACGTGGGTCCCGTGCTCTCCATGCCACTGGAATCAAGCTATCCTGGCTGAAGAGGGGTGAAACCCGAAACCGGTCCTAGGATGCTTGTTTCCAGTCCAGGGAGGACCTGGCTTGGCAGTTCGGGCTGGACTGTTCCCATGAGGCACAGGGTCAAGACTGATTTGCATATGGCTGGGTTCAAACTGAAATGGCATGGTGAGCAAAAAAACGATGGATTTAGGCCCAGATCTCTGTACTGGGGTGAATGTATGACATTGTTCTGCATTCTGTCCATCAACTATTGTTTTTGCATTTGTCACCCTGAGTGGGACGGGTATGCCCAGACGTGGGTCCCGTGCTCTCCATGCCACTGGAATCAAGCTATCCTGGCTGAAGAGGGTGAAACCCCGAAACCGGTCCTAGGATGCTTGTTTCCAGTCCAGGGAGGACGTGGCTTGGCAGTTCGGGCTGGACTGTTCCCATGAGGCACAGGGTCAAGACTGATTTGCATATGGCTGGGTTCAAACTGGAATGGCATGGTGAGCAAAAACGATGGATTTAGGCCCAGATCTCTGTACTGGGGTGAATGTATGACATTGTTCTGCATTCTGTCCATCAACTGTTGTTTTTGCATTTGTCACCCCGAGTGGGACGGGTATGCCCAGACATGGGTCCCGTGCTCTCCATGCCACTGGAATCAAGCTATCCTGGCTGAAGAGGGTGAAACCCTGAAACCGGTCCTAGGATGCTTGTTTCCAGTCCAGAGAGGACCTGGCTTGGCAGTTCGGGCTTGACTGTTCCCATGAGGCACAGGGTCAAGACTGATTTGCATATGGCTGGGTTCAAACTGGAATGGCATGGTGAGCAAAAAAACGATGGATTTAGGCCCAGATCTCTGTACTGGGGTGAATGTATGACATTGTTCTGCATTCTGTCCATCAACTGTTGTTTTTGCATTAGATACATCCAAGCAGGCAGGTATGAAGCATTAGGTGAAGGGTACATACAGGAAACCTGGGAGATACCGTATAGATATAGGTGCAGATATAAGACACTGAAGTTTTCTTAAGTGGTACTGACTGCGGGAAGGCTTTAAGTGGGTCTTTAGTGTGCAGAGAAGTGTCGCTTCATGGAACGTGTAATGCATCAAAAGTGAACTTATCTTGCTACTTGAAAGGCTCCACAGCTGCCGTGATTCATCAGGTTTTTGAATTACTTTTGAATGGAAGTTATTTAGTGCTGAATGATCAAGACTGTTGCGGAATGGCGCCAGGCATCACATATCTAGTCACAGTAAACCTCAGGGTTGTTTGCTAAGCAGACTGAAAGCCATGTTGTTTCAACAAAATGTGGCCTTAACTTCAGCCCGAGAGACTTTTGATCTCCAGTTTGCAAGGTTTTCAGCAGAGATACAGGCCCTGGTCCGTACGAACTTCCCGATCCATCGGAGAAATGGTTCATCTTATTTTTAACATGTCTGGTACGAGTGGGATCGTACACATATTTAAGCATCTTGGATCGGGACTCTTAACCACCTTTCAGACCATCTTCGGAGTAATGCCAGCTTTCATGCACTCTGTACTTGGAAGCATTTTTGGAGGGCTTCCTTTGGTCCTGCTATCAGTAGCGGGCATCCTGATTTTAATACTATTGCTTCGCAATGGACGTCTCAATCCCTCAAGACATGGAGAGGACACTGCTGGAACGACGTTGGCATGAGCGTATGGTGTTCTACCTGACTACGCCTCGGCTTCAAGAGCTGAATGAGCATTGGTTCCTGTCATTTAGACCAGTCTGGCTAGACTGTGTCCTGCCTGTGTTCCGTTGCCTCTTCTGTGGATTTGGCTGCGGGTTGGTCCTGTGTCTGACACTTCCATCGGTTACGCCGCCCGACATAGACGTGCTCCTGGATCCTGTGCAGGCCCAGGTGCGCAGTTGTCCCCAGCATGTTCCCATGTTGATGACGACATTTCTAGAGCCTCCAAGGGATGCTTCCGCTCCTGTTGGAAGGGAAATGGGCTCTGCTCCAGAGGTACAGGCATCGGTATCAGGTGTGCAGGCATCTGATTCTTCCCCGTCGGCTGCTGTGGGAACCAGAGATGAACATCTTTGCTCACTCGCCGTGATATTGGAAATTCTGGAGGGATTGACACCTGCGGATATGATGTTCAGCGATGTTGAGTCTTCAGCGCAGTATTCATAAACAATCTGGCATCTCCTGTGCTGGGAACTGTTTGGTAACTTTTTTAAACATTTACCAAATCGAAGGTCGAATGTGACTTTGTTTTATTTTTCTTCTCGGTTCTAACTGAGCTTCATGGCTTTCAAGGTGCTCAGTGCAATAATGCCAACATACACAAGTTTAGAGAACCTTTTGAACGCTTTTTAGGGACAAATGAATTTTTTATTGTGAATAATCTTTATGCTTTTTAATGGCCTTAAGCTTTATCAATATCTAACTGACCTTGTTGACCTTTTGATGAGGAGTGGGTGTCATGTCCTTTAGGATAGTCCTGTCACGTATACCCCATTTTACATACATTGTCCCATCCACACGACAATACCGATTCTAAACAGGTGACCTTTTACCTAGTAGCTTGCTCCTGTCTCTTCGACACCATGCTCTCGGTACTCTATCATAATCCCTGTACCTGACATACATAAACATGTCGCCAGGCACGGCAGAATTATTCTGTATAAGGGTCTCCACTTTTTTCATCCTTGGCCAACAGCCAGCTGTGCAAGATCTCATTTGTTTAGAAAAGCATTGGTGATTGTTTTTAAAACATCCATGATTGTTTAAAAAACATATCGATTCTAGAAAAAACCCTGGCGTGATCACTTTAGTATAAAGACCCTCACTCCCCCTACAAATTTGAGGAGAATTCCTTCCAAACTGACACGGGGTCCTGCATGCTGAATCTTCGACACGCAGCGGTCTGACATCCCTTGCGGGGTGCCATCCTCGACGCAGAGACTGAGTCCTTCATTCTAAACCATCAGGTGAGGGGGCTGGTTCTTCCCTGGGGGTTTCTTGGCTACAGATACACATAGCTATATGCATATACAGATTTAGGCTAGGTACATTTAGGAAAATTACTTAGGGCACACATTTTAGGAATATGCAAGTGCTGCTGTTTTTATCTGGACTGCTTATGTTCATCTTCTTAGCACTATGGTAGAAATGTATCTACTATTTACTATATTGGTACTAGCAATCACTTTCATATGCTTCTGTCTCCTGATTGTTGCAGCACATATGTTTTCAACAAGATTGTCGCTGGGCCAATAAATACTTATTGAAACGTCCTAATCCCCATCCTGTGTATTTTCTGACAGTAAGCAAGCACAAGTGTGTGAGCGAAACGTACTGTACTGTTTTCCACGATCCCTGAGGAATCAGGGTTGTCATGTTCAGTGGTTGCCAGAGACTACCCACACCACTGTAGAATACAGGGGGGTGGTAGTGACACTGTAGAGCTAACTGGTCTAACGGCTGACATATCCTGTGGGGGTGTCCGGAAACGGTTTGGACACCAAGCCCTCGGTTTAGGTCATCCAAAACGCGCAGGTCCTGGGTGATTCCTAGGAACTACACAACAGCTCTTCTACTTGGCAGAGGTTCCTCTTGATTTCCAGAAGTAGTCTTTGAAGACCTTTCTATTCCTGAGACTTCCAGCAGGAGGCAAGCTCTACTTCAAGCCCTTGGAGAAAACTCTAACAGCAGGATGATGAAAGTACAGTCCACTCCTTTCCCTGCCCAAGACAGAAGCAACCACTGCAAGCCAACCCCAACAGCACACAGCACAGGGGCAGTACTCCTCCTCCAGCTTTCCTGGTTCTTCTTCCTGGCAGGTTCCTTAGTTCAGCACTAATCTAAAATACTGGGGTCTGGGCCCCAGTATTTATACAGCCAATTGCTTTTTTCTCTTGGTGCAGAGAGGCTCTGTGCCCAGCCAAAACCAGTTCTGTCCTCAATGGTCCAGCTTCCCGGCAGGAGGTGGAGACAGCATTGTCCAAGGCAGACAGGGCCTATTCAGGTGCAAGGGAAATGTCCTCCCACCACTCTAAATGCAGACCAGGCCTATTCAGGTGCTAGTGAAAACTCATCCCACTACTCTGAATGCAGCCCAGGTCTAATCAGCCCAGCCCTGACTCATTCGGGAAAGGCAGGCCACACATCAACCCCTCCCCCCCAGTTGCTGTCTGAGAGAATGCACATCCCCAGCCCCTGTCACTCCAAAGCCAGACAGTCAATACACAAACCAGCAGAGGCACATAGGATGGCTAAGAAAGAAAATACCTACTTTCTAAAAGTGGTATTTTCAAACACCCAATATAAAAATCATCTTTAGTAAAAGATGCATTTTTATATTCTAAGTTCAGGCATACTAAACTTCATCTTTCTGTCTTGTCCCAATGGGAAGTCATATTTATAAGATGTTATAAATAAACTCCCATTCTATCTTATGGGACAGATAGCCTTCAATAGAGAAAAACGAAATTGGCAGTATTTCCGTATCAGGACATGCCAAACACATCAGGGCATGTCCTACCTTTCACATACACTGCACCCTGCCCACAGGGGTACCTTAGGCCTACCTTAGGGGTGACTTACATGTAAGAAAAGGGAAGGTTAGGTCCTGGCAAGTGGGTGCACTTGCCTTGTCGACATGGCAGTACTAGACTGCACACAGACACTGCAGTGGCAGGTCTGAGCTATGTTTGAAAGGCTGCTTGTGTGGGTGGCACAATCAGTGCTGCAAGCCCACTAGCAGCATTTGGTTTACAGGCCCTGGGCACACACAGTGCACACACAGTGCAATGTACTAGGGACTTAGTAGTAAATTAATAACAATTTACAGGGAGAGCATATGCACTTTAACACTGATCAGCAGTGGTAAAGTGCCCAGAGTCATAAAACCAACAAAAACAGGCTAGAAACAGAAGGCCAAAAAGCAAAAAAGTCTGGGGATAAACCATATATATGTGCTTCACAGGCTGCCCATGAGGAAGGGCGTAATGCTTGAAACGCGTTGGCAGCAAATTCTAAGGGGCTATGCACATGAGACCTGAGCGGCGATCCTGAGTGTGCCTCCACCGCAAGGGGAACTTTGTTTGTACATATATATATATATATATATATATATATATATATATATATTCCAAATGAGATATTTTCTTTCCAAAAATAATCGTCCAGCACTCCCAGGCGGGTTCAATTGCTCAGTTCTTTATTTGAACGACAAAAACAACATCTACGCGTTTCAGCAGTCTCAGCTGCCTTGCTCATATATATTCCAACCATTTCCGACTTTCACTCGAAATCGGACACCTACACAGGAGTTAGCTTGCCATTCAGTTTCGGTTTATTTTACTTTCGCTTTATATATATATAGGCCAATAGAAGGCTTTTGTGCCGAAACGGGTCGGCCAGACATTATGTGCACGGAGCACTTTTGAATGCTAGAAAAATAAGATAAATAAAGAAATTGTGGAACAAACCGATTGGTGCCGTCTCATGTTGTGCAAAAAGAAGTGGCGAAAGGAGACGGGGATTCCATATATATATATATATATATTGAGATTGACAAAGGCTTTCTGAAAGCCGAAACGGGTCTCTCCTTACCTCTGGGATTGAGGGCGACCTGGCAGAATAAAATAATGCTGAATCTTTAAACACCTCGAATCCGTGCCATTCCTCCATGGAGTTTCTGTGGGAGCTGGATTTTGTTGTATATATATATATATATATATATATATATATACACATATATATATATATATATATATACATACATATATACATATTCACTGAAAAAACCATAGGTTTTAGGGACAGTTATAGTTACTTGGACATTGCACTCGTACAAAACCCGTGAAATTCCCCCGTTATAGTTAGTTCAGCTAACTATAACTCGCGCCCCGCAATGCACTGCTGATGACGTCACATATTACATCACTCATGACATGGTCAGTGACATCACTGATGACATCACTGATGACATCTCAAATGACATCACTGATGACATCATCCAGTGACTGTGTGTTTCTGTAAAGTTTAAATATTTTTAAAATATATAGGAAAAGACGTATTGAAGAATGAGTGGGTGTGTAAGTGTCTGTATGGATGATTTAGTAGGTGCGTGACTGACTCTATAAGTGAGTGATTTAACGTATCTTACTGAATGCATGGGTTAGTGACTAAACTGGGTGTATGTCTGTATCCGTCTGTCTGTTGCTGTGTAAGTGGCTGCATGTGTTTGTGAATAGCTAAATGAGTGTCTATATGAGTTATTGAATGCTTGTCTGAGTATCTGTATGGGTGCCTGAGTGTTTGTGTGGGAGGGGTGTGTGCAACTCTGTGCATAGATGTGTGAGTGGGTGATTCACTGGGTGGATGGTTTCAAGAGTGCATCTGTGATAGACGGTATGGGTGGGTAAGTGTGTGTAAGAGTGTGTTAGTGAGTGAATGTATGTCCCAGTGGTACATGTGTGAGTAACTACATATGTGATAGGCAGTATATATGTGTGTTGGAGTATATAAATAGCTATAAGCAAGAGTGAGTGATTGTGATAGTGGCTGTATGGATGATTGTGTGCTTGTATCAGTGATTGTATAAGAGCGTAACAATGTGCTACTATTTGTATGAGTAAGTGAGCTGGTGTGTGTATAACTGTATAGGTGAGTAAATGGCAGTGTGTTTAATTATTTGCATGACTGACTAGGTGTGTGAGTATCTCTATGGATGAGTGGCGTTGTTTGAGTGTCTATATAGGAGTAAGAGTGCATATGATAGTCCTGTACTGAGTGACCGTAAGTATGAGTGACTGTACGGGTGAGTGAGTGGATGTGTGTGTGTAGACCTAAGAATCAGTGAGTGGGTATGTAGTTATTGGTGTTGGAGTGTCTATGGTTTTGCGAATGGCAGTCTGTAATTTAGAGTGGGTGTATCAAAGGTTATATTAGGGTGTGAGGAGGTGCATCAGATTATCACGTGGATGATGTCATCAGTGATGTCATTTGAGATGTCATCAGTGATGTCATCAGTGATGTCACTGACCATGTCATGAGTGATGTAATATGTGACGTCATCAGCAGTGCATTGCGGAGCGCGAGTTATAGTTAGCTGAACTAACTATAACGGGGAATTTCACGGGTTTTGTACGAGTGCAATGTCCAAGTAACTATAACTGTCCCTAAAACCTATGGTTTTTTCAGTGAATTTCAAAGGTTTTTAAATGCTAATTTGTAACTATAACGTGTCTGAAACCTATGGTTTTTTCAGTGAATTTCAAAGGTTTTTAAATGCTAATTTGTAACTATAACGTGTCTGAAACCTATGGTTTTTTCAGTGAATTTCAAAGGTTTTTTAAATGCTAATTTCTAACTATAACGTGCCTGAAACCTACGGTTTTTTCAGTGAATTTCAAAGGTTTTGTAAATGACAATTTTTAAATGTATTAATTGTTATATTAATTTTTTCATACTGATTTACTACATTTTTAGAAACAATTTTTTTTTACATATTTTATTTTTAAATTACATTGTAATTACATTATACATTACATTACAAAAAATACTTTCTCAGAATGAATTACTTTAGTTTAAATACTTTGCAGATAGGCAATAGACTTTTAAGTACAGTAGTTACAGTTGTTGCAATGGGCAACACATTTTCAAACACAATGCAACATTCAGCTCAATGTGAATTTCTAGTTAAATGCAATTAGTTACTTTATGGATTACTTTTGTAACCACAGGACTGGATCCTAGATTCAGTCCTGGTACATCTCCTGTAAACAGTTGAGTAAAAGCGTTTTGGTTACAGTCGTGATTTTTAAGGAATATTATTGTATTTTAAAAGTTGACACTTTGAAACTTTTTCTCATAGAATCACCAATGTTATCCTATGGAAGGAAATTCACTTAGCAGGTAAAAACTGTTATCGTTACTTTTTCTTACTCAGTGTTGGATCCTGGATCCAGCACTGGTGCATCTCCTGTAAACAGTTGAAAGAATGCGTTTAAGTCATACTGTCGATTTTTAAGGAATATTTGTAGTTTGTGAAAATCAACACTTTGAAACTTTTTGCTGAAAACCAGTCAATGTTAGCCTATGAAGGAAATTCAAGTTACCGGTAAGTACGGTTAAAATTACTTTTGAGGATCAGTACTGGGCTGAAACATGCAGCACTGAGGTCTCTCCTGATAACAGGTGAGTAAATCGGAATTCGTATTTCGGCTGATTTTAGAGGAATATTTTAAAGTTCCAAAACTTCACACTTTGAAGAATTTCCAAGTGAAACCAGTCAATGTTAGCCTATGGAAGGAAATTCAAGTTACTGGTAAGTACGGTTAAAATTACTTTTCAGGACCAGTACTGGGCTGAAAGATGCAGCACTGAGGTCTCTCCTGATAACAGGTGAGTAAATCAGAATTCGGATTTCGGCTGATTTTAGAGGAATATTTGTATGTTTCAAAAATCAACACTTAGAAGAATTTCCAAGTGAAACCAGTCAATGTTAGCCTATGAAGGAAATTCAAGTTACCGGTAAGTACGGTAAAAATTACTTTTCAGGATCAGTACTGGGCTGAAAGATGCAGCACTGAGGTCTCTCCTGATAACAGGTGAGTAAATCGGAATTCGTATTTCGGCTGATTTTAGAGGAATATTTTAAAGTTCCAAAACTCCACACTTAGAAGAATTTCCAATTGAAACCAGTCAATGTTAGCCTATGAAGGAAATTCAAGTTACAGGTAAGAATGGTTAAAATTACTTTTCAGGATCAGTACTGGGCTTAAAGATGCAGCACTGAGGTCTCTCCTGATAACAGGTGAGTAAATCGGAATTCGTATTTCGGCTGATTTTAGAGGAATATTTTAAAGTTCCAAAACTCCACACTTAGAAGAATTTCCAAGTGAAACCAGTCAATGTTAGCCTATGAAGGAAATTCAAGTTACCGGTAAGTACGGTTAAAATTACTTTTCAGGATCAGTACTGGGCTGAAAGATGCAGCACTGAGGTCTCTCCTGATAACAGGTGAGTAAATCGGAATTCGTATTTCGGCTGATTTTAGAGGAATATTTTAAAGTTCCAAAACTCCACACTTAGAAGAATTTCCAAGTGAAACCAGTCAATGTTAGCCTATGAAGGAAATTCAAGTTACCGGTAAGTACGGTTAAAATTACTTTTCAGGATCAGTACTGGGCTGAAAGATGCAGCACTGAGGTCTCTCCTGATAACAGGTGAGTAAATCGGAATTCCTATTTCGGCTGATTTTAGAGGAATATTTGCACAATGGTGAAGGGAGGGGCGGGGCCTGAGGTGACATCCTTGCAAAGGCGCCCGTGGCGCGTTTTAAGTTGGGGGATTAAGTCCCCTTGAATCCTGAGGGTCCCTAGGGGCCAACTAGACCACCAGGAACCTCCAATATGCGCCAGGGGCTGCGTTGCAGAGACGTGTAGAGAGAGCCACACCCTTTTACACCTCTCTGCAACGCAGCTCTGTGGCGCATTCTGGATGTACCTGTTGGGCTAGTTGGCCTCCAGGGACCCTCAGGATTGAAGGGATTTAATTCCCCATCTTAAAACGCGCCACGGGCCTGTTTGCACACATGTCACCTGAAGCCCCGCCCCTCCCTTCACCACTGTGCAAACGCGCCCGTGGCGCGTTTTAAGTTGGGGGATTAAGTCCCCTTGAATCCTGAGGGTCCCCGGAGTCCAACTAGCCCACCATATACCTCCAAAAGCGCCACAGAGCTGCGTTGCAGAGAGGTGTAAAAGGGGCGTGGCCTCTGTACACCTCTCTGCAAGGCAGCCCCTGGCGCATACTGGAGGTACCTGGTGGGCTAGTTGGCCCCAGGGACCCCCAGTATTCAAGGGGAATTGTCCCCTCTGCAAACGCGCCAGGGGCGCGTTTGCAGAGTGGTGAAGGAAGGGGCGGGGCCTGCGGGCCCGATCGTTTTTTTTTCTCCCTGAAGGGGGCTGTGTGGCCCCCCTTCCTTTTTTTCTTTTTTTGGGCCCTGGGGACCCCATCCCCCAGGGCCTTACACCTTTTTAAATTACCTTTAAAAAAAACGGGAAGGGGGCCGCGTGGCCCCCTTCCCTGGGCCTGTATTGGCCCCGGGGACCCCATCCCCGGGGCATGGCCTCTATATTTATTTTTGAGGGGGGCAGCGTGGCCCCCTCCTCTGGCCATTTTAAGGCCCCGGGGACCCCATCTCCCGGGGCCGGCCTCTCCATTTTTTTTTTTTTTTAATTTTTCCTCTTTTTTGGGGAGGGGGCGCGTGGCCCCCCTCCCGGGCCACTACTTGCCCCGGGGACCCCATCCCCCGGGGCTGGCCCTCTCCGTTGGGGACTGTGGGGGGTCCCCAATCCCCCACAGTCCCGCCGGCTCCCCACGTCCCTTGGGAGCCGGCATTGCTGTTCCACATGGGGAGCAGCTGACATGCTGCTCCCCATGTGGAAAGCAATCGCTTTGGATATTGGAAGAGAGGGCAGGTTTCCTGCTCTCTCTTCCAATATCCAAAGCAGTTTGCTATGGCAGGACGGGAGCCGCGAGGCTCCCGTCCTGCCATAGCAAACTACAGTGTCCCGGGGTAGGCACCCCGGGACACTGCAGGAGCCGGCCCTGGGGGTGGTGGTCCCCAGGGCCATCAAGGGCTCCAGGAGGGGGCCGCGCGGCCCCCTCCCATTCAGTACACAGCCCCGGGAGGTGGTGGTCCCCGGGGCTCTGGGGGTCCGTAACGGACCCCCATATTAAAATGTTTAGTGCCCCGGGAGGTGGTGGTCCCCGGGCGTGTGGGGGCTGGAGCCCCCCACACTGGTTTAATAATTTTTTTAAAAAGCCCCGGGAGGTGGTGGTCCCCGGGGCTGCGGGTGGGCTCAGAGCCCTCCCGCACCATTTTTAAAAAAGCCCCGGGGAGTGGCGGTCCCCGGGGCTTGGGGGCCCTTTGAGGCCCCCACACATTAAATTATCCCCCACCATGCCCCCGGGACTTGGGCCACCCGGGGCCAATACTATCGAGCGCGGGAGACCGCGCTTCGATTTTTTCGGCAGGATTCGCGCACCCTGAGCGCATCCTGCCGATTTTTAAAAAATTTTTTTTTTGCCCAGGGGTCCTTGTGGGACCCCTGAGCAAACCTAGGGGTCAGGGTGTTTCTACCCTGCTCCCTTTGTGCGCTTTGCGCACTTGTTTCTGTCCCTCAGTTCTACCGAGGGACAAAATGGCTGCCAACATTTCCTGAATCGGAATGTTGACAGCCAGCTGACAGCCAATTAACATGCAGCTCGTGATCGGGAGGGTACGCGGACCCTACTCGTCCCTAGATATCACTAACTTTTTACTTTTCATTTTCTCAGCAACTACTGAACGGATTTACACCATTTAACAAAAGGGTTCTTTCTGAACCAAGAACTACCTCTTTGCCAAATTTGGTGTAATTCCGTTCAGCAGTTCGGGCTGTAGCCGTGTCTAAAGTTTCCTATGGGAAAATGCATGGGGAAAACGCGTTTTGGGACCCCCCTTTTTTCTCGGCCCCTGCTTGACGTATCACCCCGAGACTTTCAGGGTAGGAGCGGACCGGAGCGCCCCACGAAGTTTGAAAATTTCGCGAAGATACGTCAACCGGCAAGAGAGTTATTTCAAATAGACTGTCGCGGATTTCCTATGGATAATAGGTTGTAACTATAACTATCTACTGGCGACCGCCAGTAGATAATATATATATATATATATATATATATATATATTCCAAAAATACAAACTCTTCAATCGAGCCCACCATCCAGTATGCCATCAAACTTCTTTATTTTCAGATGTCCATGGGCACCAATCCATTACGCGTGCCGACCTCCTACTGGTCTTAATCATACGGAAATGCAGAGTGGTTGAATATGCTCATTTAAATACACTGTGCATGGACACTATGGAAGTACTTACAGATGGATTTGGTCAGCTGAAAATAAAGAAGTTTGATGGCATACTGGCTGGTGGGCTCGATTGCTTTTCTGCAATAAGAAGAGATCTTTTTGGAATATATTGGCAGTGACGCCTGCCCACGAACCCTCCCGAGCACGAGCTTTATTTTGATTGGCTGCCAACACTCCAAACCAAAAAGTGTTGGCAGCCATCTTGTGACTCGGTTGAACCGTGTCACAAGAAAAAAGGTTAGAAATGATGAAAAGGGGGCAGGGTAGAAACACCCTGACTCCCTAGGCCTGCTCAGGGGGTCCCACAGAGACCCCCAGGGCCAAAAAAAGCATTTTTGTTAAAACATTTCGGCAGGATTCGGGTAGGATCCGTGAATCTTGCCAAAAAAGTTTTAAAAAATGAAGCGCGGGCTCCCGCGCTTTGTTTTAATAAGGCCCCCGGGTGGGCCAGGTGCCGGGGGCAGTGAGGAAAATATATGCAGCGGCCCGCGGGAGCCCCCACAGACCCCGGGGACCGCCACCTGCCCGGGGCATGATTAACAGTATGCGGGGGCACGCGGCCCCCCACAGCCCCGGGGACCGCCACCTCCCCAGGGCTTTTAAAAAAAAATGCATGGGGGGCTCCTGCCCCCCTATGCTGCCCCGGGTACCACCACCTCTCCGGGGCTTTAATTAATTAGGTTGGGGGGCCTCGCAGGCCCCCCAAGTCCCGGGGACCACCACCTCCCTGGGGCTTAATTTAAAAACAAAGTGTGGGGGGCTCGAGCCCCCCACACTGCCCCGGGAACCACCACCTCCCCAGGGCACTAATTATTCAAATACGGGGGTCTATTGTGGACCCCCGGCTCCGGGGGCCACCACCTCCCCGGGGCTATGTTCAAGTTGGGAGGGGGGCCGCTCGGTCCCCCTCCTGGAGCCTTCGATGGCCCTTGGGACCACCACCCCCAGGGCCGGCTCCAGCAATGTCCCGGGGTGCCTATCCCTGGGACATTGCAGCACTGCTCCCGCCCTGCCATTGCAAATTTCTGCTTTGCTTCATGGAAGCGAGAGCAGGAAACCTGCTCTCGCTTCCATGAAGCGAAGCAGATTTGCTTTTGGGCAAAGGGAGCTGCATGTTTGCAGCTCCCTTTGTCCAAAAGCAATGCAGCAGGCAGGGAGCCGGCAGGGAATGCGGGGGCATTCAGGCTTCCCCAGCGGTCCCCAACGTGAGGCCAGGCCCCGGGGTATGGGGTCCCCGGGGCCAAAAGTGGCCCAGGGAAGGGGGGGCAAGCGCCCCCGTAATTAAATATGGATTTTTTTTTAAAGAGGCAAAGACCCGGGGGATGGGGCCCCCGGTGGCCAAAAATGGCCTCAGGAGTGGGGCCGCACGGCCCCCCTCCTTTAAAAGAATTTTGAAATAAATAAATAAGTGGCCATGCCCCGGGAGATGGGGTCCCTGGGGCCGAAATCAGCCTTGGTATGGGGGCCGCGCGGCCCCCTTCCCGTTTAATAAAAAATAAACAATGTCTCAGGCCTTGGGGGATGGGGTCCCAGGGCCCAAAAAATATTAAGAGAAGGGGGGTCACACAGCCCCCTTCTAAAAAAAGAAAAGAGAGAAGCCGGCATCTCGCCGGAGGCCCCGCCCCCTCCCTGTACCACTCTACAAACGTGCCTCCTGGCACGTTCTGAGTTGGGGGATTGAGTCCCCTTTAATCCTAAGGGTCCCTGGGGGCCAACTAGCCCACCAGGTACCTCCAGTAAGCCCCACACAGTGGGATTGCTGAGAGGTGGTCTGAGGATACGCTCCTTTTCACACCACTCTGCAAACGTGCCTCTTGGCACATTGCTGGTGGGGCGATGAGGTCCTCTTGTGTCCTGAGGACCTCAGGACTAAAGTGGACTTCATCCCCAGTCAGTAGTGCACCAGGAGGCGCGTTTGCAGAGTGGTGTAAAAAGGGGGCATGGACTCGGACCACTCTCAGCAATCCAGATGTGTGGGGCTTACTAGAGATAACAGGAGTGCTAGTTAGCCCCCAGGGACCCTCAGGAGGCAAGGGGACTTCATCCTTCAATCAAGAGCGTGCCAGGAGGTGCGTTTGCAGAGTGGTGGAGAAAGGGGGCGAGGCCTGTGTCCATGTCTCAGCAATCCCACTATCTGGGGCTTACTGGAGGTGTCAGGTAGGCTAGTCGGCCCCTAAAGACCCCCAGCAGCAAAGGGGACTTTAATCCCCATCCAAGAGCGCACCAGGGAGCGCGTTTGCAGAGTGGGGGGCAAAGGGGGCGTGGCCTGCTTCGAGAACTTACCAATGCTGCTATGTGGGACTTACTGGAGGTAATAGGAGGGGTAGTTGGCCCCACGGTTGTCCTTGGGGGCCAACTACCTCTCCTGTTGCCTCCAGTAAGTCCCACACAGGGGTATTGCTAAGAGGTCTTCGGAGGCCATGCCCCCCTTTCTCCACCATTCTGCAAACGTGCCTCCTGGCACACTACGGGTTCGGGGATGAAGTCCACTTTACTCCTGAGGGACTTTGGGTGCCAAGAAGCCCTCCGGGTACCTACTGTAAGCCCTACGCAGTGGAATTCCTGAGCACTGGCCAGAGGCCCAGCCCCCTTTCTGCACCACTCTGCAAATGAGACTACTACGTTATAGTTAGAAATTAGCATTTAAAAAATCTTAGAAATTCACTGAAAAAACCATAGGTTTTAGGGACGTTATAGTTAGTAATTAGCATTTAAAAAACCGTAGAAATTCACTGAAAAAACCACAGGTTTTAGGGACGTTATAGTTAGTTGGACATTTCACTCGTACAAAAGCAGACAAATAAGGCCGTTATAGTTATTTGAGCTAACTATAACTTGCGCCCCCGCAATGCACTGCTGATGACGTCACATATTACATCACTCATGACATGGTCAGTGACATCACTGATGACATCACTGATGACATCTCAAATGACATCACTGATAGGTTCTCAGGTAACTATAACTACTGATTTTCACTGGTTTTGCACTAGTGAAACTTTAGCCTAACTATAACGTTTCTGTAACGTCTGGTTTTTTCAGTGAATTTCTATGGTTTTTTAAACTATATTTCCTAACTATAATGTCCCTGTAACCTTTATTTTTTTCATTGCATTTCTAAGGTTTTTTAAATGCTAATTCCTAACTATAACATCCCTGTAACCTTTGGTTTTTTTCAGTGAATTTCAAAGGTATTTTTAATTTTATTTCCTAACTGTAACCTGTAAACTTTGAGAGTGGGTGTGTGAGTCGCTGTATAGGTCTGTAAGTGAGTGTGTAAAATCTGGGTAATTACGTAAGTGCATGAGTAGTGCCTGGGTGATTGCATGATTGCATAGGTAGTGCCTGTGTGATGCTATGAGTGCAATAGCCAAGGACTCACTGCGAATACCGTGTGTTTTTGACAAAGTGTAAAACACATATATAGACATATTTTACATAAAGTTTCAGTGTAGCTATTTAGTAAGATACTAATTTAACTTCAGCTTTGTATTCATATGTTGAAATAGCTACATCAAAAATGCATTTTCCTTCTTCACAGAAACACCGGAGGTCGCAATGACATCAGTATTCACAAATACAAATGACATATTGTAAAACAGATATATAGACATATTCTACACAAAGTTTGAGTCTAGCTGTTTAGTAACATATTGTTTTAACTTTATTTTAACAACACATTTGTAAAAGCCAATAGTTTCTAAAAATAACTTTCAACATCTGAACTCACGAATAGAACATAACTAAAAAACACCCATCAAACTACCCATTGTTACCCAGACTTATGGGGAATCACAAACTGCGGAAAAACTAGTATAATGCACAATGTGTGACAAGACCCTCTCTAGAAGGGCAAACAAAAATATTCATGTGGGACGATGTCCATCTTATTTCATCTTAAAACCTATCATAGAAATGTCTACAACTAGTGATGTAGCCGAGGGAAACTGGAGGACCATCTACATCAGTGGCAGGGGCAACAATTCCCAGCCAGAAGGTCCCTTCAGAGGTGCAGACTACTACAACAGATATGGCTCGAGTTTTCAAGAACGGGCACCTATTGCATGGACTGTAGTGTTGTTATAAGTGCTGCAAAAAATCATACATGCTAATTTGTTTTCCCCTTTTATATTTTTTCCACATGTCTCAGTGCACATATTTTGAATTCCTCATGTTCCAGTTTACAAACCACAAAAAAAAATTCAAAAACAAAACATCATGCCACCGGGAAATAAGGGAATATCATTGGATAATACACTTTTCAACTAAAAGAATAGGAAGAACACACCCATTTATCTATCTTGAACATTCTTTAGTGAGTAGATTTGCACAATTCACAATATGTCACAAGACATTGTCAAGGGGTACAAATAAATATTCTTGCTGGACTACCTCCTTGCTTTACCATCTAAAAACAATAGTGTAAAAGCAGCAAGAAGGCAACGCAAGGCTGAAGGACCCTCTACTTCAATAGCAGCCACAACAACACCGGGGCAGAGAGTCTCTTCAGAGGTCCAATTTCAACTTCAAGATTTGGCTACACACTTTTCCCTGATGGTATCATACTGCATGGATTGCAGAGTTGTAGTGAGTGCTAGAGAGCAGTCCATAACAGCCCTTCGCAATGCTGCAAAGAATCATACATGCTAATTTGTTTCCCTTTTATATTTTTCCACATTTCTCAGTGCACATTTTTCAAATTCCTCCTGTCCCACTTGCCATTTTGTTACCATGAAAAAGAACAAAAACATTTTAAAACTTTAACAAATAAGAAAAAAAAATCAAAACCTAAACAGAAAATCATGTCACCGGGGAATAAAGGAATATCAAAGGATAATACACTTTTCAACTAAAAGAATAAGAAGAACACACCCATTTATCTATCTTGAACATTCTTTAAGAGGAGTTCATATTGAGCAGATTTGCGCAATGCACAATATGTCACAAGACATTGTCAATGGATTGTGGAGTTGTAGTGAGTGCTGGAGAGCAGTCCATTACCGCCCTTTGCAATGCTGCAAAGAATCATAAATGTTGATTTATTTTTTATTTTTGGCACTTCATAATTTTTCTACATTAGCAGGCATTTATTATCTTACAAAATGGGTATCTAATATCTATGTGTTGTTCATTTTATTATCTTCTAATTTAATATAACACTACTTACATATCCCTTGCGTACAAATAAATACACAGCTAACTTTTTGCCAGTTATCAATATTTACTTTTTCACTTTTTAAATATAAGTCAACAGTCTGTGTTTGAATCTTCTAGTGAGTGCGTCAACAACATTTCCAAACATACTCTGAATTTTGAGACCACACTGTGTCAAAACTATCAACTGTAATATCTGTCATCATCAATCAATCTTTATTTTGCCATTTCATAAACAGCATAAAAGAATTCTACATACAATTAAAAATGTTAAAACAGCATATTATGTTAAAAAAACACATTACTATGTACAATTCATAACTGTTAAGATTTGGGGAACAGAATATATCACATTTGAGTATAAAATGTATTCATTTGTGTATGTATGCAATAGACCCCTTAATTCCTTTGTTTTCTTATATTCCGAAATTACAAGTGCTGTTCCCTCCTTTTAAAGGCACACAAAAGGAAGGAAGCTAAACAATAACAACTAAAATGACCAGCTAGCGATTGGAGGAAGTAATAAGCTGGGCGGCATTGTCTAAACTTAAGCCTACGCATGAGCGGGAGAATATATCTTTTCCTTTCCTCAATGTACAATTTGCAAAAGAATATAAAGTGCAATTCACATTGGTGAGATTGGCCATCACATGGGCAAGCAGAAAGGGCCTCTACAGAATAACTGTTGGAAGGGTAACCTAGCATAAGCGGGATATAATTCAGTCGTAACCTCAGTAGTATAAATCTGTGTCGAAGATTCGTAACAATACTGTTTTTTAACCATAGCCTTATTGTGGTTAAGCTCCCATCTATCTCTTCCCAGCTTAGCTAACACCACTCCCTTCAATTCGGCCCTTGAGACAGTCAAACATGTGGTTCGATTCTCAAATACTTTGTGGAGGCCAATCGACTGTAAATTGCTCTTAATGTATTACAGCCACCTTATCTTTTCTATGTTATCTAACTTTAGGCAATCCTTCAGAACATCCTGGATTAATGTTAGGGATTCTCTTCTCCAGACTGAGTGCCACAACACAATTGGTGCAATTCTGACTCAGTACGTGATGTAGGGTACATTCAGCTCAGAGTGGCAATTATAACTGGAGCAGGATTGTGGGACAGCCACCAATATTTTCAGGAAACCCTCCTCTACATTCGTTGTAGGGTTGATATATCTATTATTCCCCATACAGCCGCCCTGTACGTGGTAATAGATATAGTTTTTGCCTCTTAGATCTTTTTTTATTATTTCCACTGGTTTGAATCCTAGCTTTTTTGTACATCTAAAGATAGCCCCGATGCTCTTTTCCATTTGGAGCCCTCTATTGGCCACCATATATTGACAGGTATTATGACTATCGAATAAGACCCCTAAGTAGGAGAAATTATCCACCACCTCCAGCCTTCTCCCTTCTATAAACATTTTTGGCTGTTTCTTCAGTCTCGATCCTGCCACAAGTATGAAGGACTTGTACTCATTTGCCCACAGGTCGAAATTACTCATACATTTTGTATACTCCTCTATGAGCCTCTGCAGTGCGTTGCTAGTCTATCCCAACAACACTGCGTTATCTGCATAGAGGAGTATCAGGACTGGGTACGAGTTGACTAAAGGGATGTCTGTGGTAGACCCGACCAAAGCCACTTAGACGGCATTACTGTAAATCAAGAATAGGAATGGGCTGAGTAAGCACCCCTGCCTGACACCACAAGATATTACAAATTGTCTTGTACATTCCCCATCCCTCCCGAATCGGACACAGGCAGTAGCTTGTGAGTACATTTTACGAATAAACTCTATTATTGTCGCCTCTATTCCCATGCCTTCCATAATTGCAATAGCTTTGAATGAGTAACACAATCAAAGGCGGGCAATAAGTCCATGAAAGCCATGCAAAGATGGCCTTTCTTGGCCACCGTGTACTTAGCGACGAGCAAGTTTAAATTGAGGCATTGATCGATTGTCCCTTTTCCTTTTCTAAAGCTGTACTGTGAAGGGATCAATATATTCCTTTCTTGAGCCCATAGCTCTAACCTATTCAGAAATAGACTGCCCATTAGCTTGGCTATACTATCTAATAGTGATATTGGTCAATAATTAGGCTATCCTGTTTTAGGTTTAAACCTATAATAAATGATAAAACCCCACCAAAAGGGAAATAGCCCTCACCAGTGTAAACAGGTAAACACTGAAAAACACCTGCACAACTACAAACTAAATGCCATTCAAAAAAAGGAAAAGGAGAGTGAAAGAGTCATTTTTGTTTCTTCTTGAAGGGGCCCATACAATTTAACTTTGTTATACAAGGTAGCAGCAGGAAAGACATTATTCTGCTTGAGTTTTATTGTTTAGGGATGTCACTAAAATATTGTTTCTTCTTCCTTTTGCTTTTTTCTGTTTTGTGGACTTTGGTCTAAAGATGCAGGGTTCAGAAGCATGTTTTGGGTCTTATTTAATTATTTTAAAAACTGTAGAGAATCAGGAAATATCACAATCATATTTGATATTTTGGCTACGTTTGACCCTTTCACTGATAGGTAAAATGGCTGGTTTCATAAGAATCTTTCCCAATATGCACCATTACCCACAGACAGAGCATGGGTGAAACCCTTTAATACATCAGCCCTCTTTTCTAGCAAGTCAGTATTGATAGTAGTTGAATTGTCAAATACCCCAGGCTTTAAAAATTCAATGCAAGGTGTAGTGACAGGTATATGTGAAAAGAGTGCTGTCACCAAGCATCTGGGATATTGGTGAAAACATGGCACCAGACTTTTGGAAAACATGGAACGCAGTGTCACTTGGAATGCTACTGCAAAACATTCTTGCAAAGTTCAACAAAGATTGGAATGATATTGTTTGTATTTGCAGTGATTCAGCTACGTATATTAAAATGTTGTGTGTTGACCTGTAAAAATTGATACCTGAGCTGAAGTGCTTCCCTGTAAGAGATCCTTGCACTTGCTAGATGGTATGCTGAAAGCATCTTTCCAGTCTTCAGAGTTAATGAAGAATGTGATTGGCTTTGTAGTCCATTCTGGTCATCCCAACTGTGTCATTAAGCGGATGGTTCTCAGTCTTAGAGGCCGCAAATGCTATATTATCCATGTGGTGAGCGTTTACAGAATTTTTGCTTAGTGATGATACCAAAGGCAAGAAATGTAAGGATCTTCAGTCGCATATTGATAGGAATGTGAAAAAAGGACACTCTATTGCATCCTTAGATTTTTATAGGAAAACAAGACTGCTGTAGTGCACATAATAAAAAACTATAGTCTAAAAACACCCTTGTCTACCAAGTGTTCAGCGTAATTGGTGTAAATGTGAAACATCTCCTTGAGAGTAGGCTGGACAACACTTTTAGTGACTTTGGCACTGCAACATGTTCCATGGTAGAATGCTTGCCACTTGGTAAGCAAAGAAATGCTGAGGAGCAATTCAGGAAATTTTATTTTACAATACATGAGAAATGGCTTGCAATGATGCAGAGGAATGTCCCTTCACCAACCATGGCCTTTGAAGTCAATGAAGCCTCACTGTGGTACTCTGCACAAGTTCTTGATCCCTTTCGGAAAAGAGAATTTTCTCCGGACTTTGAAAAGTACTGCTTCATTTTTGACCGCTTCACTAACTATGCGCCCAGTTCAATGCATATGTTGCAGAACCTGTCTCAGAGAATCGCAATTTTCAGGTGCACCAGTATTGGGATGGAAAGCTATTTCAGTGGCCAGAGTTAGCAAATTGTGTTCTGGCTGTTATGGTGTTTCCCGTCTCAAGTGCCTGTGCTGAGGGGGCCTTTCCACAGAAAAAGATTTACATGGGAAAGAAAGAGTGAGCCACAAGACCAAAGACTCACTGAAGAAGTGTTGTCTGGTGTACAACAATAAGTTTAATTTTAAAAAATGTATTTGGACTTCATAAACACTGTACGTACATTGTCTATATACCATGCACTATCGATGCAGAATGCAAGCAATGATCAAAGTAAAATGTTCCATAAACACCAGAAAAACACTGTTTCTGTTGTTTTTAATGGCGCGTAAATGTGTAACCTCTGATAACCACCGTTTTTTAAGGTATTGGAATCACTGAATAAACCCCACCAGAATTTACCAAAAATAGAAACTGAAAACAGGAAAACCTATCTATAATTTTTGGATGTATCCTTATGCCCTTTTTTTGGATTGGGATTATAACTGTCTTTTTCCAAGGGGGGGGGATACCTGTTTTAACTATAGCATTAAAAACGTTAGTCAATAGCAGGGCCTATCTAAAAAGAAGTCAATAGGGACCCCGTCAGGACCAGGGGCCTTGGTTCTGCTACATTGGTCCAAGCCCAGTCTTATTTCTTCCAGACTGAAGGGCATACTATCATTAAAGTGGTCTGGGGGATGCCAAGTGGCGAGGGATTTTCCTTCACTGACTTCCCAGAAATCTCTTCAAAGTGCACCACCCATGCCTCCTCACTCACAGGCAGTTCTAAATTAATCTCAGTGTCATGTTTGAGGAATGGAGCATTAATTACGCTCCAAAAATCCCTACTATTCCTTGACACTGCTGCCTGTTGTAGTTTGTCCCATGCTTCCTCCTTCAAGGCTCTTATCCTGGCTTCTCTGGCTTCTTTATAGGAGAGACGCAGCTATCTTACCAGGTCAATGTCTCTCGGTTTAATCCTCAAGGCTGCGTGAAGGTTTTTTAGTGCCTTTCCACAAGCATCATCAAACCAACGAGCGGTTTTGGGCCTATTGGAGGGGTTTTGTCGAAGCAGACTGCAATGGATTTCGCATAAGATCTGTCAAAAAGCTGTTGATATTTCCTTCCTAGTTGAATTTAGCTCTAGACAAGTCATTAGTTCCTGGTTCATTTTAGCAATAATTCTGGAAATGAGATTTGATGTATCAATATTCCCCCATTTCAAAACAATCTGGTTCTTTCTGGCAATAGAGGGCTTCGGTTTTGGTTCCATGGGAGAGGTTCGTCTTTTTCCCCAGACAATTTGGCATGTGGTGGCTGCATGATCACTAAAGGCAAACAAATTGGTCTTGGTATGAGTAAATTGTCCTCTAGTGGATTCTGAGACCAAAATATAGTCAATGATCGAATATTGAGACCAAGAACAAAACGTATGTTCTAAAAGGCCCATTTTGGAGATCATAGGAATTAATTATCTTGAGATTATTGACTATTAGTAGTCTATTAAGTGCATTGCCATATTCATTATGCCTAAAGTGGGGAATAGATTCCCCATCCCCGTCGGTCGGACCACACACTGTGTAGTCCATCTTATTGCAACTGTGGACATTGAAATCGCCCACCCATTGTATATTAAGTACATTGTGGTGGACTTTCATAATAGAAACAATATCCTTCTCCAATAATTAGCTACCATTGCCATATTGCCTTCAAATTTATTGTCATAAAGATTGATCAGGGTCCAGTCCCATCCTTTTTGGCCTTCACATAGAAGAATATGATAACCTGGAGGGACATTTAAAAAATGTATTACATTAAGGCTAGCTATATTGTCTATTAAGGTTATTAAACCCCCACTAGGATGGCCATCTCTAAAGGGGACAGCAGCGGTCCGAAAAGGGCAATACCCATCTATGTGGATCAGATCGGTTTCCCAGGTTTGTTGAAAACATAATATGTCAAAGTTCGTTAGCAGGGCTATCCAGTTGGAATTGTCTTTTTTCTGTCTGTAACCAGCTATATTCCAGGAAATTATTTTTAGCCTCTCCATATCTTCCCCTACTAAATTGGTTTTCTTCTGCGGGGGAACCACCCCGCTATTCCGAAGAGAATTAATTGAGGGTTTGGCCAATCAGTAGCATGATTCCGGTGCTCCTAATGGGGCATATCTATTGCTGACGGGTATGATTGCAGTCATTGGATCTAGATGGGGGTTGGGAAGGTGAAAGAGGTTAGCAGATCTATCCCAGTTCTGTTCGCTTAGATTAGACCTTAATGGCTTATAAAAGAAGCCAAAGGGGAGCGCAAAAATCTGACTATCAGACGAGGGAATATTGGGTAATATGCTCAGTAAATCCCCTACCAGTGGTTGGCTGTTGAAATTGACAATTATACAATCCCCCCTTATAGTTTTGGGCGCTTGGCCTACCCAGTTCACTCTCCTAGACATAATAATGTGAGTATATAACTTTGTTCTACCTGTGTTAAATTTGGTCAACCAATGTAAAGCCTTGTCCATTAATTGTTCTGTGGATTCCTGCTGGGTAGATTTCAGTTCTGGAGAGTTAGCAAGGATAATGACAAATGGGCAGGCTGCCGGGGGGAGGTCTAATCTCCATTTTAGTATGGATTTCTGAGCCCTCTGAAAATTCATACGCCCCTGGTCATAATCATCTGTCCTCCCCCTATCTTCACTTGCGCTAATCTCATTAAGGGTAATTTCGACCCTAGTCCTCCCCATTTGGCGCACCTCTTCTGTTGCGATGGAGTACCCCTGTGAAGTATGGTAGACTGTCAAGGATGTCCTTTGGGTACTCGCATCCGGGGCATGTTGGTTTGGGAAGTTGGGGAGCCAATCCAATCTCTTGTTTGCCCTTGCTTTTGGTGTTTTTCGTGACATCTGAGTGGGGGCTGTAATATGTCCCGGGGACCCAGATAATGATTGAGCTTGAGTGGATCTTTCCTCGGGGCCCCCTATTCACTCATCACCGGCTCCTCTACTAGAGAGCATGGCTAGACTCTCCTCTATTTTAGACAGTCTGCACAGAACAGGTTGTAGGAGTAACAAAAAAATACTGGTGGATGTGGTCTAGCTGCAGTGTCCATGTGAGCAATTTCAGTAGATTTTGCCGGCTTCGTTGTTACAGAGATCTTAGCCCTTCCACTTTTCCTTTTGCCCGTGGTCTCCGCTATGGGGCTGCCTTCAGCTTCTGGAGCCATTAGGCTATCGCCCTGAGTAACAGTGTTAGTCACAATATTAGAATTTGTCGGATCTACTAAAATGCATGATCCGTTTGAACCAGGGATAATTAATACCTCTTGCAGCGAGAGGCTGCGTTCCATGAGTTCAATCTCTTTGGATAGCACATCCGCTGCTCTCGTCAAGAAGGAGTCCAAAGTGATGCTCTGGAGTTTTGGCCTTGCGTTTGCCCATTCCTTGGATGGAGGGACTCCAGAAACGGGGGCCAAGATGTTAGAGGTGTGGCCCAGCCCAGTCAAGCCCAGCCTCTTCTGGGTGATGACGGGCTTGGACGGGCCTGCCCTTGACCTGGGTTTTGCCCGGGCACGGCACGGGCACAGCCCAGGCGCATCCAAACACGCCAACTGTGCCGTGGATTAGCGTTGCTCTTTACTGTGCGTTGGTACACACGAGGGTTGATGGGAGTTAGAGTCCCCAGTGGTGCCTGTGTGGTCGAGGCACAGCTTCTCCCCCTTTCTAGCAAGAGCACAGGTATGTCGGCGGCTACACTCGCCTTCGATCGGCATCGTGCTTTAATGCACGTTGGCAAACAGGAGGGTTGATGGGAGTTAGAGTCCCCAGCAGTGCACGTGTGATTGTGGCATGGCTTCTCCCCCTTTCCAGCAAGAGCACAGGAGCACAGGTATGTCGGCGGCTAATATCTGTGTCCTGTTCTGCAACTCCTCCTCTTAACAACTCTTTATTTTCCCTAAAATCCTGCTCAGGACAAAGAAACGAAACTGCACATCATCACAAACTTTTTCTACGTCTGCCACAGTACCATGCAAAAGTCCTGTATTCATTTCTCCTAAACATAAAACAGGAGTTTTCACATAGTACAGCATCCTAACTAAAGTTCGCATTGTTGAGTGGTGTACAGCTAACATCCTGAAATGATGAAAGGTACTTTGGCACACTTTGTTTGATAAACAAGCTAGTGAGTGTCCCTGTAAAAGTGTATGCTTTTGAATCTTGGAAGGATCCAATCCTTGTAAAGTACTTATTTTGTGTTTGAAACTTCACCTTGGAAAGATATGTAGAAATGTCCTTAATATATCCCTACTACAATTCCATTTCTATACAGGAGCCTGACTCCACCTTCCTTGAACCTGTTCTCCAATAACTTCTTCTATATTTGTAGGTACCATTAATGTAGAAGTGCCATTCTTCATTTCATAACATTGTCCTCTGTAATCAATAGCATGAACTAATCTATTATCCTGGAGATAGCATTCTTCACTAAAGAAAGACTCTGTACTAGAAGTATGTATGCATTCTCCACTAAAAACTGTACAAAAGTTCACTAATCTTTTTTTCTGGTTTTGTCTCCTCATGCACAACACCATTTTTTCAAGAGACTTCATTCTATTTATAATCAAAATGAAAAGCGTCCTCTTCAAAGCAAAGCCCTTATCAACTACTTTCCCAACGCATTCTATTTGTTTCAGTGCCTCTCTCCTTCTGCTATACTTTTTCATAGTTCTCAGTAAATTTATAACTACTCTACTACGAAACATCCTGGCTCTGATTTCCTTAAACTGGTTCTGTCACCTGGTTAATGTCTGTTGATCTTTGTTACATTCTTTCCTGTTCTTGTTATATAGGTTTTGTGCCATGGTAATCTTTCTCATAGTTTGAATTTTATTTTCATTCTTTTGTAATCTTTGGAAATGTCCAAATATATATTTTTTAGAAATAACTTTGTCTTCTTACCAGTAGCTTTTTTTTCTTTCACCACTTCTTCCTCATTTTACCCCTTTTGTGTCTCAGTTCTGCATAGATACTGTAGTTGCTTCTGTTCCTTTTTCCTCCAAGCTTTTGTAGGTATTCTGTCTGTAGTTATGCATATTCTGTTCTGTAAAAAAATAGGTTTATTTGAATTTTTATTCTAACCAAAGTACTAACTACTTTACTACTGGCTTAAATCGTAATTCAAAAACTATTTTTATGTTATTTTGCAGTTTTAAATCTACAGATGAACCTAGCTACATAACTACAAGCACTTACTTCAATGTACCAAACCCAAACCAAAACACAAAACGTAATTTATTAGTTACCTTTTAATGTTATAGCACCCTCTCCTACAACACAGCTGCGCCATATCTCAGTTCTCACTTATACAAGCTAAAAGACCACTTTATCCCTTTTGTCGCAAATCTTTAAAAAAACATCAACCAAAGTGTAAAAAAAAGTAAATACAGTGTTTCTATACTGTAAATCCGAAAAACACTACATAAGAGCTATTTCTGTGCCTCTCTACCACTGTGTCACTGGTAGATTTAGTGTTTCAGTACTTTTCTACGTAGATGTGTCAGATTTAAATTTTGGGAAACACTGCATTTAAAAATCTGCACATTAATCTGTATCACAGCATTTGGCTTTCTAATTCTTCCAAGTACATACAAACAGTGTGTGACAGGTTACATATATCATTCACCAGATGGTTCTAAAAGAGTACATATCCCTCACTAAAACTTGAAAATACATGTGTTTGTGGTTGAGTACAACAATACTCCCTGAATGATTGGATGAGTGTATAGATAGTGCCTAGGTGATTCCCTCAGAATATAGATAGTGACTGCATGATTCCCTGAGTATGTAGGAACTACATCAGTGGCCCCATATCTGCATAGTTAGTGCCTGTGTATTCATGTGACTATATTGCTACTATCTGGTTGATTGGATGAATGTACGGGTGTTGCCTGCATAGTTCAATGAGTACATAAATAGTGCCTGCATGATTGGAAGAGTGCATGTGTAGTGCCTGGGTGATTGAATAAGTCTATATATCACACTTGATATATAATTGCATACATAGCTCTCTGAGAGCATACATTGCTCTGTTACTCAGAGTGCACATGCTACAGTAAGTTTCTAAAACTGAAAACAACAATTCTCACTTTTCAAAAGCACAAAACAAAATTCTTAATGGCATACCTACATCATTTCGCAAAATTTTCTTGTGTCTTTAAAATATATATTCAGCATTTCTCAAAGAAAAGTTACACGCCAAGTGAAGCTAGCACAAGAACTGTTAGGAGACACTATTTAACCTCCTCGATTTTAAACATAGCATTTTCAAAGAAATAGACCACCCTCACCATCTACATGAAATTTTCAACAGCCTTAAAGAACATAGATCACCATGTAAACATATATGTGATTTCATAATAGATATACACCTTCAGGCCATCTTTCCAAAAATATATACCTCTCTGCATCTTTAAGTAAACTCAAGAGTCTCATCGTACATATAAATATCTGCAACCACAAAAACCATATCTCACCATCTAAGTATATGCAAACCGGTCACATAAGTTAAAAACCACATTGACAAATACTTCCTAATACATACCTAACAAGTAATACTACTTTATTATTGATGTACATTCACAGCACATTTTGTTATGTTTTATTCATGACTACCCTACTCCTGTTTAATAATGTAACTAAAAGTACTACAGTTCCCAGAATGCAAATAACATAGATCCGTCTGTTCTGCACATGATGCTTCAAAATTTAAAACATTGTCATTTTTAAAGGTATTGCTCATGGAAACTTTCAACAGTACTAACATCTTAAACACATACCCTCTGCCACATACATTTCATCAGATATATTTTTTTCACATCACTGTGATACTCTTTTTTTATTAAACTTCCATATACACCTTTATTTCTAATGTAAAGTTTTAAATAATTAAAAAGTTATATACATACCAGTGAATTGAGTTCATAGATAATATTGTTGTTTTAATACAAAGAACAAAGCTTCAACGGCGGACTAATGGTTCTGCACCTCACGCCAGTTTCCTCAATTCAAAAGTCCTGCGCACTGACACCCCGGCACCAGCCGTTACGTGATGCTCTGTGTCCCAGATCCTGAAAATGCAGCTACAAGTGTATGTGCGCCAGGCAAAGAAGTCCAAGACACTCCTGTAGTATGAAACGTCTTTATTTTCAATTAATTTCCCAAATGTTAAAGACACATTCAGCTCAGCCAACGCGTTTCGTTCTCTCACGGAGAACTTCATCAGGGTTGAAAATGACAAGTAAAAAGACACCAAATCAAAACACAAAATAAACCAAAATACAAATAAAATACAGTACTAAAAAGCACAGGACTTAAACAAAGACCACTAATAAACTTTTAAATGAAATTTCAAAAGACACATTCATAGACACTAATAATGAGACATATGACAGAACAGAAAGACACCCTTGTATAGATAATAACATTTAAAAGGTAGGAAACACATATTCCAATTGTCAAAAGCGTAAAAAGTGCAAACAAAAGTCGCAGAGATATTGCATATGTGGTAAGTTAAAACATTGTGCAGAGGAATCACAGCAGAGAGATATCCTATTATGAGACAAGTCCCTCGCAATCACATTAACACTCTTGCACAGGTTATTGTAAGAGAAAAGCTGGGAGGTCACATAGGCCGTGAGACAGACAGACATAGAGTTAACCAGAGAAGATAGACAAAGCAGAAAGAACAGTACATTCCATGCTCATAACTCAGAGGAAAGCAGGGAGAAAACAGAGTCCATTAAGACCGCGACCTCACCTTAAGTAAAGCGAAGCGAAAGTTCAACAACAACAAGTAGATAGGGTCCAGTGTAGGTGCTCCAGTGTAATGCGCTGGACGCACAAGGGAATTCCCAGTGCTAGGTAATGCCCAAAAGCGAATATCTATTATGTAAAAAAGTCTAGTTCAATAATGATATATAGTAAAATTACTAAAAACTAAGTAGTCTGTCTGTTGTTAAATATTGGGAGATCATGGTCATAGATCTTCACCATTCATCCTCTTCACAAGTTAAACGACAGAAAAACGAGTGCCCACCATATTTCAGTACCAACCAGATTACTATAGCAGTGCCGATTGGAATGACGGTCCTGGTTGTGCAGGAATATAATCTTACCAAAACGTAATATGGAAAGGTATGCCAGTCGCAAGCAATACCTGTGGCAAGCATTCACGAACATTCCAAATTAAATAAAATATCCCATTAGTTGCCCATACTCAAAAAACTATATTTCTCAGTAGCTCAGGTGGGCAGGGATAATGATAGAGGAGGTGGTCCTAAATTAAACTAATCGTCTGGTCTCACACATCAAGATTAACATCAGGAATACAAGCACAATGTCCTATGTTCCCTCGTGGGTAAAGCTGTAGGGCTGTCAGGATAATAACAGTAAAAGAAGCTCTAATCAACTTGCCTCATCCAAAGTATCTAATGGGCGGTGAGAACATAAATTACATTGCTCGCCAGTTAAATAGAGCTCCGTATGGAACAGACCCGCTCCCCGGCAGGAGTCAATGAGCCCTGCTAACAACCTTCTAAGGGGGAAAAACAGATATAAAGCCAAGGCATGACCCTGAGTGTGCGTATAAGGCCATGACAACCGTACTTCCAGAAAGCATGACCCCATTCCCGTCGTCATGCAACACCAATGCCGTAAAGGGCAAGGACATAATAACAGGTCTTTCATAAGTATAAAAATCAAGAGGTAAACAAGCGTAACCGACCATGTAATCCTGTGTAACCTCAATACCATTGAAAGATAAGGACATGATCATCGGTCTGTAAGGGGATCATCAATAAGTGAAAAAGTCCAAACATAAGCAGGTGTACCAGACTAGTGTAGTCCAGTCTTGCCTGACTTCAAAACCCAGCAATGTATAGTGCTAACATAACGCGCAGCTTGAAACCCAGCTAAATACAGCAAAGAGTTTTCATAGCCCAAAGGCACGCCAACGTTGTTGCCCCCTCTCTCTCCTTACCAGATTGGTCGGTCCAAGCGTGACAGTCTGTGTAAACGGGTACTGTTCGTGCCCTCGGCCATTTAACCTAAGCAGGTGCCTCCCCCTCTGGAGGCACAGCCAATCTAGAGCACGGAAGTATCGATGCGGAAGAGGTAATAGCAAGGGAAAGCGCTCAGAGAGGCGGGCCCCCTCCCGAAGTGACGCAGCAGAACAGCGTTTCCCAACATCCTCATACAGGCTGGAAGTAGTAAAGGTGGCGAAAGGAACCGCCATGATAGAGTGCTTTCCCACGGTGTTACTACACAAGTGAAATGAGAATCTGGGACTATCCAAAAAACGTTTTTACTTAAATTGCAAGGTAAACGATTCGGTCACTGGTTTGAAGCGCAGTACATAAAATGAAATGCCATAGCGGAGTTCTCTACACAACTCACAGGTGAAGGAAAACCCACGCTCCAATAGAGTAAAGCCAACAATGAAATTAGGAATCCATACTGCGAACAGGCACTCATACACAGTCTGTATTGTGCTTGTCCCCAGCCTTCTTAAAAAAGACGATAGAGAATAGGCAGGTTAAGATTGTTAGCAAGAAGATGTGTGTGTAGTAAAGAGACAAATTAATGGTAAGTATTGATGGAGCCAAAGTTTATATACAAAAAAGTGCATTTAAAATACAATGAAGCGGAGTATATACATACATTACAAAAAGTCTTATAAAAGAGATCCTGCTGAGCAGTCATACATTATGACATAGAGCTCAAAACGATTTTAGTTAGCATAGTCTAAATAGGCACTGGTGGCAAACGGAGAGACATCTGGAAATAGTGCAGCACTACATTATTAGTTCTCATTGAGGAAGAAATGCATCTCGTTATCAGTGTTGTGGCCCTGATTTATTGCGCACAGTTTGTATATCGATTTCGCTTCACACTGTCTCACGCGCAGCTCCCTATTTCCTCCCCTAAGTCCTGCTTCAACCTGATCAATACCATGGAACCAGAAAGCCTGGTCCCCAGGGTGAGTTTTGACATAATGCTCGGCCATGGGGTATCTCATGTCATATTTCAGTATTCTCCTCCTGTGTTCCTGAATGCGGTGTTTGAGACTTCTCTTGGTGCTTCCAACATAGATCATATTACACGAGCACCCAATTACATATACCACAAAAGTAGTATTGCAGTTAATAAACTGCCTGATCTTGTATTTCGCTGATCCACTATAGTCAAACTCTTTGATCTTATTCACCCCGAACTTACATACATTGTAGGAGCTACACACGTAAAACCCATTAGGCTTCTCTGCCCGCCATGTGGTCCTCTTCTCAGTATCTGTTACATAGCTTGGACTCAGTCTATTTTTAAGGGTATTGCCCCTCCTGTATGTAATGGAAGGGTTCCTTCTAAGTGACCCATTGAGGCTTGGGATCTCCTCCAGGAGATGCCAGTTTTGATTTAAGCAGCCTAAAGATCTCATCATTAAAAGTTGTGTATGGAGTGATGAATCGGACATTGCTATCATATCCCTTGTTCTTCTTTTTTCCGGTCTGCTCTGTTAGTGTTGCCTCCCTTTTGAGTGTTTGTACCCTTCTCTCTGCTGTGTCCAGAATCCTCCCATTGTATCCTCTTGCACCAAATCTCTTTTTAACCTCAACGATATTCTTGTCAAATGTCCCTTCCTCACTGCAATTGCGCCTGATCCGGACCATCTCCCCATAGGGAATATTTTTGATAACAGAGCTCGCATGAGCGCTGCTGGCATGCAGCACACCGTTGCAGGCCGTTTCTTTACGATAAAGGTTGCTGTGTACTGTACCATCCTTTATGTAGAACTGTAGGTCAAGATAGTTCATTCTTTCGTGATGATATTCCATGGTCAGGCTCACATTGTAAGGATTATCGTTAAGGTAAGCAAAATAATCCCTGAGTGAATCCTCTGTCCCTGACCACAGACAGATAATGTTGTCAATGTACCTCCCCCAAAAGACTATGTGTTCAGTCCAAGGGGAGGCACATTTGCCCCAGGCATGATCCCTCTCATACCACCCCATGAAGAGGCATGCATACGAGGGAGCAAACCTGGAACCCATAGCAGTACCCTGCCTCTGGTGGTACCAAGTGCCATCATGGAGGAAATAGTTCCTAGTGAGGATCAGCTCTATCATTTCCATCACCATTCCATTGTGTTCATATAAGTCCACATCCTCCCTGTCAAGGAAGGATCTGACATCCGCAAGCCGATATTTGTGTTCAATACATGTATAAAGGCTGACTACGTCTAGGGTCACAAACAGCAAGTCAATGGACCAAGCAAGGGCTTTGAATTTCGTCAATATGTCCTTGATGTCCCTGATGTAAGAGGGAAGGTTTAGTACGTGTGTCTGCAGTTTCACGTCCACGAATTCCGATAGTCTCTCCGTGGGGGAGCCAACACCAGATATAATAGGCCTTCCCGGGTGGGAAATCCCCTTTCTTGTGTACCTTAGGAAGTATACAGGGGAATCTAGGATTCTCCACCGTCAAGTACCTGTATTCAGTGTCACTCAATAAGCACATGTCCCTCCATTCCGACAATTTCAAATTGATGATTATAGTAACCCTGGGCGTAGTTCGCGAAGTTGCGCTACGCGAAGCTACGTGAAGTGCACCTCGCACTACGCGAGCTACGCGTAGCTACGCGAACTGCGTAGTGCACTGTGCAAAATGCTGTTCGCACTGATTGCACAGTGCCGGATGCTTGTCCGCACTGTACAATCATTGAAAACGGCATCTTGCACAGTGCGAGCTGTCTTTTACTGCCGCTCGAGTAGATTTTTACTCGAGCGGCAGCTTTCTCAACGCGGACTGGTAGTTTCTCATCGCGAGCGGTCGCAAGCATGCGCAACCACTCGCAATGAGAAACCTGACCTCCCGCGTTGAGAATCTCGCCAGGAGATTTTTTTCCACGCTCGCGATCGGCAACTTGATGTTGCTGATCGCGAACGAGAGAAAAGTCTCGCCGGGATGTCATTTTGCTTGCTTGCGGTCGCCAACTTGACGTTGAGGACCGCGAGCAAGCAAAAAGTGACCGCTACGCTACGCGATGTTTGCACTGTGCTACGTGCAATTCGCGTAGTGCGAAGTAGCGCAAACTTCGCAAACTACGCGAGCGTAGCGTAGTGCTTTGCCCAGGCTTAGATTATAGTAAGTTCACCCATGGGGTTGGTCCCAACCCTCACATAACATTCACTGTTACCAAGTTGGAGGTCAATTTCACTCATATAGTCTGATGTGTTCATTACAACAACATTTCTGCCTTTATCTGCCTCCCTAATCACAAAATTGTCATCATCCCGTAGTCTGGTAAGAGTCTTTCTTTCGCCAGCTGTCAGATTTTGTCTAGGCCTACCCCTAAATCTGTTAGGGGTCTCCATTTTATACAGACCTTCAGTGACTTTTTCTGAGAATAAATCAATATTGCGATGGTAAGAAGTGCAGGGAGTGAATTTAGTCTTAGGCTTAAGACCGCTGTCCATAGCCAAGTTTTCTGTTATGTTCATTTCCTCAAGAAGGGACTGCACGTTCACCTCTCCATCCGACCCCAATGATAGCAGACATTGCACATTCCTTACATCCGCAATTGTATGTGTAGTGGGCATAGATGCGTTGCTGGAAATAGTAACCGGTTGCACCTTGTCGTGAAAGAAATCTTTTAATTTGAGAGATCTAACAAACTTAAATAAGTCTACATGTACATTTACAAGGTCACCATCCTGGGTCGGACAGAAGTTAAGACCCTTACAGAGTAAATTTTCATCATCAGTATCAAGTGGCCTATTGGACAGGTTAACAATTTTCAAGTCGCTATTCCCCATAGTATTGGACAAAGCAGCAGTACCCTCCATATTGGTGATTATCTCTGCTTCTTTTTGGAGCGGGTTAACATTCTCAGACTTCCCTCCGTACCCTCTTTCATGCCCCCTTTTTGTCCTGCACCCCCCTCTCCTGGTTTTTCTCGGGTCCTTTTTTCTTTGTTTCCCACTTATTCGTAACTTCGCTAACTCTCTTTGGAAAGACGTTGTTTCCTCCCCTAAAGGGTGATCACTGGTGGCACTACTTGAGGCAGCACTGCTCACTGAGGAGATTGAGATGCTGCTCGCTGTCCTAGCCTCGTCACTCTCCTCCCTAACCCTTTTTCTGTCTTCGTACCAGATATTTGGTCAAATATTTTCGCGAAGGTATAGATACGACCTTCTTTGTAGTCCCTGTCGTCGCGCTTAATGTTACGCATTTCCTTATCTTTCAGATAGTTCTGATGCCCCTCAATCAGTTTCCTGAGTATCTCATAGTTCTTATCAATTAAGTCCTTATTGTCTACTGCCTCAATTTCCCTCTCTACCACCTCAATCTCTGATAGTAACTTGGCCCCCTTTTCGATCGCATGACGTATTAGGATCTGCATCATGACAAGTGATGCCCCCTCCAGATTGCTCTCCCATTTGTTAAGGAGGTCATCACTAAGGTCCTCAAAAGTGGGAAAAATCAAGATACAAAGACCGCTCTGAATTTTCTTATTATCTATATATTGTTGCAAAGTTACACTGTCGCACCAGCGGGCTACCTCCTGTTTTTTGAAGCGTTCCAATTTAAGGAACAATGCGCGGAGACCCATGATGGTTTGCGCGCTCTGACCTGGTTGGTTTATGGTCACATTTTTGACAAATAAGTCCTGCGCCATTTCTTCCCTTCTGTCATTAAATCGTGACATATTTCATTAGCAGTGACGAAAGGCTGTGAATGTAAAACAGTCCTAAATTATAATACAAAGAACAAAGCTTCAACAGCGGACTAATGGCTCTGCACCTCATGCCAGTTTCCTCAATTCAAAAGTTCTGTGCACTGAAACCCCGGCACAAGCCGTTACGTGATGCCTCTGTGTCCCAGATTCTGAAAAGGCAGCTACAAGTGGGTGTGCGCCAGGCAAAGAAGTTCTAGACACTCTTGTAGTATTAAACGTCTTTATTTCCAATTAATATTTCCCAAATGTTAGGAATCACTCATTTTTATTACGTGGTAGGAGAGCCATTATACACAGCTTAGCTGCCTACATCAAGACGCCGGCAGAGCACAGCGTTCAGGTCTACACCCCAGGGGCCGACCCCGCGATAATATGCAGTTTTAATCACGATGATAAGGCACTTATCTAAGATACCACTTTTAGAGAACAAATGGTAACCAATAAAAGAAAACACAAACAACCCTACCTCCCTCTGCCCTAACCCCCCATCCCCCCCTCCCTCCCTCCGCATCAGTTCAGGACCTATTGGTCTTCCCCTTCCCAACTATCGATCCCTGACTAGTGTCCTTTGCATTACTTAATAGAGGAGCCTGGCGGCGTCAGTGGAATGAGTTGTAGTATTTGTAAATATTTCGGGCATGTCACCTCCCTCATGTCTTTGGTAAGAAGCTGCAAGAATGGGGCCCATATTTCGGCATATTCCGATCCTTTCCCTTCTACACGGAGCGAAATGCGCTCCATCGCTAAAAGATGCCAGAGCCTCCGGATCCAATCGCTCGGGTCCGGCATTGATGTGGATCCCCACTGCGCCAACAGCACCTGCCGAGCTGCCAGCAAAGCCAAGGCTATTTGCTTACCCCTCAGAGATCGCAAGGGGAAGGTCCCTGCGTGGGGAAGTCCCAGGAGCGTGTGCTCAGGCTTTCTTGGAAATGTAATCTGAAACGCTGCGTCTAGGTCATCAAGTATCGCTGTCCAGTACCTCACTAGTTTCGGACAATGCCACAGCAAATGCACCAAGGAGCCAGTAAGGCCACACCCCCGCCAGCAGAGGTCTGACTTAGTTCTATCCCATGTTTTGATGCGCTCTGGAGTATAGTACCAATAATTAACCACTTTATACGCAGATTCCGCCCCCGCGGTGTTGGAAGCTGTGTGGTGCGCCCGGTAAAAGATGTGTTCCCATTCTTTTTGTGTAAGAGGACGACCTAACTCAGTCTCCCAGCGGACCGGTGCTCTTGTGCGTTGTGTCTGGGGTCGTGCAATGATCATAGCGTAGAGTTCAGATATGAGTTTACGGGCATCCTTCTTATAGACCAGCCACTTTTCAAATGTCGTCAAGGGACGAGACATGTGTGCGAAGTGTGAGGGCTGCGTTACCCAATGTGCAAGCTGTGAGTAATGGAAAGCGTCTGATTCAGGTAGATCATAATGCTCTGTGCGCAAGTGGTGAAAGGGAATCAAGCCCTCCAGGTCAAAGAGCGAGCCCACCCGTTTACATCCTTCCTCCCTCCAACGGTGAAAGACTGGCGATGCACAGCCCGGTGGGAAATCAGGGTTATCTACAATAGGAGTCATAGGGGAGGGGAACGTAGTCCACCCCCTTCGGCGCGCCAACTGGTCCCACACCTTAAGTGTCGGCGAAGTAACCGGAGAGGAGTATAGGCCCCAGGCCCTGTGTTTACGCGGGAGCCATAGCTCGCGCCAGATGTTACATCCAGCCACGGTTTGATCCATGAAGTTCCAGTGCTTACTGGACAAGGGCCTATTCCACTCCGTGATATAGCGAAGGCAGGATGCCTGATAGTATGCACTCACCAGAGGGAAGCCGAGTCCACCGCTAGCCTTCGGTGAGGTTACTAGGGATAGCGCAAGTCGCGGTTTTTATGATCCCACAGAAATTTGGTTAGGAGCCCTTGCAATTTTCGCAGAGTGCCCGGGGGGGTTACCGGGAGCATCTGAAATAAATATAGGATGCGTGGGAGCACCGTCATTTTCACTGCCGCTAATCTCCCGTACCATGTCAGATTAAGACGAGACCAGGCAGACAGCGCCTTGGTCGTTTGTTCCAACAATAACTTGTAGTTAAGGGCCGTGGTTTTGGTAATAGCTGAAGTCAGGCGATGACGTAGATACGTTATGTCGTTGGAGGCCCAGTGGAAGGCAAAATCTTGCTGTAGGTTCTGAATCTCATCTTCGGGGATCGACACATTAAGAATTTGTGATTTAGAGAAATTAACTTTGAATCCCGCCACCTCTCCAAAAGCGTGGCGTTCTCCCGACAAATGTCTTAGGGTCGACTGGGGCTGCACGAGTGTGAGGATAACATCGTCAGCGTACAAACTAATCTTATGCGTGTCAGCGCCAAATTTGATACCCACCACGTCGGGATTAGATCGTATGCGTTGAGCAAAGGGCTCCATATAAAGCGCGAATAGCAGTGGAGACAGGGGACATCCCTGCCGCGTGCCCCTGGCGATGGGGAACAGGGCCGATTTACACCCGTTCACTCGCACTGCAGCCTTAGGGGAGGCATATAAGCACTGTACCCATCGGATAAAGTTATCGCCGAATCCGAAAGCCCGAAGGACTTCAAACAAATAGTTCCAATCGACTCGGTCGAAGGCCTTCTCTGCATCGATAGAGAGGAAGAAGGCCTGCGTACGCGACCGGTGTATGTAGTCCAGGAGATGGAGAAGTCGTTTGGTGTTATCCCCTCCTTGCCGCGTTGGGATAAAACCGGCCTGATCCGGATCAATCAGGCCGTCCATCAAGGGGCCGAGCCGCGCTGCCAATATGCTCGCGAATAGCTTCGCGTCGACGTTAAGGAGGGAGATGGGCCGGTATGACCCGCATTCCTTAGGATCCTTTCCCGGCTTAAGGATGACAGAAATAACCGCCTCCGACATAGTGGGCGTCACTTCCTTGGTTTCAAGGAAAGAGTTAAAAAGCCTCGTTAAAAGGGGAGCCAGCTCCACACAGAATGTTTTATAAAATAGTGCTGAAAAGCCATCGGGGCCTGGTGATTTGGCCGGTTTTAAGCGAGCAATCGCCGAGATGACTTCCTCTATTCGAATAACAGTCCAGTGTGTCTGCTGACGACTTAACCAGAGGAGTAACATCGCAGGAGGTCAAGTATTCCCCAATGGTATGGGAACCAGTGGACCCCTTAGTATAAAGGCTTTGATAAAACTGGCGAAAGGTGTCAGCAATGAGGGCGTCTGTGGTACTCTCCACCGCGTCCCGGTCTCGAATCGCCTGTATCGCAGTCATCTGTGTACGCGCTCTCAGTCTGTGCGCTAGCATCTTCCCTCCCTTGTCCCCGCTGAGATAGAATTTATGTCGCAATCTCAGGAGGGCATATTCTGCCCTGTCTAAATCTAGATGTTTTAGCATACGCCGCCGTGTTTCCAATTCCCTCCAGACTCTGGGGGCGCCAGTCCGCTTATGGACTGCTTCTAGGTCTCCCACCTCCTTCTCCAGTTCTGCGCGCTTTTCCCTGCGTAGCCTCGCAAAGGAGGCGCCAATCGCAATAAATTCGCCTTGCACCACTAGTTTCAAGGCTTCCCAAATTGCCACAAGAGGAGTGCCCAGGAGATCATTGTCAGCTAGGTAGTGTACAATAGCGGTCCGGACTCTATCAGTAACCTCTTCGGAGTGTAGAAGGGAGTCGCGAAGACGCCAACCCGACGGTGAGGAGCGCGCACCATGCGAGGTTAATTGTACTGCAATGAGGGCATGATCCGAAAGGGAACGGGGAGTGATCTCCGCCGTGTGCAAAGCAGAGCGCAGTGCGGAAGAGGCTAAGAAATGATCTAATCGTGCGTAGGTTTTGTGCGCTGCAGAGTAGTAAGTGTAGTCCCGTGTATTCGGGTGCAGTGTACGCCAGACATCGCTCAGCCCACAGTCAGACAACCACTGCCTCCCTCCCTGTGACAGTGCTCCCGTTTGCTGCGCCCTTTGTTCTGATCTGTCCATCGCGGAATCCATTACCATGTTCAGGTCCCCTCCCACCAAGAGTGCTGCATCCGGCGAGGCAAGTACCTCAGAGAGTGCGAGTCGTAGAAAGGGTTCTTGCCGTTCATTTGGGGCATATGGCGACCCTATTGTCATGTGCATGTCTCCCCATTGAACTCGGACTGCTAAAAACCTGCCCTTGATGTCTGCTACTGTGGAAATGACTTTGCATTGTGACCGTGTGCTAAAGAGGATCGCCACCCCATTTTTCTTGGCAGCTCCCGAGGACCACATCTGCAAAGGGAAGCGTTTATCTCTCATGCGCTTAGTGTCCTTGGGCAACAGATGAGTCTCCTGCAGTAAACATATATCCCCCTCAGCATTCTCTAAGAGAGAAAGTATTGCAGCGCGCTTGACTGGGTTGTTCAATCCACGGACATTTAAGCTCACTATTTTCAAATCTCTACCCATCGAATCTAACTAGGTGACACGGGGAAGCGTTGCATAGCCTATCTGCGCCGGGCCATACGCGCTGCACTCTGTTTAAGCTAAACACCTGCCAAACCAGCCGGAGTGTAAATGCAAATTCCCCCTGGACCCACGGCCTGGGCTGTTGCCATTCCTGCCTATGAACTGATGCGGAGCCCCAAAAACAATCCCATAAACCCCAACTCCCAAAAATTGCTGAAAAAACGAAAGAAAAAAGAAAAATAGCAAAACTGTAAGAACCAATAAGGTGACATATGTCCGTCAGGTAATACAAATGTTCCAGGGGACGTGGCATCCCCCCAGATTGAATCGTGTCTTACAGGGGAGGACGTGGACGGGGTCCAGAACTCTCGTAGATCCCCGTGTTCAGCACACCGATGTCTAGGGTGAAGGAGCGCTACGTTTCATTGAAGGACCGCCTCCCTCCGGCGCCTACTATAGTGCCCTTGTGGACGCCAATTGAAGAACCTCAGGGTGTGATGGGGTTGTCAGTGACTCGCGTGACTGATGAAAGGGCTTCCTCCCTCTCAAGCTTGCTCGTAGCTATGTCTGGTGCAGCACCCGGCTGCGGTCCCCCCACTCGCTGCCATCCCGAAGAGCGTCTACGCCCGCGGCGAAGTGGATGTTCCTCCATTGTTCCAGCAGTTGGCCGTTCTATGCTTAGCTTCTCATATGCGTCCTCTAGAGAGCGTATCTGCTGTAGTTTGCCCTGGTACTTGAAGATAAGGTGGAAGGGGTGACCCCAGGAGTAAGGAATCTGTTGCTCTCTGAGATGGTTGGTGATAGGCTTAAAGTCCCTCCGTTTCATTAACGTGGAAGCTGCTAGGTCTTGATAAAGAACTGGGCAATGATCTCGGAAGCGGATCGGATTAAGGTCTCTAGCTCTGCGAAGGATACGTTCCTTAAGCTGGAAATTATGGATGCAGACTAGGATGTCAGGAGGAGGGGCCTTCGGACCCCGCGGCAGCCCAACTCGGTGGACACGGTCCATTTGGACCTCAGGTGTTTCCTCATCCTCCAAGATTTGCAGGAACAGGGCATTGACATATTCACGGAGGTCATCACCTTCTCCCTTCCATGGTACTGCTCGGATCCGTATATTATTCCGCCGAGAGCGGTTTTCAAGGTCCTCCGTGTGGGCCTGTAGATCTATGTTTTGGTCCCGTAGACGCAGCATTTCCTGCTGCAGCTGGTGCATATCGTCCTCTCTACTTAGGTCATGTTCCTCTAGGGTCGCCACCCTCTCTCCAATGCCATCCACGTCTCGCCGCACCTCTCGGAGATCCGCCGACAGCTGCGAACGAAGCTCTTGTATGTCCTCTTTAATGGCGGAAAAGAGCTCCACCATAAAAGCTTTTGTCGCTGGGGCATCCTCGCCGTCCAAGAGCGCTGCTCCCGTCGTGGTCTGCGCTGTGGGATTCTCCGAGGTCTTCCGTAATAGGTCCTTCAGAGACTTGTCCCTTCTCCCCTTGGCGGAGGACATCGTGAGGACGTACACCCGTCAAGTGACTGCCCCAGACCAGGCCCAGGCCCCTCGCTGGTGCTCCGGGGGCTCAGGTCAAAGCTCCACTCCTACCGGCTCCCTTCCTCCGCTGCAACACCCCGGGGCCCGCCGCTTGCGGCGCTACAGTGGTTCAGGCGCAATCCTTAGAATGTCCATTCACCAGTATGGCTACTTCCCCGCTTGTTGACGCTCCTGTCAATGCTCACCTCGCTATGACCAGGCCCGGTAGTATAGGGCGAGTGCAGGAGGTAGGTGGTCGCAAGGAGGTAATGTTAGCAGGGGGAGCCAATGTCCGCCAGAGGCAGAGGCGCACAAGGGTCCCCTCTCCCCTCCGTGCAGCCTCGCAGGTGTCTCCGGGAAGACAGGGGGGCCCCCTAGGCACTCGCCGCCAACCACTCTGCAGTCGGAGGCCTCAATGCAATCCGCCGCTCCAAACACCAACGTGAGCCCCCAGGGGCAGGCAGGACCACACTCCGTCTGCCGATCTGCAGACCGCTCTCACGCACCCGTCAGTCTCACAGCTCCTCACCTGCGGCGTTCAGCATATGGCACAGCCTCCGCAGATGGTTCCGTGGCTCTCCGCTGCATTGCATCAAGGCCTTACCAGCAGGGTCCGCCACCGCCTCCGATCAGGGTCCGTCTCCGGGTCCCTGCTCACGCTGCTACGCCAGGAACCCAGTCCGCAGGGGACCCAACCGGCACAACGCTTCCACAGGCACCCCGAGGGGCACAGCCGAACCCTACAGCCTTCTTTCTGTCCTCGCTAGCCCCCTCTCCGCCGGGCCGCAGCAAGGCCGGGGCCGGATGGGGCCGGGCAGCGGGACAAGTCACTCCGTGGGTGGTGGCTCGTTGATGTCGGCAGATGCCGGGCCCCCCGCGGTGGCAGCTACCACTCCGGCAGACCGCAGCACAGCCCCGCGTTGCACCGCATTCACCACTCCCAGCCTCCGGGGGCTATCAGGGCACACCTCCGTCCGCCGGCCTGCAGACCGAGCTCGCCGGCCACTCGTACGCGGCCCTCCCAGGCCCGCGTCTCTTCGCCTGTGATGTCCGCTGGGCAGCGCCTACCCAGCAGAGGATGCAGCCCTCAGCCACCGTGCCAGGGCAGGGCCCACGGGCTTCGGGAGGCCCCATCCCACTCACCGCCCAACAGCTCGTTCAGGGCCGGGCAGGCCTCGTCGCAGTCCACCAATATGGCGCCGTCTCCATATCTCGGCTCCACGGCCCCGTCACCATCCGGTCCGCCGGGAGTCCAGCGCCGTCGGGGGCAGTGCGTGTCCTCTACACACCCTTGTCAGGTCGCCCCAGGCAGTCCCGCCGCTCACACCGGGGCTCGGCTCTCCACCCGGCCGCGCCTCACCCGCCGGGCCGCAGCAAGGCCGGGGCCGGAAGGGATCACACAGCGGAGCAGAGTGCACCGATCACCGAACGGGGCCCACCATTGGGTCCAGGACAGCTCCGCAATACCGCTCACCCATCTGCAGGGTCAGATGGGCGCCAGTTAGGGCGATAATACAACGCTCAGTATTAACGGCGCCGGAGGGATAGGGACCCACGTCCTATCTCGCCGCCATCTTGGCCACGCCCCCCTATTTCCCAAATGTTAAAGACACATTCAGCTCAGCCAACGCGTTTCATTCTCTCACGGAGAACTTCATCAGGGCTGAAATTGACATGTAAAAAGACACCAAATCAAAACACAAAATAAACCAAAAAGTAAAATACAGTACTAAAATGCACAGGACTTAAACAAAGACCACTAATAAACTTTTAAATGAAATTTCAAAAGACACATTAATAGACACTAATAATGAGACATATGACAGAACAGAAAGACACCCTTGTATAGATAATAACATTTGAAAGGTAAGAAACACATATTCCAATTGTCAAAAGCGTAAAAAGTGCAAACAAAAGTCGCAGAGATATTGCATATGTGGTAAGTTAAAATATTGTGCAGAGGAATCACATCAGATAGATATCCTATAATGAGACAAGTCCCTCACAATTTACATTAACACTCTTACACAGGTTATTGTAAGAGAAAAGCTCCGAGGTCACATAGGCCGTGAGACAGACAGACATAGAGTTAAAACCAGAGAAAATAGACAAAGCAGAAAGAACAGTACGTTCCATGCTCATAGCTCAGAGGAAAGCAGGGAGAAAACAGAGTCCATTAAGACCGCGACCTCACCTTAAGTAAAGCTAAGCAAAAGTTCAACAACAACAAGTAGATAGGGTCCAGTGTAGGTGCTCCAGTGCAATGCGCTGGATGCACAAGGGAATTCCCAGGGCTAGGTAATGCCAGAAAACGAAGATCGATTATGTAAAAAGTCTAGTTCAATAATAATATGTAGTAAAATTACTAAAAACAAAGTAGGTTGTCTGTTGTTAAATATTGGGAGCTCATGGTCACAGATCTTCACCGTTAATCCTCTTCACAAGATAAAAGACAGAAAAATGAGTGCCCACCATATTCCAGTACCAACCAGATTACTATAACAGTGCCAGTTGGAATGACGGTCCTGGTTGTGCAGAAATATAATCCCACCAAAACGTAATATGGAAAGGTATGCCAGTCGCAAGCAATACCTGTGGCAAGCAATCACGAACATTCCAAATTAAATAAAATATCCTTTTACACTTATTGATGATCCCCTTACAGACCGATGATCATGTCCTTATCTTTCAATGGTATTGAGGTTACACAGGATTACATGGTCGGTTACGCTTGTTTACCGCTTGATTTTTATACTTATTATAGACCTGTTATTATGTCCTTGTCCTTTGCGGCATTGGTGTTGCATGACGACGGGAATGGGGTCGTGCTTTCTGGTAGTATGGTTGTCATGGCCTCATACGCACACACAGGGTCATGCCTTGGCTTTATATCTGTTTTTCCCCCTTAGAAGGTTGTTAGCAGGGCGCATTGACTCCTGCCGGGGAGTGGGTCTGTTCCTTACGGAGCACTATTTAACTGGCGTGCAATGTCATTTATGTTCTCACCGCCCATTAGATACTTTGGATGAGGCAAGTTGATTAGAGCTTCTTTTACTGTTATTATCCTGACAGCCCTACAGCTTTACCCACGAGGGAACATAGGACATCATTCTTGTATTCCTGATGTTAATCTTGATGTGTGAGACCAGATGATTAGTTTAATTTAGGACCACCTCCTCTATCATTATCCCTGCCCACCTGAGCTACCGATAAATATAGTTTTTTGAGTATGGGCAACTAATGGGATATTTTATTTAATTTGGAATGTTCGTGATTGCTTGCCACAGGTATTGCTTGCGACTGGCATACCTTTCCATATTATGTTTTGGTGGGATTATATTCCTGCACAACCAGGACCATCATTCCAACTGGCACTGTTATAGTAATCTGGTTGGTACTGGAATATGGTGGGCACTCATTTTTTTCTGTCTTTTAACTTGTGAAGAGGATGAACGGTGAAGATCTATGACCATGATCTCCCAATATTTAACAACATTACTATATATCATTATTGAACTAGACTTTTTTACACAATAGATCTTCGCTTTTGGGCATTACCTAGCCCTGGGAATTCCCTTGTGCATCCAGCGCATTACACTGGAGCACCTACACTGGACCCTATCTACTTGTTGTTGTTGAACTTTCGCTTCGCTTTACTTAAGGTGAGGTTGCCGTCTTAATGGACTCTGTTTTCTCCCTGCTTTCCTCTGAGCTATGAGCATGAATGTACTGTTCTTTCTGCTTTGTCTACTTTCTCTGGTTTTAACTCTATGTCTGTCTGTCTCACGGCCTATGTAACCTCGGAGCTTTTCTCTTACAATAACCTGTGTAAGAGTGTTAATGTAATTGCGAGGGACTTGTCTCATAATAGGATATCTATCTGCTGTGATTCCGCTGCACAATGTTTTAACTTACCACATATGCAATATCTCTGCGACTTTTGTTTGCACTTTTTACGCTTTTGACAATTGGAATATGTGTTTCTTACCTTTTAAATGTTATTATCTATACAAGGGTGTCTTTCCGTTCTGTCATATGTCTCATTATTAGTGCCTATTAATGTGTCTTTTGAAATTTCATTTAAAAGTTTATTAGTGGTCTTTGTGTAAGTCCTGTGACTTTTAGTACTGTATTTTACTTGTATTTTGGTTCATTTTGTGTTTTGATTTGGTGTCTTTTTATTTGTCATTTTCAGCCCTGATGAAGTTCTCCGTGAGAGAACGAAACGCGTTGGCTGAGCTGAATGTGTCTTTAACATTTGGGAAAAAATTAATTGGAAATAAAGACGTTTCATACTACAGGAGTGTCTTGGACTTCATTGCCTGCTGCACACCCACTTGTAGCTATATTGTTGTTTTACCTCTTTCCGGATAGTTATGACACTGTTAAAATTTGTAAAAACTATGCACAAGAACGGTACACCACTCTCATAGAAAGCAACTATAAAATGGCAACCTCTTCAACTTTCCACTCTATGATCATGAGAAAGGTAGCAAATGAAATCATGTCTTTCATTTTAGACTATTGCATCTCCATTTGTTAATGGTTAGCATCTGTTAAACCTTTCCCTCTCTTTCAAAACGATGTTCCTGTCTCCGCGTGTTCGCAATTTTTTCGCACTGATCGTGGAGTAATCCCGAAAAAAAACATGAGTCCAAACCTAAATGTAGCTTCAGTTTTTTTAAATGTAGATACTGCACAACAGTTTTTTTACATAGTCCTCAATTAGCATTTAAAGATAATCATTACTTAAATTGTGTCATAACTCTTCAGCTTTTTACAAAATGTTCTGTCTCTTTAACTCCCTTCCCCCAATGCACTCTTAGCTCAGTGTACATAGCAACCCAGTGCAACCAGTAGGTCACAAGTTCACAGCACATTCTAGAAGGAACATGTCTTCCAAATGAGATACAGCAGGTTTGGTTTACTCCACAGATTCAAACGCATATCCATGTCTGTATTACATTTCTTTTTTAAACAACAGCCAATGATAGGGCTTTTGCTAAGGCATCCAACACACTACCTAATTATATTTACTTTCATGCTGACAGCATCTAATGAAATATATCTTTTTTTTTTTTTTTTAAAACACTTCCATTTTAACTGCTATTCATTTGGAAAACTACCTCATTCAGCTCCAGTCTTCTCCTGACTGCTATTGCTCCTTTACTTCAAAAAGCTTAGAGTGTGGATTGTGGGCCACAGCTATGTCTATTGGGCTAAAGAGGCTGCAAAAAACAGAGGTATTGACAGGGACTTGGGTTTGCCAAATGTGGAGATTACTTGGTTTGGCCAGAGTAGGTTAAAGTTTTATCAGTTGCTGGCTTTGGTTAAATCCATTGAGGATTGTAGAGCTCCTCACCTCATGATTGTGCACTGTGGTGGCAATGACCTAGGCACATTGGCTGGGGTAGGGCTGGAAATCCTATTGAAAGATACCTTTGCAGAACTGATGTCGCTTTTCCCTCCCACTGTCTTGGTGTACTCTAATATATGCCAAAGACAGAAATTGAAGTGGTCAAATCAATTCTGTCCACAGATTGACAAAGCCAGGAAAGATGTTAATAAAACTGTTTCTGCATTTATCAGAGACCATCGCATGGGCAGTATCTATAACAACAATCAGCGTTTTGACATGCATGGAATTTATAGAAACGATGGTGTGCACTTTACAGATGAAGGCAACAGGGTGTTTCTAAGTAGCATGAAACTCTACAGCCGGTCTTATGTGTAGCTGTAATATACACACAATCAACACAAAGGCTGTTGTCAGTGTCACCCTAGTTCCTGAAATATTGTTATTTTTTTATAGAGATCTTTTTGGGAATCTTTGCGACAACGTTGCGATCGTCACAAATACTTTGCCAAATCGCAAAACAAAAGCAGACAGTCAACCTCTACCAGCACATTCAAAAATATTAACTAAAAAAATCCATTCTAGACATTGCGCTACACATATTACTATATACATGTGTAATGATCTTACCTGTTTGTTACGAAGAACCGTCTGGGTGTCATTGTTCTCCATTCTAGAGCGTGGGTTCTCTCGAGCTTACGCTTGGTTCCGGTTGTCAGTTGCCTTGAGATCCGTGTGGGTAGGATGTACCCTTGTACCAACTTTCCTCCATGTTTCGAATAAACCTTCATTCGCCAACTTCTACCAGTGTACGAACTTTATTACACTGGCGACGAGGATGGGACCTTCTTCCTCCATGTTTCGAATAAACCGAACTGTTCCCCTTTCGCCTGCCAAGCTCTACTTCGCTGACAGGCACAGCTGTAAAACTTCTTCATCGTCAAGCACAGCTTTGTTCTTTTGCCTGCCAAGCTTTACTTCGCTGACAGGCACAGCTTGAAAATTTATCGCCTGCCTATCATCGTGCTTTTAACGCTGTTTGGCACAGCAAATTACTGTGGTGCCTCCCTTATTCAAACACAACCTGGAAAAGAAACCTAGTCCCACTTTTCGCCTGCCAAGCTCTACTTCGCTGACAGGCACAGCTTTAAAAAACCTTCGCAACAAGCACAACCTTGGCTTTATCCCTGCCTGTCATTACAGTAACTACACAAAGATAGGCACAGCTAATCCATTTGAACCTCTCCACGCGAACTACGTTAACTGCGCAGCTTCCTACTACTACTGTATCCTCCCTTTCACCACTTTCAAGCTGAGCTCAAATGGACTTCATCTACCCTGTTATAAGTATGCAAAACGTCACACCACCACCTTTTTTCCTTTCTAATCCTGGTGAACCTACAATACGGTGGTCCAAATGGAAAAAGGTCTTCATTAACTACGCCAGGGTGTGTGGTGTGTCTCTCAGTGCTGAGAGAAAATCAGCTTTGCTTTTACACTGCTTAGGCACGGAGGGGCAGGAAGTTTTCGAACACCTACCGGATCTTGACAGTTCCGAATCCGACGGTCTCAATGAGTTTGAGATTTGCTTAAAAAAATTAGACAAGCATTTCTTACCCAAAGTGAGCACAGTTCTAGAGCGCTACCACTTTGGAAAAAGAACACAACAACCTAAAGAGACTGTAGAGATGTATGTGTCTCATTTACGTAAACTTGCTTCCACTTGCAAATTTGAAAGTGCACTAGAAGAACGTGTACGCGATCAATTCATGCTTGGTTGTGCCATAGAAAAAGTAAATGACGAACTGTGGCAAAAGGATGATCCTAAGCTTGATGAGGTCATCACTATCGCAAAACGAATCGAACATTCCTTAGCCTGTGTTGAAGTCATAAAAAAGGAAAATGGCTCCACAACTAGTTCAGATGAGAAAGTTCAAGCCATCTCGCATGCCAAGTCATCAAAACCCATGGAACCTCGTACTATGAAACCCATTTCCAGGCGTTTCGAGCCGCAATCGTCATGGCAAAGAAAACCTTTTCCCAGAAGGTGTTACCGTTGTGACAATATTGGCCATCTAGCTGATGACAAGTCTTGTCCTGCCATAAATGCAAAATGTCTTAATTGTGGGAAGTTTGGACACTTAGCCAAAGCTTGCAGACTTCATAAGAATAAAAAAAAAAAACGAGTTAAAGAAGTTTGGATAAAAACCGATTCAGAATCTAGTTCTGATGATCTGCACTGTGGTGAGATTTTGTCACACGCTACTCAAATCAAGTGCTCAAGTCCTGTCGACAGTGTCCTAATAAATAGCCATCCTGTCAAAATGCTCTTTGACTCGGGAGCCAAGATCACCCTAATCCCCAAGTCCTTTTATGACGTCTTCCTTTCCGGGAAAGTGAAAGTATTCAAGCCCGACATCCGACCCCTTGCTTATGGAGGGCAACCCATTAAGTTGTTTGGCTACTTCGAAGGTCACATTGAGTTCAGGAACAGACTTACAGCTGGGAAGATATACATCTCCTCCAAAGGAGATAGTATAGTGAGTTGGATTCATCAGGCTGATCTCGGCGTCATGTTAATTCCTGGTGGTAATCCTTGCATAGTCTTGAGAGAAGCACCTGTTGACCCTCTCAAAGGGGTACCTTCGTCCTCTCATGCTTCTTCCTGTACACGTGAGCTCACTGATGTCGTACAAGTGGACAGTCTTCGCCAAGAATTTAAAGAAGTCTTTAGTGAGCGATTGGGCTGTTTATCCGACTACATCCACAAGATTATCTTGAAACCTGACGCCATCCCTGTCACTTGCAAAGTGCGTAATGTACCTTTGGCTCTGAGAGATTCAATAGAGAACGAATTAAAAAAATTACTCAAGGAAGGCATCATTGTGGAATCAGAGGCAAGTGATTGGCTAGCCCCCGTGGTACTTGCCCGAAAGGCCTCAGGTGAGGTTAGGCTTTGCGTAGACTTGCGCTCTCTCAATCGTGCTGTCATAGCTGACAGATACCCTCTCCCCAATATCGCAGAGATGCTGACGCAATTGGCCGGGGCTGAAGTCTTCTCCACACTTGACCTCAGGGCCGCGTACCATCAAATTAAAATCGACCCTGAGTCACAAAACCTCACAGCTTTCATAACGCCGTTCGGCACATATAAATTTACTAGGCTTCCCTTTGGACTCAATTCAGCTGCATCAGTATTTCAGAGGGCCATGGAAGATGTCTTGCAGGGTTTGCCTGGCGTTAAAATTTATCAGGATGACGTCTTAGTTCATGGCCCATCTCAATGTACCCATGATGAGAGACTCAAAGCAGTACTGAGTCGTTTCAAATCACGTGGTTTGACACTGCGTGAAAGCAAGTGCAAATTCAATCTTGATGAGATTGACTACTTGGGTCACAAACTGTCTAAAAAGGAGTCAGACCCAAGGACAAGCTAGTTAAAACTATTGATGATCTTCCCGTACCCCAAACCAGAGACGAGCTAGTTACCTTCCTAGGGATGGCAGAGTACTACAACAAATTTGTTCCTCAATTTGCTTTTCATACCTACACCCTCAGAACTCTTCTCAAAAAAGGTGTGAGATTTACTTGGTCGCTGGAGTGCCAAAAAGAATTCAACGATGTGAAGAAGGCTTTGGGCGAGGCTCCTTCACTTCATAGCTTTGATACCTCTGCATCCTCCATACTCATCACTGATGCCAGCTCAAAGGGACTAGGAGCTGTTCTCAAACAGGTCAAGGGTGGACACGAAACGACCATAATGTTCCTGTCAAGAGCTCTCGTTGGAGCTGAACTACAATATTCAGTGATAGAAAAGGAAACTCTCTGCATATTCTGGGCGATTAAAAAACTTAAAAAATTCCTCTGGGAAGCTCCTTCACGGTCCAGTCCGACCACAAACCCTTGAAAGACCTATTTACGAAAAAGAGTCTCGATGCTGTATCCTCGAGAATCACCAAATGGATTGTAGCCTTGCAAGACTACGACTTTGTCGTCCATCACATACCTGGTGCACAAAACAAAGTATCTGACTGTTTGTCCCGCCTTGTTACTAATGACTCTGTTGACACGAGTGATAGTTCGAGTGCGATATGTGATGATGATGAAGATTATAAAGTCTGCGAAGTCACGAGTGGTGTTTTGAGTGAAAATGAGTGGAAATCCTCCTTGGCCAATGATCCTGTCATTATTAAAGTTTGTGAGTTGGTGACTGAAGGGTGGAAGGGCATAAAGGGCCTTGATGAGGAGACGAGGAAATTCTGGAATGTACGGCATGAGTTGTCTGTCTCTTCAGGCCTACTTCGGAGAGGTACTAGGCTAGTTCCACCTCTTTCCCTCAGGGAGAAAATTGCTCAACAAGCCCATCAGGGACACCAGGGGATCTCTAAAACGAAAGAGAGAATTCGTTTGCACTTCTGGTGGCCAGGAATTGATCTCTTGGTTGAGCGCATGGTGAGGGACTGCCAAGAATGCAATGCCTCTGACAAGATTTATAAAACTAGAGTACAGCCTATGGTTGTACGAGAGGGGCCCACTCGTTGCTGGCAAGAAGTAGCTCTAGATCTTCTAGGCCCCGTTTCTAGTAACTCTGGTCAGTCATTTGTCCTAGTCTTAATTGATCTTTTCTCAAGGTGGCCGGAGATTAAAATCTGCCAGAGTATCGAGACTAAGGATGTCATTAAATTTTTAGACGAGGTCTTTTCTCGTGAGGGATTTCCCGATTGTCTCCTTACTGACAATGGGGTTCAGCTAGTTTCTAAGGAGATGGAGACATATCTTACAGAGAAAGGGATCAGACACAAACGCTGCGCCCTCTACCATCCCGAAACTAATGGCATGGTAGAGAGGTTCAACCGTGTGTTGAAGGACTCCATTCAGCTGGCCAAATCCCAAAACAAAGACTGGAAAGCAGAAATCCAAGAAAGAGTAATGGTTTATCGCCTGACTCCCCATTCGACCACATCCATGGTTCCCTTTGAACTTTGTCGTGGTAGGAAACCCAATACCAGTATGTTTCAATCATGGATGAGAGGTGGGAGTGCAGGGTATCAGGACATTATTTCAGCCCCTGGTTTACCTTCTTGGCAAGCCAGTCAGGAATTGAAAATTGCTAAGAGGAAGACATATTTTGACTCTAGACATGCCGTCACACGCACTCGTGTGCATGTGGGTGACAGAGTGCGAGTTCGTCTTCCACAAAGGTATTCTGGTGCTTCGAAATTTTCCTTGCCTTACGTTGTTAAAAAGGTTTTCCTAAACGCTGTCAAGTTAAGTGATGGTCGCATTTGGAACCTTAATAGGATTGCTCCTGCACCTAACCTGTTTGTCCCTCGTCGTGATCCTCCTGATATTTTGCCAAAGTTAAGAAAGAGTGTGCGTGTTGGAAAGCTCCCTGTGAAACTAAATGACTTTGTTTTACATTAGAGCTGAAACCAAATGACTATGTTTTGCATTAACGCATCGTGTTATGGGTTCTTTCCTCATTCTGTTATCTTTTCTATTTTCTACCTTGCTCTCTCTCTCTTTCTCTTTCTCTCCCTCTCCTAACCAGACCCGTTTTTTTCTTTTTTTTTTTCTCTTTCTCCTCTAAAAGGGGGAAGATGTGTAATGATCTTACCTGTTTGTTACGAAGAACCGTCTGGGTGTCATTGTTCTACATTCTAGAGCGTGGGTTCTCTCGAGCTTACGCTTGGTTCCGGTTGTCAGTTGCCCTGAGATCCGTGTGGGTAGGACGAACCCTTGTACCAACTTTCCTCCATGTTTCGAATAAACCTTCCTTCGCCAACTTCATCCAGTGTACGAACTTTATTACAACATGCTTCATTAAAAACATGTTTAAACTCATGTTTTTGTACTAAGTATCTTTAAAATCCATCTTTAAGACCTATTTTCCATTTTTGCAGTTATTTGAAGAGTCGCAACGACGCCATTAACTGTGACGATCGCGCCTTTTCTATGAAGTGTAATACACATATATGAATGCATATTACAGTATTTTATATACTAGGGGTTTATTCTTGTTCACTTCAAACTCATGTTTTTCTAGTGTATTTCTAGAACAACCATCTCTAAACCTATTTTTCACTTTCGCTGTGAGGCCGGAGAGCATAATGACGTCGGTAATTGCAATCCCAGTGGATACGCCGTGAAAGCGGAAAGCAAAAGTTGGAATTCAATAACCACCACAGCAGAAAAAAATTATAACTATATAATTAATTCTAACCATCACACTAGATAAATCACTATCTAAATAACTCTATAAAAACATTTATCAGAATCTCAATATAACACAATGTGTATTAATGATTCGCTGATATATTTTATATTTCCAACCAAAATTTGCAGCGACGGTACATGCGGGCCCAAATAACTTGTCTTACTAACCCACCCATTTCTCAAACATGGGGTCAGAGTATCTCCACACTGACCCCTTATGTTAGCTTTCACACAAATTTTCAGCCCTGGGAACCGTTCCCAAACAATAAAATGTCGGCCACAACTTTCTGCTCAGGTTGCGTGCAGCCAATCACAGCAATCCCGATGGTGCACGCATCCGTGATTAATCGCGAAAACACAGCGAAATATCCATGGCCAGAGATATATCTATAATTTCCGGATTAAATTTCACAAAAACTAGTGGACAGATTTGCACCAAATAATGAAAAGCACAATCTGCATAACAACATCAACCTTTCTACCAAATTTGGTGTCATTCCGTCCCATGGTACGGGCTGTAGGTTCGACAATGCGTTCCTATGAGAATTAACATTACAAACGCACCCTTTTTTCATGCCCCCACTGCACCCCCAAACTTTCCATGACACACAGAACCTACAGTGACACTTTGGGCCCGATTCCGATGTGGTTAGGAAGGCCTCCTAACGGCATTTCCTCCTTACGAATCGGATCGGGAACGTGTCTTTCCGACCGACTCGGAAAGGTTTCCGACCGACCAAGTACGATGTGGGTTAGGCATTAGGAATATCCCAATCCAAACCCGACGGCATTTGGAATGACCGAGCCATACGGAGCAGAATCATACATCTCTACGTGCCGCGTTTCCGAACGACCGAGTACGATGCTGGATTTGGACAGCCTTTCCGAATCGTGCCATCCGACTCAAATCGGCAGTCAGAATCAGACTTTGGGGGGCCGTTGCGGGCCCACCTGCACCCGGAGCCTTCCTAATTGGGCCCGTGGGGGTACCCATGGGTCCCCCTTACCAGCCATGCACAGTGTGGCAGGCACCAGGGGGTACCTGCCACAGGGCGCCCGATTTTCCCCAGCCAGCCCTTTCTTCAATGGGAGCCTATGCATTCGGTCGGAACATAGGCTTCCATTGAAGTCAATGGGAGTCCGACCGAATCGTATCTGGAATCATCCGGATGCATCGTACTGGGTCGGTCAGACTCTCCCAATCCGAGTCGGTCAGAAACCATTCCCAAACCCATTCCGTCGGGAAGATTTCCAAACCGCATCAGAATCGGGCCCTGTATGGAAAATATCAGGAAGATTGGTCAAACGACACCAAAGTTATGGGCAACTCAAAAAAGGCTTTTCCTATGGAAACTAGGTTCTAACTATAGCTACCTACTGATGACAGCCAGTAGGTAATATATAGACAACTAAAGAAACTGCATATATAATATGAACAGTAAAAAACTAAATTATAAACAATTCTTTTGCAAAACAGAATAATTATTTTGACCAATATATTAAATTGTAAAATATTAAACCCCCAAAAACACATTTTGCTAAAGAATAATATAAGCATTCCAAAAAAACGTAATGAATAAAAAACAATATTAAAAATAAGCAAATAAATAAATAATGATATAAATCCAATTTCATCAATAGTAGGGAAACTATAGGACTTTGGAAGAATTAGATTTAGTATTCCCACTCCCACTCTAAGCAACAGTAGGGAAAGTGTTGGACTTCGGAGGAGCTAGATTTATAATTCCCACTCCAGTCTGAGCAACAGTAGAGATAGTGTTGGACTTTGGAGGGGTTACAGTTACTATTCCCACTCCACTTTAAGCTACAGTAGGGAAAGGTTTGAACTTCAAAGCTGTTAGATTTACTATTCCCACTCAAGTCTAGTTGGTAAACTTAAAATTAACAAACAAGGTGGAAAAATGTAATACAACAATTAAACAATTGACATAATTAATGATCAATTACTATATAATTTACAATATAAACTAATTACCATTAAATTCAAATTATTTATAATATTATTGACTTCACACCTTATTCCCCAACAACCCGCTACCATATCATAAATTACTCTATACAGTTCTCATTATATTAAAAAAAATATATACTAAAACATTAAAAATTACATACTATATTTAGAAAACAATATTTAACGATTATACTATCTATACTAACACAGAAAAATATGTTAGCTAAAACATATTAAATTAATGAAAAAACAATAATCGTTTCAACTGTTGTAAAGAAAATGATATAAAAACATACATTTTGTTGAAAACAATATTTTACACCAAAGAAAATGATATTCTTGCCAGCGATATTCTGTCCCACAATATTTTGGTAGTAATGATATTTTTGAACAATATTTATGTCCCACGATATTTAAAACTTAAAATTTTGTCCAAACACCGCCATGAATCTGAGGTGTATTTGCATGATTGTTGCCCCACCTAGCTCCTTCTGCAGTGATGACATCTGCCTTTGTATTCTCTGCTACAAACAGTCCTTATTTGTGATGTGCTTTTATCTATGTCACATTAATCCTGTCAAAGTGGTATGCTGTGCCATATGTCATTCTAATAGATTTTCATTTTTGACTAGTCTTGTGTGGCCCAGTTATTGAGGTACATGGTGCACCTTCGGAAACCACAGTCAGAGTTAGTGACAATGTTTATGGAGGATATGTTCTCTGGCAATTGCTCTTTGACATGCATTAAAGCCATCACAAGTACTGCCAGGTCTGCAAATTGGCAAAAGAAATACAAATGATGGACGGAATGCGGAACAAATAACCCTGCTCCTCATAAGAACAGTTCAGAACGAATTGCCAAGCCAGACCCTCCCTGGACCGGAAACAAGCATCCTGGGACCGGTTTCGGGGTGTCACCCCTCATTAGCCAGTCTAGCTTGAATCCAGTGACACAGTGAGCCCCGGGACACACGTCTGGGCATACCCGGCGCGAGGGCTGGCCAGCACAGGTAAGAATGGTGGGGTGGTGGGGCGGGGCAGGGCGGGGTTGGGGGAAGTCAACAGATGACGGGATAGGTAAAATGAAATAATAATAAATAAATAAAACACTTACCTTGCGCTCGCCACATCGCCATCTCAGCAATGCAGCGAGCCCAAGGTAAGTGGTTTTATTTATTTTTTTATTTAATTTTACCTATCCAGTCATCTGTTGAGTACCCCCATCCACCCATCTGTGCGGGCCGCGCCTGCCCGGCAAGAAACAAAAGACACCCAAATGATGGATGGAATGCAGAACGAATCAAGCATTCAACCCAGTCAAGGGATCTGGGTTAAATCCATCGTTCTTTTGCTCAACATGCCACCCCAGTTTAGACCCAGCCATATGCAAATTTGTCTTGACCCTGCTCCTCATGGGAACAGTCCAGCCTGAGCTGCCAAGCCAGGTCCTCCCTGGACCAGAAACAAGCATCCTGGAACATTTTTCGGGGTATAACCCCTCATCAGCCAGTCCCTATTATATAATAGAGCTAGGGGAGTTCAAACTACCTATAAGTTCCAAGTATGTAATAGGGCATGGAAGTTTAGAGACCCAGCAGAATTCCTGAATTTCCATGTGTGCATTGCTGAGTGCCTGCTGTAATTTTAAAGGCAGCCTGACTTTGCAGACTGTCTTTAAAATAAAATTTTATATAAGCTTGACTTTAGTAGTATGGGCACTTTAAAAGTGATAATCTACCTTATTTTTACATTTTAGGTGCCCCTCGGGATCCCATAGGTGGCCCAGGGGCGAGGGGCCATGTAACTATAAGCAGGGACCTTATAAAATATGTTTTATGTGCATTGGTGAGGAAAAACCACCCATTTCATTTTTCCCTATTGTAGATACTTAGCTCCATAGGCTAACCTTGCAATATTTTATTTAGATATAAATATTGCTAGGAAAGGAGGAAAATATCATTCAAGGACTTAAAAGATCGGTATTGATAAATGCAACAACGTGCCACTGTCAAATTTTTCATAACTAGTACATAGGAGAAGTTATAGAACTTTCTCGCCTGTAAGCCAAAATCTAGCCTTCTTATGGTCTTTGCGAATTGGTCACCCTTAACAGGCTTAGCTAGGCTCCTTTGATTAGGTGATAAGTGGCCTGGCAGGAGCAGAGTTTATCTGATGGAGAGAGCTCTGTAGCTATGGAGGCTAGGTCCTAGAGAGGGGGCTGGGTAAATCAAACTGAGCTCAAAAAGAGAGCAGATCAGTAAGGAATGCCAGGCATGCCTACCCACACATCCTGTGCCCCAGGCCGGAGCAGGCTTAGGAGAGGAATTTGCAGAGGTCAGGGGGAGGTGAGCTAATAATGGTTTAGCTAGTTCTGACTCCTCTGGATTTCGGAAGTGCAGTGCTTTGTGGGACAAGACCTTGCCACAGTTTGGAAGAAGTTGTCATGCTTTTGGGCGGCACCCAGCATCTCATTGGACACAGGTGCCCCCTGCTTGTCGCCCCGAAACACTGAATAAGTATGTGAGACCTGCATAATCTCTCAGATCTGCTGCCTGAAACTACAAGGAAAAGAAGGACTGCCCTGCTGGAATCTGGATGTGCACCCAAATTCTGAATGACTGCACCTACTGTACAATCTGATACTACAGCCTGTAGTACTGAACAATCTGATACTAGGGACTGTGTCTTGCTTCAAGTAGGATTAAGGAGTGAACTCCCTGCCTCATCTCCACCAGGAGTCCCCATCCTGGAGTGCATCCAGTGGACGTTTAAGGATTTGGCCAGGTGCATTGTGGGGATTGTAGACTAGAAATCCCAAGGACCATTTAGGAGACTCCAGACCTTTGGATTGGTGTTTTAGACACTATGAACCTGCAAGGAGACTTTCAGGAAGCACCTCCTGAAGTTTGGAGAACTTTGGAGAACTTTTGTGAAAAAGATCAATGAGTTGACCGACCCGAACTCGAGAGTCAAGCCGACTACCTTCAACCACGATCCGGACAGGATTTTAGGTTCGGCCTGCTGAAAGCTCCGTAGCTCCAGACTTCCTGGATTTGACTGGGGCCTCACAGAAAGTCAAGCCGGCGAAGCCTCACCAAATTCGGCCTACTGTGGAGGGTCAAGCGACGTCGGAAGAAAATGCTCCGGAAAAGTTTCTAAGTATAAAGGTAAACTTTTGACTGGGGCCTCCCGCTTAGTGTATCCAACCAAGGCTCTATCGCGGTCAGCCTCAAACTTTGATTTTGTCCTGGTCAAGCGGAACCAGATGTCCCAGAGTGGCGCAATATGTTTTTAAGCATTATAAAGTGGTTAATCTGTAAAAATTCATACCTCCGGTTCCCTACATTAGACTTTTGTCATTTTGGTGTCTGTTTGTTCATAAAAATATTTCCTAATTTTATAAAGTGGTATGGGATTTATTTTGTGTGTTGTGTCTTACTTGTGAGATGTATTGGTGTTTTTAAATACTTTACATTCCGGTCTCCTAAGTTAGACCTGACTGCTCATTGTCAGCTACCAAAGGATGAGCAAGGGGCTAATTTACTGATACCTTTACTGAACCCTATACCGAGTTAGTGGCCTTGGTACTAGTGGTAGGTGCATACTTACTCCTACCAACAATTCACTTTCCAACAGCCCTCCAAAGACTATAATTGCGCCATTGTCCTGGACCTATGATACAAAAAAGCACTAACCACTTTCATTCCTTTTACTGAAAAGGATGTCTTAGTTCACAAGACTTGCATCATCAGTGAAGAAGAAGAACAACAAATCTGATCCCAGGTTAGTAGTCCTAAAGTGCAGCCTCCAACCTCCACAGAGGGTGATGCTGTTGGCTTCAGGTCTTTGCAGCAGCAGCCAACACCATCACCAGCTACTCCAAAACTGGAGCTGGTGATGCTTCAAGTTCACTACCAACCTCAGAAATCTGTGGGTTTTATTCAGCACTACTTAAGTCAAGTGGAGAGGTGCAGGCAACGCACCAATGTCAATTCAGAAGATGGTCCAAACTATCTGAAGGACGTAACAGAGGTGTAAGACCCATTGACCCAATGGCATGGGAAGAGGGCACAGTGGCCAGAGCTCAGCAGGCTGGCAATAAAGTATCCTGCATGTCCTGTGTGTCTTCGGAGCATGTTTTTAGTGCAGCTGAAGCAGTTGTCACAGTCAGAAGGACCAGTCTGTAGCCTCAAAAGGTGTAGAGGTTGGTGAAGTTTAAATGAACAAGCACTTCATATAATACTCCTGAAACAACCAAAGATGACAAGGTCAATTTGTCTGACATCTCAAGTTTGACCAGTGATTATCCTCTGGGCAACCCACTGAGTTTGAAGGTCTACTCTACTTTCCAGGCTAATACAACTGAAGTTACATATAGGAGCACTGCCTCAATATTAGACACTGAAAGGAGCACATGGTGACAGTCTGCTGCAATAAAAAGCCTCCATTTCCAAAAGAGAAATTAAAAAACATGAAAATGTCTCCCATCTCTATCCTTTGTTTCATTCCCTTGCTAGGGTGTCAGTGAAGCTTTAATAAACTGCCCTATGTTGTATATTGCTTCTATGGAGAATACAGACACATAGATACATGGACCCCAAACTTAAAACAGGAAACTTATACCAATGAGTAATGCCAAATAAATATTTTATGTTGTGATGGCTGGGAGGGTCTGGTAAACTAAATTTGATAATGTAATGTTTGGGGAGATCATTCCGCATGAATTCTTTCCTTTCATATTTTACTGGGATCTATATACATTCATTTTCCTTTCATTAACTTAAGCCCATCATCTGTAGGTTCTTCTGAGATCAATCAGTTTATTTACCAAGGTTTAACTAATCCTGAAATTCTTTTCATTCTCTTGGTCATCACTACAGGTCTATCGCCTCTGGGTGAAATCTTGAGGTACCATTGACAACAGGCAGATGAAGGACTATTGCCAATCTGCTCCAGCTTTGAGGTTGAGCCCTGCACCAAAGATTTACACTGCTAGAAGAATGAAGATGTGTTATCTATTTGTATACAGTGATATTTAAATATAGCGGAGCCACGCAGCGAAATGGCCGCTGCCTGATCGAGCTCCGCCAGCCGAGCCAAGATCTGGCATTAATCCATCCTTCAGCCGCATCTGTGGTGTCACTCTTGCCGATAATTGACCACCCGTCGCAACGTGGAGCAGATCGGTACCGCTCCTGGGATGAAACGAGCTCTGCCTGTCCCTGCTACTGCACGCCGCGCTCGGCCCGGCTCTGCATAAAACGGCCGGTATGGTGTGTGTTTCGTGCGCTAGCACAAGTATGCGCCAACATCAGCAGAAATCCGGCGGAGGCTATGGCAAGCTGTGGGGTCGTGGTTGCCCTGTCTGCGGTGCGGCTCGTGCTTGAGGGCGGTGAGCTGATCAGGATGTGGGGACTCTGACCGCTGAAGAAGCTGCTGCCGCCATCTTGTGGAGCCCGGCCGGGACGCTGCGCCGATTCGACTTCGCCACTGGATGCACCCCGGAATGGGGGTTGCGAATGAGCTGCCCGCCGATCGAATATCAGCGCTAGTAAGTGGTAACAGGGGGGGGCCACGGGAGGGGAGGACTGTTCCGTTCTGCCCGATGTCCTGGGGCTGGCACGGGCCTCCCTAGCTGGGGAACCCCAGCAGCAACCACGAGACGGGCGGCAGCTTCCCATAGGCCCTCAGTGGAAAACGGCGACCTGTGCCTGGATATAGAAGCGGGCCCACAGGGATCACGGAGCTGACCCTTTATATTCTTATGTAACTCGGCACTTACTTTCTAAGCGGAGCTCACGGAGCCTGACTCTTTATTGGCGCCCACCAATGTATTTTCACCGGTATGTGAAGATGTCCCTTCTGACAAGGGGGTCCCGATGTTCCACTAGAACAATGGGCTTAGCTGAGGAAACAATCCTAGGATCTAGAGACAATACCACATACAGAGTCTTGGAGATCAACAGACTCGATTTGCCTGACCTTAAGATGGCTGCCAAGCTACACTCCCCTTCCTAACCTGCCACCCTTGCCAGCTCCACCAGCCCATCTCTGGTCTCTAGACTTTTGGGCCTTTCCTGATCCTCATTTTTATCTGGCGGAGTCCAAAATGTATGTCCGATTCCCGGTGGAGCTGCTCCGACAGCTATAGGGGAGACATGCTCTGGCACCCCGCTATGGCCGTCACCTACCCAGTCGGACCTCGGACTTATGTCTCGTCTCTTTCTCTGCTGCTGACTCCCCCCCCCGTGAACTCCCTGCTCTCCCTGTCCTTTTTCTTTTTTCTTTTTTCTTTTTTTGTGGATCTTGTTTTTCATGGTTGCTAATAACTCCTGCATTGAATTTGTAACCTTTCTGTAATTAATGTGATTATTTTTGTAACTTGTAACACGCTGTTTCCTTATGTAAAGTGGTCTGATACCTCCGGGTCTAGCCAGCGCTATATAAAACTCAAATAAATAAAAAAATAAAAATATCCCAGCAAATCTTACCGTATCCAGTAAGAACGAGCCACTCCGGTTGTAGATGGTGAATAAAGATTTATTCGGGCACAGATACGACGCGTTTCGACCTATCCAGTCACATATATATATATATTCACTGAAAAAACCATAGGTTTCAGACACGTTATAGTTAGAAATTTGCATTTAAAAAACCTTTGAAATTCACTGAAAAAACCATAGGTTTTAGGGACAGTTATAGTTAGTTGGACATTGCACTCGTACAAAACCCGTGAAATTCCCCCGTTATAGTTAGTTCAGCTAACTATAACTCGCGTCCCCGCAATGCACTGCTGATGACGTCACATATTACATCACTCATGACATGGTCAGTGACATCACTGATGACATCACTGATGACATCTCAAATGACATCACTGATGACATCATGCAGTGACTGTGTGTTTCTATAAAGTTTAAATATGTTTAATATATATGCCAAGGTGTATTGAATAATTAGTGGGTGTATAAGTGTCTGGATGGATGATTTAGTAGGTGCGTGACTGACTCTATAAGTGAGTGATTAAACGTATCTTACTAAATGCATGGGTTAGTGACTAAACTGTGTGAATGTCTTTATCCGTCTGTCTGTTGGTGTGTAAGTGGCTGCATGGGTTTGTAAATAGCTACATGAGTGTCTATGTGTTATTGATTGGTTGTCTGAGTATCTGTATGGGTGCCTGAGTGTTTGTGTGGATGGGGTGTGTGTGGCTGCACATAGATGTATCAGTGGGTGATTCACTGGGTGCATGGTTTCACGAGTGCATCTGTGATGGACTGTATGGGTGGGTGAGTGTGTGTATGGGTGTGTTAGTGAGTGAATGTATATCTCAGTGGTACATGTGTGAGTAACTACATATGTGAAAGGCAGTATATATGTGTGTTGGAGTATATAAATAGCTATAAGCGAGAGTGTGTGATTGTGATTGTGAGAGTAACTGTATGGATGAGTGTGTGCTTGTATCAGTGATTGTATAAGAGCGTAAGAATGTGCTAGTATTCGTATGAGTAAGTGAGCTGGTGTGTGTATAACTGTATAGGTGAGTAAATGGCAGTGTGATTAATTATTTGCATGACTGACTAGGTGTGTGAGTACCTCTATGGATGAGTGGCGGTGTGTGAGTGTCTATGTAGGTGTATGAGTGCATATGATAGTCCTGTACTGAGTGACCGTAAGTATGAGTGACTGTACGGGTGAGTGAGTGGATGTGTGTGTAGACCTAAGAATCAGTGAGTGGGTATGTAGTTATTGGTGTTGGAGTGTCTATGGTTTTGAGAATGGCAGTCTGTAATTTACAGTGGGTGTATCAAAAGTTATATTAGGGTGTGAGAAGATGAATGAAATTATCACATGGATGATGTCATCAGTGATGTCATTTGAGATGTCATCAGTGATGTCATCAGTGATGTCACTGACCATGTCATGAGTGATGTAATATGTGACGTCATCAGCAGTGCATTGCGGGGCGCGAGTTATAGTTAGCTGAACTAACTATAACGGGGAATTTCACGGGTTTTGTACGAGTGCAATGTCCAACTAACTATAACTGTCCCTAAAACCTATGGTTTTTTCAGTGAATTTCAAAGGTTTTTAAATGCAAATTTCTAACTATAACGTGTCTGAAACCTATGGTTTTTTCAGTGAATTTCAAAGGTTTTTTAAATGCTAATTTCTAACTATAACGTGTCTGAAACCTATGGTTTTTTCAGTGAATTTCAAAGGTTTTTTAAATGCTAATTTCTAACTATAACGTGCCTGAAACCTATGGTTTTTACAGTGCATAGAATCACCAATGTTATCCTATGGCAGGAAATTCACTTAGCAGGTAAGTAGTGTTATCGTTACTTTTTCTTACTCAGTGGTGGATCCTGGATCCAGCACTGGTGCATCTCCTGTAAACAGTTGAAAGAATGCGTTTAAGTTATACAGGCGATTTTTAAGGAATATTTGTAGTTTGTGAAAATTGACACTTTGAAACTTTTCTGCTGAAAACCAGACAATGGATTCCTATGGAAGGAAATACAAGTTACTGGTAAGTACGGTTTGAATTACTTTTCAGGGTCAGTGCTGGGCTAAAAGATGCAGCACTGGGTTCTCTCCTGATAACAGGTGAGTAAATCGGAATTCGTAGTTCGGCTGTTTTTAGAGGAATATTATAAAGTTCCAAAACTCCACACTTAGAAGAATTTCCAAGTGAAACCAGTCAATGATATCCTATGGAAGGAAATTCAAGTTACTGGTAAGTACGGTTAAAATTACTTTTCAGGATCAGTACTGGGCTGAAAGATGCAGCACTGAGGTCTCTCCTGATAACAGGTGAGTAAATCGGAATTCGTATTTCGGTTGATTTTAGAGGAATATTTGTATGTTTCAAAAATCGACACTTAGAAACTTTTTCAGCAAAAAGCAGACAATGATATCCTATGGAAGGAAATTCAAGTTACTGGTAAGTACGGTTAAAATTACTTTTCAGGATCAGTACTGGGCTGAAAGATGCAGCACTGAGGTCTCTCCTGATAACAGATGAGTAAATCGGAATTCGTATTTCGGCTGATTTTAGAGGAATATTATAAAGTTCCAAAACTCCACACTTAGAAGAATTTCCAAGTGAAACCAGTCAATGATATCCTATGGAAGGAAATTCAAGTTACTGGTAAGTACGGTTAAAATTACTTTTCAGGATCAGTACTGGGCTGAAAGATGCAGCACTGAGGTCTCTCCTGATAACAGGTGAGTAAATAGGAATTCGTAGTTCGGCTGATTTTAGAGGAATATTTGCACAATGGTGAAGGGAGGGGCGGGGCCTGAGGTGACATCTGTGCAAACGCGCCCGTGGCGCGTTTTAAGTTGGGGGATTAAGTCCCCTTGAATCATGAGGGTCCCTGGGGTCCAACTAGCCCACCCTGTACCTCCAGTATGCGCCAGGAGGCTGCGTTGCAGAGAGGTGTACAGAGGCCACGCCCCTTTTGCACCTCTCTGCAATGCAGCTCTGTGGCGCTTTCTGGACGTACCTGTTGGGCTAGTTGGCCCCAGGGCCCCTCAGGATTGAAGGGGATTTAATTTCCCATCTTAAAACGCGCCACGGGGCCTGTTTGCACACATGTCACCTGAAGCCCCGCCCCTCCCTTCACCACTGTGCAAACGCGCCCGTGGCGCGTTTTAAGTTGGGGGATTAAGTCCCCTTGAATCCTGAGGGTCCCTGGAGTCCAACTAGCCCACCATGTACTTCTAAAAAGCGCCACAGAGCTGCGTTGCAGAGAGGTGTAAAAAGGGGCGTGGCCTCTGTACACTTCTCTGCAACGCAGCCTCTAGCGCATACTGGAGGTTCCTGGTGGGCTAGTTGGCCCTCAGGACCCCCAGTATTCAAGGGGAATTACCTCCCTTCTTAAAACGCGCCAGGGGCGCGTTTGCAGAGTACTGCAGGGAGGGGCGGGGCCTCCGGCACGATGCCGGTGGTTTTTTTTTTTCTAATTTTTTTTAATGGGAGGGGGGCTGCGTGGCCCCCCTTCCCTTGGCCACTTTTGGTCCCGGTGACCCCATACTCCGGGGCCTGAGCATTTTATTTTTTTTTGTAAATAAAAAAAAAACGGGAAGGGGGCCGCATGGCCCCCTTCCCTGGGCCTGTATTGGCCCCGGGGACCCCATCCCCGGGGCATGCCCTCAATTTTTTTATTATTTTAGAGGGGGCTGCGTGGCCCCCTCCTCAGGCCATTTAAGGCCCCGGGGACCCCATCCCCGGGGCCGGCCTTGCCCTTTTTTTAATTTCTTTTTTTATTTGAGGAGGGGGCTGCGTGGCCCCCTCCCTGGCCACTTATGGCCCCGGGACCCCATCCCCGGGGCATGGCCTCTGGTTGGGGACTGTGGGGGTCCCCAATCCCTCCACAGTCCCAGCCGGCTCCCCGCCTCCTGCGCGAGCCGGCATTGCTTTCCACATGGGGAGCAGCTAACATGCTGCTCCCCATGTGGAAAGCAATTGGGTTTGCATTTTGAAAGAGAGAGCAGGCTTCCTGCGCTCTCTTTCAAAATGCAAACTACAGTGTCCCGGGGGTAGGCACCCCGGGACACTGCAGGAGCTGGCCCTGGGGGGTGGCGGTCCCCAGGGCCATCAAGGGCTCCGGGAGGGTGTTTCTACCCTGCCCCCTTTGTGCGTTTTGCGCACTTGTTTCTTCCGGGTTTTTTTCTAATCGGCAGGATCCGCGCACCCTGAGCGCATCCTGCCGATTTAAAAAATAAAAAAATGCTTTTTCTGCCCAGGGGGTCCTTGTGGGACCCCTGAGCAGACCTAGGGGTCAGGGTGTTTCTACCCTGCTCCCTTTTGCGCTTTGCGCACTTGTTTCTGTCCCTCAGTTCTACCGAGGGACAAAATGGCTGCCAACACTTCCTGATTTGGAGTGTTGACAGCCACTTGACAGCCAATTAGCATGCAGCTCGTGGTCGGGAGGGTACGCGGACCCTACTCGGCCATAGATATATATGTGACTTAACTTTTGATTTTCTCAGGAACTACTGAACGGATTTACACCATTTAACAAAAGGGTTCTTTCTGAACCAAGAACTACCTCTTTGGCAAATTTGGTGTAATTCCGTTCAGCAGTTCGCGCTGTAGCCGTGTCTAAAGTTTCCTATGGGAAAATGAATGGGGAAAACACGTTTTGGGACCCCCCTTTTTCTCAGCCCCCGCTTGACGAATCACCCTGAGACTTTCAGGGTAGGAGCGGACCGGAGCGGGCCATAAAGTTTGAAAATTTCACGAAGATTCGTCAACCGACGCAAGAGTTATTTCAAATAGAATGTCGCGGATTTCCTATGGAAAATAGGTCCTAACTATAACTATCTACTGGCGACCGCCAGTAGATTATATATATATATATATATATATATATATATATATATATATATATATATATATATAAATATATATATTCACTGAAAAAACCATAGGTTTCAGGGACGTTATAGTTAGTTGTACATTTCACTCGTATAAAACCAGAGAAATTCGGCTGTTATAATTAGTAGAGCTAACTATAACTCGCGCCCCCGCAATGCACTGCTGATGACGTCACATATTACATCACTGATGACATGCTCAGTGACATCACTGATGACATCACTGATGACATCTCAAATGACATCACTGATGACGCTTCGTTTTTTTTTCATTTTCTACGGGGTTCGCGCACCCAGCGCAACCCGGTGAAAATTGTAAAATAAAAATGCTTTTTTTGGGCCTGGGGGTCCCTGTGGGACCCCCTGAGCAGGCCTGGGGGGTCAGGGTGTTTTTACCTTGCCCCCTTTTCTTGTTTTTGTATGTTTCTCTCAGATTTTTCCTTCTGCCTCGATGTGAAGCACAAGATGGCTGCCAACACTTCCTGGTTTGAAGTGTTGGCAGCCAATCAGAGGCAAGCTTGTGCTCGGAGGGCTCAGCCAATCAGATCTCACAATTCTCAAATATCGATATCTGTAAATCTTTAAATATCTCAAAAACTACTGAACGGAATTACACCATTTAAACAATAGCATGCTTTCTGGACCAAGAGCTATCTCTCTGCCAAATTTGGTGTAATTCCGTTCAGCAGTTCAGGCTGTAGCCGTGTCTAAAGTTTCCTATGGAAATTAACATGGAGAAAACACGTTTTGGGACCCCCCTTTTTTCTCGGGCCCCCCTTGACGAATCACCCCGAAACTTTCAAGACAGGAGCTGACTTGAGTGAACAATTAGTTTTGAAAATTTTGTGAAGATTCGTCAAACGGCGCCAAAGTTATTGGCAAATCAAAAAATGCTTTTCCTATGGAAACTAGGTTCTGACTATAACTACCTACTGGCTACTGCCAGTAGGTTATATATATATATATATATATATATATATATATATATATATATATATATACACAAATGTCCAAGGTACGTGCGCTCTCAGGATAAATGGGATCCGAGACAAAGTAAACTAGCAACAAGCGTTTAATTACACGACGCGTTTCGACTGCAGCCGCAGTCGTGTAATTAAATGCTTGTTGCTCGTTTACTTTGTCTCGGATCCCATTTATCCTGAGAGAGCACGTACCTTGGACTTTTGGGGATTATTATTGTCGGTACGCCCTGCCGGCGTGTGCGCCACTTCTCTCGGGTCCTGGTGGTACCGGAAGGAGCTACTTTGGAGGGTTATATATATATATATATATATATATTCATATTTATCTGTTTATTTACACATATATGGATTAATGTGTGCATACAGTTGCATTCATAGGCCCAGGTGTAATTTATTGCATAAGGTTTTCACACTTTAGAAAAGGAAAAATATTTATATTTCACCAATCCTTTGCAATAAGTTGTTGGACACGGGCATGAACTTTTTGCACCAGGGTGCTGCTCCCACCATGTTTTTTGCATAGAAGTAGTGAAATATACCACCTATGACCACAATGTGTCCATGATAGTACAGTGGTGGAGCTGCCTGCCTCTGGCATAGCTGTGAATGTGTGGGGGATGAGAGAGTTGTTTCAAAAACTATAACAGAAAGACAGGGTTTCAAAAAAGGAAAAGTAAAGCACATGGGCAGTTTAAGTTAAGGGAGATAAAACGTGAAAATAAACTTGAAAAAATGGGAGAGGCACACAAGAATGGGGTGAATGGGGTAGATGGACGTGGATGGGCCCAGGTGATATGGTGCTATGTAGGTAGGATCAGGCTGAAGTAAACCAAATGTTCTTGCGCTTGCAGAACGTGGCTTGTGTTTTGTGCTGTTTCGAACCCCTTCGGCCACATTTATGAAAGGATTTGCGTTGCTCTTATGCTACGCAAAGGAACACAGGGCAATGCTAAACCTAGAATGAGATTTACCAAGCCACACAAGGCCACCTGCATGGCCCTGCATGGCTTGATACATCTGGAGTAATGCAAGGCAGCACAAGCCACTGCCTTCTGTTACTCTGCTCGAGAGAGGTGTTCCACATCATATCAAGTAATTTAGAATTATTTTTTGGTATTTTTTTGTAATTATGCGAAGGCAAAAGACCCATATTTAGCACTTCTTAGAAGACTTTTTAAACTGCTTCTTAGATTTGTAATCACCTCCATCATCTTTTTTAGAAATCAGTTGAAGGTTAGAAACCTTGTATCCTAGCGTATCTCGTTCTATAGCCACATATACTTGACAAATGGTTTTCCGGCGTTCTGCTCAGAGATGTCTTAAGGCATGGCAAAGTGGGCTCTGTCCCAGTGTCCTAACATTTCAGGGGGCCCCCTTATAGAGCCAGCTAGAGAGGCAGGGCAGAGTCTCATGCCCTGATGCCCTTGAATAAATGTTTAAACAAAGTTTCAAATACTGTTTTCCTTTAATTTATTTATAATGTGGTTGATGTGTGAGAGTCTATTACAGACATTATGCAGCGAAACATTTATGTTCCATGCAACATCCATTAGAACAAGTTTCTTTTAGATCAAAACAGTCACTTGTCACCTGTCACAGTCACATGTCACTATTTGACGAGTGTGCCTGTGCACTATCAGTGACCTGGCCAAAGAAAGCATGAAAGAGCTGAAATTGGATCGTAATTTCAAAGTTGGTCTGAAGAGGAATTCCAAAATCTGTTTGGCTCAAGCCCCAAAAATCCTTAAGATATCCCTGGTTCTGCTTTCCTATTCTCAAGAGTTAATTCTGCATATCACTGACAGTTACAATTGCAGCAACTTCTTTGATGATGCTTGGAACAATCTTTGCAACTGTGTCATTATTTCAAACACAGTTTTATCCCAAGTTCAGGTGCTGATGAACTACTTTGCTCAAACACACCAAAGTCCATAGTAGGAAGTCTTGCAATAAGTCTAACCACTGGCAATTGCTCGGGTAGCTTTCTAATCCATTGTGCTTTTGCCCACAATGCCCACTTGCACTTATTTGAAAGCATGCATATTGGAATAGGAAATTCTATTACTTGTTAAAGATTGCAGAGGCTTATTAAGGTAATCTCAGACACTGTGACTTTGAAATTAGGTGCACAAATCAATAATTGTACAACTAATTTTTATTATTAAAATCTAATAGAAATATTAGGTATTATATGTACAGTAATTTGATAAATCAGAAGAGTAAGAAACAATAAAAGAATACTGGTGAGCGTTAGAGATTTTAAAATAAAACATAAGAATGAGAACGTTATTTTAGCATCAATGGATTCAAAGCCTTTCAATAATTATTTTTTCTTGTCTCAGAACACTACATACTAATCTAAGTAGACCATTCTCTAGTTATCCTAGTCATTGTTTAGTAATTCTACTAAGCCAAGGCAAGATACATTTGGACACACATATGCCTACCTTTTAGCAGTAGGAGAAGTAGTAATATGCCCTTCAGAAGTCTCTATTTCAATAGGCATAAATCCTTTAAAACAACCAGCGTGAGCCTAATGGCCCACAGCTGGACACCCAAGCTTTTTACCTACTGGCATCATCAGCAGAGCTTCACTGCCTAATAACATTCCATTTAGCCCCAGATATTTCTGACCATGAACCTCTAATGTCAGGGATTTATATGGTACATTTATCCACTCCCTCTAATTGTTAATAACCCCCGCCCCCTTCCAAGAGCAGTCAGGTCAGAAATGTTTTTATCTCTAATTATGCGTAGGCCTAGAAAGTGTCAAGAACCTTCATGACTGATAAAGACAATGCAGTTCAAAGTGCAAATACTTGTTTAAGTTTTTTAGTCCCAGGTTGTAAATTTGACCAGTAGTTACACCTGTGTCATTTCAACACTTCATATTAAGGATTCTTTTGTTGCATGTCCTTGATCAGGACATTGGCTGGCACCACCTCTTCTATATGAATAGCAGTCAAAGCAACTTGAGTAGCTTTGTTCAGAGCATTGGCTGAATGCAACACTTCTATCTGAAAATCAGTCAAAGCAACTTGAGTAGCTGCAAAAGCACCAACAGCAAGCCTTGGAAAAGAAAAAAACACATGCGCTCTCCAAAGTGAGAAAAAGTAAAGCTTGACTACAATTTCTCAACCACATTTTCTTGAAATAGTAACATGGCATCAGTAGGCAACCTTCTGTGCAGGCACTGTTTGGACAAATTAGCAAGTTTTTATTATTGTGAGACCATAATATAATTGCAAAAAGGTTGCGATGGAGGAAATATGATAGACAGGAATATCGCTGGCAAGAATACTGGCTTTTCGGCATTTTTTAATATTGTTGTTAAATATATCATCTAAAAAAATATTGTTCTTAGTAAAATAATACAATTTTAAGGTGATATAATATTTTAGTAGCAGGATGTTGGGTTAATAGGGGAAAAGGTAGAAGAGAATATAATTTGTATTTTTCATTGAATGCATAATTTTAGTTTAAAACTACATTCGAAGAATACAATTTTAAGTTACATTTTATATGTGCTAGTACTTATTTTATTGGTATATTTTTGCAGATTTAATAATATGTTATGCAATAGATAGCTGTATTATGTTTTTTCAATAATTGTACAATTTTAGTTTGTAAAGAAAATTAACAATGTAATGTTTTTTTGTTAAAAAGAATGTTTAATTTTATATTTTAAATATAATTGTAAAATGTTTTAAAATATTTTTTAATGTTTTTCACATCAAGGAATATTTTTATTAGTTATCAATTTATAAATTTAAGTTACAATTAATTATGTTACATTTAAATCTGGTTACAGTACAAAAAATATTTTACAGTGGATATTTTGTTACACATTTTACTGAAATTAAAAAGATATCTAGGATTTTGATTTAGTATTTTAAATGTATATTATATTTATCAATTTGCATGTTTCTTTTTTTAAGAGTTGGTTACAGATGTGTGCAACACCTTTCCCTAAATGGTTTATTTTGAAGTGGAAATAGTAAATCTAACCTCTTTAGTATACAACAAGATGGTTCAGTTTGGAGTGGGATTAGTAAATGTAACCCATCTACTGTCCAATACCAAAGATCATTAAAGGGGCAGTTGCTGTAGCATAGTGCCTTTATTTAGTGGGTAAGTATTTTAAGTAAGTATATATATCTTAGGGTTTAAAGTATATTAAAGTTAGTTTGTGCTTTGTTTACTGTGAATCTTGAGTAATGTATGTACTTGTGTTATCTAAGTGATGTGTTTCAGTAATGTAGTAGTTGTAGTTGATTGTGATGTGATGTTTGTATTTTTTAAGATTTGTTAAATACACTTTTTCAAATGTTATGTTGACACAAGCAAAAAGAACAGATGATGAACGGAATGCTGAACAGGTCAAACATTCACCCCCAGTCGCAGATCTGGGTTTAATCCATCATTTTTTAGCTCACCACCCCAGTTTGGTCTCAGGCATATGCAAGTCAGTCTTGACCCTTCTCCCCATGGGAACAGTCCAGCCCGAACTGCCAGGTCAGGTCCTCCCTGGACCAGAAACAAGCATCATGGCACTGGTTTCAGGGTATCGCCCCTCATCAGCCAGGCTAGCTTGAATTCAGTGGCGCAATGAGCACAGGACCCACGTCTGGGCATAACCTTCCCACCTAGGGCGACAAAAGCAAAAAGAACAGAGGATGGATGGAATGCTGAACAAACCAAACATTTACCCCCAGTTGCAGATCTGGGTTTAATGCATTGTTTTTTTGCTCATCACACCACCCCAGTTTAGACCCAGCCATATGCCAATATGTCTTGGCCCTGCTGCCCTTGGGAACAGTTCAGCCGGAACTACCAGGCCAGGACTTCCCTGGAGTGGAAACAAGTATCCTGTCTCACCTGCCATATTCACGAATATTGCTGTTAATTAAAAAAGAAAACAAGTGCGGACTCCTGCGCTTGTTTTAATTGTAGCCCCCTGTGCGGCCAGGTCCCTGAGGCATGCGGGTTTAATAAAATAAAATAGGTCAGCAATGAGTAGAATGTGGCAAAAGAGAGGTCAGAAATGAGTAGAAATAGGAAAAATAGAGATTAGAAACAAGAAGCAAGGGGTAGAATAAAAGTAGAAAAAAGAGCAGAAAGAAAGAAAATAAAGGAGAGAAAAAGAGCAGAAAAAAGGCAAAACAGAAGTGAGAAATGAGCAGAAAGAGGCAAAATAAAGGCCAGCAATGAGCAGAAAGAGGCAAACAAAAGATGAGAAGAAAAATAAAGATCAGAAATGGGCAAAAAGAGGCAGAATAGAGACTAGAAATGAGCAGAAAGAGGCAAAATACGGCTCAGAAACAAGCAGAAAGAGGCAAAATATAGGTCAGAAACAAGCAGAAAAAGGCAAAAAAGATATCAGAAATGAGCAGAAAGAGGCAAAATAAAGGTTAGAAACGGGCCTAAAGAGGCAAAATAAAGGTCAGAAGTGAACAGAAAAAGGCAGAAAATTAGCAGAAAATGAAATGAATTGAAAAGGCACCTTATAAAGCTCGAACATTCACCCGAAGGTGTGAAGGCGCTAGCTCATCAACTGAAATTAACTGGACGATTCATGGCCACGTCAGAGGTTAAACAGCCAGGTCTTCAAGGCCTTCCTGAAGGCCAGCAGGTGTGTTTCTTCTTTTAACCTTAGAGGAAGGGCGTTCCAGAGTCTGGTCGTGCCGACCCAAAAACTTCTCCCACCCCAGGAGGATTTTTTAAACCTGGGAATTATCAGGTTGTGGGAATGGGAAGAACGAAGATTGCGAGCAGGTACATAAGGCTGTAGATTATGTTTAAAAAAGCCCTGCCCAATATCATGCATGGCCTTGAACGCGATGCAGAGAGCCTTAAACTCAATCCTCCTCCTCACTGGCAACCAGTGTAGTTCCTTCAGCACTGGTAAGACAGATTTATGTCTTGGGATGTTCAGCAAAAGACGTGCAGCAGCGTTTTGCACAATCTGTAATATAGACAGGCACTTCTTCCGAAGGTTGATAAATAAACCATTACAATAATCGGCTCTAGATAGCACCAGAGCCGCAACCACTAACTTCCGCAGCTCAACCGGAATGAATAGAAGAATCCTTCTCAGTAATTTTAGTGTAAAAAAAGAGAGGGCTGTAACCTGATTGACATGATTTTCGAAGGAAAGCATAGAGTCAAATATGACTCCCAAGTTTCTCACCTTATTTGTTGGCGTTGGTAATGGGCCCAAGTCCAACGGCCACATCAACTGTTGTTTTTGCATTTGTCACCCCGAGTGGGACGGGTATGCCCAGACGTGGGTCCCGTGCTCTCCATGCCACTGGAATCAAGCTATCCTGGCTGAAGAGGGGTGAAACCCTGAAACCGGTCCTAGGATGCTTGTTTCCAGTCCAGGGAGAACCTGGCTTGGCAGTTCGGGCTGGACTGTTCCCATGAGGCACAGGGTCAAGACTGATTTGCATATGGCTGGGTTCAAACTGGAATGGCAAGGTGAGCAAAAAACCGATGGATTTAGGCCCAGATCTCTGTACTGGGGTGAATGTATGACATTGTTCTGCATTCTGTCCATCAACTGTTGTTTTTGCATTTGTCACCCCGAGTGGGACGGGTATGCCCAGACGTGGGTCCCGTGCTCTCCATGCCACTGGAATCAAGCTATCCTGGCTGAAGAGGGTGAAACCGTGAAACCGGTCCTAGGATGCTTGTTTCCAGTCCAGGGAGAACCTGGCTTGGCAGTTCGGGCTGGACTGTTCCCATGAGGCACAGGGTCAAGACTGATTTGCATATGGCTGGGTTCAAACTGGAATGGCAAGGTGAGCAAAAAAACGATGGATTTAGGCCCAGATCTCTGTACTGGGGTGAATGTATGACATTGTTCTGCATTCTGTCCATCAACTGTTGTTTTTGCATTTGTAACCCCGAGTGGGACGGGTATGCCCAGTCGTGGGTCCCGTGCTCTCCAAGCCACTGGAATCAAGCTATCCTGGCTGAAGAGGGGTGAAACCCTGAAACCGGTCCTAGGATGCTTGTTTCCAGTCCAGGGAGAACCTGGCTTGGCAGTTCGGGCTGGACTGTTCCCATGAGGCACAGGGTCAAGACTGATTTGCATATGGCTGGGTTCAAACTGGAATGGCAAGGTGAGCAAAAAACGATGGATTTAGGCCCAGATCTCTGTACTGGGGTGAATGTATGACATTGTTCTGCATTCTGTCCATCAACTGTTGTTTTTGCATTTGTCACCCCGAGTGGGACGGGTATGCCCAGACGTGGGTCCCGTGCTCTCCATGCCACTGGAATCAAGCTATCCTGGCTGAAGAGGGGTGAAACCCTGAAACCGGTCCTAGGATGCTTGTTTCCAGTCCAGGGAGAACCTGGCTTGGCAGTTCGGGCTGGACTGTTCCCATGAGGCACAGGGTCAAGACTGATTTGCATATGGCTGGGTTCAAACTGGAATGGCAAGGTGAGCAAAAAAACGATGGATTTAGGCCCAGATCTCTGTACTGGGGTGAATGTATGACATTGTTCTGCATTCTGTCTATCAACTGTTGTTTTTGCATTTGTCACAAAGTAGGGCACCAGAAATTAGTATGGCCGCCAAAAAGTAGGACTTCAGTCTTACTGGAGTTCAGTTTCAAGCAATTGGCGGCCATCCAATGCCCAACCTGAGGAAGACAGGAGTGAAACTGTACAGCAGTGTCATCAGGGGAGCCTGTCACTGAGACTACAATCTGGGTGTCATCGGCATAAGAAATAGCCGAGAAACCCAGCGACCTAATTAGCCGTGCCAGTGGTGCAACGTATATATTAAAAAGGGTTGGGCTTAACGACGAGCCCTGAGGAACGCCGCATGGCAATGTAAAGTTTGGTGACTTAAACTCACCAAGAGCCACAAATTGTTCCCGATCAGATAAAAATGATGAAAGTAAAGCAAACGCTTTCTCTTTAACACCGATCCACTTCAGTACTTCCAATAATTTTAGATGGTTCACCGTATCAAATGCGGAGACTGGAAAACAAGCAGAACCCACTGAAACACTCATACACCCACTCACAGAATAACTCAGACACTCTCACAGCCACTCACAAACTCATTCACCCATTCACAGATGAACTCAGACACATACACTTACAGACACAGTTAGACACTCATGCACTCACTTGCAGAATCACTCATACGCGCTCTCACCCACTCACAGATCTACTCAGAGGCTCATGCACCGACTCACAGATCCTCTCAGAAACTCACACACCCACTCACAGACGCACTCAGACACTCATAAACCCACTTAAAGCCCCACTCATACTCTTTCACACCCACTTACAAACCTACTCAGACACTCATACACCTATTGAGACACTCATGCAATCACTCACACACTCAGTGTCAAAGGTTAGAGGTTACAGTTAGGAAATAAAATGTAAAAAAACCTTACAAATTCACTTAAAAAACAAAGGTTACAGGGCTGTTATAATTAGGAAATAGAATTTTTAAAACGTAGAAATTCACCGAAAACAACAAAGGTTACAAGTACTTTATAGTTAGGAAATAGAATTAAAAAACATAGAAATTTACTGAAAAAAATAAAGGTTACAGGGATGTTATATTTAGGCTCCGATTTCATACATACAAAACCAGTAATTCTGCAGTTATAGTTAGCTGAGCTAACTATAACTCACTCTGATGCAATGCACTGCTTATGCTCACATATTACATAACAAATGACATGCTCATGCTCAGCGACATCACTGATGACATCTCGAAGGACATCACTGATGACATCATCCACAGAACCACTCACACACCCACTCACACCCCATACACCCCATACAACCTCTCATACACCCTCTCCTGATTCACCAATACACCTTGGTGTGTGTGTGTGTATATATATATATTTTGTTCAGCATGATTATTTTAATTCAAGGCAAGGTGTTGCCTTGAACTAAAATAATCACGCTGAACAAAATTGAGCCCTGACCGTCTTGTGTTATTGGTGACAGACTAGAGCTGAGGATTGTAGGGGCTGCCACCCCGTCAGGGTCGCCGTTATGAGAGGTGAGGGAATCGGCATCTAAAATGGATATATATATATATATAGCCTGAGCCTAAACATAACATCCCTGTATCCTTTTTCAGTGCATATAAATAGTACAAGTGTTAAAAAGGCATCAATGTACCTATAGGAACATCTTACCAATGTGTTATGACTACATCAAAGCACATTGGTTTATGCATTTATGCAGATATAATTGGTGGATAATTGAATTCATTAAACAGAAACATGATATTTTAGGGTTTTTAAATCTTGATATGTTTTAAAATAGGTAAATGACAATGCCTATATCCTAATTTAATTTATTATATTGAAATTTTAATATATGAAATTTTAATATGATTTGAAAATATATATTTATTTATTTATATATTTTTTAAGGTGCTTTGACATTTCTCTTTTATGCACTTTATATAGAATGGACTGGGTTTTGATGAAACAATGTTGGGACGTGAGATTAATGTTTATATCACCCATAAATCAGCAAAAGGACGGATAGGCTGTTTACTATGTCTATGATATGATGTCACAGCTGGGAGGTGGTATTTAAGTTAGGCAGAATTGCATTTGAGTCATGTGATCAAGGTAACGGCTGTTACCGAAACACGTTATGGCAGCATGATCGTGTAAGAAATAAAGAAACTTTGCGACCTCAAAACTGGAGTTCGTGCCCCTCTGTTCCGACTGGGATGAGAAGAAGTTGAAGGAGGGCTAATCTTGGTGTTGTGGATCCATTACCGGAGCTGGCTGCTCTCGTCGATGAACCCCCTCTCCGCAAGCAGGCTTCCGTTTTTCAGTCAAAAGACTGCAACGCTTTTCCGGGAGGAAAATTCACGGAAGTCCCCTGACGCAGCCGCACAGAACTTCACCGGTGTAGGGGCTATCGCAGGCTGAGTCAGAGGACTCGCCCGGGAAAACTCTGTACTGGTGAGTAGAACGGCAGTGGCGCAGGTGGGGAGGTTAAGAGGCGCGGCAGCGTCATCACGGCATTTGTGTTTAAAGAGCAATAATACAGGCGGCGCGCAACACGATATCGGCATGTCGGACGACATAATGCGAGAGAGAGAAGCGGCGGCGGAGGAGCTGTTTAGCAATCTGCCCAACATAGATACCAAACACAAACGGCAGGAAGCAAGTGCAAGCAATAAAGACACTAGCATTAAAACCTTGCTCAAATCATTAGAAAAATGCATGAAATCGGAAACAACAAAATGGTGGGAACAAAAATCATTGCAAAAATATGAAGAGGCAGGAAGAGTGCCTCGAGGATTGCGTATACTTTTGGCCCCAAGCTTTGAAGGACCCAATCCAGAAATGTTAAAGGAATGGGGAGAAAATAATTTGATGGCATCAATGAATTGAGTCCGCATCTTAATAAAATACGCTAAAATTGATGGTGAAGCTTTGATAAAAGAGATTGAACAAATAAATCAGGAACTTGCCAAAAGTGCTGAACAGGATTACATCGCAAAAGTAAAAAAGGAAATTCAAGAAAGAATTAAAAAACAGGAGGACAAAATTAAGCAACGAAAAGCTCATAAATTCGCGAGAGACAAGACTGATTATGAGCAAGGCCAAATTTTTACTTTTGCACGTAAATACGACAATGTGAAAAGAACAAGAATGAACAAGATGTCCAATACGGCAAGTACAAGTACAACAAGAGAAGAGGTAAATGAAGAAACCACCTCAAATTCTGATCTAAACTCTGCCATCAGTGAAACTAGTTCGGAGGGGAGCTCGACCTCAATAAATATGCAAGGCAGCATGAACAAATTGAGCTTTGCAGAAGAAATAGGTTTTTTAGTCTTAGACAGGAGACAAACCTTGAGACCGCGGAATCCAAAGAAAACAGCAGAAAACGCAGGAATGAAAGAAGGCGAGCTAGAAGAAAGCTCAGGAAAAGGAAAAAACAAGATGCCGCAATGGCGCAAGATGTGGGGCAAGAAAACACAGTAGTGAATCTGTCTGACACAGTTTTAAGTAAAGCTGAGACACAATTGCTGACTTTGGGTTTGTCATTCTGCCCTGAAACGAACTTTGATTATGCCAATACCAGAGTAGATGTATTCCATTTTATTAGAAAGTTAAAATTGAAAAAGTTTTTTACTATTAAGGAAGGCAACACTCAACCCCATACTATGGAGAATACTAATTTGCCAAATGACAATCTTCAAGCATCAGATGCCTGCACACTGGCAACACTTTATGAATTAAGTAAAGAAAGCAATTTGGCCAGACAAACATAATTTGCATTGGAGTTAGAGTCTACTCAAGAGCAAATAGAATCACTTAATTTGATCAAATCAAGTGCCAATAAAAGTCCATTCAGGCCAAAATCTAGCTTCATGCCTATGATGCCCAAAGATGCTGTGGACATCTTTCATGACCGAGTTATTGAAGATCTCAAAAATCTCAAATACCAAATGAAAAGAAATCGAGGAAAAATTAAATATCATGATGTGCAATACAATCATCTAATGCGAAAGCTTAAAAAGAACAAAGAGTTGGTAATAAATAAAAGTGACAAAGGCGGCAACGTGGTAATCTGGCCGAAAAATGAGTACATTCAAGAGGCACTATACCAACTCAATAATGTGGATTGCTACGAAAAAACGGAAATGAAGAAATACAACAAAGCAAAGGAAGGCCTAAAAAAAGATCTTATGCAATGGAAAAGAAACTGTTTAATTTCCAATGATGAATTTACATTTTTACATAATGAATGGCCAGTACTACCTACCTTGTATTTAATTCCAAAAATACACAAAGAACGTGTACCTGTTCCAGGTAGGCCTATCATTTCGGCAATCAAAGTAATTAGTGAAAATATTGCACAATACATAGACTATTTTCCAAGAACATGTTAAAAATCTTCCTAGCTACATCAAGGATACAGGGGACTTTTTGTCAAAACTCAAAAAAATTACTTGGACTGAGGGGATGCTGCTGATAACTTTGGACATTGAGTCCCTATACACCAGTATCGATCATGATGTGGGACTAGCAGCAACCCAACATTACCTGAACACTAAGGGGCCGATTCCGATCTCGGCCGGTAGGGCACCGAATCGGATTCGGCTTTACCGGATCCGATTCGGAGGCCTCTTTTCTGACCGATTCGTGCATGCGTCCGGGCGAGCGAGTACAATGCGAGCGCACGCGAAATCGCCGACCGACACGTTCGCGGGTCTGAACCGCTCCGACCGACTCGCACGGACACGACTCGCACCGCGTAATCGAGACGTTCCCCGACCGAGCCAGTACGATGCGCGCCTCGAGCAGTCTGACCGACTCGCGCCTTCCGGCTCCAAAGAGCAGTCGGAGCCAGACTTTGGGGGTCCATGTCGGACCCCCCTGCACGCGTAGCCGCACGAGTCGCACACAAGGGGGACCCATGGGTCCCCCCTACACGTGCATGTACGGTGCGACCCGCATCGACGTGAACCCGCTGTAGGGGGCGCCCTTGTTCACGTCGTACCCATTGAGTCAATGGGAGCCCGTGTACGCGTTGTACATCCGGCTCCCATTGACTTCAATGGGAGTCCGACCGAATCGAGTCCGATAGCATACGTACGCATCGTACTCGTTCGGTCGGGCTGCTAGAGTCTGATTCGGTCGGAAATCTCTCCGGGTCCGGCTCGGTCGGAGAGATTTCCTGCCCGAATCGGAATCGGCCCCTAAATCTTTAACGAGTTACAGTCATAATGTTATGTTACTTGATTTGATCAGATGGTGTTTATTTAATAATTTTTTCATGTTTGACAAAAATGTGTATCGTCAAAAACGCGGTGTGGCCATGGGAGCCTGCTTCTCCCCAGTTATGCTTGCTTGCATGTTGGCTGGTGGGAGGAGCGGGTTCTCAAGGTCACACATGCCTCACAATACAATACCCATGTAATACACTGGCTGAGATTTATTGACGACATTTTTATTATTTGGAGAGGAAATGAGCTTAGTGCCATAGAATTCATAAAAGATATCAATGAAAATAATGTCAATCTCAAATTTACATCAACTATCAGCAGCCAGTCAGTAGACTTTTTAGATGTGCGGGTATATATTTCAGATATGAAAATTGAGACAACTCTACACCGAAAAAGCACTGCAGTTAATACCATTTTGCATGCACGGAGTGACCAGCCAAAACATTTGATAGCTAGCATCCCCTTTGGGGAATTCTTAAGACTCAAACGAATATGCAGCACAGAAATAGAACTAGCTAAAAATATGGATGAGGCCATCAGGAGATTTAAAGCAAGGGGCTATAACAACAGAGTCTTAAAGGAGGCAGCCGAAAAGTCTAGAACAAGAACAAGGGAATCACTGTTACTACAGTACAGTGAAGACAATATGAACATAACAGAGAAACTGATAACAAAAAAGGATGAGGACAATAATTCAGCAAGGCTTATCACTAGATTCAGTAGCCAACAAAGGAAAATCAAAGCCATTGTAAAGAAAAACTGGCCTATTGTATTGACAGATCAGATATTGGCTCCAAGATTACCGGCTGTTCCAACTATTACTTTTAAAAGGGCTCCGTCTATGAGAACTCAGTTAGTGAAAGCCAGTCCTGAACTAAGTCCCACTACCTCATGGCTTAAACCACGTAATGGTTTTTTCAAGTGCTCATCCTGTAGAGCCTGCAAATTTGGGGTTAATACTACACATTATGAAACAGCTTTTGACACTGAAAAAATAGCCATCCAAGGAAACTATAATTGCAGAACAGATTTTGCTGTGTATGTGCTCACGTGCACCTGTGGCTTGAATTATGTTGGAAGCACTAAGCTCCAGGTGCACGTGAGAATTCTGCAACATTTAAGGGCTATTGTAAATAATGATGTTACGTACCCAGTGGCCAGACACTTTAAGGCTATACACAACAACAAACTTGAGTGGATAAAATATTTTGTTATCAATGCAGTCCCGAGTTCAAGACGCGGAGGCAATAGAGAGAAACTCTTACGCCAGCTTGAAACACGCATGATACTCGAGCTGGACAGTAAGACTCCTAATGGCCTCAACAACAATGAAGACATACACAACTATCTATAACAAATATTTCTATGAGAGCTAATTTGTTACTATTGGGAAAATATTTTATGTTATCACTCCTCCGCCCTGATTTTTAGCTTAAAATATTAAAAAAACTTTTATAAACATTTTTAAAAATATATAGGAAACTTCGGTTTTTTAGAAAAATATATAAAAAAGTAAATAATTCTAAACCAAAATCCCACCCGAATGTGACATACTGATTTGCACTATTTCTTGCACTATTTTTGCAATTTTTGCACAGTTATTTCATAATAGACACTTTTAGAATGCACATGAGCACTTTAAATAACCTTTTCGACTGCTGATATAAGACAATATGTTTTATTAGGATTTCTTATCCAATCCAAAAAAATAGTACAAGTGTTAAAAAGGCATCAATGTACCTATAGGAACATCTTACCAATGTGTTATGACTACATCAAAGCACATTGGTTTATGCATTTATGCAGATATAATTGGTGGATAATTGAATTCATTAAACAGAAACATGATATTTTAGGGTTTTCAAATGTTGATATGATTTAAAATAGGTAAATGACAATGCCTATATCCTAATTTAATTTATTATATTGACATTTTAATATATGAAATTTTAATACATGATTTGAAAATATATATTTATTTATTTATATATTTTTTAAGGTGCTTTGACATTTCTCTTTTATGCACTTTATATAGAATGGACTGGATTTTGATGAAACAATGTTGGGATGTGAGATTAATGTTTATATCACCCATGAATCAGCAAAAGGTCGGATAGGCTGTTTACTATGTCTATGATATGATGTCACAGCTGGGAGGTGGTATTTAAGTTAGGCAGAATTGCATTTGAGACATGTGATCAAGGTAACGGCTGTTACCGAAATGCGTTATGGCAGCATGATCATGTAAGAAATAAAGAAACTTTGCGACCTCAAAACTGGAGTTCGTGCCCTTCTGTTCCGACTGGGATGAGAAGAAGTTGAAGGAGGGCTAATCTTGGTGTTGTGGAGATATATATATATATATATATATATATATATATATATATATATATATCACTGAAAAAACCATAGGTTTTAGGGACAGTTATAGTTAGTTGGACATTGCACTCGTACAAAACCCGTGAAATTCCCCCGTTATAGTTAGTTCAGCTAACTATAACTCGCGCCCCGCAATGCACTGCTGATGACGTCACATATTACATCACTCATGACATGGTCAGTGACATCACTGATGACATCACTGATGATTTCACGGGTTTTGTACGAGTGCAATGTCCAACTAACTATAACTGCCCCTAAAACCTATGGTTTTTTCAGTGAATTTCAAAGGTTTTTTAAATGCTAATTTCTAACTATAACGTGTCTGAAACCTATGGTTTTTTCAGTGAATTTCAAAGGTTTTTAAAATGCTAATTTGTAACTATAACTATAACGTGCCTGAAACCTACGGTTTTTTCAGTGAATTTCAAAGGTTTTTTAAATGACAATTTTTAAATGTATTAATTTTTATATTAATTTTTTTCACACTGATTTACTACATTTTTAGAAACAATTTCTTATTTTATTTTTTAAATTACATTGTAATTACATTATACATTACATTACAAAAATACTTTCTCAGAATGAATTACTTTAGTTTAAATACTTTGCACATAGGCAATAGACTTTTAAGTACAGTAGTTACAGTTGTTGCAATGGGCAACACATTTTCATACACAATGCAACATTCAGCTCAATGTGAATTTCTAGTTAAATGCAATTAGTTACTTTATGGATTACTTTTCTAACCACAGGACTGGATCCTAGATTCAGTCCTGGTACATCTCCTGTAAACAGTTGAGTAAAAGCGTTTTGGTTACAGTCGTGATTTTTAAGGAATATTATTGTATTTTAAAAGTTGACACTTAGAAACTTTTTCTCATAGAATCACCAATGTTATCCTATGGAAGGAAATTCACTTAGCAGGTAAAAACTGTTATCGTTACTTTTTCTTACTCAGTGTTGGATCCTGGATCCAGCACTGGTGCATCTCCTGTAAACAGTTGAAAGAATGCGTTTAAGTCATACAGGCGATTTTTAAGGAATATTTGTAGTTTGTGAAAATCGACACTTTGAAACTTTTCTGCTGAAAACCAGACAATGGATTCCTATGGAAGAAAATATAAGTTACTGGTAAGTACGGTTAAAATTACTTTTCAGGACCAGTACTGGGCTGAAAGATACAGCACTGAGGTCTCTCCTTATAACAGGTGAGTAAATCGGAATTCGTATTTCGGCTGATTTTAGAGGAATATTTGTATGTTTCAAAAATCAACACTTAGAAACTTTTTCAGCAAAAAGCAGGCAATGATATCCTATGGAAGGAAATTCAAGTTACTGGTAAGTACGGTTAAAATTACTTTTGAGGATCAGTACTGGGCTGAAAGATGCAGCACTGAGGTCTCTCCTGATAACAGATGAGTAAATCAGAATTCGTATTTCGGCTGATTTTAGATGAATATTTTAAAGTTCCAAAACTCCACACTTAGAAGAATTTCCAAGTGAAACCAGTCAATGTTAGCCTATGGAAGGAAATTCAAGTTACCGGTAAGTACGGTTAAAATTACTTTTCAGGACCAGTACTGGGCTGAAAGATACAGCACTGAGGTCTCTCCTGATAACAGGTGAGTAAATCGGAATTCGTATTTCGGCTGATTTTAGAGGAATATTTGTATGTTTCAAAAATCAACACTTAGAAACTTTTTCAGCAAAAAGAAGGCAATGATATCCTATGGAAGGAAATTCAAGTTACTGGTAAGTACGGTTAAAATTACTTTTCAGGACCAGTACTGGGCTGAAAGATGCAGCACTGAGGTCTCTCCTGATAACAGGTGAGTAAATCGGAATTCGTATTTCGGCTGATTTTAGAGGAATATTTTAAAGTTCCAAAACTCCACACTTAGAAGAATTTCCAAGTGAAACCAGTCAATGTTAGCCTATGGAAGGAAATTCAAGTTACTGGTAAGTACGGTTAAAATTACTTTTCAGGATTAGTACTGGGCTGAAAGATGCAGCACTGAGGTCTCTCCTGATAACAGGTGAGTAAATCAGAATTCGTATTTCGGCTGATTTTAGAGGAATATTTGCACAATGGTGAAGGGAGGGGCGGGGCCTGAGGTGACATCTGTGCAAACGCGCCCCGTGGCGCGTTTTAAGTTGGGGGATTAAGTCCCCTTGAATCATGAGGGTGCCTACGGGCCAACTAGCCCACCAGGAACCTCCAGTATGCGCCAGGGGCTGCGTTGCAGAGACATGTACAGAGGCCACACCCCTTTTACACCTCTCTGCAACGCAGCTCTGTGGCGCTTTCTGGACGTACCTGTTGGGCTAGTTGGCCCCAGGACCCTCAGGATTGAAGAGGATTTAATTCCCCATCTTAAAACGCGCCACGGGGCCTGTTTGCACACATGTCACCTGAAGCCCCACCCCTCCCTTCACCACTGTGCAAACGCGCCCCGTGGCGCGTTTTAAGTCGGGGATTAACTCCCCTTGAATCCTGAGGGTCCCTGGGGTGCAACTAGCCCACCATATACCTCCAAAAGCGCCATAGAGCTGCGTTGCAGAGAGGTGTAAAAGGGGCGTGGCCTCTGTACACCTCTCTGCAAGGCAGCCCCTGGCGCATACTGGAGGTTCCTGGTGGGCTAGTTGGCCCCAGGGACCCCAGTATTCAAGGGGAATTCGTTCCCCTCTGCAAACGCGCCAGGGGCGCGTTTGCAGAGTGGTGAAGGAAGGGGCGGGGCCTACGGGCCCGATGGTTTTTTTTTTTTTCCCTGAAGGGGCCTTTTTCCTATTTTTAGGCCCTGGGGACCCCATCCCCCAGGGCCTTACCCCTTTTTTAAAATTAAAATAAATTTAAAAAACGGGAAAGGGGCCGCGTGGACCCCCTTCCCTGGGCCTGTATTGGCCCCGGGGACCCCATCCCCCGGGGCATGGCCTCTTTTTTTTTTATTTGGAGGGGGGCTGCGTGGCCCCCCTCCTCAGGCCATTTAAGGCCCCGGGGACCCCATTCCCCGGGGCCTGGCCTCTCGTTGGGGACTGTGGGGGGTCCCCAAGCACCCCACAGTCCCGCCGGCTCCCCGTGTCCTACGGGAGCCGGCATTGCTACACATGGGGAGCAGCTAACATGCTGCTCCCCATGTGGAAAGCTGTCGGCTTTGGATATTGGAAGAGAGAGCAGGTTTCCTGCTCTCTCTTCCAATATCCAAAGCAAGTTTGCAATGACAGGACGGGGCCGCGAGGCTCCGTCCTGTCATTGCAAACAGCAGTGTCCCGGGGTAGGCACCCCGGGACACTGCAGGAGCCGGCCCTGGGGGTGGCGGTCCCCAGGGCCACCACAGGCTCCAGGAGGGGGCCGCGCGGCCCCCTCCCTACATTTGAAAGCCCGGGGAGGTGGTGGTCCCCGGGGCTTGGGAGTCCAAAACGGACCCCCATTTTAATTTTTCTTAGTGCCCCGGGAGGTGGTGGTCCCGGGGCGTGTGGGGGCTGCAGCCCCCACACAGGTTTCTAATTTAAAAAAGAAGCCCCGGGAGGTGGTGGTCCCGGGGCTGCGGAGGGCTCAGAGCCCTCCCGCACCATCTACATAAAGCCCCGGGGGTGGTGGTCCCCGGGGCTTGGGGGCCCTAAAGGCCCCCACACATAAAATTAACCCCCCCAGCATGCCCCCGGGACTTGGCCCACCCGGGGGCCAGTTAGCTATCGAAGCACCCTGAGCGCAGGCGAGAAAAGTACAGAAAGGCGCAAGAGAATTGCAGAAAAAAACAAGAGAGGTGCAGAAAGAGTAAGAAATGTGCAGAAAGAGGCAAGAGAAGTGCAGAAAGATGCAAGAGAAGTGTAGAAAGAGGCAAGAGAAGTACAGAAAGAGGCAAGAGAGGAGCAGAAAGAGGAAAGAGAGGAGCAGAAAGAGGCAAGAGAGGAGCAGAAAGAAGTAACTGAGGTTCAGAAAGAGGCAAGAGAAGTGCAGAAAGAGGCAATAGAAGTGCAGAAAGAGGCAAGAGAGGTACAGAAAGAAGCAACAGGGGTGCAGAACGAGACAAGAGAACTGCAGAAAGAGGCAAGAGATTTGCAGAAACAGGCAAGAGAGGTGCAGAAAATGGGAACAGGGGTGCAGAAAGAGGGAAGAAGGATGCAGAAAGAGGGGAGAGGGGTGCATAAAGAAGCAACATAAGCGCAGAAAGAAGCAAGAGAAGTGCAGAAAGAAGCAACAGAGGTGCAGAAAGAGGCAAGAGCGGTACAGAAAGAGGCAAGAGAAGTGCAGAAAGAAGCAACAGAGGTGCAGAAAGAGGCAAGAGAGGTACAGAAAGAGGGAAGAGGGGTACAGGAAGAGGCAAGAGGGGTGCAAAAAGAAGCAAGAGATATGTAGAAAGAACCAACAGAGGTGCTAAAAGAGGCAAGAGGGGTGCCAAAATTTTCAAGAGAGGTGCAGAAAGAAGCAAGAGCAGTGCAGAAAGAACCAACAGAGGTGCAGAAACAGACAAGAGGGGTGCAGAAAGAGGCAAGAGAGGTGCACAAAGAGGGAAGAAGGGTGCAGAGAGAAGCAAGAGGGGTACAGAAAGAAGCAAGAGGGGTGCAGAAGGAAGCAAGAGAGGTGTGAAAAGAAGCAAGAGAAGTGCGGAAAGAAGCAAGAAAAGTGCAGAAAGAACCAACAGAGGTGCAGAAGGAGGCAAGAGGGGTGCAGAAAGAGGCAGGAGAAGTGCAGAAAGAAGCAACAGAGGTGCAGAAAGAAGAAAGAGAGGAGCAGAAAGAGGCAAGAGAGGAGCAGAAAGAGGTAACTGAGGTGCAAAAAGAGAAGAGAAGTGCAGAAAGAGGCAATAGAAGTGCAGAAAGAGGCAAGAAAGGTACAGAAAGAAGCAACAGGGGTGTAGAACGAGACAAGAGAACTGCAGAAAGAGGCAAGAGATTTGCAGAAACAGGCACGAGAGGTACAGAAAAAGGCAACAGGGGTGCAAAAAGAGGAAGAAGGGTGCAGAAAGAGGTGAGATGGGTGCAGAAAGAAGCAACAGAAGTGCAGAAAGAAGTAACAGAGGTGCAGAAAGAGGCAAGAGGGGTACAGGAAGAGGGAAGAGGGGTACAGAAAGAGGCAAGAGGGGTGCAAAAAGAAGCAAGAGATGTGCAGAAAGAACCAACAGAGGTGCTAAAGGAGGCAAGTGGGGTGCCACAATTTTCAAGAGAGGTGCAGAAAGAATCAAGAGCAGTGCAGAAATAACCAACAGAGGTGCAGAAACAGACAAGAGGGGTGCAGAAAGAGGCAAGAGAAGTTCAGAAAGAAGCAACAGAGGTGCAGAAGGAGGCAAGAAAACTGAAGAAAGAGGCAATAGAGTTGCAGAAAGAGGCAAGAGAGGTGCACAAAGAGGGAAGAAGGGTGCAGAAAGAAGCAAGAGGGGTGCAGAAAGAAGCAAGATGGGTGCAGACAGAAGCAATAGAGGTGTGGAAAGAAGCAGGAGAAGTGCAGAAAGAACCAACAGAGGTGCATAAAGAACCAACAGAGGTGCAGAAGGAGGCAAGAGGGGTGCAGAAAGAGGCAGGAGAAGTGCAGAAAGAAGCAACAGAGGTGCAGAAGGAGACAAGAGAACTGCAGAAAGAGGCAAGAGAGTTGCAGAAAGAGGCAAGAGGGGTGCATAAAGAGGCAAGAGAAATGCAGAAAGAAGCAACAGAGGTACACAAAGAGGCAAGAGAGGTGCAGAAAGAGGGAAGAGGGTACAGAAAGAGGCAGGAGGGATGCAGAAAGAAGCAAGAGGGGTGCAGAAAGAGGCAAGAGGGGTGCAGAAAGAAGCAACAGAGGTACAGAAAGAAGCAAGAGAAGTGACGAAAGAAACAAGAGAGTTGCAGAAACAGGCAAAAGAAGTGCAGAAAGAGGCAAGAGAAGTGCTGAAAGAAGCAACAGAGGTGCAGAAAAAAGCAAGAAAAGTGATAAAAGACAAGAGAGTTGCAGAAAGAAACAAGAAAGGCACAGAAAAAAGGAAGAGAAGTACAGAAAGAGGCAAGACAGGTGCAGAAAGAGGCAGGAGAGGTGCAGAAAGAGGCAAGTGGGGTGCAGACAGAGGCAAAAGGGGTGCAGAAAGAGAGAAGAGAAGTACAGAAAGAGGGAAGAGAAGTACAGAAAGAGGGAAGAGATGTGCAGAAAGAGGAAGGGGGTACAGAAAGAGGCAAGAGGGATGCAGAAAGAAGCAACAGGTGCAAAAAGAGGCAAGAGAAGTGCAGAAAAAAACAACAGTGGTGCAAAAAGAGGCAAGAGAAGTGCAGAAAGAGGCAAAAGAGGTGCAAAAAGAGGAAAGAGGGGTGCAGAAAGAGGCAAGAGAAGTGCAGAAAAAAACAACAGTGGTGCAGAAACAGGCAAGAGAAGTGCAGCAAGAGGCAAGAGAGGTGCAGAAAGAAACAAAAGAAGTGCAGAAAGAAGGAACAGAGGTGCAGAAAGACGCAAAAGGGGTGCAGAAAGAAACAAAAGAAGTGCAGAAAGAAGCAACAGAGGTGCACAAAGAGGCAAGAGAAGTGCAGAAAGAGGGAAGAGGGGTGCAGAAAGAGGCAAGAGGGGTGCAGAAAGAAGCAAGAGAGGTGCAGAAAGAAGCAAGAGAAGTGCATAAAGAAGCAACAGAGATGCAGAAAGGGGGAAGTGGGGTGGAGAAAGAGGCAAGAGGAATACAGAAAGAAACAAGAGAGGTTCAAAAAGAAACAAAAGAAGTGCAGAAAGAAGGAACAGAGGTGCAGAAACAGGCAGCAGGGGTGCAGAAAGAGGGAAGAGGGGTGTGAAAGAGGCACGATGGAGTGCAGAAAGAAGCAAGAGGGGTGCAGAAAGAAGCAAGAGAGGTGCAGAAAGAAACAAAACAAGTGCAGAAAGAAGGAACAGAGGTGCAGAAAGAGGCAAGAGTAGTGCAAGAAGAGGGAGGAGGGGTGCAGAAAGAGGCACGAGGGGTGCAGAAAGAAGCAAGAAAGGTGTAGAAAGAAACCAAAGAAGTACAGAAAGAAGCAACAGAGGTGCAGAAAGAGACAAGAGGGGAGCAGAAAGAGGGAAGAGGGGTGCAAAAAGAGGCCACAAGGGTTGCAGAAAGAAGGGACAGAGGTACAGAAAGAGGCAAGAGAAGTGCAGAAAGAAGCAACAGAGATGCAAAAAGGGGGAGGAGGGGTGGAGAAAGAGGCAAAAGGAGTGCAGAAAGAAGCAAGAGAGGTGCAGAAAGAAAGAAAAGAAGTGCAGAAAGAAGCAACAGAGGTGCAGACAGAGGCAAGAGGAGTGCAGAAAGAGGCAAGAGGAGTGCAGAATGAGGGAAGAGGGGTGCAGAAAGAGGCACGAGGGGTGCAGAAAGAAGCAAGAGGGGTGCAGAAGGAAGCAAGAGAGGTGTGGAAAGAAGCAAGAGAAGTGCGGAAAGAAGCAAGAAAAGTGCAGAAAGAACCAACAGAGGTGCAGAAGGAGGCAAGAGGGGTGCAGAAAGAGGCAAGAGAGGAGCAGAAAGAGGTAACTGAGGTGCAAAAAGAGAAGAGAAGTGCAGAAAGAGGCAATAGAAGTGCAGAAAGAGGCAAGAGAGGTACAGAAAGAAGCAACAGGGGTGTAGAACGAGACAAGAGAACTGCAGAAAGAGGCAAGAGATTTGCAGAAACAGGCAAGAGAGGTACAGAAAAAGGCAACAGGGGTGCAAAAAGAGGAAGAAGGGTGCAGAAAGAGGTGAGATGGGTGCAGAAAGAAGCAACAGAAGTGCAGAAAGAAGCAACAGAGGTGCAGAAAGAGGCAAGAGGGGTACAGGAAGAGGGAAGAGGGGTACAGAAAGAGGCAAGAGGGGTGCAAAAAGAAGCAAGAGATGTGCAGAAAGAACCAACAGAGGTGCTAAAGGAGGCAAGTGGGGTGCCACAATTTTCAAGAGAGGTGCAGAAAGAATCAAGAGCAGTGCAGAAATAACCAACAGAGGTGCAGAAACAGACAAGAGGGGTGCAGAAAGAGGCAAGAGAAGTTCAGAAAGAAGCAACAGAGGTGCAGAAGGAGGCAAGAGAACTGAAGAAAGAGGCAATAGAGTTGCAGAAAGAGGCAAGAGAGGTGCACAAAGAGGGAAGAAGGGTGCAGAAAGAAGCAAGAGGGGTGCAGAAAGAAGCAAGATGGGTGCAGACAGACGCAATAGAGGTGTGGAAAGAAGCAGGAGAAGTGCAGAAAGAACCAACAGAGGTGCAGAAAGAACCAACAGAGGTGCAGAAGGAGGCAAGAGGGGTGCAGAAAGAGGCAGGAGAAGTGCAGAAAGAAGCAACAGAGGTGCAGAAGGAGACAAGAGAACTGCAGAAAGAGGCAAGAGAGTTGCAGAAAGAGGCAAGAGGGGTGCATAAAGAGGCAAGAGAAATGCAGAAAGAAGCAACAGAGGTACACAAAGAGGCAAGAGAGGTGAGGAAAGAGGGAAGAGGGTACAGAAAGAGGCAGGAGGGATGCAGAAAGAAGCAAGAGGGGTGCAGAAAGAGGCAAGAGGGGTGCAGAAAGAAGCAACAGAGGTACAGAAAGAAGCAAGAGAAGTGACGAAAGAAACAAGAGAGTTGCAGAAACAGGCAAAAGAAGTGCAGAAAGAGGCAAGAGAAGTGCTGAAAGAAGCAACAGAGGTGCAGAAAAAAGCAAGAGAAGTGATAAAACAGACAAGAGAGTTGCAGAAAGAAACAAGAAAGGCACAGAAAAAAGGAAGAGAAGTACAGAAAGAGGCAAGACAGGTGCAGAAAGAGGCAGGAGAGGTGCAGAAAGAGGCAAGTGGGGTGCAGACAGAGGTAAGAGGGGTGCAGAAAGAGAGAAGAGAAGTACAGAAAGAGGGAAGAGAAGTACAGAAAGAGGGAAGAGATGTGCAGAAAGAGGGAAGGGGGTACAGAAAGAGGCAAGAGGGATGCAGAAAGAAGCAACAGGTGCAAAAAGAGGCAAGAGAAGTGCAGAAAAAAACAACAGTGGTGCAAAAAGAGGCAAGAGAAGTGCAGAAAGAGGCAAAAGAGGTGCAAAAAGAGGGAAGAGGGGTGCAGAAAGAGGCAAGAGAAGTGCAGAAAAAAACAACAGTGGTGCAGAAACAGGCAAGAGAAGTGCAGCAAGAGGCAAGAGAGGTTCAGAAAGAAACAAAAGAAGTGCAGAAAGAAGGAACAGAGGTGCAGAAAGACGCAAAAGGGGTGCAGAAAGAAACAAAAGAAGTGCAGAAAGAAGCAACAGAGGTGCACAAAGAGGCAAGAGGAGTGCAGAAAGAGGGAAGAGGGGTGCAGAAAGAGGCAAGAGGGGTGCAGAAAGAAGCAAGAGAGGTGCAGAAAGAAGCAAGAGAAGTGCATAAAGAAGCAACAGAGATGCAGAAAGGGGGAGGTGGGGTGGAGAAAGAGGCAAGAGGAATACAGAAAGAAACAAGAGAGGTTCAAAAAGAAACAAAAGAAGTGCAGAAAGAAGGAACAGAGGTGCAGAAAGAGGCAGCAGGGGTGCAGAAAGAGGGAAGAGGAGTGTGAAAGAGGCACGGTGGAGTGCAGAAAGAAGCAAGAGGGGTGCAGAAAGAAGCAAGAGAGGTGCAGAAAGAAACAAAACAAGTGCAGAAAGAAGGAACAGAGGTGCAGAAAGAGGCAAGAGTAGTGCAAGAAGAGGGAGGAGGGGTGCAGAAAGAGGCACGAGGGGTGCAGAAAGAAGCAAGAAAGGTGTAGAAAGAAACCAAAGAAGTACAGAAAGAAGCAACAGAGGTGCAGAAAGAGACAAGAGGGGAGCAGAAAGAGGGAAGAGGGGTGCAAAAAAGGGCCACAAGGGTTGCAGAAAGAAGGGACAGAGGTACAGAAAGAGGCAAGAGAAGTGCAGAAAGAAGCAACAGAGATGCAAAAAGGGGGAGGAGGGGTGGAGAAAGAGGCAAAAGGAGTGCAGAAAGAAGCAAGAGAGGTGCAGAAAGAAAGAAAAAAAGTGCAGAAAGAAGCAACAGAGGTGCAGACAGAGGCAAGAGGAGTGCAGAAAGAGGCAAGAGGAGTGCAGAAAGAGGGAAGAGGGGTGCAGAAAGAGGCACGAGGGGTGCAGAAAGAACAAGAGAAGTACATACAGAAACAACAGAGATGCAGAAAGGAAGGGGTAAGTGGGGAGGAGAAAGAGGCAAGAGGGATACAGAAAGAAGCAAGAGAGTTGCAGAAAGAAACAAAGAAGTGCAGAAAGAAGGAACAGAGGTGCAGAAAGAGGCAGGAGGGGAGCAGAAAGAGGGAAGAAGGGTGCAGAAAGGGCACAAGGGTTGCAGAAAGAAGGGACAGAGGTGCAGAAAGAAGCAAGAGAAGTGCAGAAAAAAGCAACAGAGGTGCAGAAAGAAGGATGAGGGGTGGAGAAAGAGGGAAGAGAAGTGCAGAAAGAAGCAACAGAGATGCAAAAAGGGGGAACAGGGGTGGAGAAAGTTGCGAGAGGGGTGCAGAAAGAAGGGAGGTGCAGAAAGAAACAAAAGAAGAGCAGAAAGAAGGAACAGGGGTGTAGAAAGAGGCAAGGGGGGTGCAGAAAGAGGGAAGAGGGGTGCAGAAAGAAGCATGAGTGGTGCAGAAAGAAGTAAGAGAGGTGCAGAAAAAAGCTAGAGTAGTACAGAAAAAGCAACAGAGGTGCAGAAAGAAGGAACAGAGGTGCAGAAAGAGGCAACATGGGTGAAGAAAGAGGGAAGAGGGGTGCAGAAAGAGGCATGAGGGGTGCAGAAAGAACCAAGAGAGGTGCAGAAAGAAGCAAGAGAAGTGCATATAGAAGCAACAGAGATGCAGAAATAGGGGTAGAGAAAGAGGCAAGAGGGATACAGAAAGAAACAAGAGAGGTGCACAAAGAAACAAAAGACGTGCAGAAAGAAGGAACAGAGATGCAGAAAGAGGCAAGAATGGTGCAGAAAGAGTGAAGTGGGGTGTGAAAGAGGCACGAGGGGTGCAGAAAGGAGCAAGAGGAGTGCAGAAAGAAGCAAGAGGAATGCAGAAAGAAGCAAGAGAGGTGCAGAAAGAAACAAAAGAAGTGCAGAAAGAAGAAACAGACGTGCAGAAAGAGGCAAGAGGAGTGCAAAAAGAGGGATGAGGCGTGCAGAAAGAGGCCCGAGGGGTGCAGAAAGAAGCAAGAGAAGTGCAGAAAGAAACAAAAGAAGTGCAGAAAGAAGCAACAGAGGTGCAGAAAGAGACAAGAGGGGAGCAGAAAGAGGGAAGAGGGGTGCAGAAAGAGGCACAATGGTTGCAGAAAGAAGGGACAGAGGTACAGAAAGAAGCAAGAGAAGTGCAGAAAGAAGTAACAGAGATGCAAAAATGGGTAATAGGGGTGGAGAAAGTGGCAAGAGGGGTGCAGAAAGAAGCAGGAGAGGTGCAGAAAGAAACAAAAGAAGACCAGAAGGAAGGAACAGAGGTGCAGAAAGAGGCAAAAGGCAAGAGGGGTGCAGAAAGACGGAAGAGGGGTGCAGAAAGAAGCATGAGTGGTGCAGAAAGAAGCAAGAGAGGTGCCGAAAGAAACAAGAGTAGTGCAGAAAGCAGCAACAGAGGTGCAGAAAGAGGCAAGAGGGGTGCAAAAAGAGGGAAGAGAGGTGCAGAAAGTAACAAAAGAAGTGCAGAAAGAAGGAACATAGGTGCAGAAAGAGGCAAGAGGAGTGGAGAAAGAGAAGAGGGGTGCAGAAAAAGACACAAAGGGTGCAGAAAGAAGCAAGAGAGGTACAGAAAGGTGCAACAGAGGTGCAGAAAGAGGGAAGAGGGGTGGAGAAAGAGGCAAGAGGGGTGCAGAAAGAAGCAAGAGAGGTGCAGAAAGAAACAAAAGAAGTGCAGAAAGAAGGAACAGAGGTGTAGAAAGAGGCAGGAGGGGTGTAGAAAGAGGGAAGAGGGGTGCAGAAAGAGGGAAGAGAGGTGGAGAAAGAGGCAAGAGGGGTGCACAAAGAAGCAAGTGAGGTGCAGAAAGAGGCAACAGAGGTGCAGAAAGAGGCAAAAGAGGTGCAGAAAGTAGAAGAGATGTACAGAAAGAGGCAAGAGAATTGCAGAAAAGGAAAGAGGTGTAGAAAGAAGCAACAGAAATACAGAAAGAGGCAAGAGAGGCGCAGAAAGACGCAAGAGTGGCCTGCACACCATTAGTACCAATTTAACACCCGCATATAGAAATAAGTAACAGGTGACCATTCTAGGTTTACAAAGGACCTTCCACCATGCTGTAACACTTGTCGCTGCATTTTTGGTAACGTTTGAGCCATTTGAGCTAGAAACAAGGCTTTTTTTGTTCAAATCTGCAGATTAGGCAGCAGATGATGGATTATGTGGCTAATGCGGAAAATGTATAATTGTGCGAAAGTCGGTGCAGCCAAACAGTCGCATAATTCCAGTGGCCCTGCTCATACCTCTGACTAGGTCCTGAAGTGCTCCTCAGTGATTCCTTCTTTTTTTTGTCTCATTGAGTTCATAGTTTAGCTTCTATGGAAACGAGGAAGACTAAACCTGAGGTAACCACTTCACAACACAGACTACCACATAATTACTCTCCATAACACTTAATCCCACTCTACATAATTCCTATATACTAAATACCACATACTTTATATCCACATAATTTCACTGCACAACATACCACATAATTCCACTACACACAACGTACATCCACTCCACTCCAAAAAACATTAGTAAAAAACTTTTACATTTACAACACCAATAGCTCTAACTGCTTCTTTAACTGGTAGTCACCTTTGCAGAGTGGTGGAGAAAGGGGGCTGGGCCTCCAACCTGCACTCAGGAATTCCGCTGCATAGGACTTACAGGAGGTACCAGGAGGGCTTCTTGGCCCCCAAAGTCCCTTAGGAGTAAAGTGGACTTCATCCCCCAGTCAGTACTGTGCCAGGAGGCGCATTTGTAGAGTGGTGGAGAAAGGGGGGTAGTGGCCTCCAAAGGCCTCTTAGCAATCCCACTGTGTGGGACTTTTCAGAGGTAACAGGAGGGGTAGTTGGCCCCCAAGGCCAACTACCCCTCCTATTACCTCCAGTAAGTCCCACACAGCAGCATTGCTAAGGTCGCATAGCAGGCCACGCCCCCTTTCCCCACCACTCTGCAAACACACTCCCTGGTGCGCTCTTGGATGGGGATTAAAGTCCACTTTGCTGCTGGGGGATCTTAGGGGCCAACTAGCCTACCTGATACCTCCAGTATGCCACAGATAGTGGGATTGCTGATAGGTGGACACAGGCCACATCCCCTTTGTCCACCATACTGCAAACGCACCTCCTGGCGCGCTCTTGTTTGGGGGATGAAGTCCCCTTGCCTCCTGAGGGTCCCTGGGGGCCAATTAGCCCACCAGGTACCTCCAGTAAGCCCCACACAGCTGGATTGCTGAGAGTGGTCCGAGGCCACGCCCCCTTTTTACACCACTCTGCAAACGCGCCACCTGGTGCACTGCTGCTCGGGGGATGAAGTCCACTTCAGTCCTGAGCTCCTCAGGACACAAGAGGACCTCATCGCCCCACCAGCAGTGCGCCAAGAGGTGCGTTTGCAGAGTGGTGTAAAAAGGGGCGTGGCCTCAGACCACCTCTCAGCAATCCCACTGGGTGGGGCTTACTGGAGGTACCTGGTGGGCTAGTTGGCCCCTAAGCACCCTTAGGATTCAAGGGGACTTAATCCCCCAATCCAGAACGTGCCACGAGGTGCGTTTGCATAGTGGTGCAGGGAGGAGGCGGGCCCCTGGCACAATGCCGGCTTCTGCTTTATTAGAAGGGGGGCTGTGTGGCCACCCTTCTCTTAATATTTTGTGGGCCCTGGGGACCCCATCCCCCAGGGCCTGACCCATTTAAAAAAAAAGAAAAACGGGAAGGGGGCCAGCGGCCCCCCTCCCGATAACTTTTTTGGCCTTGAGGACTCCATCCTCCAGGGCTGTGCCTCATTTTTTTTTAAATGTTATTACGGGGTGGGGGCCACACCCTTTCCTGGGCCACTTTTGGCCCCGGGTACCCCATCCCCCGGGTCCTGGCCTCGTTTTATTTTTTATATATATTTTGACGGGAGGGGGGCCGCGTGGCCCCCCTTCCCTGGGCCTCTTCGGCCCCGGGGACCCCATCCCCAGGGGCCTGGCCAGCCTTGATTTTTTAATTTTGAAGGGGGCCGCGTGGCTCCCCTCCTGAGGCCAATTATGGCCCCGGGGACCCCATCCCCCGGGGCCTGGCCTCACGTTGGGGACCGCAGGGGGAGCCCCAATGCCCCTGCGGTCCCAGCCGGCTCCCCGCCTCCTGCAGGAGCTGGCATTGCTTTTGGACAAGGGGAGCTGCTAACATGCAGCTCCCCTTGTCCAAAAGCAATCTGCTTTGCTTCATGGAAGCGAAAGCAGGTTTCCTGCTCTCGCTTCCATGAAGCAAAGCAGAGTTTGCAATGACTGGGCGGGAGCCATGCTCCCGCCCAGTCATTGCAAACTGCAATGTCCACCCCACGGACATTGCCGGAGCCGGCCCTGGGGGTGGCGGTCCCCAGAGCCAAAGAGGGCTCCACGAGGGGGGCCGCATGGCCCCCCTCCAACATATTTAAAGCCCCGGGGAAGTGGTGGTCCCAGGGGCTGGGGGTTCGCTACGGACCCCCATATTTATTTTAGTCAAAGCCGCAGGGAGGTGGTGGTCCCCGGGGCTTGGGGGGCCTCCGAGGCCCCCCGCCCATATTTTCGTGAAGTCCCGGGGAGGTGGCAGTCCCCAGGGTTTGGGTGGCCCGTGAGGTCCCCCTGCCCTAAAATAAATAAAGCCCTGGGGAGGTGGCAGTCACTGGGGCTACGGGGGCTGCATGGCCCCCGCACATTATTGATGAAGCCCGGGGAGGTGGCGGTCCCCGGGGCTTGGGGGAGCCTGCGAGGCCCCCATGCCCTAAAATAAATAAAGCCCCGGGGAGGTGGCGGTCCCTGGGGCTGTGGGGGGGCTGCATGCCCCTGCACATTACTGATGAAGCCCCGGGGAGGTAGTGGTCCCCGGGGCTGCGGGTGCCCCCGCGGGCCCCCACTAATGAATTGGACATTGCCCCTGGGACGTGGTCCACCCGGGGGTTAAAGAAACGAAGCGTGGGAGACTGCGCATCGTTTTTTTTTTTCGGCCGGATTCACGCACCCAGCACGACTCCAGCCGAATTTTGTTTTTTAAATGCTTTTTTTTGGCCCTGGGGGTTCCCTGTGCGACCCCCTGAGCAGGCCTAGGGGGTCAGGGTGTTTCTGCCCTGCCCCCTTTTCTTGTTTTTTATCCTTTTTTTTACTGTTTTATTGTGACTCGGTTTTACCGAGGCACAAGATGGCTGCCAACAGTTCCTGGTTTGGAGTGTTGGCAGCCAACCAAAATGAAGCTCGTGCTCGGGAGGGTTCGCGAACCCTCCTCGGCCACCAGATATCGATATTTTTATTTTTTGAATTTCTCAGGAACTACTGAACGGATTTACACCATTTGAAAAAAAGGTCGCTTTCTGAACCAAGACCTACCTTTTTTGCCAAATTTGGTGTAATTTCGTTCTGCAGTTCGGGCTGTAGCTTTGTCTAAAGTTCCTATGGAAATTAACATGGAGAAATTGCGTTTTGGGACCCCCTTTTTTCTCGGCCCCCGCTCGACGAATCACCCCGAAACTTTCAAGACAGGAGCTGACCTGAGTGAACCTTTCATTTTGAAAATTTCGCGACGATTCGTCAAACGGCGCCAAAGATATTGGCATATATATACATATATACATATATATCATCATTGACATCATTGATGAAATCACTGATGACATCATCCATAGAACCACTCACACACCTACTCACAGTCCACACAACCTCTCATATGCACACACACACAAATACACACATAAATATATAAAATTGATAGTTTTATCAATTTATAATAACAATTGTTTGTTTCCTCTATTTGGTATAAACTTTTAATGTTTTTACTTGATTTAGTGGATTGTATATTATTTTTAGGTTGTATTTGAGTTTATGTAGTTTATTTATAAGCAATTATATTTTTATTAAGAATATAAATGTGTATTAATGCTATATGGAAGTTTAATAAAATATATGTTAGTGTTATAACTGTTAGAGATTTTATCTTGTTGTATGGGTTAAAAGAACTATTTTTTAGAGTACTATTACTTTTATTTATTTTACCTGCTCTATTATTATTAAAGATATTTTCGTTTTCTATATTTTATTTTTTGTATGTATTTCATGAGTTAACTATATTTAGTTTAGCAATATTTTTGTTATCAATATTACTTATTTTAGATATTTTTGAGAGCAATACTTTTGTTATAGATATTTGTGTATTTCTTGGTTATTTTTGGGATGACGATATTTTAGTAATCAATATTTTTTTCAAAACTCTGGTGAATCAATATTGTTTTTGTCGATATTATGTCAGATAGCCTTGCATGCACAATTTTAGAAATGAATTCAAGAAGACTCATCATACCTTGGGCAACTTTCAGTCTGTCAATGACGATAGATTGCTAAAGGCTTGTTTCAGATGTTCTTACAATGGCCACCAAGAATGCATCCTTTGTGATGGATCATGGCAATCACACAATTTGGCTTGAATACAGTGGTGAACCTACTCATGACAAAGTGGATATGCACATGGTTTCTCATAGCTCATTTTCTGTACTTTTTGAACTTCTGCATTTTTTCCAAGATGAACTTCAGTCACGTACATTTAAAAGAAACTGATTAGTATTTTGCAAACACGCAGGGAGGCTATGAGAATTTCAATTTTGCTTCCAAAGATTTGTTGTCTAAATAATGACAGGAGAAAAACCTGCTCTCAACCTCTCTAGCACATGGATGTACATGTATAGGATCCATTTGTCTAGGGTGACAAAGTGGTAAATGTTAGAGACAGTCTATTAAAAGCCCTGTAATAACATCTGAGAGTAGGTCATTCAAGCTCTTACCAGCTGCGTTTGCATCAGCTGATTACATATAAGAGGCTAGGATGGTTAGAGTCTCTTTCTTGCTCTAAATCTTCCACTTACTAAAAGAATCCAACCAGAGTGGGGTTACAGAAAAAGTGGATGTGGTCCTGCTATCCTAATGACCAGATCCCACTGCTGGTTAGGGATGTCCACTCAGTAATGCAAGAATTGTCCATCCATTGGCCATTATGCCCAAGAAAGGTTGCAGGGTTTGGGTAGGCCAGCCCTGTTGTTAGGATGCAGCATGGGACACAGTTACCTTTACACAATGGTCTACTCCTTAGGTCCTGAACTTGCATTGCTCAGGAGCGATAGAGGGCATCACAGAGTGGGGGCACTGTCTGGACAGAAGCCTTGCATCTCAGTGGGTCATGCTACTCTGAGTAAGTAAGTGAGTACGTTCAATATGTCCTACATGATTTATGGAGCCATAGAACTCTCAAGAGACGTGTATATGTTGGAGGTCATCTTGAATGCCTAGATTATGCGTTCCTTGTGGCCCATAACATATTGGCTCGGCAATTATGTTACAGAGTTTCTGGTGCTGGGACCTGCTGTTGGAATCCTTGAAACCTGAACCCTGTGAAGTTGATGAAATACATCTTTGATTACACTTGCAAAAAAAGAATGTAGACTTTTTTTTAACAAAGAGTCATCCAATAGTTTTGATAACTATTTTGCATGTGTTCCTATGCTTATGCATACCCTCATTTTGTTTTTCACAAGGAATCATACATGGGATTATGAGTTCTATTGGACTTGCACAATTACACAAGCAGTTATTTATTAGGATTATGGACTCTAACTTGCACTGTTATTTCCACAGGGACTTATCATCATCGGTTAAGAATTACATGTTACTGGAGTGCTTCTATGCGAAGTCATGGAATCGTGTTTGTACAGAAATATTGTGAATAGATACAGTATGATATGCATATATTGATAATTGCAAGTATATTGTTGCCCAAGGCGTAAAAACATTATATAACATTAATTAATTATTTAAATATTACAGTTGCATCTGTTTATTACATTGAAAAACGCACAGAAAGTCATTTCATAACATTGAAAGTGCCTTTCTTTAGCACACAGTATATTGCAGCTCAAAGAGGTGTTCCTACTTACTAATATTTCACCTTTATCTGCATTTCACCTGGGAAGGACTACTGAGCTTCACTTCAGTACAGAGAGTTGGAATCACAGAGAGCTTCAGTAGGGATATCATAGATTATTCAATGTTAACTTCTAAGCCCAACACTCACACCATACTAAAAGTGTCATCTTGTTTTTGGATGTAAACTCTCCTGCAATGAAGATTAAGCTCAACTATGCAACCAGGCAGTGTGACGATATCCAGTGTCGCTCTTTCTCTCCCCTGTCCTCTTCTCCTTTTCCTGGGTCTACTGAAAATGTAAACATTGGTAGTAAAAGCTTACCTGTGGGTATGGTGACCAGTAAAAGATATAATTTCTCTTGTTGAATCTGGATAGTGGGGTTAGTGAATCTTAACACTTCCATCCTCTCAAAACTACAGAAATTGAGAAATATTGGCTTATCATTCAAATATATATGCAGGCAAAATACTCGGACAATCAATCTGGGTAGCAACATCAATACGTTGTAGGCCCATCATTGTGATGAAACTGTGGTAGATGTGGCTCAAAATGGCAATGATACCATTATAGGATTAGGCTGCAGTACAGAGCAGAGTGGAGTGACGGTTAGAGATCAAATGTTGTGGAGTTCAGGTAGTGCACAGCAATCCTCTGTGCACTACCTGATAGATAGTGGGATGAAGAAAGAATTCCAGGCAATGAGCAAGGGGAGAGGTCCTGACAAGAGTGAAGATGATCAGCCAGCCAGACAAGTGTAGATACCACTGGAGCAACAAAACCAGTAACTGCAGGTAGACGGAAGAAAGTGAGATGGTGACGGGGTGTTCATGGTTTCCCGGAGATAGTGCAGGAGTGCAAGTTGAGGAAAGCAACTCCTGCCCTCAGGAATATTGCTGACAGAAACAGTTGAATCCCAATATTGAGTGGAGGGTGGTGAGGGTCTACGACCATTGGGAGGGTCATGGTTTACAAGATGGCAGAGGAAGGGGCACAGGATATCTGGATGGGGAATGATTCTTGTCTTGGAATTCTTCCATCAGTGTTTGCCTCTGATGTGAGTGAGAGTCCACAGTGGATGCAGCAGTCAGGGTGATATTTGGTGGCGGCAATTAAAGAATCTGTCACTGCCGTTTCTGTACGCAGCATGACCTTTTGCACAACAGATGTAGCAAGTAACATGCCACCTGCGTTCCTTTAAATTGCTGGAAGCAGTCTCAACAGTCTTGTTACAAATGTAACAATTCCCAAAGATTAGTGAAGTTTCACACAGCTTCAGGGGATAGTGGAAAGAGACTGATTGAGCAGTTGGTGGGAGTGGATAGCTGGGTGGTGCAGTGGAGTTACCTTCATGTTAGGTTATATAATAGTAGTCCAATCAAAGAGTGCCTTATACAACAGATGCCATCTGAGTTACTCATTGTGATTTTGGTTTTAATCTTATGTGGGAAAAGTGGTGACAAATCATGTTTCCCAAGTGAGGCAACAATTACATGGCACTCTGCTTCAAACAGTATCCGTGTTGACTGCGGTGTATATTGTCCTCATAAGGTGAGTAGATAACAATCAGGCTCAAAACTGATGATGACATGGCAGATCAATAACACCATCTTCAGACTTTAATGTAAGATGGGGTTTTTTTGTGCTTGGGAATATGTTGTCCCCTCTTAGTACTTATCTGTTACCTTCAATGTGAAAGACCAGCAGCACCCACAAGTGACCCTCTCCTGCTGGATGGACATTTTCTAATCAGCTCATTCCCCTCCTTAGAGTACCATGTGCAAAAGTAATCCCAGTTAAAGTATTGAACAATGGGGTAACCCAGTAATCCTCAGAGCCTGGGTGAGTATATAACAGACTACAGTGGCACTGTCGGGGAGCAACAATCACTTTGCTACAAAGCACCAATCATTGAAAAGCAACGGATTTATATTTGCTTTGAAAGTCCAATAGTGTAGAATTTAAATTAATGCGCGCAAAGAAAACGAAAGCAAATCACAATACACCCTGGAAAAAACGAGAACATCAGAAATACTTGCAAAACTTTTTTTCTATTTGGTTTTTTTCACATTTTATCAGCCAAAATCAATATACATATGGTCGGGATGTCCAAATAAAACACAGTAAAATATTGACACGTGTATCAAAGTGGTTCGAGGTTCAGCTGGAAATACCTCTGGTTTCCATTGTTGAGCAATCTAGCCTTGACCAGGGTTACGTTTTGAACTGCTATGCTGACCTTTTTTGAGGAAATTGTTTAGTTTAGTTTTGTACATAGTTTCACATTTGTATATACGCACCTTATCACCAGTACTGAGCACTTATGTCACTTTGATACACGTGTCAATATTTTACTGTGTTTTATTTGGACAGCCCGACCATATGTATATTGATTTTGGCTGATGAAATGTGAAAAAAAACAAATACAAAAAATGTGAAAAAAACCAAATACAAAAAATGTTTTGCAAGTATTTCTGATGTTCTCGTTTTTTCCAGGGTGTATTGTGATTTGCTTTCATTTTCTTTGCGCGCATTAATTTAAATTCTACACTATTGGACTTTCAAAGCAAATATAAATCCGTTGCTTTTCAATGATTGGTGCTTTGTAGCAAAGTGATTGTTGCTCCCCGACAGTGCCACTGTAGTCTGTTATATACAAAAGTAATCCCAGGCAGCATGGTACGAATTCTCTACATTCAAAACTTTCTTACCACCTAACTTTTTCTGCTTGGCTTTGAAATTGTCAGGAGTGAAGGGCATAATCTTCGGCGGAATCATAGGTTATCAGTGGCAGCTTTTCCTCCCAACTGAGTGGCCCTGTGACATGCTAGGTTGCTTTTTTAGTAGAGGTGGAGGAAGCCTGGTAGTGTTCAGTAGAAATGGACCCAGCTTGCAGGTTGCGTGTTAATGGCAAATGCTTTCAGCCTCATTGAGTTCTCCTTGCATTTAGGTCACACAGACATATGGCGCAAGCTATGAGGACATTTGAGCTCTGTTTGTGCTTCTACCTGTGCCAAATCTGGCAAGATAGGATGATCTCACACTATTTGGAAGTCGTGGAGAGAATTTTGTTGTTTTTGTATTTTGTTAGTTTTTGTAATAATATAACATCATACATAAGTAGTTTATGCACATTACTGTATTTCATAATTCCATTATACATGAGCAGACTGTCCTGCACCATTGGCAGATACATACTCAAAAGGAAAAAAGGGGAGAAGAGCATCAGATTCATGTGAAAAAGATAATACATGCACCTACAAGGGTGTTATTTATATATTTTGTATTATTTTCCATACATTCTTATAGCCCATTACCAGTTTTTAAGTACGGCTTGGGCCTATAATAAGAGAGACTGCCTTTAACAACCAGTATGGCCCCAGGCAGGATGACTATAATGCTGATAGAACATTTCATCAGCTGAGGTGGAGTACTGTGGAGCACAAGGGAATGATATGTCAGTCCACTCTTTAGTATGTCACGTTTCACAGTACAACGTCAGTTGAGATTGAGTTCTTGACCAGAACATAGTCAATTCTGAATGCGGTGTGTCCAGAATTTCTCACTGTCCAGTTATTACCCTTACTGCATTTCTCCCAGAGGCCATCAGGCTAGAGCACCTTACCCCTTACCACAGTCCAATCTCTTTCAGTGGTGATGTGGCCTACAAGTATCCAAGAATCAGAAGATGTGCTGCTTGAAGATGTGCTGCTTGAAGATGTGCTGCGTGTCACAGCATACCATAAAGGATAGTAAAGGTCATCATCCAGCCTCAGACATACATGTGATCTGCACAATCAATTTGAGCAGTATCAGCACCACACAGGAAATTCCTATTCTCCTGTGTAACCCTCACCATGGGCCTAAAATGAATGAGAGGCCCTTTAAAAACCCGCATAGCCCAAGGCAATGAGGCTCTAATTCTCTTAGCATATTCCAGCAACTGAGGGTAGAACGTTCAAAATTAAAAAGGGAGAAACAGAAAGACAAACATTAGAATGTTGGAGCCGAAGGCTTATAGCAGACATTATTGGAACTAAGCCACTTCATGTTCTTCAATGGAGCTCCCAAGTCCGATTCCTTTTTGGCCAAGCTACCAGAGGGTTAAGCACAGGTTTATTTAGTGACTTTTGTGGTTTAGCCTGACAAGCATGGTGTTTATTACTTGAGTGGGGCTCTCACCCCTTTCAACTAATAACCCAAATTCAATTCAATTCAAAGATAGCTTTATTCGATTTAATTCATAAATCATAAAAGCACAACAGAAGAAAGAAAGCAAAGAAAAAAAGAGAAGAAAAAAAAACCTCATTCTAGGGAGAAGCATTTTTGCACAATATTAAATACACAGTAAAAGTGAATTCATATTTCAGTCATAATCATAAACATTTCCTATAATTCACAACACATTTTAAAAATGAAGATACGCCAAGGACAATTAAATCGCCATCTAAAATTTGTAGCGCTAATAAGGCAGGTCGGCATTGTCTAAGCCCCAATTTTTTTTAAATCGGTTTTAAAAATCTATTTCTTGAATACGAGTAAAATTTGCAGAAGAGAATCACATGCAACATCGATTGGTTAGAGGTGCCATCACATGGACACACAGTTACATTTCTTAACCAATCATTAGTGTTCGGGAAACTTATCAATCTGTGAAATATCCCCAAACAAAATCGTGTCAGTAGCATCCTTTCATAGGACCCCGGTACACGTGCTAAATACGGCTGAATGGCACAGCAAGAAAGCATCATTTGATTCTCCATGACTGATTTTTTTGTAATCTCTGACGCAAGCCTATTGGCTTGTAGGTGTGCTAAGCAGGTTACTTTGAGGGACTTTCTACTCAGTTTAGTTAGGCTGTCAGGTTGCTCGAAATATTCTAAATGGCCAATATCAGACATGAACTTTTTCATGTAATTTAACCATGGGATGCTCAATATCCTAGTCAAAGCATACAAAAGGGGATGATGGACGGAACGTTTGAGCCAATCAAACACTCACCCCCAGTCAACTGATCTGGGTTTAATCCATCATCATTCTTTAGCTCACTCCACCACCCCAGTTCAGACATGGCCATATGCAAATCAGTCTGACCCTGTGCCTCATGGGAACAGTCCAGCCCGAACTGCCAAGCCATGTCTTCCCTGGACCGGAAACAAGCATCCTAGGACCGGTTTCTGGCATTTCAGCCGTCATCAGCCAGGCTTGCTTGAATCCAGTGGCAAAGTGAGCAAGGGACCCACGTCTGGGCATACCCCCGCCAACTTAGGGCGACCAAAGCGATACAAAAGGGGATGATGGACGGAACGTTTGAGCCAATCAAACACTCACCCCCAGTCAACTGATCTGGGTTTAATCCATCATCATTCTTTAGCTCACTCCACCACCCCAGTTCAGACATGGCCATATGCAAATCAGTCTGACCCTGTGCCTCATGGGAACAGTCCAGCCCGAACTGCCAAGCCATGTCTTCCCTGGACCGGAAACAAGCATCCTAGGACCGGTTTCTGGCATTTCAGCCGTCATCAGCCAGGCTTGCTTGAATCCAGTGGCAAAGTGAGCAAGGGACCCACGTCTGGGCATACCCCCGCCAACTTAGGGCGACCAAAGCGATACAAAGGGGATGATGGACGGAACGTTTGAGCCAATCAAACACTCACCCCAGTCAACTGATCTGGGTTTAATCCATCATCATTCTTTAGCTCAATCCACCACCCCAGTTCAGACATGGCCATATGCAAATCAGTCTGACCCTGTGCCTCATGGGAACAGCCCAGCCCGAACTGCCAAGCCATGTCTTCCCTGGACCGGAAACAAGCATCCTAGGACCGGTTTCTGGCATTTCAGCCGTCATCAGCCAGGCTTGCTTGAATCCAGTGGCAAAGTGAGCAAGGGACCCACGTCTGGGCATACCCCGCCAACTTAGGGCGACCAAAGCGATACAAAAGGGGATGATGGACGGAACGTTTGAGCCAATCAAACACTCACCCCCAGTCAACTGATCTGGGTTTAATCCATCATCATTCTTTAGCTCACTCCACCACCCCAGTTCAGACATGGCCATATGCAAATCAGTCTGACCCTGTGCCTCATGGGAACAGTCCAGCCCGAACTGCCAAGCCATGTCTTCCCTGGACCGGAAACAAGCATCCTAGGACCGGTTTCTGGCATTTCAGCCATCATCAGAACTGGGGTGGTGGAGTGAGCTAAAGAATGATGATGGATTAAACCCAGATCAGTTGACTGGGGTGAGTGTTTGATTGGCTCAAACGCTCCGTCCATCATCCCCTTTTGTATCGCTTTGGTCGCCCTAAGTTGGCGGGGGTATGCCCAGACGTGGGTCCCTTGCTCACTTTGCCACTGGATTCAAGCAAGCCTGGCTGATGACGGCTGAAATGCCAGAAACCGGTCCTAGGATGCTTGTTTCCGGTCCAGGAAGACATGGGTTGGCAGTTCGGGCTGGACTGTTCCCATGAGGCGCAGGGTCAGACTGATTTGCATATGGCCATGTCTGAACTGGGGTGGTGGAGTGAGCTAAAGAATGATGATGGATTAAACCCAGATCAGTTGACTGGAGGTGAGTGTTTGATTGGCTCAAACGTTCCGTCCATCATCCCCTTTTGTATTGCTTTGGTCGCCCTAAGTTGGCGGGGGTATGCCCAGACGTGGGTCCCTTGCTCACTTTGCCACTGGATTCAAGCAAGCCTGGCTGATGACGGCTGAAATGCCAGAAACCGGTCCTAGGATGCTTGTTTCCGGTCCAGGGAAGACATGGCTTGGCAGTTCGGGCTGGACTGTTCCCATGAGGCGCAGGGTCAGACTGATTTGCATATGGCCATGTCTGAACTGGGGTGGTCGAGTGAGCTAAAGAATGATGATGGATTAAACCCAGATCAGTTGACTGGGGGTGAGTGTTTGATTGGCTCAAACGTTCCGTCCATCATCCCCTTTTGTATCGCAATATCCTAGTCAGGCCTAGACAATCCTTGATAACCTCACGATTGAAACTGGTCTCCTCTGTTACCCACACCTTATGCCATAATAGAATTGGCTCTATTTTAATTAGATCTGTAACGTATTGCAGGCCAAGTTAAGCGTGGCAGACAAAATTTGCTGTGCTAGTAGGAGTGGCCAGTAGGTATTTTAAAAACAAGTTTTCAGTTGTCTGGATGGAATTCACGTCCATATACCCCCAAATGCCAGCTCCGTACATAGCTGTAGTTATGCATTTAGCTTTATAAATAACAATCAGTTCTGGGATTGGTCTTTTGCATAGCCTCCTAGCAAAGTTAGTAAGTGCACCAATCATTTTTATAAATAGCAAATTTCTTCCCATCACTGCTGGAGTCCAAGTACCTCGGTAGTCAAATTGTATACCAAGGTAAGGAAAACTGTTAGTGCATTCTACCTTTGAGTTTTCAATAAATATATCACGACATCTAGCACTGTTTTTCCCACATTTCATGATAAAAGTCTTAGAAATATTAACTTTTAGGCCCCTCTCACTCATAAATAATGTAAAATTCTTTAAAATCTTCTGCAAGCTTAATTGGGTACGCGCCATTAAAACTGCATCGTCAGCATACATCAACGCAGGTATAGTTTGTTTATTAATAATGGGAAGATCCTGACACTGTTCATCTAAAAATTGTCCTAGGTCGTTTATATACAAGTTAAAAAGTAAAGGGGCGAGCACACAGCCCTGTCTTACACCTTTTCTAATGGAAAATTTGGCTGTGCACTCACCCTGTTTTCCAGAACGAACCCTGGCTCCTGCCTCACTATATAGTTGCATGATGAGGGTTAAAAGGGGGGGTGCCATCCCTAGTTCCTTAAGTATACCCCATAGCTTATTATGTTTCACACAATCAAATGCGGAGCTGAGATCGACAAATACTAGGTATAACCTTCCTTGCTTCGCACATGTGTACTTGTCGATCACTAGGTTTAGATTCAGCCCCTGTTCTACGGTCCCTAGACCCTTGCGGAAACCATACTGGAATTTAGAAAGGACCCCCTTCTCTTCCACCCATAATTGTAGTCGATTTAAAATTATTCGGCCAATGATTTTAAGGGTCGAATCCAGCAAGGAAATAGGACGGTAACAAACCGGGTTATTGCGGTCACCCTTTTTAAATATTGGGACCACAATTGAATCTGACCATGATGGTATTAGGCACTGCTGGCAACAAGCGTTTAATACTTGAGTTAGAAGCGGGCCCCAGAACGCCAGGTTGGATTTAAATAAATCTACAGGAACACCGTCTGGTCCTGGGGCTTTTCCAGCTGTGCTTTCGTTAATGGCACATATTACCTCTTGCAGGGAGAAATACAGATCCAAGGGGAAAGCACTGACACATTCATCAGAGACTAACAATTCTTGCTCCATTAACGCTCCGGATTCCTTTGTGTCATCATATAAATTTGTATAATGCTCTACCCAGGAACTTTCATCAATGGCAACCTCAATTGTGGGCCGGTCTCTAGGGGTTAGAAAGGGAGCATTGACCGCTTTCCAGAAACTGGTGTTATCTTTCAGGGCACTGGCCTTACACAGTGATTTCCAGGCCTGTTCCCTTAATCCCTTTTTCGTTCTTTTAATGCATGCTTATATATGGACCTAGCCATGTTTTTTTCACATTGGGTGCTGTCTTTCTTATGTAGAACTTTCTTTAAATTTGAATGGGCTTTGATACATTCTGTGTTAAACCAGCCCTTTTCTTTTTCCTTTCCCTCTCTAATTTTCGCAGTCATTAACTCTTTAACTGTTTTACTTATAGTGCCATACGATTTTAGAATCTCCGTGTTACTGGCCCTCTCATCCAGGCAAACAGTCACTTCACTCAAACATTTGTGGATTAATTTGTTAAATATCACAATGGGATCTATTTTTGCCCAACTCAAAGTGTAACCATTTAATGTTTTAATCATGGGTTCGAAGGGAAATAGTTCCTTCTCATTATCTCCTACTAAGGTGGCAGAAGGAGGGCAAATAGAGATACTTATTGGAAAGTGATCGCTCATGGAATTCGAATGGGTCACAAAATCCTTCACCCAGCTAGAATTGAGTCTCGTTATCATAATATAATCAATAATTGAACCTAGTCCTCTGCCATTAAATGTGTTCTTGAACTGTACCGGAGGGAGCAAAGTTCATTCGCGAAGGCTAGGTCAAATTGGTATGCAAGCATATTATATTGTTCTCCAAGTGTGGTATAAGAGAAGTGAGCAAACTCCTCATCTTGTTCCATGTTTAGGCCGCAAGTTCCCTTTACTGCACTAGGACAGATTTTGTCATTAAAATCACCACCCCAGATTATGCATAAATCCCCCATTGAACTTCCTGACACATTGCATAGGTATTTTCTCAATTCACCCAAAATATAACATAGTTGTTCTTTGGGAATGTTATTATAAAAATTAACAAGCACCACTGTATGTAATCTATCCATATGTAACAGTAAAATTTGATAAATTTTTTTAGAAGCTTTAAAAACTATCTTTTTTACAATTACAGTACTAGAGATGTATATACACAGTCCCCCCTTATTTCTACCAGAAGTTGAACTCGCCGCGGGTGTATGGTAGGTCTTATATCCATTTATATGAATCTCATTCAGAGCCCACGTCTCTTGTATACACAGGATAGAAAAGCTTTCAATGAAGGACAGCCATTGAGGATCTTCAACCTTTAACCTCACCCCTGCCACATTCCAGAATAATATATTTATTGGCAATAAATCTCTGGATGCACCTTCGTTCTCCCTTATAGAATTAATAGTGTGATTAATTGTATTTTTATTCTGGCAGGTTTTTTTGACAAGGCCCTCTGTTGACCTGGTTCTCAGTTCTTGATCAACAGCAACTTCAGTGACAAAACTGGATATCACTGCAAAATGTAGAGGGGGAGTATCCCTTGTAGCTGCTAAGGTCCCTTTTCTCTTACCCACAACTAGTGGATTATAGGCTCTTGGTCAATCTATGTCCTCAAGTGTGGGTAATGCATCAAAACGATTAGTTACTGGCACATTAACTAATAACCCAATTTCTTACAGTGACGTGTAGTGTCAAATGAACTAACCCAAACAGCAGCACAGTTAATGAAATAAACTACGCCATAAACAACATATAGTGGTCCAAGACTCTCAAGTGGAAGATGGATTATGACCTACTACCTTGAAGTGCATCTTCTTCCAAATCCATCATTTCAACGTGTTCTTCTGTTTATAGTGACGGTATACTGTGCAGTCGGTGTGGGTGATTCTGGCATCTCAGGTCAGCCATCTGCCTTGATCTTCATTTGGTCCTATCGGTACTCTCATTCATCATCTTCTAGAGCTGGTGGGGCGGAGCCTCAATATAAAAGGTCACATCTCTTCTCCTTGAGCCTGGTACACTTCCTGCACGTCGCAAACAGATTAAGTCGGTTTCACTCTGGCTCTGGATTTCCCCAGCCAAAATGAAAAATTAGTTTCAAGTCCGGCCATGGTGGCCATTAGTCCAGTCCTGAATAAAATGCCGATAAGTGTTGCCCTGAAACTTAAGGTTTCCTATTTCTATGCTTTCTAACTTATTCACTTGCCATTTTCTACGAAAAGCCAAAATAGTGAAGTCGGAGAATAAAGAGGGACTAGTTCAGTTGTTGGATGCACAAATGTTTTTCATAAATGGCTCACACACCGAAACAAGGAGGTAATTTCAAAATAACATAAATAATTATCACTGTTTTTTTAAGAATACAAGGAAATTAAAATAAGCCTATAAAAGTAATAGTAATATGAGCACAATTGTATTCCAATCCATAGAACTCTGTTTTAAATGATACTATTATAGATTGCCATAATTTTTCCATGAAGAGTAAATAAGCATCACAAAGGAAATTGTGTATATCGGCACCCGGGACAAAATGCTAACACGGTGCACTGAAAGTCGGTTCAAAGGTCACACTAATCCAACCAAGAATGTATGAAAATAAACCTCAGCTCAACAGAGACCCCGAAACTTCCATTGTTTTGAATCCTCCATCCGACAGCAAGTACCACGAGTAAACCAAACAATCCCATCTGGAGCAGAAGAATGTGGCTATTAAAAGATTCAGGTGAATTATGGGCAATAAGACGAAAAATAAACCATAGTATCAAAAAACAGTATTTCGGAAATCGGGGGCCATAACACGCCTAACCGTGTCACCTTGGAATCAGGACATGGAACCAATTATTAACCATTTAGTGCTCTTTGTAGGAAGGAAACTGTCATTCAACATCTGGTAGCTCAAGCCCCTCTCCCTTCAGTTCACAGCAGGATGTAAATACATCTATTTCCAGTGACAGTAATCTTCTGAGACAGACTTATTCTCCCTACACTGTTTATTTATTTTAAGAAAATCGTCTCTCAGCATTGCACTTCTCAACTGCAGTACATGCGCCTTGAGTACCCTTACAGTGAATATTAGTAACACGAGTAATTTACAGCACTTAGAAGCGGAGGAGTGTTGGTATAAAGAGCTATATAAAACACAAGTGACAATGTATTCTTACACCCCCAGCGTTAAGGCTACCATATCTTTTATCGATAGACAGGAAAATAGCATTCTTTTGGCATTATTGGTATCATTGGTGTCCCTTCCTGCACATAAACAATCATCCCCGCACTATGGTGCAAGGGGGCCTGCGCTGGCGCTAGGCAGCTTTTTCTGCGCTACGGAAATCACAGGGGTGCGCCGTATTCGTGTAAATATGGTGCATCCTTGCGTTTTTTTAATGGCGCGGCCCAGCTGAATTGCTTTGCAGCGCCGCGTTGCATCATTTCTTTGTTTATATGCTCCTACTTTTTTAATCATGGAATCAATGACGATATATATGCCCAACACATTACATTTTACATCTGATTGTTACTTATTCATTGAAATGGAGATAATGAAATGTTCAGTATGGAGGAAATGGAATAGAGAAGTGTAAGAACATTGGGGCAATTCTCATTAAACCTGTAAACCTTTCTCACTATATTAACATCTACCTAATATAGAAGCAATGTCTTACCATGCTCTGAGGCCAATACATCTCTGTGTGGATTACATGAAAAACAATGCAACAATTCTAACAGAAGGCTGATCACTGATCTTCTAAATGCCAAGATTGCAGGTTGGAAATGTTCTTCTTTTTTAGTGTCTGCCACAAAGGCTGATTTCTTGTATAGATCTTATCTATTTTGTGAAACCACCAGCTTGAACCATTTATGTATGAGGTTGACGGTATTTAGGGTTAACTTTGAAGAAGGGCTTTGAGCAGCTCAGCACAAATGAATATTGCCTGGAGATGGCCAGAAACAAAGGCACTGATAGTTAGGTCTGGGAGAGTTTTTTTTTAATGGAATGTGAGTTCAGTGTACTGCTTCGCTAGTTTCACTGTTTTGACATCCACAAGTCACCAGAAGTAATTCATAGTGGAATGTAAAACATTCTTTAATGATACTGCAGTCCACACAAAAGCCTCTGAAGTCCACAAAAGCACAGAATTTAGGGAAGTGGAACAGACTCATGAAACATATGGCAAAGCTGAAGAACGCGCAAAAGGTCTCCCTAGGCGGGTTTTGCATGGATGGCCGCAATGTTAAGGCCACAGGTGATGGATCCAGAAAATGTGGCAATATTTATGTGGTGCAATATTATAGGGTTCAGTGTTAATGCTTTAGACAATTAAAGAGTAGCAGGCATTGATGTGTTCTCGTTTCCTCTAGCATGGTATGTAAGTGCAGAGACCCACACTCCTGTTTGAGAGAATGCTTCACTGTTATTCTGTGTTCAGAACTAGTCCAGTTCTTCCCAGCTAGGCCTGCACTAAAGAATGCAATGGAATCTGAGAGTTTACAGAACTAGTATACGGTTCACAAGTACTGTTAAAGCAGGTTTAGGGGAGAAATAAGGAAGAGTGTTTAGTTTTCACTTTAGTGTTTGTTTTGCCTGTGACCACATAAGCCTTGCCCGAAAAGAAATCGAAAGAAAACATAAATATAAGGCTTTAATAACAAAAGGACGATATTTATAGGAAAGGAAAGGATAAAATAGCAGTACTATATAAAAGATTTAAATTGGGATATAAGTGTGTGGAACCTGTGTATCCAGAGGCCTGATAGCGCTAAGTCTCACTTTGGACTGAAGCGCTGCAAGAACGTTATTCTGTAACAAAACATAAGTATTGGTAAAACACACATTCACCCAAGAGTATCTTGGAACGAATAACGGATGTTCAATGTTACTCAATGGTAATCATTTCATCGACCTCAAAGGAATGAAAGGCTGAGTAGAACCACTGGGAATTGAACCTGAGACCATGAGGTCGAACACAGGCCCCTAAAGTGGACGCACTAGTTCACTAAGCCACCAGACTCAGCTGTAAGGGGTCTCCTGCATGTTGTAGATCATCTTATCACAAAATCAGATTTTCAGCTTTGGGCATTTGTGCTTAGGACTGCCTTGAGTCCAGGATAGCAGGGTATGCGCTATATTACCCCCAGGTCCGTAGGTCCTCATCCCATTCATTACTTATGGAGATCTATCATCTCTCCAACAGAAAAAAGAACACAAGGAATGATGGTTCCCCCTACCCTACCCCCTCACACCGGGAGTACATAAACAGTACTTACACAGCATTCGTTCTGATCTTTTTTCTGTCTCTGACAGAATGGGACGAGGGTTTGATGGGCTGCTCCTGCTGGGCGGGAGCAGTAGTCGGTGGTTTCTGCGCGGCTGTCTTCCTCGCAGTAGGAGCCTCCTGGTCTGCGGGGTTTGTCGGGAGACGTGGCAGGCGGAAGTCCAGCCCTTGGTGGCTGGGGTGTTTCATGGTCATGGTCGCATCTGCCTGAGTTCCGTGACCGATTCGCAGACGCTGGAGGTCTTGGTTGGCACGTTGGAGCTTGGCAGGGAGTGCTCCGGCAGTGCCTGGTTTCCGGGGATCTACACAGAGGACAGTGGGGCTAGGTACAGGCGCGCCAGTCACGGAGGGGATGCCTGGGCTGGCCTGGGGGCAGGTTACTTTTCAATTTTTGGCAGTGGAAGAGTATTTCTGCCTGAGGTGAGTACAGCATAGCGGTTGTGTCCTATTGTACCCATATCTAGGTGTTGGCTCCCGGTTTGTGTGCACTGCTGTGGTCTGTGGTTTCTCCTGCTTTGTGATTATGGGGAAGCATACCAGGAAAAAGAAGCATGGAGCTGAGTTCTCCTCTTCTGACTCTTGTCCCTCCAGCTCTTCTCCTTCCCCTCCAAAATGCCACAGGGAGTGTGGGGATGCAAAATTGAAGAAATTGACTCGGGAGACTTTGTAGGAGATGAGGGACTCCCCTAAGCCTAAGGGGATGGGGTCTACTCCGTCTCCTTTTTCTTCAAGGTCTGAGGAGGGGGGGCAAGGGCCTGAGGATATGAAGGGGAAGTATGTTTCCAAGGGCATGCTGCTGGACTTGGTCAGGCATGTGAAATCTAATATGGGTTTCCCAGATGAGGAAATGCCGTCAACTTCTTCTGGGGGCTTGTTGCAGCAGTTCCAGAGTTCAATGCCCCTGGATGTGCCTGTGCACAAGAGGAAATGGAGGAACCAGATAAGATCATGTTGCCCTGCTTCAAGGTGAAATTGTCCCCCTTGCAGGATATGCAGAAAGACCTACCAGATGCCATTCCCATTGATTCATTGGTGGCCAGTCTGGTGAGGCGGACCTCCTTGGCGGAAGATGCGGTCATCAGGGGTGTGGTGGATAAGAAGGTTGATGCCTTCCTTCGTAAGGTCTATTCTGGTTCCCACCTCACTCTTTGGGCTTGAATCTATGGTACCTATGTGGCCCAATCTTTGCTGATGGATCTCAAGGTGTTGCGCAGGTCCTTGGACGATGCCTTTGACTGTTCTGGGCTACTGGATCAGATTGAGTACCAAGTTGAATATCTTTCGGACATTTCTTTTGATTTGGTCAGGGCTGAAGCCCTTTCTGGAGGAGCTTGTGTGGCTGGCCGTAGAAATATTGTTCTTAAGGACTGGCGAACTGATTCTGCCCAGAAGGTGTCTGCACTGCATAAGTTATTCAAGGAGAAGAAACATTCCTCCTCCCTCAAGATCTCAGCTGATGAGAAACTGTCATTTAAGCCTAATTCTCCCTTACGCTCCTCTTCCAGGAAGCATTTTCCCAGGTTTCAAGGTCGATTTACTGTTGGTTGGGGACAGGATCAGAAGGCGAAATCACCCCCTCCTGGGGCAGGAATTTGTGGTCAGCGGTCGCCTCCGGCACTTCCTCCAGGCATGAGAGCAGTCTACTTCAGACGCCTGGGTGTTGGACATTGTGCGGCACGGCTACAGGATTGAGTTTGGGGAGGTCCCTTCGGCATCTGGGTTCCGTCCGACCCTTTGGCCTTCCAGGGTCACGAGGCATAAGGCTCTAGAGCAGGGAAATCATTCTCTGTTACTGAAGGGAGCCATTCAGGTGGTCCCCACCCTTGGAGGTGGAGGGGTTTATTCAATCATCTTTCTGGTGACAAAAGCTATGATTCAGTCCCGGTCCCTCGATGCATTGGCTCGGTTTTTGTTCCTCTGGGTGGAGCAGCACCTTCTGTCCCTGCGAGCTGTGTATGTTCGGGGGGGTAGACAATGGGCTAGGTGATGCCCTCAGCCGGTTCTTCCCTTCCTCTCATGAGCTGTGTCTGACCAGGGCGGCTTTTCAGCAGGTGTGCAGGAGGTTTGGTGCACCCTTCCTGGATCTTTTTGATATCCAGCACAATGCTCAGGGTCCTCGGTTTTGTTGTCGAGCTCCTCAGGTGGGGGCCTTTGGGTGGTGGATGGCCTGACGGTACCTTGACCCATCTGCCTGTTGTATGCCTTCTCACCGATTGCTCTGGTTCCCCAGTTTCTGGCACATCTTCAGGGCAAGTCCAGGTTGGTGATTGTGGTGGTGCCTTTTTGGCCCCATCGGTCTTGGTTCCCCAGTCTCAGGCTGATTGCTGTTCAGGGTCCGTAGATGGTGCAGTGCTTCCCTTCTCCTCTGCAGGCTGTCCCGTCTCTGGCTCTTCCATGGCTCGTTCTCTAGGTCTGGAAGTTAAGAGGCGGGGGTTGCAGCAACAGGGGCTGCCCCGGCACCTAGCTCTGGCTATTCAGCAGTCATGTGGTCCTTCCACTCTAAAGCCCTATGAGAGACTTTGGGGGAATTTTGGCCGTTGGTGTGGTTCCCTTCATCTGACTCCCTTGACGTGCTCCCTCACGGATGTGTTACAATTTTTACGGGAGGGCTTTGTGAAGCTCCTGGCAGTCTCTTCCTTGAAGGTTCAGTGGGCTACCATTAAGGCTTTTCGAGCTCCATGGGGTAATCTGGATGATATGGATGATCTGGTGGTCAGGTTGCTTTGCAGTTTCTCTCTGGCCTGCCCTATGGTGAAGCCGCTTTTTCCCTTGTGGAATTTGCCTTTGGTGTTAAAGGCTCTGATGTCGGCACTCTTCGAACTGTTGGAGTTGGTTGGCATTAAGTTTGTCACCTTCAAGGTGATTTTCTTGGTGGCGATCACTTCAGTTAGGCGGATTGGGGAGCTGGGTGCTCACATGGCCAGGGAACCTTACTTGTCTTTTTCTGAGGTTGGTGTGGTTTTGTGGTTGGATGCCTCTTTTGTGCCGAAGGTGGACTTTCAATTCCATAAGTCTCTGGAGCTGGCTCTGCCGGCTCTGTTGGAGGTTCCATGCTCTTCCGGGGATTTGGACTGGTCTCTGTTGGACGTGAAGAGGGCTCTCTTGGTGTATCTGGATTGCACTAAGCCTTTTTGGAAGTCTGAGGCATTGTTTGTTTCTTATGGGTCAGCTTTGAAGGGGGACAGGGCCTTCTTTCTGTCCATTAGCCGGTGACTGAAGCAGGTGATTGTGCTGGTGCTCCTCCGCCGGCTGGGGTGCATGGCCATTCCACGAGAGGTGTGGCGACCTCGTGGGCTGAAATGCATGGGGTGTCCATTGCTTAGGTGTGTCTGGCGGCTACGTGCGGATCCTCTAATCTGTTCGTTCACCAGTACCGTCTCCAGAATATTTTGGGGGTGGATGTTAATTTTGGGTTAGGTGTTTTGCAGCCGTGTGCTCTTAACTCTGTTTTGCTTTTCTGTACCTTGTATGGATGAATTCACTTGGGTGCTGCGTTGAGTGTGGTGTCCTGGGTGTTTTTTTCTTGGGTCCGGAAGGCTGGTTGTCTGGCTTTGGTATTCTCCATGAGTAATTGTTTGGTAGTTCAGAAAGAATGCTGGGTAAGTACTGTTTATGTACTCCCGGTGGGAGAGGGTGGGGTAGGGGGAACCAACATTCCATGTGTTCTTTTTTCTGTCGTAGAGATGATAGATCTCCATAAGTAATGAATGGGATGAGGACCTCATGACCAGAAGTAATGAAGATTACCAGTAAGTAATAGGACATTCCTTCTAACACTGGTGCACAGTTGCACACCTCTGCCCACCATTTTCTTTCCTGAAGAGGCGCAGCTACCAGTGGTCCAGCCGGTGAAATGCACCGGGGCCCAGAGGTGGAAGGGGGCCCAGCTACAACAGCCCCTTGAGAGGGCACTGAAATAATCATGCTGGAGTTCCGAAAGTGAACACCATTAAATATGACTTTAAATTTTATCTTAACTTGTGATATTTGTTGTGTGATTAAAAGCAGAGGCCAAATGTCAATCTTGTCTTCTGACAAATCAGTGCTTATTTTTTAACATGGAGACTGGTGTTAACTTTTCTATCGCTTACTGCAAAGTGTGAGGATTTTGTAAAGTGAACTATGTGAAAATCTTTCTGGTACGAAAGAAAGGGCTGTAGGATGCCGTTTTGTTCTAACACACAACTAAATTTAAATACCTACAAATGGACTATACAAATATTTTTAAAAAAACGGGAAACACATCTTTTTTCTAATTCTAACATGTAATGGAAACCTAGGGGGTCATTACGATGGCGGGCGGAAGCACAACCGCCGTGCTGGCGGATGCAAAAACCACCAGTTACCGCCGGCACGCAGCAGTCCACACGCCCGCCCAATTACGATGCGAAAAGTAGGCCAAACACCGCCGGCAAGCCAGCAACACCGTCCGCCATCAAAGTGCGCCCGTACACGTAGCGGCGCAGCCCAACTGACACACACCGTCCGACGAAAACACGTCCCGCCCGGCGTATAAATTACGATGCCGCAAACAGCCGGCTCCCACGGCCAAGAGATACCGTACGACAAACCGAAGCGGTAACACGGACGCCGAGCACGGACAACGAAGAAGCGGCTCCCCGAGCATGAATCCAGCACTGCAGGCCCTCCCCATGCTCTTGCTGATGCACCACCAAGGACGCAACGTACCGCGGAGACGCAGGTAGGCACACACACAACAAGTGCACGCAAACAGCGCACACAGTGCAAGGGCGGAAAAAGCGGACAACCCCCCAGCGCGTGTACACTACACATCCACCATTGCATCCACATATGACACACAGGCCAAATCGTAACATCGCGTAACACATGTGTACACACCACCTGGGACTAGGAACCAACGACCCCGTCACGGCCCCAAAGCGGCGATGACGCCGCCACACATGCGCACAACGCAGAGGCCAACCGCAGCGCCAAGCATGCGTCGCACACAGACACAGGGACACAACCAAGCAGCACACACATCAGCCCCACCCCGAACGCACATGACACGTGACAGGCCTGCCACAGACATGTCCCCAACGCCCAATTCACGGACAACACACAACGCCACACAACCGACGTACACATGTCAGTGAAGTCACGCAACAGCAGGACACACCCCAGTGTAACAAACATGGCGAAGCACACAGCGGCGGCAACACCAACTAGGAGAAGCAGGGCCCCTTCGGGAAGAGGAACGCCAGTACCACACTGAAACACCCATACCACCCTGCACATATGAACAAGACATATAAAACGGAACACCAAAGAGCCCGGGGACCGACAACAGGTGGCCCAAGAATAACATTCACACACAAGGCCCAACGCAGAGCGGAAAGGCAGCCTGCCACCCACACAAGGGAGAGCAGACAGCACTGAATGACCTTCCATTCCAACTCCGAAACCACAGCCCTACGAAAGAAGCCGGTGAATACAGCCATTGTCCAAGAAAAGACCAACACAGGCATGCCGAGGAGACCGACCACAGGGCAGATAGCGCATATCACAGAAGCACACAACGGACGGGGAAGAAAGAAGAAAACACTCCCCCATGTCGGCCACATGCAAGTTAATTGGAAGGAGTCACACATCACTGACCTTGAACTGTCTGAGAAGCATGTGGGATGAGGGCCCGTGTCCTCCAAACAAGCCAACAGAACACAAGTCCTGTCTCCCTACGACTACACAGAGCTCACAGCAACCTCGGAGCGTGCACATTGCAGACTGCACACACAGCCGGAGCACGCCACCACAACGCACCGCTGCGAAATGGCAACCGCAACACACCTACCCAACTACGCCGGACAGCTCAAGCTGTACAAAACCAACCTGATACATATATTGGGATGCGATCTCCTGTCCCTGCTGAACGTAAGTTACCGACTGACTTACCGCATCACATTGTTCAGCTGCGTCATGCCCGTCTTCTACTGTCGGAGGTGTCCCTACTAGCATCCCGTGGAGATATGCCTCTCCAACCCGGCATGTCTAAAGGCGGACCTGCTACCACTACTCCTCCCTCTGGACGCACACGACAGGGCCTGCTCTGCCTATGGGGGCATGGCGTATGTGGCCAACATCGCACCCGCACTGAAATGGGACCACTGTGCCTCCACACGACGGATCATCGAGAACAGCTACATCGAATGTCACCCAGCATGCCCCATCATGGTCCTCCAAGGGACAACTTACGAACAACACCTTGACAGCCACCATCCGCTACATTGGCTGGCAAACATGTACACCACCAATGACATGGAAGCCCTGCTGGACGGCATCGCATACCTGACAACCTGTAAATTCGTCGGACCACAACGCAGGTTCCCGATTGACCTATGATGTCCAACCCCGCACCCATGCTTAGCTTCCGCACGGACTGGCCAGTCACCACCACAACAGCCATACCAAACGACCGGCAACTGTTACCACACCATCAACGACATCGCCATGACATCGGATATGACCGGGACATGCACACTGTTCCCCATCACATCCAGGAACACCGCATGCATCGTGGGAGGCAGTGGCATGGGGTCTGTGTATCGCACCCACATGGACGGAACTGCACGAACAACCAGGACACGACATGGATCCAGCGCCCATGGACACACACACCGCTCAGTGGACATGAATAGGTCGCCTGGAGTCTGTGGGTGCTGCACCCCTCCCACCCCCGCCCCGGGAATCCCATACCAGGACCTTTGCATGGACGACAAGTGCATACAACAACAACACGACCCCAGTGACTGTGACATGTCCAGTAACCACCACATTGCAACAACAAGTGGCACGCCGCTGCATGCACGCAAGCACATGCCCTGATGTCATCTCACATGCACGCGTGCATGAGGAACAACCGCAGCAAACCTGTCACATGGAACTGAGATGGACTGTGCCCATGATGCCAAGCGGTCTGGTAGGCTACATGTATACCGTCTGTGTCAAAGTCCGCAGCTCCGCAGCTATACGTAAATGTACATTAGCACAGCCTTGGCCAAGCAGATGTAACTCTGAAGCCCACATCCCACATGCAACAGCCAATCACATGTAACCCCACACCCTATCCCATTTGCAATCATGCTCAGTATATCCTCAACATGTATTCCGCTGCCAGTAGTGTCCACTATACTGCATCACAGAGGACAGAAGACTCAATATAATGTTTGAAACCAAAACTGTCTCCGCTGACTCATTTCACAAGTACGAATGAGAGAGGATGAGAGTATGTGAAGTACACGGCAGTCGTGACATGACCATGTAGTCCACTGGTATTGGATGTCAACGCAAATGAGTAGCACAACTGTGGAAGACACACATGTGTCGTGTGAAGTCGTATGGACGCAGTGCTCAGGTGGGTGGGTGTGACGGGTAGATGCACACATGCCAAGTTGGAGCACGCCGTGTCGGGAGGGGTCATGAACAGTACACCACCGCTTCCCTGGGCATTGTGAGAGGACACCTGTCGGGGGAGTGAACACGTGTGTGCACAGCAGCCGGGCACACGTACAAAGCGGTACCAGGCGCACCTCAGCCCACCCTCTGTGGACAAGCTGGATCCTGTTGTGCGCCCGCCATGCCCCTTGACAAGGCACACACAGCCCCAGTCGACCAGGTGTAACCCCAACATAGTCAATCCGCACAGGCGATACAGGGCACGGGATGGCAGTGGAGCATGGTGTGTGAGAGGTCTCCTCGCGCTCCTCCTGGTCATATCACGCAGGCAATAGAACCTCAACGTCTAGCATGGCACAAGTCAAATGGAAGTGTAGGGGGACGCACCACAGCACGAGCAGCACTGACGTCACGGGAGGTGGCTCGCACCATCCCATCCATTGCCCATTATACCAACCACGCCACATGCCATTGCGACTAAGTGCAAGCGCGTGCGCCACCACCCCGAGCCCTCCCCAGAGAGGCCAAAGAGTGAATGTGTGGGCCATCAGTCACAGACGGACGCGGCATGGCCGCAAGGGCAGCCACAGCCACTGGGTGTCGCAGGTGGCGGATCCGGAAGGCGAAGACTGTGATGCATAGTCCATGCAGGCCGGGTCTCCATTTGGGGCACCACGCAGGTGGGCGGGCGTCCCGCAACACATCATACCCTGAGACAGCCCACTCGTGCAACTGGACCCACACATACACTCCTTGCCCTCTCTGGTGCGAGCTTGGGGCTGCCTGTGCAAGCGCTAGCCTCGCAGGTGCACATGCATATTGGGGGAGCGAGGGGAGGACATGAGGGCTGGGGCGAAGATGACTGTATCACTGTCAGTGAGTACAAGGGATGACCCAGATGTGGAAAGGAAGAGACGTGTCCCGTGTGTACTGCAACTAGTCGCCAATCCAACTACCCCCATGTCCGGAATGTAAGCCCGCACCTAGGCCCGCCCATCCGCCACATCGAATATACCACCAGCACGACAACCTTCCCATTCGAAACACTGACTGGGGGTGGCGTCCAGTGAACAATCATGTGTAGCCTACCCACGCGTACATGTGGGCCCTCCATGATCCATGTCACCTGCGGCAAAGTCATGACATGCGCAATGAGGGAAGTGAGGAGAGCTGTCCGCCCCACGCACAGAAGGTGCATCAGCTCCACAGACCCAGCAGCGAGTCCAGCAGGGGTCACATGTGCAGGGGCAGCTGTGCCTGGTGTGAAGGCACATGCATATAGACAGCACATCGACCAATGTGTAGTCTGCCCACATCTACAGTCCATCATCATGCGGACATAGGAATTGAACACAGGGCAACACATCTGAGTGGGTGCACCCACCGTGACCAACAATGCGCAATCATCGACGTACCTGCCCTGTGCATGGCCCCCACCCAACGGAGGCACATCCAGTGCCACCATCCCACACACACAAGCCTTCCACGGAACATGCTGTGTCCAATGCTCAGTACAGAGTCAGCGCCCATCTGGTGGATCCTGAACAGGAGACACATGCACACACATGCCAGCTCCCACTATGTACGTCTGCCACCTGGCACGTGCAATGTAACCTCTCACCTGTGACGTGTGACTGCAAGCACACAGCCGTCTTGGCATGGGGCTGTCAATGTGGACACCTGTCAATGTTTCGGGAGGTGTGATCCGTACAGTGCTGTACATAGGGTGCAGTGCTGACACCTACTACTGTCTCATATCCCCTCGTGCCACAGGTCCCACTTGTTTTGGCCGCTCAGCCTGTGCCCACATCGTCGTCGTCGTGTGCCATACTCATCCAGCCTCGGAAGCAGTTCCATGCTCAGCAGACATTCATGTTGCCGTGGCGTTGCCGCTTGACAAATATGCAGTCAGTCCCCATCAGCACGCCCCGCAAGTCATTGGGGCCTAGATCCCCATGTGCATGCACATGGCAGTGGTTTGTATCACTAGCCATTGCCATTGTTGGGAGACCTGTGTAAGTGTATTGTGGCCGTGCCGTCCCAGCTTGACAGCTGGGCTGTGGCTCATGTTCTTGCTCAGTCATGTCAGTGATGTGTATGCGAAATTGCTATGTGTTGTGTTGCTTTGACATGTGTCCACTGCCATTTTCCCTAGGCGGAGACCGAACATTGACCGCCCATACCAATTGCTGGCGGACATGGACGATACAGAGGTCATTAGGAAGTTTCGGCTGGACAGGCCAACCCTGCATCGACTGTGTGCCATGTTGGAACCCCATCTCCGTCCCCGCAGGGTGTATCCGACAGCTGTCACCCCCACGGCTAAGGTGATGGCCGCCATGCATTTCTTCGCCACTGGGTCATTCCAGCACACAGTGGGCAGTGGAGGAGGGATGTCCCAGCCCATGTTCAGCAAGGTGCTGAGGGATGTACTGGCAGCCATGATGCTGTACCGAAACAGGTACATCCGCTTCCCCAGGGCTCGTGAATTGGCGGCAGTGAAGGGTGCATTCTATGCCCTTGGCAGAATCCCACACGTCGTTGGAGCCATTGACTGCACACATGTTGGCCTTGTTCCACCACAGGCCACTGAGCACCTGTACCGCAACAGGAAGCACACGCACTCCCTGAATGTGCAAGTGGTGTGCCTTGCGGACATGGTGATCACCCACGTGTGTGCAAAGTTCCCAGGCTCGGCCCATGACGCACACATAATGCGCAACAGCATCTTGCCACGACTGATGTCCAATCTGCAACAGGATCGTGGCTGTATTGTCGGTGAGTATGTGGAGTGGTGTAGCGTGCTGGTTGTGCGATGCTGTCCCCTGTCCAGTTGGAATAGCAACGGTTCTCTGTGTCCCTCACACCCAGGTGACTCTGCGTACCCGAATGGGGCATGGCTGCTCAGTCCATTGAGGAATCCTCGCACCCCACTAGACGATCGCTACAATGAGGCACATGGGAGGACCAGACGTGTGGTCGAGCGTACCTTTGGCCTCCTCAAGTCCAGGTTCAGGTGCCTGGACCGCACCGGGGGTGCGCTGGCGTACTCCCCACAGAAGGTGTGCCAGATAGTGGTGGCGTGCTGCATGCTGCACAATCTGGCCATTCGGAAGCAGATCCCCCTCATCGTGGATGACGGAGATCAACCAGTGCCCCAGCCCGCAGACCAGGACAGCTCGAGTGAGGAGGACAGCGGAGAGGAGGAAGCTGGTAATGTGCGGCAGCAGCTCATCGCCCACTACTTCACTTGACGGTGAGTGTCCATGTACGACGGCTGATGTGGCTGTGTCTGTGCAGGTGTGTGTGTGCTGTGTCAGGGTGGCCGTTTGTTCACTGCGTGCTGTGTGTCAACGCTCCATGGCCAGGGTAGTATGCCACTGTTGGTGGCTGTGGCATTGTGCCCTATTGCTCTGTGCGATGTGTGTACATTGCTTGTAGTTGTTGACATGTACTGTGTGATGGGTGTGTGACACACTCATTGAATGTGCTCCTGTTCTGTCTCCCACCCCTAGGTCCCTACAGGCCCTCCGGTTCCATTGCCATGCCACGCATCAGGTGCCTTTCCGCCCAAGGTGGCCGTTGTATTCCGTACAAATAAAACACAGGGCACAAACAGCAGTTTGTGTAAGAGGTGCATTTATTTCAAACTGTGACATGTGATTGTGTGTAAGGTGATGACATAAGTGGTGCGTGCAGTGACAATGAGCTGTCGGTCATGGCTGCGTGATGCTCAGGGTGTACCCACTGGTTCTATGTCCATAGTCCAACACACACATGCCATCCAGATGGCTGTGTGGAGTGGGATCGTAGTCCAAGTCAATGCAGTGGGTGGTCAAGGAAGGCTGGCTGGCTGCCTCACTTGCGTCTGGAGCGTGCGAAGTCCTCCCGGGAGATCTGTTTCCACTTCGGACGGCCCCTTCCACGTTTGCGAGGGGGTGCCTGCTTGCGACATGCTGGTGGTTGAGGTGTGCTCACTGGCTGTGGACGCAGGGGAACTGGACACTGCTGCTCGACCCTGCGCCCCGGCAGGTGGTGGCGGAGGGGAGCTGCTGTCCCTGGCTGTGACCTCACCGCCACCACCAGCTGGCCCATGAGGTCCACGAGTTGGCCCATACGGGCGTCCATGGACCTCAGCACCCCCAGCACCTCCCGCGTGTCTGAAGCAGACCTGACCCATTGTTCTTGGGCCTCTTCATAGGCCCCAAGGACTCCTGGCCATTTGAGGCAGGGCATGGCTCCCAGGGAGACTTGCGTTTCCCTGACCCTGCTCCTCCTACCAGTACTGCTGCCACCGGCCTGCCCACTAGCCACATTGCTCACCACGGTCCTCGCTGTGGCTCCCAGGGTGGATCCAGTCGGCCGGGCCACCACCTGCGCTGGGGCTGGTGCCAGCGAAGACGTGGTGGTGGTGGCGGCGGTGGTGGTCGGTGCGGCGATGGTGGCGGTTGCGGCAATGGTAGTGGCCGCAATGACCGTGGGTGTGGCCGCAATGACCGTGGGTGTGGCCGCAATGACCGTGGGTGTGGCCGCAACGACAGTGGCAGCAGGGGGCTGGGAATGTTCAGCAGCCCTGGATGATGGGTTGGTGGGTAGGAGGGGTCCTGGGGAGCGGCTGGGCCCTGCCACACCAGATGGGCCTGCTTGGTGGTCCGTGTCCGAAGAGGAGGACAGATCCTCCACATCCGTGTGTCCTCGTTGGGGGCTTGTAGGCTGGCTGTGCTGGCTGCTGTCTCCATCCCCAGCATCCAGCAGTTCGTCACCTGTGGAGAGAATGAGATTTGTTATTGTGTTGCACCTGGCGAAGTATGTATTTGTCGTCTGACATTAACAGTTCGTGCAATCTCGTACATGGGTTTCCCGGAGGCGTGTGTGTGGCTGTAGCATTTGTAGTTGTGTGTGCTTGACAATGGGACTGTGTGCTGTGCACATGTGGCATGGGACGGATTGGCCATGCCGATGGGTGTGTTGCTGTGCCCCTACTTATTGTGACTCTGGTGTATGCGGGCTCCTGGCCCATCCTGGGTCTGGTTTGTACTTTGCTTTTGGTGTTCAGATGGGACGCTTAGGAACGCATATGGCAACATGGGGGCCATGCCCCAGATTCGCATTTGGGATGGAATATGCTTTTGGGGTACATGCTGTGAGCCATGGGTGCCGAACGTGACATGTGTTGTGGCAGCATGACAGTGCATGGTTTGAGGTGTGTGCATGCTTGACATGGCCTGCATATTTGCTGTCTGTTGTGATTACTGGACATGGCATTGGACGCATCGTTATGAGTGAGTGATGGTTGTGTGCCAGCCAACGTATTGCAGTTGTCCCATCTCCTTGGTGTGCGTGCTGCCCTGTGCCATGTGCATCACTGTAGTGCTCGGGGGGTGTGGCCCATGTTGTGTGTTGTTGCTCACAGTGTGTCGTGCGCTTCATTGACTTCTGGCACATGGTTGGTCATGGGCATGTATCTTAGCGTGACTGCTGTATGTGTGGCAGCTGTGCGGATGACATGCCTTTCATGAGACTGGGGCTGACGGATGGGATGGATGGTATGTTGTATGTGCATGGTGTGTCTGTGTGTTTGATGGGTTCAGTGGTGTTCGTGTGCATTTATGTTGTTCCGCTCTGTTGCGTCTAGTGTTGTTTGTCTTACATAGGCGTAGTTGTGGGGTGTGTGGTTGACAGGCAGTAGGGGCTACATGGACAGGACTTCAATGGTGTTTCGGTTGTGTGTGATGGGTTGCACAGTGGCTGCCGTGTGGTACTATATTCAGTGTGGCTTGTGCATGCAGACGTGGCTCCTTGGGTGTTGCTGTGTTTGTGATGGGTCATGTGGGGTGTGAGTCTGTGGTTCATGTCCGTGTGCACATTGTTCACTTGTTCGTGACGGTGGGCGGTGCTGCGTGTTCGTCTGCTACGTGACATGTCCCATGTGTTGGTCGTGTTACGGTCCTCATGCCTCCAGTAATCCAGCCCTGTCCAGTTTCCCACCTGCAGGTTGTTCGTGCGTGCACTGTACTGGATGCCACATGGTTCTAAGCGGGGGTGCTCCATGTTGCAGGTCTGTGGGGGTGGGGGGTGTTGTGGGTCGTGGTGGTGGCTGGACACCCACTGACACCGATTGCTGTGGACCGTGATGTCTACCTTTCGGCTGTCGTTGTGCACTGCGGTGGCTGACACGTGGCTGTGGGGTGTGGGGGATGCTCCTCCTTGCTGTGCTGTGGGACTAGGGGCCTGCTGTGTTTTGTACTTGGGCTGTCCACCCTCCCACCCACTGCACTTTGTGTTCCTGCCACTTACCTGTTACTTGTCGGTTAGTGCAGCTATGGCGGACACATGGGTGTGGTGGGTGCTCGTTGTGGCGCTTCTGGCATATTTGGGGACCTGTTGGTGGTTACGTGGCTGGCTGAGTGTACACATGTCCCCACGCATCTTACAGTTGTTCGGTTTGGGCTGTGTGTGGTGGTGTCTGTTGCATGTGTGTGTGATGTGTTGTGTATTGTGTGCTGGACATGGGGGTGTTTGTCCCTGGGAGCTGTGGCATGGTGGTAGTGCATGTGAGTACATAGCGGTGTGCTGGTATACATTAGTTTGTACTTACCAGCCTCCACTCCCCTGCTAATCCGGCGAGGATCTCGGGATGTATGATGACTCGCACCTTCTCCTCCCACGCTTTGAAGGTCTTGAAGAGCGCGGGATTCCCTCCGCCAGTGACGGCAGCCAGCTCTCTGTTCTTGCTCTCCTTCTTCTTGACCAGGCTCTTGACGTCATTCCACCGTTTGTTTATTTCGACTCTGTTCCTGGGCAAGGTCCCGACTGCATTGACCTGGTCTACGATCCGGTTCCACATTCTCTTTCTGGTGGCTAGTGGTGTGTGCTGGACCAGGTTCCCATAGATTTGTGGGTGCACCTTGATGATCTCGTCGACCATGACCGTCAGCTCCATGGGCGTGAACTTGGGCATTCTTTGTGGTGCCATGGTGTTTGTGGTGCTGGTGCGGTGTGTGTTGTGTAATGTGCAGGGGTTTTGTGGTGCCGGTGTTTGGTGGTGGTGGTGGTGGTGGTGGTTGTGATGTGTGCGTTTCTGTGGTGTGCTGCTGTCCTTGCTGTGTCACTGTGTCCTCTCCTCTCCTCTCTAGTTTGCAATGTTGCAAGGGGTTGTGGTCTGTGGGAGTGCTGCTTTTGTACTTACCTATGTGGGTGTGTCCTCATGGTCTGTTGTTTTCAGGTGTGTTGTGTCTGGGGTTCTGGCCTTTGTAGTTTTTGTTTGTCCAGGGGGTGTTTTCGGGATGTGTACTGTGCTTGTGTATTTGTGCGTGCCTTGCTGTGTGGAATTGTTGGCCATGTTGTGTGCGATTGTTTTTGTCAGCGGATGGTTTCTGTGCAGGGACGTGGCGCCATGGCTTCTGCCGTGTCGATTCTCATCGGCGTTGTTTGCGCTGGCGGGCGGTATATTTGTAGTTTTCCCGCGCTCATGGCGGTGCGATCGTAATCTCACGTGCGGTGTGTCGGCCGTGAGGGCGGGCGGTTTTGTGTTGTCGTGCGTGTTTCCGTCCGTGGCGGGCGGTTTGACTCCGACTCGGACGATGGCGGGCGGTATCTTGTGTGATTTTCCGCCGATGGCGGTTTCGGTTTGTGTAATCGTAATGGCGTGGTCGGTGTTCAGACGGTGTGTGCGGGCGGATTTTTTCCGCTTCCATGCCTGGCGGATTTTTTTACGCCGGGTATCGTAATGGGCCCCCTAGACTTTCATAGGACGAAACAAATCAATGCTTTTCTTGGCGATGAAGAAATGACAAATATTCACTGAAACCCAATTTCAACACATTATTTTTTGTGCGCTATATGTTTCATGAGTAAAATGATATGCCTGTACAAATTTAGTGGTCTTTTCAAAGGAAAATGTGCAGTCTGTATATGGCAGTGACTAACACACCATACTTTAGTAATAGATTTGTGGCACTGTGCTCCTTAATGCAACACCAGCTACATAGTTTATTGATTGGTAATTACTTATGCACATTTTTAAACAATGTATTATTTTTTACAATTTATACGTTTTATTACCATTTTTAATTGATTTTAAGGTTTGTGTTTATGAAAGTTTCTTTGTGCTGTGATGTTTTCTATTTGAATTGTTTTGCATATATTAACTGAAAATAAATCTATTACTAATGAATTTATCTTCTGTTTGGTAGTTAGAGAAATTGAATTTCTTACATGTAATTGGATTGTTTCCTTTCTTTCATTTTCATTTATATATTTAATTGTTTTTATTTTTAAATACATATATATGTATATTTTTAATGTTAATTAATAATGTTTATATTAAGAGTTTACTATTTTTCTACATTAATAAGGTTATATGCGTTTGAAGTGAAGTACTTTCCCTACTGTTGCTTAGAATTGTAGTAGTAATAATAAATCTTTCCCTCCAAAGTCCAACACTTTCCCTACTGTTGTGCTGTGTGGAGTGGTAATATTAAAGTTAATCCCGCCGAAGTCCAACACTTTCACTACTGATGCTTAGACTGGAGTGAGGATAGTAAATCTAACCCCTCCAAAGTCCATTGCGTTCCCTACTGTTGTGCTGATTGGAGTAGGAATAGTAAATTTAACCTCCCTGCAGTTTATAACTTTCCATACTGCTGCGCTGTTTAGAGTGCAAAAAGGGAAGCCTGGTCAACTTAGGTAAAACTTTACAGGGTATGACACGTGAGGAGGTAAATACATCTGTAGAGGAGGTTACTCCAGTTGACCGCATATTTGAGGTGCCTGCCAACTTAAACCAGGGCCCTGCTCAGTCAGCAGACAGTTGTTTCCATGGAAAACTTTAAAATACTATCGTGGAGCATAGCAGGCATTCGCTCTAAATTGGGGAATGAGGACTGGATGGGTTTCATTAAAGGCTTCGATCTTTTATGTTTACAGGAAACCTGGGGGCATATTTACAAGCCCCTACTGCCACGGGAACGTCACTTTTTCTGATGTTCCTGTGGCGATAGGGGCTTCGCCTTATTTACAGGGCAGCCTTAAGCCACTTAACATGGCTTAATGATGCCTTGTGAATAAGGCCCCTTTTCACGCTATGCTTAGCATGAAAGGGGCGGGCAATGGGTGTTGCGGTGGGTGTTCCACCACAACACCCATTGATTCTGATGCCGCCTCCTATTTACAAGGGAGGTGTAAATAGGAGGCAGCACCAGAATTAAGACCAGGGAAAACCTGGTCTTACCCTGCGGCAACGAGGAGAAATTTTTCATTTCTCCTCGTTTTTGCTGTTTTCAGGTGTGCTGCGTTGTGCAGCACACATGAAAATAGCAAAAGGCCAATGATTGTTTATGTACAGGAAGGTCCACCTTCCTGCACATAAACAATCATTTTTTTAAAATGCCGATGTGCAACTTCTATGTGTGCTGCATTAAGCAGCACACATAGAAGTTACAAAACAGAATTTCAATATTGTTTATGTGCAGGAAGGGGGACCTTCCTGCACATAAACAATCTTCCCCTGCACGCAGACACACTTGCACTATGGTGCAAGGGTGCCTGCATTGGCGCTAGGCTTCTTAGTTTAGCGCCAGCGCAGGGAAAACGCAGGGCTGCACCATATTCTCGTAAATATGGTGCAGCCCTGCATTTCTGAAGTGGCAGAATGAGGCGTTAAGCCAGGAAGGCTAACACCTCACTCCGCCACTTCCCTTGTACTATGCCCCCTGGTCTTTAGATGATATCTTTATTGATGGCTACCGTTCCTTCTGTGTTCCCCCAACCCAATCCCCATCAGGGAGAGCTAAGGGTGGTATTATTGCGGTTAAACATGGATCTATGGTAGTCAAATGTATAAGCGTATCTCCGTTGTTTCAACTAATGACCATTTCGCGTCTGGCCAAGGTTAAAATACTATTGGTAAATTGGTACCATAACATTTCTGATAATGGGAATTGCCAAGCAATGGAGTTCCTGCAAGTGGAAATTACCAAAGCCACCATGAAATGGCAACCATTATGTCTTTTATGGGTTGGGGATTTTAATTGTACAATTTGTAAGTTTAGTTATCAGGGTGTGTGTGGGTTGGTAGATATTGAGGGGCAGCCTCTGACTCACTTCACTCACTCTCCCCAGGGCGATGCACTAAATTCTATTCTTATGGCCAAAGATTTAAGCTTTTTAAATAAATATGGTTGTATGCTTTTTTTGGATCATCCAACTTTCACTGGTGGTGGTACAGCCAGCACAATTGATTTTATGTTAATGTCAAAGCACTTCACCACTTTGGTCCTGGATTTTAAGGTCAAGCCAAATTGTGCGAGTGATCATTACCCTCTCGTTGCTACATTTGACCTGCAACCAAATAGAGGGTGTGGCGATAATCGCCCAATATATATTAACCCTAACAAAGGATGTAGGCTGAACTGGGGACATGTAAACCCGGTAAAATTCGAGGAAGATACCATTATAAGTAATTATAACCTAATAGACTGATGTTTACAGTTAGATTCTTCCCCGGCAGAAGTGGTTCAGGCGTTTGAGCTATTTTGCGGTGATGTAGCGCAGAGGCTGACAAGGAAGGTCATCCAAAAGCAATTGCTCGAGGCGCAATGGTTTAATACAGAAAGCTCCAATGCCCACAAGGAATTAAAAAGTGCACTACGTAATATCCCCTGTGACAGGGAGCTAATTAAAGCCACAAGGAATAAATACAAAAAGCTGATTGAAGATAGGAAAAAAGAATTAAAGAACTCAAAGATTCCAAAAAAGTCTGTGAAATCAATAACCGCCCATTGTTTACAGAAAAGGTGAGGCAGATGGACTCACTGATTCTAGGTGAAACATGGGAAGCCCATTTTCCAGGCATTTTTAATCCTTTACATAGGGGGCATGAGGACGAACCAGGGGAAATAGTCATTGACCTAACTTTAGCCTCCGAACTAAGTCTATCCATCACAATGGACAAGGTGGAGTTTACTCTATCACATGGCATTTGTCTGAAAGCCCCTGACCCCAATGGGGTGCCCCTTGACCTTTTAAAAAAAATCTTAAGCTGTGGGCTCCCTTGCTTACAAATGTCTTCAAAGCAGCCATTACTGGACCATTGCCCTCATCATGGAAGGAGGCAATAGTGGTCCTAGTCTTCAAAAAAGGTGCAAGAAGTAATCCGGCATGCCATAGGCCCTATTCGTTGATAGATGCCACGTCTAAGATTCTGGGCAGGGTCCTTCTTGCACGCTTGGAAGATTGGGCATCAGAAAATGGGATCATGTCCAATAGTCAGTGGGGGATATTCACAAGAACGTGCGCTAAACATCTCCAAACAATGTTAACGCAACTTTACACATCGCAGTCTATCGCGGGAAAATAACCCCGTGTTGGCGTGGAATTCACAACACGGCGGTAGCATGCGATAGTCTGCCGAAAACGCGGCCAATGTCCGCGATACAACCACCTCGACGGACATAAAGACACAAACCCCAACACCAAAAAACGTGCGATGAGCCCATTCGCGATGAGGAAAGCAGCAATAAGCAGCACCAGGCCCGTGACACACACACGGCAGGCGGGAATAAGCACAACAAAAGCAGGAAAAAGGAAGACAAACCAAACAGAAAACAACAGCGAAGCACAATGGAGGCAGCCGGAGCTAGTACACAACCCCACAAGCCCCATTGGCAACAAAACATTGTACAAGGCAGTCCATCGTGGACAAGGTGAATGCAGCCGGAGAGCGGAGGAGGACAATGGAAGAAAACCAGAACAGCTGGAATGATGCGAAACGCACAAACAAGCAGAAACACGCCAACAACCAGAAGGCAGCAATGCACACCGGAGGTGGGAGTCCAGCGCCACACCAGGAGCTGGATGACTTGGAAGAAATGGTGTCCACCACATCAGTCTGGAGATGGTGGCAGGAGTCGGGGACAGGAAACTGCTCAAAATCAACAGACACAACAGCAACAGGGAGAGGAACGACCAGGGACTGGGGGGACAGGGGGAGATGGGCACAATGGCACACATGCACAATTAAGCACAGCACAACTGCAGACAAACCATGCCCAAGAGTAACAACACCAACCAAGAGCACAAGTCACACAACTCGGCAATATCACACCACTGAACAAGCACAGAAGTGAAAAACACACTGCCTGAAAGGGAGAAGGGTGAGCCAAATCAGAGCTGAAGGGATATCTCACACACAATGCAGCACACACACATAGGAAGCAGAGCACCCCAACATCGAACACAATGTGGCACAAACAGCAACATTTGCACAACCGAACACAGGACACAAGTGCACCCACTTGTGGCCGGTAAATGGCCATACGCATCTGGCAAAGCACGAAACAGGGACATGATAATGCACAAGTACAAACCCACAGCCCTGATGGGGTAGCAATGCATGTATGGCAGGGACCCAGATAGGCCGTGACACACACATTGGCATACAAATCAACACTCATCACAGTTGGAGACAAGTGAAGGTGCGGAAACTTTATCAACAATTGCGTGTCAGTACGGCCAAGAGAAGTGCCACGACATGCAGACCAATGCAGCAGCATGTCTGAATGAGGAACGTTGGAAAGCGCCCATGTCCACCCCGGGGGAGTCCATCACCCACACAAGTCAGTGCCAACCCGCGTTGGTTGTCCGCGCATGTATCCGGAGTCCAGGCCAATGCAGCCATGTCCACTGTCATCTTGGGACATGTGACCAGATCCCCAACATGCAACCAGGCGTCGGGACACGTGCATCAAGTCACATGCAGTCCTGGCTGCAGTTACCTTGTCACTCATCCATGAACGCGAGTGCAGCAGCGTAGGCCAACATTTCCAATGAGAACTCGTTGTCCACCACATCTGACATGTCGGCGACGTAACCCATCAGCTGTCCCGGACAGATGTGCTGACTCCAACCCCTGGCCCCAATTGGCACTAAAGCCCAATAGAGGAGCGGCTCAATGTGGTCACTGCACACGACGAGTCGTGCAATCTCCCAGGTCCAGTTGCCAGCATGCATGCCAATCATCCAGGCATGCCATAAACGGGCATCACGGAGACACTCCTGGTAGTGGGCCAACAAGGGGGCGCACACACACATGTCGAAATCCAGGTCAGCTACCATTACGTTGGAGAGGCAGACATCCATGGTCCACTTGAATATGCATGAGCGACAATGCAACACAGGCTGAACGCAGGTGACGTTGGCAAGGCGGAAGCTTAGCCGGTAACTGATCCGCAGCACTGCCAATGGCAGTGCCCCCAGTACATGCAGCAGACGTGCATGGTACAGGTCCACGTGACTGGAGTTGTGCATGTGTCCGGGATGGTCTGCTATTGCGTCAGTGGCTCTGCTTGAAGCGGCACTGTGCTGACCCGTGCCAGTCCTGTGGATGAAATGGCACAGCTCGGAGCAATGAGTAGTGTCTGTGTGCAACGGGTGCAGGCCTGGGGTGGGAGTACGTGTGAAGGCCATTTCACGCACGCTAACTACGACCAAGCACTTCTGCATGTGGGATGTCTACAAGTTGGTCTCACGTCTGGCAGTGCGTAGTGTGGGAGTCGCCAGCAAATGCTATTGTATCTGTCAGGGGGTGCTGGGCACATGCAAGTCCCAGCTCGGAGCTGCAGATGTGCTACCGCCTGATAGTTCAGACAAAGGACCTTTCATCCCTACAGTAACTTCACCATCTGCTTGCATACAGGAGATGTACAGAGGCCTGTCATGGGTGGGGTGGGAAATCTGCGACCCACGGAATCATGGATGATATGCCGAGCACGTGGCACATGAGCGGCCTCACTGTGTGTTACGTTGCCTCACAGCTGCTCCTCCCTCCCAGGAGCCCCCACATATGTGTGCACTGCGCGGTTGTATCACGTGCACTCCTATGGCACAACATTGTCATGCCTGTCTGCGCATGTCCAGCGGCATGCCAACAACACCGTGAAGCTGGCCGTTGAGGGTGTGCGGCCACGTGAGTGTAGGCCAATGGTCCGGTCAGGGCGGACACAGGTATACAGTCCATGGCTGGCTGTGATCGCGCTGCGATTGAGGCTAGGCATCTGACTTATGCAGCCGCAGGACTGATACACATAACACTTGGCATGCATGAGCCGAGACCCCGAGCGGTCTTGCGCTCCTACATTTCCCCGTACGTGCGGGCCCGCCCTCCGGGTGCATGCTACACTGCAACATCGACTACTGTGGCCCTAGTGGCGACAACACTCCAACACAGAGACACACTTACTGCACTTCCTGCTCAAGGCCAGACCAGAGCCACGCCCTGATCCCCCTGCCGAATCAGCACACCCCGGCGCTAACCAGACGTACGCCGGACCAGCACACGCCGCTTGTGCATGCAGGGGGGGCGGGCGAAACTACATGTCCAAGGTCTTGGCCACTGCTGAGGTGACATGGTATCGTCTGCTGAAGACAGCACACTGTGATGTTGCAGGGCTCGGGCCCATCATGCTGACATAATGGCCACACGGACACACTTGCTTAGATGGTGTGAATGGCTATGGGCACGTGCGCCCAGCCACGTTTATTAGCAGGCTCACATGTCGAGTGACACCTGTGTTGGATGTGTGTGGGGTGTGTGTACACCAGCGATCAAGGAGTGCCTGGTGCAGTCAAAAAATGACAACAGTGTACATCGTTAAGGACACAACCATTCAACCATAAAGGCTCCATGACTTGAGATGCACAGAGTTAGTGGCCCCGGATGCACAGCATCCTGCACAGGCCTACCCCCATGGGCCGCTGACTTGCGGTGCACTGGGGCAGGGTCACGAGAGCAGAGCAGGTTCTCGTAGATGACAAAGGGGGTTGTCGCGGAGTGTCTCGGTGGACAGTGGAAGATGTACCCCCAGGGCATGATGCAGAGGGCAGAACCACGCAGAAACAGTCACCATGGTGGAAATCAATGGAACAGACACATGTTGAACACCAAGTCCGTCCCAGCCAGATGATGATGCAGACAACCCCCAGGCCATGGACTCAGATGCCACCAAAGTCCAACCAGAAAGTGCCCATGACTCATTGCGCACAGAGTTAGTGGCACCAGGTCAGTTGTTGCTAGTGTTCGCTCACCTCCGTGACGAGGATCCGGCTTTCATCCGGACTGAACCGCATCTTCCTCTTACTCCTCTTCATGCGTTCACTGGTATGGACTCTGCCATTCATGAATCACGACTAAGTGCTGGATGTGGGACCTACTGGACCGCAGTGTAGGCCGGGGGCAGCCGTCAGCACGGGCCCACAGACACGTGTCGTGTGCTTGCGATGCAGACTTTTGCTTCACTGATCGGAGGGAGTTCAGTGATGTGGACGCTGCCACAGACTTGGGGTCACTGCCATTCAGAACTCAGGACACAGTTCCACATGTGGGACCTACTGGACCGCAGTGTAGGCCTGCGCCTTATCCAAGTGTCGCCGGCTTGCGTTGAACAGGGTTAGTGGCACCACATGTCGCAGGCTTGCGTTGAACAGGGTTAGTGGCACCACGTGTCGGAGGCTTGCGTTGAACAGGGTTAGTGGCACCACGTGTCGCCGGCTTGCGATGCAGACTTTTGCTTCACTGATCGGAGGGAGTATAGTGAGGTGGACGCTGCCACAGACTTGGGGTCACTGCCATTCAAAACTCAGGACTCAGTACAACATATGCCAACAACTGGGCCGAATAGTACGCCGGTGGAGTATGTCAATGAAAAAGGAGTACTGTGGGCCAGTGTCGTGGAGGCCAGCGATGGTCTGTGGAGGCTGCAAAGGTCGCGGGACTGGGGCTTGGAGCTTGCACCAGCACGTGGTGGGCCCTCTGACACACGCCGGTGTCGGCAGGTGAGCGGAGCCTCCTTGGTGCGCTGCGGCAGGCATGACGGGTCTGGGGACCAGCGGCCTGGGGTGCAGCAGGCACACAAGGACGCAGGCCCTGCCACGCACGGCGCCGGCCTCGTGGCGGGCTGAGAGGCACCGCCCTGTCAGACACGTTGGTCATTCCGAATGAGAACCATGCCCAGTGCAACAGGCTTTTCATTCACACCCCTACGTAGGCCTGGCGTACGCAGGGCCAAACCACTCTGCTCGCGCATACAGGGGGGGACGTAACGAGCAACATTTCCACGTTCTGCCCCACAGCCTGTGGGGACATGGTAGTATCCACTGGCCACTACACTCCATGCACAAGCAGTTAGTGTCCACATGGCCATTTCCGTGGTTTGCACACTGAAGTCTGTCCGGCACATCCACGCCACACCTGGCATTGGGTAGGTTCTCATTCATTAGTCACTTGCCGCTCTCGCACATGCCTGCTCCAAGCCTCTCCTCACATTCTGCTATTGTGTGGCTGTGGTGCCATGCCGTGGCTGGGTTGTGTGCATGGCAAGCCCAGGTTCCCAATGGAGTCGTGTTGTCGTGTCTGGTCGGTTGGCATGTTGTGTGGCATGTTGCATGTAGTTTTGCTGCATGCCCATTGCCAGTGTCGTGAGTTGCATGACTGTGGAGTGGAGGTGTGTGGTGTGTTCATTTGGTACTTTCCAACGAGCAATGCATTTGCATAGGTGCCATCCTGGGAGCGCTGGTTGATGATGGACTGTCGGGAGATGTATGAATCATGCACACTGCCTGGGGAGTTGGCCACAACATTGTTGAGGAGTCCCCAGTGGTCCACTATTGCCTGCACATTGATGGAATGCATGTGCTTTCTGTTGCGGTAGTTGTGTGCAGTGTCGGCAGGGGGCACGAGTGGTACATGTGTGCAGTCGATTGCCCCCAACACGTGAGGGAATCCAGCTATGGCGTAGAGGCCTTGCTTGGTCTCCAGCTGCTCCTGCGCAGTGTGGGTGAAGTGGAGTTGCTGGGGTACCAGGCTGATGATGGCATCCAGGACAGGTGTGATGAACTTGGATGGGGCTGGCTGTGAGACTCCTCCGACTCTGGCAGTTGTGGGTTGGAAGGTACCAGAGGCCAACATGTGCAGCACAGTCGGCAGCTTTGTCTGCGGAGGGATGTTGGTTGTCCGCTGTGTTGGTACCATCAGCAGGTGGGCGATGTGGGTCAGGATGCGGGGGATGGTTGTCCTTTTGGACCTGTAGTGGGCAATGTCCTCCTCTGGCGTTCGGTCTGTGCGGCTGGTGCATTTAAGGTGGGTCTGCTGTCTTTGTGTACGCTGCCTCTGTGGTGGTCCGGGGGGGGGCGGGACGGGTCCTGGGGTGGTGGCGGGCCTGGGGGTGGTGGCGGTGGGTGTTGTGGCCCTCATGGGTCTCGGAGCTGCATGATCATTGTCTCCATGGCATCTGTGGGTCTTCAGATGTGGCTCTTGGCTGGGCTCCCTTTCATGCTGCAGGTAGTCGTCCTGCTTAACACCAGCAAAAGGCAGGTGTTAATTCCCTGCTGCTACCGCGGCTTATCGCCTGTATTTGGTTCGCATCGCAGATCTGACAGTTTGTTGTGAAAGTGGTGTAGTGGTGTTTTCGTGAGTTTTTGCATGGGAACGCCTACTCTGCATCTCATTAGGGTTAGTTGGTGGTGTCACCCGTGGAGATAAATTTTGAGGCAGTTATCGCGGGAATACTGGCGATGTCTGCAGTTGCACCCGCTTGTGAATGGGGCGTTAAATCTATCTCCACTTTTGATGCGTTAAGGTGGCGATAACTCGGTGATAAGTCCTTGTGAATATGCCCCAATATGGCTTTAGGAGAGGGCGGGGTAAAACTGAAAAATTTCTTAATTTATCTCTAATTATCAACAAGCATGTTAGGTCCATGAAGAGCTCTATCCATCTGGCTTTCATGGACCTTGATACTGCCAACCAAGATAAATTATGGGCCATGTTGGAAGGCATGGGTGTGGAAAAAGCTCTAGGAACCCTACTCCGCAGGCTTCAATTCAGTACCACAGTCACAATAAGATATGCAGTAATGGGGGAAAAAACTCTTCCAATTATTTCTATGGAGGGAGTCAGGCAAGGATGTATCCTAGCCCCCTTCCTGTTTTTAATTAACACAAATGGGCTGGAGGCTTTCTTATTAAGTAAGAAACTTGACTTTTCCAAAATCGGCAATAAACCTGTCTCGCTTTTATCTTATGCTGATGACATAGTTTTATTAACTAGGACAGCTATGAGTTTGCAAAAATCTCTTGATGCTTTTACTGATTTTATGACCTCTCTTGATTTAAAAGTAAAGTTTATCAAATCATACACAATGGTATGTGGGCCTAAAACCACTAAAACTAAAACCTTTATTGTGCAGGGTAAGAAAATAGAAAAGATCAATAATTTCTCATACCTGGCAATCTTTTTAACAATCAGTTGACATGGGAACCAATTTTAACTTTAAGAGTGCAGCAGCCAAGTAGGGCGGTGGATGCACTATTCCGTTTTGCTTGTAAATTGGGGCATAAGCCTGTGAAGGAATTAATTACTCTTTATAGAGCCAAAAGTCTTTCTAATGCCACGTATGGAGCTGGGGTTTGGGGCTACTCTAACAGCTTGTAGCAATGGAAAACAAATTTATGAAAAGATTTCTGATGCTCCCGAAAAGCGCACCTACCCTATTCTGCCATATGGAACTTGTTTAGAATTTATAGAAGACCGCATAGGCAGTGCCCCTTTGCTCCTATGGGCCAGGATATGGACCTCAGATGATATAACGTTTTCACGTGATATTACCAAAGACTGCCTAAAATCAGACAATGTTTTAAAGATTATATGGTTTCAATATTTAAGGAGGAAATACCATGAGATTGGTTTGGAACATTTTTTTGAAAACCCTGAAGGAATTCCCCTGAATGCCAAAAGTATTATCAAGGTGGCATACTGCTCCACGGACAATAGGCTTATTAGTCACCAACATGGTGTTATGGGAGACCCCCGCTTGCTTCCTGCCCCTGCACAATTTTATCTATCATTCTCTATTAAGTCCCAGTTCCAGTTTTATTCAACCAGGTTTCGTTTATGCACCATGCACTTTTTGCCGGCATTTCCTCGCCAAGGAGGGTGGTCAAACAAGCTTATGCCCTGCCCATGTGACAATTCCTCAGCTCAAAGCACTATGCACTTTGTATTATTTTGCACATTGTATAAATCAGAGAGAACTAGATTTCTGCTTCCATTATTAAGGAATATTCACCCTTGCTTGTATATTGATAGTTTTAACTTTTTACTGTCACTGGCTACGGCTGTAATCTGTACTGCAGTGGCAAATTATATGAGAGGTTCCATTGCAATCAGAAAGCGTTATGAGTAAAATCTGTATAGAAACTGCTAGGGTTACAGTCAGTTGTTTACATTGTTCTTCTGTAAATGCTTAATATGATATAGTTGCAGCTTACAATGTGTTCCTTCTAACTCTTTTGTGATTTTTGTATGCATTGTATTTTAAACTATCAAATTCTGTAAATCTTTTATGGTTCTCAGGGCCGAAATAAAGTTATTCTTAACTTGGCTTAAGTGCAAAAAAAGTAAATCTAACCTCTTTGAAATGCAACACTTTCCCTACTGTTGCGTTGCTTGGAGTGGCACTAGTCAATTTAACCCCTCGTAAGTCCAACAATTTCCCTACGGTTGCATACACTGGAGTGGTAATAGTATATCTAATTCTTCCATGCTCCAATACTTTTCCTAATATTGGTGAAATATATTTTATAATGTTATCTATTCATTTTTTATATTTTACATTATTTGTTTTTATTTTTTATTTTTCAGTATTTATAGTATTTTTAGTAAATGTGTTTTTTGAGATTTTAAAATGTGAATATGTATTTATTGGCTAAATTATCTAAATTAATAAATATATTTTGCAATTGAATTGTTTATATTTTTTATGTTTATATTTCTGCGTCTATTTTGTGTGTGTATATATATATATATATATATATTACAAACAGGATTGCCCAGAAATGGAGCCGCACTCCGCTGCAGGTAAGTATCCACTTTAATAATGACACACATGCGGCTTCCCATCCCGCTTTTCGTCTCGCGGCCTGACGCGTTTCGAAGTCTTTTCTACTTCTTCATCAGAGGCCATGTCAGAACCCAGTTGCACACCGGAGGCTAATTGAAATAAATTTTGCATTGCAGAAGGAGTGTAGCGGCGGAGAATTCCTTCCCCATGTCGGCCTCTGAAGAGATGCACAAAAGCATTGAAACGCGTCAGGCCAAAGGATTGATTTTCCAGAGGGGAACCAATATGCTTGAGAAATAAAGGCTTGTTACCTACCTTTTCGGCGGTGTGCGGCTTCATTTTCTGGGCAACCTTGGGACATGTTTACACGGTGGCCCTGGCCGTGGAAGTGACGCACCTCCTGCAAAGCAAAGAAAGGACCGGCCGGGGGGTAACGTCCCCTCTGCATCGGCGCTGAAGGTTCATGAATAAGGCATATTGTACCCTGTCTGGGGCCCACTGGAGGGCTAGTTTAATGTATCCTGGATTAGGCATGGGGTCTGGACCCACTGGAGGGTTAAAAATGCCTAAAAAGAATACATTCCCCAGCAAGCAATGTTGAAAGTAAACGTGATGTCACGAGCACACCGGAGGCTAATTGAAATAAATTTTGCATTGCAGAAGGAGTGTAGCGGCGGAGAATTCCTTCCCCATGTCGGCCTCTGAAGAGATGCACAAAAGCATTGAAACGCGTCAGGCCAAAGGATTGATTTTCCAGAGGGGAACCAATATGCTTGAGAAATAAAGGCTTGTCACCTACCTTTTCAGCGGTGTGCGGCTTCATTTTCTGGGCAACCTTGGGACATGTTTACACGGCGGCCCTGGCCGTGGAAGCGACGCACCTCCTGCAAAGCAAAGAAAGGACCGGCCGGGGGTAACGTCCCCTCTGCATCGGCGCTGAAGGTTCATGAATAAGGCATATTGTACCCTGTCTGGGGCCCACTGGAGGGCTAGTTTAATGTATCCTGGATTAGGCATGGGGTCTGGACCCACTGGAGGGTTAAAAATGCCTAAAAAGACTACATTCCCCAGCAAGCAATGTTGAAAGTAAACGTGATGTGCCGAGCACACCGGAGGCTAATTGAAATAAATTTTGCATTGCAGAAGGAGTGTAGCGGCGGAGAATTCCTTCCCCATGTCGGCCTCTGAAGAGATGCACAAAAGCATTGAAACGCGTCAAGCCAAAGGATTGATTTTCCAGAGGGGAACCAATATGCTTGAGAAATAAAGGCTTGTTACCTACCTTTTCAGCGGTGTGCGGCTTCATTTTCTGGGCAACCTTGGGACATGTTTACACGGCGGCCCTGGCCGTGGAAGCGACGCACCTCCTGCAAAGCAAAGAAAGGACCGGCCGGGGGGTAACGTCCCCTCTGCATCCGTGCTGAAGGTTCATGAATAAGGCATATTGTACCCTGTCTGGGGCCCACTGGAGGGCTAGTTTAATGTATCCTGGATTAGGCATGGGGTCTGGACCCACTGGAGGGTTAAAAATGCCTAAAAAGACTACATTCCCCAGCAAGCAATGTTGAAAGTAAACGTGATGTCACGAGCACACCGGAGGCTAATTGAAATAAATTTTGCATTGCAGAAGGAGTGTAGCGGCGGAGAATTCCTTCCCCATGTCGGCCCCTGAAGAGATGCACAAAAGCATTGAAACGCGTCAGGCCAAAGGATTGATTTTCCAGAGGGGAACCAATATGCTTGAGAAATAAAGGCTTGTTACCTACCTTTTCAGCGGTGTGCGGCTTCATTTTCTGGGCAACCTTGGGACATGTTTACACGGCGGCCCTGGCCGTGGAAGCGACGCACCTCCTGCAAAGCAAAGAAAGGACCGGCCGGGGGTAACGTCCCCTCTGCATCGGCGCTGAAGGTTCATGAATAAGGCATATTGTACCCTGTCTGGGGCCCACTGGAGGGCTAGTTTAATGTATCCTGGATTAGGCATGGGGTCTGGACCCACTGGAGGGTTAAAAATGCCTAAAAAGACTACATTCCCCAGCAAGCAATGTTGAAAGTAAACGTGATGTCACGAGCACACCGGAGGCTAATTGAAATAAATTTTGCATTGCAGAAGGAGTGTAGCGGCGGAGAATTCCTTCCCCATGTCGGCCTCTGAAGAGATGCACAAAAGCATTGAAACGCGTCAAGCCAAAGGATTGATTTTCCAGAGGGGAACCAATATGCTTGAGAAATAAAGGCTTGTTACCTACCTTTTCAGCGGTGTGCGGCTTCATTTTCTGGGCAACCTTGGGACATATATATATATATATATATATCTTTATTTCTCTCAGTTCATTTAAAATCGTTAAAAATTAAATGAATGTAATGTTATGTATGTAAACTACATATTTTTTCATAATTGTGTTACACTATGCATATTTAGGTATAACTACATATCTACTATACTTAGCAGAGCTAACTATAACTTGCACTTCGCCCATGCACTGCTTATGACCTCACATATTACATCACTTATGACATGTTCTATGTCATCATTTATGACAACACTGAAGGCACATAAGAAGGCAGGCCGAAACCTGCAAGAGAAAAAGGACAGTTAGTGACAGAAAGAGATAAAGGGGCCTTGGCGGAAATATAGGATGAGAGCTTGTAGAGCCAATGGGAGAAAGGAGGGAGAAAAATAGAGACAAAAAGAGAGTGAGAGGAAGAGGGGCAAAGACAGAGAGAAGGAACACAGTGGACACAGAGTGGAAGGCACGAACACTAGAAAGAAAGAGAAGAAGAGGCAAAAGTCAGTCAAGTGCAGACAAGTGAGAGAGGGAAAGAGAATACTAATCTTGCTCTTAACCAACTCCACAGGTGCAGCTACAACTAAGAAACACAGAGTTAAGGAGTCATATTGACACATTGAGTGAAACCCCAACATCTCCCTCTCTCCACACTGTACAGCTACACTACCACTGCCGAACCTCCAAACACAACATATGGGAGGTGGTCCCTTTGGACCTTGGTCTCCTTGGCCCTTACTCTTCCTCCTCCAGTGATGCTGTCCTCCACACTCCATTTGTAAGTAATTAGCCAAAGTGTGGCTGGTTTCCTGTAAGGCCATTAGAATAAAAGTCACAGGTGACTAATAGAGCAAAAAAGTAAGGGGGGCGTAGAGAAATACCAAAAGATATCTAGAGAAAGAGAGACATAATAGAGGCTGAGAGAAATTAAGAGTGGAAGTGTTAGATCCCACTTTCATGTATTGTACATTCCATTAACACATTCATGTCTGCACTACCATGACATCTTCCATGCTGCCTGCCTCCTTTGGCATGCGCCTTGTATACCTTTATATTGTGTTCTATATTCTGCGTGGAGTGCTGACTAGTATGTGTTCTACACTGTTTTTCCAGTTGCATCTGGAGCTTAATGTGGGCGGATGCCCTTGCCGTGCTGCCAATAAATCTACACTTATTTCTACAACTGGAGTTTGGAGCATTCAATAATGGCGCTGAGCTGAAGAACCACTCTTGTCTACACCTCAGCACGGGAACAGAGTGTTTCTTGGATCCACGAAATTTTGTGCATTTTTCTATTTTTTTTGCTAAACTCAGCTATCTGTTTTTATTCTGAGCCGCTTTGCCTTTCCTTGGATTTGCACCAGGAGCTACGTTTCACGCTTATAATACTTCCTTTTGGGGCGTATCTTTATTTGGATCTTATTGTGAGCTGATTTGACACTACAGGAGCAAACAGACTTTCAAAAGAAAACAAGAACGAGGCAACGGATCACTCACCTGCCTCGTGTCCTGTCACCCCCTTCGCTTTCTGAATGTGCTCAGCTGCGCGTTCTGAAGCCTGCATTCTACATTCTTAAGAACACGCATTCAGGCCAGCATATTTCCGTCATCGCGCAAGCCTGCGTGCGTGCAACGTTACGTGGCGGCCATTTTGCCGTTTCCATGACAACCCAGCTCCGCGCACCGGCGAATGTGTTTTCTAATTAATACACATCGTCGTGTACATTTCCTCCTACATTTTGCCTGGTTTACTTCGCGGTGAGTGGATTTTGAGCCGCATCCACCACTTTTTGTCAAGAAGTGAGTTTTATTATTAATTGTTTTCTATCCGTGACTTTAATGACAACTTTACAGTTTATTGATAACAACTGTTTTCTTTCAACATATTTTTGGTTTATCAGCCCCATAACTTCTATAGAACAAAAGTATTACAGGACTCATTAATATTTTCTTCCTCATTTACCTTCTCCTATACACATATAAAATGCAATTTGACCCTCCAGCAAAATTTTTACAATTGGTCAAGGTGTAAAGAAGAATTCATCATCTATATGAAAGCCATAGATGGGGAACGCATGGGCTCTGAGAGAGAAAAAAAGTATTTTCCTACATTGCTTAGGTTCTGAGGGGCAGGTTATTTTCAGGACGCTACCCCAGATTACCACGCAAGGTGGAGAAGGAGAAGGGGACAACATGAATGTTTATATTGAGGCATTAACAAGAATGGAAAAAAGGTTCAAACCCGTTATGAGTATTGCCTTAAATAGGTTTAAATTCTAAACCAGGGCACAGAAGGAGGAAGAGTCGTTTGATGACTTTTTAACTGCCTTGAGATCGTTGAGCTTGCACTGTAACTTTGGAATGATGACAGGTGGAATAATCTAAAAAAAATTGTAATGGGAGGATGGCCGAAGAAGAGTGATGTGAGGTCAGAATTGTTAACTTTTTTCAATGTTTCGGATGAGTTAGAAATGGAAGGAAATTTAATTTTCAAAGCTGGCAAGTGTATTCCTCCTAAGGGAATACAAGATGTCATACTGAGGATCGCTCACAAAACACATCCAGGTATATCTTCCATGAAGCGTTTAATCAGAAGCTACTTCTGGTGGCCTGGCATGGATAGGTTCATTGATCGCATAGTCAGGGAATGCAATGAGTGTGTATCCAGTGAAAAGATGCTAAAGGTGCATACCCCTCCCTTAAAGGTAGTCAAGTGGCCTGAGGAACCCTGGCAGAAGGTTGCTTTCGATATATCAGGTCCCTTTAACATTTTTCCCAAAGGTTCCCGTTTTGCGTTGGTCATTATCGACTACCATTCTAAATGGCCAGAGGTGAAATTTGTCCCAAAAGCCACCACAAGTGCTGTCATTAATTTTTTTAAAGAGGTGTTTTCGCGAGAGTGGTGTCCCTCTACTCTAGTTTCTGACAATGGAGTACAACTGACCTCATCCGAGATGGGTGTATTTTTAAAGAGTTGTGGCATTAAGCATACGCTCACGTCTCTTTATGAACCACATGAGAATGGACAAGTCGAGTGCTTTAATCGTGTACTCAAAGGTTTTGTCACTGACTCTCTCAAACATGTTGGTAATTGGTTAAGTGCGTTGTGAGAACGTTTGTGGGTATATCGTATTACTCCGCACTCCACCACCGAGGTCAGTCCGTTCAAATTGCTAAAGGGAAGAGATCCTGCTTCCAGCATGTGTCCATGGTGGTTCAGGGAAAAGTGCAAGAGTTTTGGAATCGAAAAAGAGTGTATACATGACACTGCTAAGAGGGTGGAAATAAAGCAAAATAAAACAAAAAAATGGTATGATAGCAAATGGAGAACAAAGGTGCACGAGTTCAAGGTTGGTGATTGGGTCAGGATTTTAAAACCTGGTTTGGTCAATAAAGGTTCTTCTAATAAGTTTGGAAAAGCCATGCAGGTCAAGAAAGTGTTTAGCAATAGCGTAATTACTCAAGATAGAAAGGTCTGGAACACTAAAAGAATAGCAAAATGCCCTGTCAGTTACTTTCCACAGGCGAATGACTTTTGTAGTGTAAACCACCAAGCTTTGCGTTCCAAAAACTTGCATGGTGAGCAAAGCAATAAGACGGTGGCTTCTAGAGTTAAAATATCTAATCGTCTGAGGCAAGTTCCTAAAAGATTTATTGATTTTGTTTAACCACTTGTTGTTTTCCCTTTCCCTCCCCTTGCTTCCTTTTCTTTAATTAATAAGGGGGATGTGTTAGATCCCACTTTCATGTATTGTACATTCCATTACCACATTCATGTCTGCACTACCATGACATCATCCATGCTGCCTGCCTCCTTTGGCATGCGCCTTGTATACCTTTATATTGGGTTCCATATTCTGCGTGGAGTGCTGACTAGTATGTGTTCTACACTGTTTCTCCAGTTGCATCTGGAGCTTAACGTGGGCGGATGCCCTTGCCGTGTTGCCAATAAATCTACACTTATTTCTACAACTGGAGTTTGGAGCATTCAATAGGAAGACAGGTAGATAAAGACATGGAAGAATCCAAGGGCAAAATGAGAGCCAATAGGAGATCCCGAGAGCAATAAAAGTTGCTGGCACTGACAGAAATGGAAGACATGGGAGAAATGGCTGTACTAGAGAGCTCCGCTGTAGTCCACAGCCATAATCATGGCACTGGAAAACAAAAGGGAAACAACATTAGTGTGAGAGTCTACTTTTGTATTAAAATAATAGCACCTAGTTTAGGTCTGCTTTAGTTAGCATAACTGAGTCGCACTAGGGCACATGATTAAAAAGTGCATGCTTATTTTGCTGTGTTCATGTTTTAATTTTGCTTTCAGAAAGTCTTTTAAATTCAGCTGCAAACCATGGTTTCAATTTCCATTTAACAAAATAATTTCTCACATGCTTCCCGAGTAAAGGATGTTTTGTTGTTGCTCAGCTGAGCCTCCAATAACATGCCCATGTTATTTAAGTACAAAAGCGGTTCATTGTTTTTTCCTTGTGTTTTGCATTAATAAAATCTACGATTTTTTTTGTGCAACACATTATGTGCGCTGCTTGCCAATGGAAATAATGTACAAATAGGAGTTGTTTTTATATTGATAGTCAATTGGTTCACTGCGTCAGTAACATATAAGTGCTGCTTTAACATAATGTCCTGCTATGAAAATTGTGTGCTTTCCATGTCAGCAAAATTATAAATGAAGGAGCATATTTACGTTCCCTGGCGCATCCCTGCAAATCAGCAGGGATGCGCCAGGGAAGATGCGTCACGCAAGTTTGCCCTTGCGCCACCGCCGATGCGCCGCAATTACAATGCGGCGCGCCGTGGCGCACGGATGGGCAGATGCGTGTCGCATCCCCCGACGAAAAGGCGGCTCATTGCTGGAGTTGCGTCGCAAGCGCGACGCGGCTCCAGCAAGGCTCGGGGGTGCCCTATGCCTAACATGCTGCGTCAATCCTTACGCCTGCTTCAAGCAGGCGCAGGGTTTTGACGCAGCATGGGCGTAAAGTGACTCAGTGAAATCTTGTAGATTTCACTGCGTCACTTTTACGAGGCGTACCTGCGAGGGAACGCCCACCCTGCGCCGGAACGCCCACATGAAACCTGACGCAGGTTTCATGTGGCGCAGGGACTTACAACGTGACGCATCTCCCTAGATGCGTCACGTTGTAAATATTGCGCAACGTGGCGCATGTTTTGCGTCGCCGCTGCGTCACATAAGTGATGCAACGGCGGCGCATAAGTGGCGCAAGTGGCTTGTAAATCTGCCCCGAAGTGTTTTTTGGGGAAGAGCCAAGCTTTTCAATCACTCCGCTTGCTGCTTAGAGAGGGCTAGCTGGGTGAGATGCTCATGGTTCTTTCTGTATTATGGCCTACTTACTATTTAATATTATTTGATTGATGTGCAGTGCTTATTTAATTTCTTAAAGCCACATTGCATTATTGTGGTTTATGTTTGTACTAATTCCCTTGCTTAATTAACTTTTGCTTTTTGTAATACTATGGTTATTTGAACACATCTACAAATACTGAGAACTGGAAAAGCCTTGTTGTGCAGGTTTTCTTAATGGTTTTATGAGTGTTAAAGTTCGAGGTTTTTCCTTTCTTGCCTATCGACCCTCCTTAATTAATTAGGGGTGGAGCATCAGCAGTAATGTAGAGCATTACACAGAGTTGGAGAACATGGATGACACAACTAAACATTACTGCATCCCAGCTTTCAGGGGATGTTGATGTCAACTTCACTTGCAATAACTTTTATGAAGTAAATAAATCACACAATATACAAAGATGCTGTGATGCACTAGATGAAGGCATCAAACAAATTACAAAATAAACAGGATATTCTGTCGCAAACATAGGTCAATTTTAGTGATCAAAAACGTTTTGATTAAATAGATATGCCCACACAACATTTTTTAGAATCAATTATTGTAAATAAACGCATTACGAAGTGAAGTGCATGTTATCTTTAGATACAGGATACAAAAAACTCTGTCAGACTCTCAGCAAAGACACACACTCTCATCAGCATATAGACATCAAAAGGTGCACATACATGATCCTAAACATTGGACAGCCTGCATACATATTACAGTCACATTACACTGGGGTGAAAAGTAGAATAGCCGCAATAAAGTGCTTCGAAGTTCGTTCAGTTGGTATTATGTTACTTTCAAACCATTTTCCTCAATACACTTTGGGCCACATTTATGAGGAATTGTCATAGGGCAGCACGGCAAGTCGTCTTGCGGCGCTGCCATACGCCAATGTGAAAGGGCAGGAAAGCACTGTATTTATGAAATGGGGCAAGGTGCCTCCATTGCAGGCAGGATTGTTCAATCAATCCTGAGAGGGGTTATCCTCTTTCTATGGTTGCTGCAGAATGTAGCACACATAGAAAGAGGAAAAAACGAGGCAGATTTTATCTTAGAAATCCCATTCCTTTCGTTGAGTCCGCTCTATTGGTAGCACCCTACCAGGGTGTGGATAGGAGCCGATGGTGAATCATGTCACGATAAAGTGAGTGCGGCGTCTCCTCCAATATCTTTGGATACCCAAGAGGTACTAGGAAGTGGTATCTTCCTAGAACAGGATCCATATTTTTCTTTCTTGAAATCATTCCAGTTGCCCTTGTGTGTGAACAACAGTGAGAGAAGCAGTGCAAGCGTCACTTGCCACATAAAGAACAAGGAGACCAGAGAGAGTGAGCGCAAGCGTCTCTTCACCCAGAGAAGAGTGGCACTGACTGAAGCAGTGCAAGCCTCTATGGTATAAAAAATGTGCTGCACTGGCAGATGGAGTGCAAGCCTCTGTTGTAAAGAAGAATGTGCAGCACTGACAGAAGGAGTGCAAGTCTCTTCTACAAAAGATTGTGCTGCACTGGCTGAAGGAGAGAAAGTCTCTTTTGTAAAGAAGAATGAACAGCAGGACAGAAGGAGTGCAAGTCTCTGTTCTACAGAAGAATGTGCAGCACTGGCAGAAGGAGTGCAAGTCTCTGTTCTACAGAAGAATGTGCAGCACTAACAGAAGGAGTGCTAGTCTCTATTCTATGGAAGAATGTGCAGCACTGGTAGAAGGAGTGCAAGTCTCTTTTCTACAAAAGAATGCACAGCACTGACAGAAGGAGTGCAAGTCTCTGTTCTACAGAAGAATGTGCAGCACTGGCAGAAGGAGTGCAAGTCTCTGTTCTTCAGAAGAATGTGCAGCACTAACAGAAGGAGTGCAAGTCCCTATTCTATGGAAGAATGTGCAGCACTGGCAGAAGGAGTGCAAGTCTCTGTTCTACAGAAGAATGTGCAGCACTAACAGAAGGAGTGCAAGTCTCTATTCTATGGAAGAATGTGCAGCACTGGCAGAAGGAGTGCAAGTCTCTGTTCTGCAGAAGAATGAACAGCAGGACAGAAGGAGTGCAAGTCTCTGTTCTACAGAAGAATGTGCAGCACTGGCAGTAGGAGTGCAAGTCTCTGTTCTGCAGAAGAATGAACAGCAGGACAGAAGGAGTGCAAGTCTCTATTCTATGGAAGAATGTGCAACACTGGCAGAAGGAGTGCAAGTCTCTATTCTATGAAGAATGCACATCACTCACAGAAGTGCAAGTCTCTATTCTACAGAAGAATGAACAGCACTGACAGAAGGAGTGCAAGTCTCTGTTCTACAGAAGAATGTGCAGCACTGGCAGAAAGAGCGCAAGCCTCTATTCTACAGAAGAAGGCGCAGCACTGGCAAAAGGGGTGCAAGTCTCTATTCGACTGAAGAATGTGCAGCACTGAAATAAGGTGCGCAAGTCTCTGTTCTACAGAAGAATGTGCATCACTGAAAGAAGGAGTGCAAGTCTCTGTTCTATGGAAGAATGTACAGCGCTATCAGAAGGAGTGCAAGTCTCTGTTCTACGGAAGAATGCGCAGCACTGACGGAAGAGTGCAAGTCTATATTCTACGGAAGAATGGGCAGCACTGGCAGAAGAAGTGCAAGTCTCTATTCTTTTGAAGAATGTGCGGCACTGACAGAATGTGCTGCACTTGCAGAAGAAGTGCAAGTCTCTATTCTACGGAAGAATGTTCGGCACTGACAGAATGTGCAGCACTGGCAGACGGAGTGCAAGTCTCTACTCTACAGAAGAATGTGCGGCAATGGCAGAAAGAGTGCAAGTCTCTATTCCACAGAAGAATGTGCAGCACTGGCAGTAGGAGTGCAAGTCTCTATTCTACGGAAGAATGTGCAGCACTGACAGAAGGAGTGCAAGTCTCTATTTTATGGAAGAATGTGCAGCACTGGCAGAAAGAGTGCAAGTCTCTATTCTACGGAAGAATGTGTACCACTGGCAGAAGGAGTGCAAGTCTATTCTACAGAAGAATGTGCAGCACTGGCAGGAGTGCACGTCTCTATTCTGCAGAAGAATGTGCGGCACTGGCAGAAGGAGTACAAGTCTCTATTTTACAGAAGAATGTGCAGCACTGACAGAAGGAGTGCAAGTCTCTATTCTACGGAAGAATGCTCAGAACTGGCAGAAAGAGCACAAGTTTCTATCTACGGAAGAATGCACAGCACTGACAGAAGAAATGCACGTCTCTATTCTACAGAAGAATGTGTAGCACTGGCAGAAGGAGTGCAAGTCTCTACTCTACGGAAGAATGGGCAGCACTGGTAGAAGGAGTGTAAGTCTCTATTCTACGGAAGAATGCGCTGCACTGACAGAAGGAGTGCAAGTCTCTATTCTACGGAAAAATGTGCAGCACTAGCAGAATGAGTGCAAACATTTAACGTCTTATCATAAGAGATGTCTGTGACATGCACTTAACTCACTGAGCTATCTTACCTGCTAGTTCCCTTTGAAGGAGTATGAGAGACTCTGAAAACCTGTGCGTTTTTGTCATCTTCGCATAGATGTTTGCCAAGGCATTCATTGACATCTGTAAAGTTTGCTTACCTTAGGACTTAATACCATTATTAGCAACTGAAACAAAACTATTTGGACGTCTATACATTGTGCTGGAAAGATGTAAGACATGTTCTTTTATGCTGCTTATTGTATAGGTTTTTATGCATACGTCATTTACACAACCTTGCGGTAGCCTTCACTTGAGATTTTGGGGCTAATTTCGGAGCCTGCAATAATGACACAGTATTCAGAGACTGCACAACTACAACACATTTGTAAGCTTCTGACTTTGTAATAGGAGGTTTAGCATTAATTATGTGTGTTTTCCCCGTTTTGGTCATGGACCTGAAAAGTATGCTATTTCCCATTATGCTTTGCGTCATATTTAAGCGGGCGGAAAATCGAGCTGGCAAAGATTGCAGCAATGACGTAGACACAAAGTAGACATTTCAAATTGAGCGTGAACTATCATTTGGAACTAAATGGTGGATTGTGCCCGATTCGGAGGTGCAGTTTTGTATTTTTGGGGGGAGGGGCATCCTAACTCTTAATACACAAATATGCCTCTTTCTCTTCCACTATCGCTCACTTTTTTCGTTGTTTCTCCCTATGCCAATCTCTTCCTCCCTTCTCACTCTCTATTTCTCCTGTATTTCTTGCTCGGACTTCCCTTATCCTACAGCCCGGTTATCAGCCCCTTGTACCAAGTCCTGTCGTGTAGTTCCTACAAAGCCATATAGGATCTGCGCGTTTAGACAACATAAACTAAGTGTTTGGTGTCCAGACTGATTCCAGACACCCCCAAAGGATATGTTAGTTTGTTTCCCAGCTAGCTCACAGTGCCACTATAAACCCCCAACCATACCAAGGAATGAATAGTTTCTGGCAACTATCGAACATGACAACCCTGACCCCCCAGGGAGCGTGGAAACAGTACAGTACTTTTCGCTCAGTCACTCGTGCTCACTTTGTCTCAGAGAGATACACAGACTAAACGGTGAGGACGTTTTCAATAAGTATTTGTTGAACCAGCGTCATTCTAGTATAAAATACGTGTGCTGCGACAACCATTAGACAGAAACAAATATATGGGGTTAGAAGCACCAGCAGAGTAAATAAAAGGTAGAATTCTACCATAGTGCTAAGACAATGAATATATGCAGGCATATAGATACATGGCAGTAATCATGCGTATTCCTATGATGCAAACCCTAACTAGATATACCTAAGTGTACCTAGCATGTATGTGGGTGGATAGCCAAGAATCCCCCTAGGAAAGAGCCAACCCCATTACCTGATGTGAGAGAATGAAGGACCCTGTCTTGGTCTCGAGTTGGATACCCCGCAAGGGATGTCAGACCACTGTGTGCTGGAGTGTCTGCGTGCAGGGACTTCAGCGTCTCGTGTCAGCATGAAGTTTTTTCTCCTCTGGTTTGCCCAGCGAAGATGTGGTACTTATATAGCCAAAAGGTACCCTCAGGGGTTCTACCTAGATGTGTCAATATACTGTGGGCATGTCGGCCAAGGATGATGATAGTGGTAACCCTTATACAGAGTTATTATGCAGAAGATGGTAATCCTGCTGTGATACTAAGAATCCTCATGCATAATAAATGAGGCTAGTTTTCGGAGAAAACCACACATTTATTCAGCACCTAACTAGGTAAAAGGTCAGCACCAGAGCCGTTATGTAGAGCAAGGTAGGACAAATGTAGGTAAAAAGTCGTGCACCTACCTAGGACTATATTGGGGTACATTGGGGTTCCTAACAGTCCTTTCTTGCTACCCCTTCTCCTGCTGCGCGTTATTACATCAGTAGCCAACGCCCTGGCACATCCGCGTCACTGACCAGCCTTTCCTCTGGCGCACCCAGGGTGATACAGGTGAGCCAGAATCTACAGCTACTCCGCTCATTTCGCGGTTAGCTCGAGGTTCAAGCGAACTGCAAGCCGGGACAGAGCCTCACCTCTGGCTCGAGTCAGTCTCGAGCCTTCAATGTCTTGAGTCATATTTAAGCGGGCGGAACACAAGTAGTTATCTTTTCCCAGCCCTGCATCTTTAACAATCACTAACAATGTGAACAAGACTGTTTGATGATGTCAACTTGGGTTTTGAAATCCACTGTGAAGTCATTCACCAGAAGAGCCCTTTAAGTCAGCACCTCCGGATCGGTAGGTGCAGATGTGCTGTAAGCTTCTTTTTGGGCGAAGTGTGGCAGTGTTGACGGTGGGTGGCCCGGCCTGTGAGACGCACCAAACTCACATGATGAAAACTCTGGACAGAGGACTTTGGAGACGACGCCAGTTACCGACTGAACAAAAGTCTGAGACGGAAGATGACACGAATAGGTGAGTTGCAGAAGAATCGAGATGGTGTGATGCTCAGGCTGCTAGAGGGGCATGGAACCGTAGGCTGGTTAATGTCTGAAATGGGCCTACATCTGATATGCCTCATGTGGATCCATGTAAAGGGGGAAGGGAGGGGCATTTTTGTGTTTATTTATGAAGTCTCCTTATGTTAGTCTTACTCGAATGTTGCAGTTTCCTAGTTTATTTCTGACGTTTAAGAAGTAATAAAATGTGCTTTGGAAATAATACTCTGAAAGAAGCTGTCGAAGGTTGCAACGTTTTCACCGCAATGTTGGTTTCCTGGTTGAGAGATAATTTTCAGTCAGACAAGCTCGAAAATATATGCAGAATATGTCTGTGCAAGTTTACCTCTTGGAAAGCTGTTCTGTGCACAATGGCAAATGTCTGCAGAATATTTCGATGGAACTTTACTTTTTGGAAAACTTTTTTGTGCCCAGAGGCAAATGTTTGCAGATTTTTTCGTGTGCAGCTTTTTATTTTGCATAACTTCTGTATTTGCAACGCCATTGTCCCAGAAACAAACATTTCCTCCAAACACTACCTAAAGTAGAATCAGTTTATTCATATTAAAAAGGTAAAGGAGTGTGCAAAGCCTCATGACTCACACCTCTGGGTAAGTATTATAATTATGCGTAGGTGAGTGTATTCTTTAAAAATAAAGAGCTGGGGCACTTAAGTATGGGATTTTGAAATAGGGCAGCACAGCAAGGCAACTTGCTGGGCTGCCCTATGCCAAAGTGAAAGTGCAGGAATGCACCATATTTATGCAATACTGTGCGTTTCTGTCCTTTCTCCCTGCGCTGGCGCCGTTTCATCAACCTAGCGCCAAGTAGACACCCTTGCACCATAGTGCAAGGGTGTCTCTGTTGCATGCAGGATTTGGTTTTGAAGGGAAACCTTCCTGCTCAAAAACAATCCTAAGAGGCGTTTGCCTCATTCCAGCACACATAGAAAGAGGAAAAAACTAGGAGAAATAAAGATATTTCTCCTCATTACGCCTCACCTTGGGAGCCGTATGGATTTGGTGCTTCCCCAGGTTTACATAATTTTGTAGATCTGGGTCAGCGCAAAAATCCATGGGTGCTGCATGGGAAAGCACCTACAATGCCCATGGAACGCCTCCAGGATGTAGTTTGAGGTGATGCAGCGATTCGAAATTTACGAGGCCACTCAAAACCATGCAGGATGCCTTTGCATGGCTTCGAAAAGAAGATTGAGAGCCCTGAGTCATGCATGCGCCACTTTACGTGGTGCAAAAGTGATGCAGGGCTATCATAAATAAGCCCCTGGCTTCTTAAATAGGGAATGGCACCTTAGTTGTGATGTGAGCTACCAACCTACCCACACTGAGCTTACAGCCAATAGGGTCTATTGTGCCAAGACAAGCCTAGCAGCACCTCGTCGATCCATCTGCTCGCTGCAGTTTCCCCCTCTCCTACGGGCTTATTTACAAGACCCTTGCTCCACAGGTACGTCACGTTTTCCCATATTAAAAGTGACGCACCGGCGGCGCAAGGGGCTTGTAAATAAGCCCCCTAGTCTTAGTCTGCCCACCCGTACCACCCACCCTCTGCTTGACTGCCCCCACCCCCTCACAGTCCCGGCAGTACTCACTGGCACCTGTTAGTATTGTATGCAGCGTTTCAGATTCCAATTAATTTCTCCTCCAGGATGTCCATCCCTGAAACATCCTGGAGCAGGTAATCCTTAGAAGGGGTGCCTCCTGCATAGCCGGTGAAAATGGGAAAACTTCAACTCCTACACGTAGCCCAAATGTTCTCATCTTCGCCAGCATCTTTGCAGTTTTAAATTCAGACATTCCTACTGGTGCAAAAGTAATGATTTTCAAAGTTAAGTGGCAAAGGAAATAATTTTGCAACTTTTGCAACAGATTTCCATATATCTTTGTGAAGGCTGCAAAAACAATTTTGTGGACCCCGCCCCCCTTCCCCCACCACAGGAGCCCTCTTAACAGCATATTATAGGCCCCCGGGCAAAGCAGTGTACTGGGCTCTGCCTACACAACCACTCACAGGAATAAAAATAAATGTTTAATGGAAAATTTGTGTTAAATTCTGGTCTGCATGGGACCCCTATGCTCGTGGGGCCCCGGAGCAACTGCCCAGTGTGCCCATGCGTTAAGACGGCACTGCCCACCACGAGACCAGCATGTGTGTCTAACTCTAGATCCAAGAAGGAGCCTGTGGTAATAATGATGCTGTAACCATGCACTCACAAACTGCAATATTGTGGAGTATGGTAATTAGCGGATGCCTAATACCCATATATTTCTGAATTCCACATCTCAGAATGGGAAATAATGTGCAAATGACCCGCGGTTCCCGGTTCCCAGGTGCGCAGACCCAGATAATGCCCCATTTGCCTGCATTGTTTGAAGGCTGAAGTGAGAACAGAATTATAAGCAGTCCCATAATATCACATTGTTGTGATCAGTTCCAGGCACCAGGAATTGCGATAACCTGATTGGTCCACACTGCGGCCTTGGAATATAAAACAAGCATTGCGCCTTAACAGCTTGGCTGTGAGATTCTTCCTCATGGCCAAGGAGGGCTCATTCGGATTCACTGCCAATCGCCTTTGTATTCCACTTTGCGTCCTGGAGGCTGCCTACAGGGACAGGGCTGAGATCCACTGTTTATTCTTCACACAGCCCGCCACAAAAGACCCATCAGATTCTAATGACTTCAAGACCCTCAGAAGAATTGAGCTTCTGAAAAAATAAAAACAGAAAAGTGAAGGTATGATAGAATTCCATTTCATCTACTGTCATTCATGATAAATGCTTCCAAAAATGCTTTACTGTGCGGCTCAATGATAATCACATTATGTGAAGATGATGGATGAAGCGGCATCACAGGTCTCAAAGCGCACTGGGGAGGAGGGGGAAAACAACAGCATGAGTCAGAGAGGAGAACAAATGTGACCCATCAGGAACTGTTCATGCACAAAGTAAAAAGTAGAGGGCGGGACAAAAAGGGTTGGCACTGATTGAAGGTTTGTCCAAGACACCTCGCCCACCCAGAGCATCTACATCCAGAGATCTCAAGCTATTCCGTGCCAGGAGCTTTTTACTTTTCATGTCTGGGAGGGTCATAGTTTTCCATAATAAATTCAGGGCAACAGGAACCAGCATGCAAAGGACAAAACAAGCCTGTATAGCCATCTCTTCAGAAATAGAACAATAGCATGAGGTCTATAAGATAACCACACACAAATTCCTTCATACTAATTCCGTGTGATCATTACCGAGATCCCGGAGAACATGGGGATCCCACCAAGGGAGTCAGACACACGACTATAGTGATCAAATTATTGCCCTGGTCCTGAAAACAATGTCAGGTCTCTGTGGAATGAATAAAAACAGTGAAAAAATCAGTAGTTATATAGGTGGAAAGTCGGTTACACCACTAGCTTCATTTTGATAGCTATTGTTCTCCCACCATATTTATAGTGAAAACATGGCCATTGTCCAATGGAGCAAAGTCGTAATGGAATAGGACATTCCAAAATTTTAAGTGAATTGTAGAGCAAAAATTAAAAATTATCAAACAAAAGGGAAAGGGTAGTTCAATGACGTGAAGATCATCTGGCCCTACAAAGACTACAGAAAAATTAAGGGGCTTATTTATGAGCCCTTGCGTCACTTTTGCGCCGCCTGTGCGTCACTTTTTGTGACGCACCAGCGGCGTAAAAAATGCACCATGTTGCGTCATATTTACAAAATGACGCATCTAGGTAGATGCGTCACTTTGTAAACCCTTGCGCCACATTATACCTGCGCCAGGTATAATGTATGCAGGGTGGGCGTTCCGACGCAAGTAAGCCTCGTAGAAGTGACACAGTGAAATCTATGAGATTTCACTGCGCCACTTCTAGGATGCAAATGCGTCAATATTTTACGCCTGCCTCACAGTAGGCGTAAGACTGACACAGGCACATTTGAAATGGGACTTGCCCATGTGAAATGACCCATTGCTGAAGTTGCGTCACTTTTGTGACACACTCCAGCAATGCGTCATTTTTGCGCCTACAGATACGTCAGAAATACTGACGTATCTGTAACTCCTTGCGACATGATGCGTCATACTGTAAATATGACGCATCCAGCATGTCGCAAAGAGGGCACAATGAAAAGTGACGCATCGCTGTTTTCACACAGCGATACGTCACTTTTCATAAATGAGGCCCTAAATTTGCAAACCATGAAGGCTTGTGTGACTGGGTAAGCAGAGTCTGAGAGGCACTGGCTCAAAATGTAAAGGTTTTTATTGACTGTTTCTTTACAGCTTCACAAGAAATTCTCCTATGGTCTTCCGTCTTCTTCTCATAGGAAGGGTAGGGACTGGGCTTCGTCCTCGTTCAGGTATTATCACCGGAGAACATGAAGAGAAAATATATAGGGGATTTAGCCGACGGGCTTGGCTGTTTATCGGATACAAGGGAGGGTCGTGAGGGGGGAGCACCAGCACCACACACCGCCACCAAGTAATGTGCGATACAGCTAGAGCAAGAGCAGAGCCCTGACCTGAGCTATTCTCCCGAGGTCCTGTTTAGCCCTCCCCTGCCTTGCCTGGGGGTCCCTTATCTCTAGGCTTCCCCCTCCCGAATAACCCCTGGATACGTCTAGGTACCTCTGGTAGCCAAGCTCCTCCAGGAGCGCGGCTGGCTTGTTGACGATGCCGGATAGGGTCCGGCTCCCTCTTCTCTTCTTCCGGGCTCCGGTCGTCGGCTCCTCCTGCCCCGCCTTCTCTGTGTCTTCTTCTGCGTCCTCCTCAATCAGCGCGATGGATTCGCTACTCCTTTCCTCACGGCGCTCTCGATCCGGTCTCGTCCCGACTCCAGAAACCTTGCTCTGCTCCTCACCCGTCTCGCTTCCGGTTATGAAATCCAGTTCCTCCGTTCTGTCGAAGTCCATTGGCGCACGTGATGTGATCACATGATATGGGCCGGTCTCCAGGAGATACGGTGAATTAAAGGGGCTGTTATCGTCATCTTCCAAGGGAGACTGCAAATAAAGCACGTGGGAAACATAAGGTGGAAATAGGTTGTCACACCCCTCTTCCGTGTCCTGGGATGGAACCACGTGACACATCCCCCCCCTAGACAGTTCACGGTCGGGGAACCCATGAGAGGAAATCCGCATTCCCGTTGGAAGAGCCCTTCCGGTGACGGACATCAAAAGAGAAGGGCTGGAGGGAGAGGAACCACCTCAGAATACGGGGATTGTTCCCCTTGTTGCGGCTCGAACATTGGAGGGGGGCGTGGTCCATACACAGTACAAAGTGATTCCCCTCCAGGTAATAGCTCAGTTTGTCCACCGCCCATTTGACGGCTAGACATTCTTTTTCGATAACAGGATAGTTCCTCTCACGGGGAAAAAGTTTCCTACTAATGAACAGTATCGGGCGTTCCAGGCCCTCCGTCGACACCTGGGACAATACTGCACCCAAGCCGAAGTCAGAGGCATCAGTTTGAAGGATGAACGGCTTTGTGAAGTCAGGGGACACCAGAACAGGACTAGAGGTGATAGCAGCTTTGAGATCATGGAAGGCCTGTCGGGCTAGGGGAGAGGGGGAGAGGAGATCTTTAACACCCACATTCTTTTTAAGGAGATCCATCAGCGGGGATGCTATCTCCGAGTATCTGGGAATGAATCGGCGATAGTACCCCAAGAGACCCAGAAACGCCCTAACTTCCCTTTTGGTGGTGGGGAAAAGGGTATTGGTGATGGCCCTGATTTTCTCTTCCTGGCGCGCGATGTTACCATTTCCCAGGAGATAACCCAAATAACGGACCTTCTGGTAGCCAACCCTTGATTTTCTCGAATTGATATGAAGACCGGCTTTCTTGAGGGCCTGGAGTACTTGTTTACAATGTACCAGATGCGTCTCCCAGTCAGGACTGTAGATGACCATGTCATCTAAGTACGCGGAGGAATAACCTCTGTGTTCCCGTAAAACCACGTCCATGAGTCGTTGGAAAGTGGCCGGGGCGCCGTGGAGGCCAAAAGGGAGGACGGTGAACTTGTACAGTCCTGAGGGGGCGATGAATGCGGTTTTAGCCTGATCTTTTGGGGAGAGGGGCACCTGCAAATACCCCTTGGTGAGATCCAGTGTAGTGATATACTGGGCCTCCCCAAGCCGTTCGATCAATTTGTCAACCTGCGGCAGGGGGTATGAATCGAACTTGGTGATGGCGTTCACTGCCCTGAAGTCGATGTAAAATCTCAGGGAGCCGTCCGGTTTGGGTACGATAACTATAGGGGACGACCATTCGCTCGGAAAGGGTCTAATGACACACATGGCGAGCATTTTGGCGATCTCATCCTCAATAGCCTTTCTACGGGCGGCAGGGATACGGTACGGGCGTTGTCTAACCACTTTACCGGGTGCTGAAGGAATGGAGTGTTCAATTAGGGATGTACGGCCTGGAGTGTCAATGAATATGGGGGCGAAGGATGACAATACTTGTTCTAATGCTTTTGTGTGTGTGTCCGGGAGAGAGTCGTTGATGTTTAAGTCAGAGAGTGTGGAGACATTTATCTGGTCCTCTTGGGTACCTAGAAGGATGTTTCGAGGAAAAGGCCTAACCATTTTTTGAGGAGGTTAATATGAAAGATTTGGGTCTTCTTTTTACTTAGGCGGAGGCGGTAAGTGGTTAGGCCTATCTTGTCCACCACTTCACAGGGTCCTTTCCATTCTGCTCACGCCTTAGGAAGGGATGAGGGTAGAAGGACCAAGACCCAGTCATGTACCTGTAAATGACGCAATTTTTTTCCTTTGTCATAAAAGGTTTGCTGCTTTGTCTGGGCCTTTTCTAGGTTGTCATGGGCGAACACTCGTAATTTATGGAGGTGGGAGCGCAGACCTTGGGTGTACTCGAGAAGGGTACGCTTCTCATCGGGTTTTTCCTGTTCCCAGGTTTCCCGGGTCACTTCAAGGAGGGTGCGCGGTTGCCTCCCATATAGGAGCTCAAATGGGGAACACCCTAAGCTACTCTGCTTCTGACAACGAATAACAAACAGGGCTAAGGGAAGAAGGGCATCCCATTCAGCCCCTTCCGTGGTCATCATCTTTTTCATGGTTAATTTGATGGTGCCGTTATACCTTTCGCATAGCCCGTCTGTTTGGGGATGGTATACTGAGGTTCGTATTTGGGTGATGTTGAGGGATTTACAAACCTGGCCCATAAGACAGGAAACGAAAGGGGTACCCTGATCCGTAAGGATCTCCCGAGGAAATCCCACTCTGGAAAATAGGTCCAGTATTTTCTCACAGATGGAAGTGGTATTGGGTGTTCGTAGGGCGAAGGCTTCGGGGTATCTGGTGGCATAATCGATGATGACCAGGGCATAGACATTGCCTTTCCGGGATCTGGGAAGGGGACCTATAAGGTCCATGCCTACTCGTTCAAAAGGCTTCCCAATGATTGGCAAGGGTTGTAAAGGGACAGCAGGTGGGCGGTAGGGATTCTTTCTCTGACACACCTCACATTCTTGGCAAAACTTCGTAATATTAGCATGTATACCCGGCCAATAGAAGTGGTCCATTATATTTTGACTGGTCTTCTGGGCTCCAGTATGGCCAGCTAGGAGGTGGCTATGTGCGAAAAACATTACTTGGTCTCTAAATGCCTGTGGGACGAGCAGCTGTTTTGGGTCTGAGGCGCTTCCTTTTCTATAGAGGAGGTCCTGTTCTATCAGAAATGTAGGATAAGTAGTAGCAGTGGAAAGGGAAGAGGACGCCTGTTGCCAGGCTGTTTTAAGGGTGGGGTCATTTTTCTGGGCGTACCTGAAGCGTCGGTCCCCTTGCCAAGGTGCCTGTGTGAGGAGGACAGGGGTCTTCTCTGGTGTATTCTTGACCTTATTTACAAGAAGTGACATAAACTCGGGGTTGTCAGTCCCTAAAATCAGTTTCTCGGGGAGCCTGGGCAAGATCCCTACAGTGACATATAATACCTTCCCATCAGGTAACCTTGCTCCCACCCTAGCCATGGGATATGTCTTAACGTCTCCATGGACACAACGAATGGGTATCTGTCTGTGGCTAAGAAGGTTTTCCGGATTGACTAATCCGGATTGTATAACTGACTGTCTACAGCTGGAATCAAGCAGGGTTCTTACATGTATCCCATTGATCACCAGACTTACATAGAAGTAGGAGCCCATCTCTTCGGTGTATAGGACGTGTTTGGGCACATAGCTGATATCCATTGGTTCGTCTACATTTTTCTTCTGGGGACAAAAACGAGAAATATGCCCCCAGGTCCCACAATCGAAACACTGGGGCACTTTTGGTGTAGAGATCTCTGGTTTAAACGCGTGGCTTCAGGGGCTCACTAGGGAGTTTTGTGTGTTTCTTTTCTGGTTTCCCTGGGCTGGGGCGTAGATGTTCTCAGCCTCCCATATACTTGGTTTTGGTTGTGCCCGGGTGTATGTGGTGGCCATTTCCACAGCCTGCTCTACGGAGAGACCAGTATGCTGTCTGAGCCACCTTTGGGTAGAAAAAGGGAGGGCTTCCATGAATTGTTCAAGGTATATGAGCGACAGTATCTCTTCTTTGGTCCTCTCTTGTGGCTTCAACCATTTGTCAGCAGCAGCCTTTAATTTGAAATACAGGGTCTTTGGGCTATCCCCGGGACACCCCTTCTCTTTGCGAAACCGTATTCGGTAGGCTTCTGCATCCACCCCTAAGTGTTCTAGGATGATTTCCTTCACCTCCCGATAGGAGGTATTACCTGTGGGGTTAGCGACTTGATAAGCGGCTTGGGCTTCACCGCACAACAGGGGGGCTAAGAAGAAGGGCCACTCCTGTTCCGGCCACCCGGAGGCCCTGGCTGCTCGCTCAAAGTTCTGAAGAAATGCGTCCGGGTCGTCTCCAGGCACAAACTTTTGCAGGGCTATAGTGGGAAAGCTGTTCAGGGTCCCTGTCTTAGAAGAGGAATGTCCTGTGGCCCGGTCCTGTTTTTCAGTCATCTTATGGAGGGTGTCAAGCTGTTCATTGAGGGAGGCGGTGAATAATTCCCTATCAGCTTGTGCAGAGGTCATTTGCCTCTCGACGGCCCATTCGAGTTTGTCCTGGCCTCGTATTAGTTGCTGGATTAGGTTCTCCATTATGGATGTACAATGGAGCTTATCCTCGCATTCTCCACCATGTGTGAATGGGTAAGCAGAGTCGGAGAGGCACTGGCTCAAAAAGTAAAGGTTTTTATTGACTGTTTCTTTACAACTTCACAAGAAGTTCTCCTATGGTCTTCCGTCTTGTTTTCAGAGGAAGGGTAAGGACTGGGCTTCATCCTCGTTCAGGTATTGTCACCGGAGACCATGAAAAGAAAGGAAAATATATAAGGGATTTAGCCGACGGGCTTGGCTGTTTATCTGATACAAGGGAGGGTCGTGAGGGGGGAGCACTAGCACCACACACCGCCACCAAGTAATGTGCGTTACAGCTAGAGCGAGAGCAGAGCCCTGACCTGAGCTATTCTCCCGAGGTCCTGTTTAGCCCTCCCCTGCCTTGCCTGGGGGTCCCTTATCTCTAGGCTTCCCCCTCCCGAATAACCCCTGGATACGACTATGTACCTCTGGTAGCCACGCTCCTCCAGGAGCGCGGCTGGCTTGTTGACGATGCCAGATAGGGTCCGACTCCCTCTTCTCTTCTTGCGGGCTCCGGTCGTCGGCTCCTCCTGCCACCACCTTCTCCGTGTCTTCTTCTGCGTCCTCCTCAATCAGCGCGATGGATTCGCTACTCCTTTCCTCACAGTGCTCTCGATCCGGTCTCGTCCCGACTCCAGAAACCTTGCTCTGCTCCTCACCCGTCTTGCTTCCGGTTATGAAGTCCAGTTCCTCCGTTCTGTCGAAGTCCATTGGCGCACGTGATATGGGCCGGTCTACAGGAGATACGCCGAATTAAAGGGGCCGTTATCGTCATCTTCCAAGGGAGACTGCAAATAAAGCACAGGGGAAACATAAGGTGGAAATAGGTTGTCACACCCCTCTTCCGTGTCCTGGGATGGAACCACGTGACACCTTGTTTGCAAAGTTACAAGTTCAAATTATCAAATTAGTGTCAAATCAGACACTCACCCCCAGTCACAGATCTGGGTTGAATCCGTCATTGTTCTTTAGCTCACTTCGCCACCCCAGTTCAGACACAGCTATATGCAAATCAGTCTTGACCCTGTGCCTCCTTGGAACAGTCCAGCCCGAACTGCCAAGCCATGTCTTCCCTGGACCGGAAACAAGCATCAAGGGCCAAGACTGATTTGCATATAGCTGTGTCTGAACTGGGGTGGCGAAGTGAGCTAAAGAACGATGATGGATTCAACCCAGATCTGTGACTTGGCGGTGAGTGTCTGAAAAGTTTCAGCGCTCCGTCCATCATCTCCTTGTGTTTGCTTTGTTCACCCTAAGTTGGCAGGGTATGCCCAGACATGGGTCCCTTGCTCACTTTGCCACTGGGTTCAAGCTTACCTGGCTGATGAGGGCTGTTAGCCCGAAACCGGTCCCAGGATGCTTGTTTCTGGTCCAGGGAAGACATGGCTTGGCAGTTCGGGCTGGACTGTTCCCATGAGGCACAGGGTCAAAACTGATTTGCATATAGCTGTGTCTGAACTGGGGTGGCGAACTGAGCTAAAGAACGATGATGGATTCAACCCAGATCTGTGACTGGGGGTGAGTGTCTGAAAAGTTTCAGCGCTCCGTCCATCATCTCCTTGTGTTTACTAAAAACAACAAAACATGCCAAAAGAAAACAAGCACCTGAGATGACTGCAGAGCTAAAAAAGATTATAAAAAGCTGCAACGCACCTTGCTTAAAAGAAACAACACTCAAGACAAACTTTGCCTGTAGAAACACAACAGAATATTCTAGTCATCTATCATGATATACCTCAACTGCAGTTCATGGGGGAATGTGGTAACTGGTTTGTGGGGTCCGGTCACAGGACAATCAGAGGTTACTGGGATCCAGTTGAAACAATTGAAGTCTTTCACTTCTGATTTCTTGGGGCCACCTTATATTTGGACCTAAGGTATGCACCTGCTTGTATGACAAAATATCGAAAACAAAAATATTGTGATACAAAAATAGTAAAAAAACATACCGGGAACAGAAATATTGTGTATACATACTTTAACAAAAATATTGTGGACCAAAAATGGTAAGAATATTGAATTTACTATATGCAGCATTACATTTAAGTAAAATTATATATTAAGGTTTACAATAATAATACAATTAAAAACAGAACAATTAAAAAAAATATATGTATATATATATACTTAAAAAATGTTGAAATTACATTAGAAATATTCATAATAATACTAATCAAAAATAAACATACACATATATATATTCACTGAAAAAACCATAGGTTTCAGGGACGTTATAGTTACAAATTAGCATTTAAAAACCTTTGAAATTCACTGAAAAAACCATAGGTTTTAGGGACAGTTATAGTTAGTTGGACATTGCACTCGTACAAAACCCGTGAAATTCCCCCGTTATAGTTAGTCCAGCTAACTATAACTCGCGCCCGCAATGCACTGCTGATGACGTCACATATTACATCACTCATGACATGGTCAGTGACATCACTGATGACATCACTGATGACATCTCAAATGACATCACTGATGACATCACTGATGACATCATCCAGTGACTGTGTGTTTCTGTAAAGTTTATATATTTTTAATATATATAGGAAAAGACGTATTGAAGAATGAGTGGGTGTGTAAGTGTCTGTATGGATGATTTAGTAGGTGCGTGACTGACTCTATAAGTGAGTGATTTAACGTATCTTACTGAATGCATGGGTTAGTGACTAAACTGGGTGAATGTCTGTATCCGTCTGTCTGTTGCTGTGTAAGTGGCTGCATGTGTTTGTGAATAGCTACATGAGTGTCTATATGAGTTATTGAATGCTTGTCTGAGTATCTGAATGGGTGCCTGAGTGTTTGTGTGGGAGGGGTGTGTGCAACTCTGTGCATAGATGTGTGAGTGGGTGATTCACTGGGTGGATGGTTTCAAGAGTGCAACTGTGATAGACTGTATGGGTGGGTAAGTGTGTGTAAGAGTGTGTTAGTGAGTGAATGTATGTCCCAGTGGTACATGTGTGAGTAACTACATATGTGAAAGGCAGTATATATGTGTGTTGGAGTATATAAATAGCTATAAGCGAGAGTGAGTGATTGTGATAGTGGCTGTATGGATGAGTGTGTGCTTGTATCAGTGATTGTATAAGAGCGTAAGAATGTGCTACTATTTGTATGAGTAAGTGAGCTGGTGTGTGTATAACTGTATAGGTGAGTAAATGGTAGTGTGTTTAATTATTTGCATGACTGACTAGGTGTGTGAGTACCTCTATGGATGAGTGGCGGTGTTTGAGTGTCTATATAGGAGTATGAGTGCATATGATAGTCCTGTACTGAGTGACCGTAAGTATGAGTGACTGTACGGGTGAGCGAGTGGATGTGTGCGTAGACCTAAGAATCAGTGAGTGGGTATGTAGTTATTGGTGTTGGACTGTCTATGGTTTTGCGAATGGCAGTCTGTAATTTAGAGTGGGTGTATCAAAGGTTATATTAGGGTGTGAGGAGGTGCATCAGATTATCACGTGGATGATGTCATCAGTGATGTCATTTGAGATGTCATCAGTGATGTCATCAGTGATGTCACTGACCATGTCATGAGTGATGTAATATGTGACGTCATCAGCAGTGCATTGCGGGCGCGAGTTATAGTTAGCTGGACTAACTATAACGGGGGAATTTCACGGGTTTTGTACGAGTGCAATGTCCAACTAACTATAACTGTCCCTAAAACCTATGGTTTTTCAGTGAATTTCAAAGGTTTTTTAAATGCTAATTTGTAACTATAACGTCCCTGAAACCTATGGTTTTTTCAGTGAATTTCAAAGGTTTTTTAAATGCTAATTTGTAACTATAACATGTCTGAAACCTACAGTTTTTTCAGTGAATTTCAAAGGTTTTGTAAATGACAATTTTTAAATGTATTAATTGTTATATAAAAAATTTCATACTGATTTCCAAATTTTTTAGAAACAATTTTTTTTTACATATTTTATTTTTTAAATTACATTGTAATTACATTATACATTACATTACAAAAATACTTTCTCAGAATGAATTACTTTAGTTTAATTACTTTGCACATAGGCAATAGACTTTTAAGTACAGTAGTTACAGTTGTTGCAATGGGCAACACATTTTCAAACACAATGCAACATTCAGCTCAATGTGAATTTCTAGTTAAATGCAATTAGTTACTTTATGGATTACTTTTCTAACCACATTACTGGATCCTAGATTCAGTCCTGGTACATCTCCTGTAAACAGTTGAGTAAAAGCGTTTTGGTTACAGTCGTGATTTTTAAGGAATATTATTGTACTTTAAAAGTTCACACTTAGAAACTTTTTCTCATAGAATCACCAATGTTATCCAATGGAAGGAAATTCACTTAGAAGTTAAAAACTGTTATCGTTACTTTTTCTTACTCAGTGTTGGATCCTGGATCCAGCACTGGTGCATCTCCTGTAAACAGTTGAAAGAATGCGTTTAAGTCATACAGGCGATTTTTAGGAATATTTGTAGTTTGTGAAAATCGACACTGAAACTTTTCTGCTGAAAACCAGACAATGGATTCCTATGGAAGGAAATTCAAGTTACTGGTAAGTACGGTTAAAATTACTTTTCAGGATCAGTACTGGGCTGAAAGATGCAGCACTGAGGTCTCTCCTGATAACTGGTGAGTAAATCAGAATTCGGATTTCGGCTGATTTTAGAGGAATATTTGTATGTTTCAAAAATCAACACTTAGAAACTTTTTCGGCAAAAAGCAGGCAATGATATCCTATGGAAGGAAATTCAAGTTACCGGTAAGTACGGTTAAAATTACTTTTGAGGATCAGTACTGGGCTGAAAGATGCAGCACTGAGGTCTCTCCTGATAACAGGTGAGTAAATCGGAATTCGGATTTCGGCTGATTTTAGAGGAATATTTTAAAGTTCCAAAACTCCACACTTAGAAGAATTTCCAAGTGAAACCAGTCAATGTTAGCCTATGAAGGAAATTCAAGTTACCGGTAAGTACGGTTAAAATTACTTTTCAAGATCAGTACTGGGCTGAAAGATGCAGCACTGAGGTCTCTCCTGATAACAGGTGAGTAAATCGGAATTCGTATTTCGGCTGATTTTAGAGGAATATTTTAAAGTTCCAAAACTCCACACTTAGAAGAATTTCCAAGTGAAACCAGTCAATGTTAGCCTATGGAAGGAAATTCAAGTTACTGGTAAGTACGGTTAAAATTACTTTTCAGGATTAGTACTGGGCTGAAAGATGCAGCACTGAGGTCTCTCCTGATAACAGGTGAGTAAATCAGAATTCGTATTTCGGCTGATTTTAGAGGAATATTTGCACAATGGTGAAGGGAGGGGCGGGGCCTGAGGTGACTTCTGTGCAAACGCGCCCGTGGCGCGTTTTAAGTTGGGGGATTAAGTCCCCTTGAATCATGAGGGTCCCTACGGGCCAACTAGCCCACCAGGAACCTCCAGTATGCGCCAGGGGCTGCGTTGCAGAGACATTTACAGAGGCCACACCCCTTTTACACCTCTCTGCAATGCAGCTCTGTGGCGCTTTCTGGACGTACCTGTTGGGCTAGTTGGCCCCCAGGGACCCTCAGGATTGAAGAGGATTTAATTCCCCATCTTAAAACGCGTCACGGGGCCTGTTTGCACACATGTCACCTGAAGCCCCGCCTCCTCCTTCACCACTGTGCAAACGCGCCCTGTGGCGCGTTTTAAGTCGGGGGATTAACTCCCTTGAATCCTGAGGGTCCCTGGGGTGCAACTAGCCCACCATATACCTCCAAAAGCGCCATAGAGCTGCGTTGCAGAGAGGTGTAAAAGGGCGTGGCCTCTGTACACCTCTCTGCAAGGCAGCCCCTGGCGATACTGGAGGTTCCTGGTGGGCTAGTTGGCCCCCAGGGACCCCCAGTATTCAAGGGAATTCGTTCCCCTCTGCAAACGCGCCAGGGGCGCGTTTGCAGAGTGGTGAAGGAAGGGGGTGGGGCCTACGGGCCGACCGTTTTTTTTTCCCTGAAGGGGGCTGTGTGGCCCCCTTCCTTTTTCCTATTTTTAGGCCCTGGGGACCCCATCCCCCAGGGCCTTTCCCCTTTTTTTTTATTAAAATTAAAAAAAACGGGAAGGGGGCCGCGTGGCCCCCTTCCCTGGGCCTGTATTGGCCCCGGGGACCCCATCCCCCGGGGCCTGGCCTCTCGTTGGGGACTGTGGGGGTCCCCAAACCCCCACAGTCCCGCCGGCTCCCCGTGTCCTACGGGAGCCGGCATTGCTTTACACATGGGGAGCAGCTAACATGCTGCTCCCCATGTGGAAAGCAGTCGGCTTTGGATATTGGAAGAGAGAGCAGGTTTCCTGCCTCTCTTCCAATATCCAAAGCAAGTTTGCAATGACAGGACGGGAGCCGCGAGGCTCCCGTCCTGTCATTGCAAACAGCAGTGTCCCGGGGTAGGCACCCGGGACACTGCAGGAGCCGGCCCTGGGGGTGGCGGTCCCCAGGGCCATCAAGGGCTCCAGGAGGGGGCCGCGCGGCCCCCTCCCTACAATTTGAAAGCCCCGGGAGGTGGTGGTCCCCGGGCTCTGGGGGTCCAAAACGGACCCCCATTTTAATTTTTCTTAGTGCCCCGGGAGGTGGTGGTCCCGGGCGTGTGGGGGCTGGAGCCCCCCACACAGGTTTTTTTAAATAAAAAAGAAGCCCCGGGGAGGTGGCGGTCCCGGGGCTGCGGGAGGGCTCAGAGCCCTCCCGCACCATTATACATAAAGCCCCGGGGGTGGTGGTCCCCGGGCTTGGGAGGCCCTTAGAGGCCCCCACACATAAAATTAACCCCCCAGCATGCCCCCGGGACTTGGCCCACCCGGGGGCCAATTGACATCGAAGCGCGGGAGACCGCGCTTCAATTTTTTTTTTCCGGCAGGGTTCGCGCTCCCTGAGCGCATCTTGCCGATTTTAAAAAAAAAAAAAAATTTTTTTTTTTGCCCAGGGGTCCTTGTGGGACCCCCTGAGCAGACCTAGGGGGTCAGGGTGTTTCTACCCTGCCCCCTTTGTGCACTTTGCACACTTGTTTCTGTCCCTCGGTTCTACCGAGGGACAAAATGGCTGCCAACACTTCCTGGTTTGGAGTGTTGACAGCCAATTAACATAAAGCTCGTGCTCGGGAGGATCCGCGGCCCTAGATATCACTATCTTTTTACTTTTGATTTTCTCAGCAACTACTGAACGGATTTACACCATTTAACAAAAGGGTTCTTTCTGAACCAAGAACTACCTCTTTGCCAAATTTGGTGTAATTCCGTTCAGCAGTTCGGGCTGTAGCCGTGTCTAAAGTTTCCTATGGAAAATTGCATGGGGAAAACGCGTTTTGGGACCCCCTTTTTCTCGGCCCCGCTGACGAATCCCCCGAGACTTTCAGGGTAGGAGCGGACCGGAGCGGGCCACAAAGTTTGAAAATTTTGCGAAGATACGTCAACCGGCAAGAGAGTTATTTCAAATAGAATGTCGCGGATTTCCTATGGATAATAGGTTGTAACTATAACTATCTACTGGCGACCGCCAGTAGATAATATATATATATATATATGAAACAGAGCATACAACAAATTATATGAAATATAAAAAATAAAACAATTCGAATATAAAATAAACAATTACAAATTATTTAATTAAAAAATATTAAAAAAAAAAAAAAAAAATATTACCACTGTTAACTAAACAATAGTATGGAAAATGTTGAACTTTCCAGGGGTCACATTTACTATTCTCAGTCCAATGTTACAAATAGTAGGGACATTTTTGGAGTTTGGAGAAGTCATATTGATTTACTATTCTATCGTAAGCTAAATTAGGTAGTGTGCACTTTCAAAGGGTCAGATTTACTATTCCCACACCTAGGTGAGAATAATTAGCAAAAAGGTGTGAACTTTGGAGGGGATCATTTACTATTTTCACTCCAACATTATCAAAAGTCGGGAATGTATTGGACATGGATTGGTTAAATTTACTATTTTCACTCCAATCAAAACAAAAGTAGGAAAAGTGTTGGACTATGGATGGGCTAGGTTTACTATTCCCACTCCACTGTAAATAACATTAGGGGAAGTGTTGGACTTTGGAGGGGTTAGGTGTACTATCCCTACACTAATCTAAGCAAAACCAAGTAACTATTGGACTTTGGAGGGGCATTACTCAGTATTCCCACTCCAGTGTTAGCAAAAGAAGGGAAAGTGTTGGATTTTGGAGGGGTTATATTTACTATTCTGACTCCAATCTGAGTAACAGTTGCGAAAGTGTTGGAATTTGGAGAGGTCAGATTTACTATTCCCACTCCAACGCTAGCAAAATTAAGGAAGGAGTTGGACTTTGAAGGGTTAAAATTAAGTAATCTTAACCTAATTTTTTTTACATAAGACATTTATATACAGACCCAAAAAATTAAAACATATTTAAAATAAAAAGACCTCATTAAATGTGAAACAATTAAAATTATTTTTTTAAATCAATGTTATATTACAAATAGTAAATGAAAAATGATTAAATAAAGCACTCCACTACCTACTACCATAAAAAGATACAATGAAACATTTAAATTAATAAAACAAAAATAAAAAAACATAATATAAAAATATTCATTAAATAAAATTAAAAGGAAAACAATGGTTAAATAAAAATCAATTACCACATTTACATAATTAAAGAAAATGACCAATCAATTAATATTTAATTAAAAATCAACAATTAATAAAAACATTAATTAATTAATTAACATAATTAATGGGCAAATACAAATTAAATTAAATAAACCAATGTAATATACATTAAAATCAATAATTTAATTTTTAAAATAAACTTCCCCCATCAATTCCCTACAAAGCCAAAAACTATTATAATTCTAATTAAAATGAAAACAAAAAATATTACATATAAAAATGCACAAACAATACTAAATATAACAAACATGAGTATACTACTAATAACTTATAATACCAAAATGCCTATTATGTATTACAATAATTAAAAAATAAATACATCTATACCAGATAAAACAATATTATATACAACTATATTAAAAAATATCAAATACCCAAAAAACAATGTTCTTACCTCCGATATTAAGTCCCATGATATTTTTGAAATCACAATGTTCTGCCCACAATATTTGTGATCCACGATATTTTTGTTTCCATATTTTGTTCACATGCACCTAAAACACCCCTTTAGTGCTTTTGCGTTTATAAAGAAAAAGTATTTTGACACTCAGCTAAATAAGAACATACCAATGTATACTATAAAAACATCACCACTCTAGCCATTCCCGAACACGAGTTATAATCAAGAAGTTCTATCATTGTTTAACATTTGTAATGAGCCTTCCTATGATGTTTTTCTCTACTGAGTTCACAATATAAAACCCCTTCTACTGTATATCTTGTGTTGGAAAGCTACCAGATAGTGGTTTGATCACGTGACTGGAGTAACCCTTTGGAAACTGACTAGTACTGGATTGGCGAAAATTACATCTAGGATGTGTCCAGTGATGTGTGTGGGCTTGGAATGATCTGATGTAGGTTCAGTGTGTCTAGGTTAGTGATGATAGTTCTGAAATGGGGCATATTAGGTTTATCAAACCCTGGGCCAGATTTATCAAAGGTTTTGCATCACCCTTGCGCCATGCAAGGGGATGCAGGGTGACTCAAATCCTGGAATGAGATTTACCAAGCTATGCATTGCGTGGTCCTACTAAATCTGAAGTAACTCCAGGCAGTGCAAGTCACGTTGGCGTAGGCAGCACATAGTGCACCAGCATGAAGGAGAGGACAAGAATGCACCATATAATGTTAAATATGGTGCATTCCTGCCCCCTCCCTGTCATGAAATGCAGTGCAGCAGGGTGCCTTTCTGTAATGCATTGTGTGAAATTTTCATAAATCTGCCCCCATATGTTTTTTTTATTTTTTTAAAACCTTTATTGAGAAAGTTGAACAACATGTTACAATATATACAGGCGGAAGGTCCGCAATCAGTGAGGAAAACCACATCTGTTACATACACTGTAGGGACAGTCATGCATAAGCAGCCTGGTACATTACGTGGAGAAAAGCTGGTGGAGCGAAGCAAGAAGGACAGGGAAGTGCCTGGGAGAGGCCAGGTGCTAATGGGAATGGTAGCAAGGAATCGTCAGGGCGTGTGTATGGAGGCGCTGTATATCACGAGCCAACCCCGGCAACCGCCACCCGCGGAGTGCCAGCGGAGGGCGCGGGAGAGGCCACAGAGGGCAAGGCGCTCTGGCGATGGAGGCAAGAAACGAGGGGGCCCCAAATGTCAATCGGACGGCTGGTTGCTGGCACCAGGTCCCAGAATTCGGACAAAAGTGTCTGACAACGCGCAGCGTCTTCGAGCCAAGCGCTGACCCTGGGTGCAGACCTCCATCCCCAGTGCATGGAGACCCTACGCCGTGCAAGAACGAGCAGCATGGCGATCAGCTTGCGGGAGGCATCTGGGCAGTATTTCACAAAGCCTAAGAGGCAGAGCAGTGGGTCTGGCACGACAGTCGCGGAGGTGATCTCGGTGATGGCGGCGCACACATCGCGCCAGTAGGCAGAGACCTTTGGGCATAACCAGGCTAGGTGGGAAAAGTCGGCAGCGGGAGCGGAGCATCTCAGGCAACTGTCGCAGGGAATGAGGACCATTTTGTGCAGCATGACAGGAGAGCGGTATAATCTGTGCAGGTATTTAAAGTGTATGAGGCGCAGGCTGTAATTGGGGGACAGGCATTTGGTCTGATTGCAACAGTACAGCCAGACCTCCTGAGAGAGATTGGCGCTCAAGTCCTCACTCCAGGCAGCGCGGGCGCGGTCAGCAGTAGTCGGGGACGCCGCCAGCGTGAGGGCGTAAATCCTGGTGACTAGCTTGTGGGGGGAGCTGGATGTGTAAGCGAAGTCGAGGGCAGCCATCGAAGGGGGAGGCTGAGGAAATGTGGGGTGAATCTCCCTGCAGGATGCTCTAAGTTGGTAATACAGCAGCGTGTCCATGGGGCCGGATTCGGCAGCAAGGGTAAAGAAGGTATTATCAGGATAAAGGTCCGACACCGTGACTAGCCCCAGGCGAGCTGCGCGCTTAACCATTCCGGCAGTCTGCAGAGGGGGGAATGCCGGGTTGTGTGCGATGGGCATGGCATTAGCGGAGAGCATGCTAGAGCCAGAGTACCTCCTGAGTCTGTCCCAGGCCCAGCGCAGGGTCTCCACCGTGTCTATTTCACCGCGCTGGGGTTTTACAGGGGCAAGGAGAGCAGTCAGGAGCGGCCAGGGGGCAGCGAGGTCAGCCTCCACCGCAACGTGAGGTTGAAAAGGCGTTGGGTGCAACCAGAAGTGAAGGAAGCTGGCTTGGGCGCTGAGGGCGTATAGTTTAAAATCTGGGGCACCCAGTCCCCCACGCGATGAGGGCAGTGTGAGAAGGTTGTATGCGATTCTGGGCTGGCACCCGGCCCAGACAAGAGTGATTATAAGTGAGCGGAGTCTGCAAAAAAAGTGAGCCGTGAGAGGGATGGGGATGTTCAAAAATAGGTACAGAAACTTCGGAAGTACCACCATCTTGGCGATGCGTCCCGCCAGGGACAGGGGCAATCGTCGCCAGAGGTGAATCTTGGTCTCCAACCAGTCCACTCCCCGGCCCAAATTCGCCTTCCAAAGTTCATCCACATCCCTGCTGAGCCAAATGCCCAGATATCTAGTGGGTCCCGACACCCAAACAAATGGGTAGTTCGGAGTAAAGGGGACAGTGGCATCCGTGAGAGGAAAAAGAACGGACTTACCCCAGTTGACCTGGATGCCAGACAGACCCCCGAAGCGCACCACCTCGCGGACCATGGGGCCGAGATTGCGGACGTAGAGTGTGACGTCATCCGCATACATGGAGACGACCAAGGCACGAGCCGCAAAGCCGAGACTACTCTGGGTGTGGTGTTAAGGGGCTCCATAGCAATAGCGAATAACATGGGTGAAAGTGGGCACCCTTGCCTAGTGCCCCTTGCGACGGGGATGGGCTCCGTGATTTGACCATTGATCCGAAGGCGAGCAGTGGGGAGAGTATAAAGGAGCTGGACTTTGCGCAGAAAAACCGGGCTAAAGCCTAAGCGAGGGAGAAGGTAAAAGAGGAAGGGCCACTCAAGAGTATCGAAAGCTTTGGTGGCGTCCAGGAGGGCAGCCACGGCCGGGAGAGTGGGGTTAATTTGATGGAGGACGGCGAATATAGTCCGGAGGTTGTGCGTGGGTGGCGCGGCCGGGGATGAAGCCGGACTGATCTGGGCGAGCTATCAGGGGCATGAGAGGGAGAAGACGGGAGGCCAGCAATTTAACGAAGATTTTGTTATCGGTGTTAATGAGAGACAGAGGGCAATAGGAGTCACGGAGTTCGGGGGGCTTATCCGGCTTCAGGAGGAGTGTGACCGGTGCCTCGCGGAGCGAAGGAGGAAAATGGCTGCACTCAAAAGATTCATTGTTCATAGCGGCGAGGTGTGGAACCAGGAGGGGTGCGAAAGTCTTGTGAAAGGACGCGGGCAGACCGTCGGAGCCGGGAGCTTTGTCGCCTGGTAGGCCACTGATAGCAGCCAGAATCTCCTCCTTGGAGAAAGGCTCGTCGAGGTATTCCCAGTGGCTGTCACCCAGCCAGAGGAGCTGAAGAGTATTGAAGTATTGTTCAAGGATGTTGCATGGGGGCGCAACCCCAGCGGTGTAGAGTTGAGAGTAGAAGGCGGTGAATCTAGCCACCACCTCCTTGGGAGAGGTCATTCGTTCCGGGCCTCCATCCTGGGGCGCGGTGATATAGGAGGCGGCATGAGGCTGCCGTAGGAGATTGGCAAGAGTCTTGCCAGGACGATCCCCCTCACCGAAGCGACGCGCCTTCGCCTCCCTGTCCAGAAATGAGAGCTCTCTATTGGCCTCGTCATTGAAATCAGTGAGTTTACCCCTGAGCTGCGCCAGGGTGTCGCGGTTAGGGTCCAGAGATTGCATGGAGTCCAGAGCCTTGATCTCCCCCTCCAATCTCTCAAGAGCACCACGAATAGAGCGCAGTACGCCCGATTGCTTGGAGATGCATTCGCCCCGGATCACCGCCTTGAAACCCTCCCAGAGCGTGGAAGGGGAATCGACGGAACCAGAGTTGAGGTCAAAATAATTTGTGATTGCCGTTTGGATCTCTTTGCAAAACACCGAATCCTGGAGCGCATTGGGGGGCAGCTGCCAAGCGAACATGCGCCGCGGGGAGTGCGGGAGTTGTATGCTGAGGCGCACGGGAGCATGGTCAGAGAGGGTGCGTGCCATGTGCTCCACGGAGGTGACCCACGCGAAGGTGTCCCGAGTGGTAATCCAGAGGTCCAAACGGGACCAGCAGCCCCGCGAGCCCGTCACGCACGTGCCCTCGTGAGCTCCTGGGCGGGTATGCCGCCACGCATCGAGCAGGGAATTGTCAGTTAGTATGGAGTGCAGGAGAGAAGTCGCGCGTGGGTGCAGAGCATAGGGTCCGGAGCGATAAAGGGTGGCAGAAGGTGCAATATTAAAGTCGCCCCCCCAAAGCAGGGCGGCAGGGCCCAGGGAGGAGATGTGTTGCCACACCTGCGTGAAAAACTCGGGGTCGTCGGAGTTGGGACCATATATTGCTGCAAGGATTAGAGGTTGGGCAAGGAGAGTGCCGTGCAGGATGACAAAGCGCCCCACCGGGTCCGCAATGACCTGAGAAGTGTGCCAGGGAAGCCCTCTGCGCAGGAGGATGGATACTCTGCGAGAGTAGCTGGAGTAAAAGGAGGAGTGAATTTCGCCCCAATATTTAGAGAGAAGCCTGGAGGATGTGGCGGGCAGCAGATGGGTCTCCTGAAGAAAACAAATGTCTACCTTGTGACGGATGAGGTGGGCGTGTACCAGGCAGGCCTTACGATGGTCATTAAGTCCCCTGACGTTCCAAGTCCAGAGTGTGGTGTCCGTCATACCGCGGCACCAGGGTAGTGAGTGACGGACGGGGACAGATGTGCAATGGGAACCATGAGCATTTGAGAAGAGATATGCGGTGCAGAATCTGATGTAGCATACAACATGTTACAGAAAACTTCATAAAACAAAACAAGCAACAAGCCTAGAGGAAGAGGCAACAAGCCCAGTAAACCCTTCCCCCCACCACCCACACCAACCCCCCAAATAGGTTGAGGTGCCAACCCCACCCGCCAAAGGAAGCCCCAACTGGGAAGGGGAAGATCAGAGACAAGGTAGGGAGTCATCCCGTGGAGGCATGGTTCCGCCCGGCGTACACCCATGCCACAAGGACAGGGTGGCCAAGCTGCAAATTATCACGGACATTAATACAAAACAAAGGAGGGCGGCGAAGCGCCCTCGCTCCGGGGGCGCATCACATGGAAGCAAATAAGGAATCGGGTAGCCAAAATTGGGGGCCAGTGTCTGCTGTGTGAGGGAGAGGTAAAGGCAGGGCCATTATGTTAGGAACAGTAGGTTACCCCTCGCCAAGAAAAACCCCTGGGCCCAGTGGCCAGCGAACATGAGAGCAACAAATAAGAGTGGGAACAAGTGCGGCTACAGGAGCAGGTGGTAATCTAGCCAAGGCAGATAACTTCATGTCAGAAAGCTCAAACAACAAGAGCCCAATAGTAGGGGCAATAATCAGTCATTGTCACTTAAATCGCCATCGGTAGCCGCCTGGTAACTGGGTGGTGTAGATCGTTGTGGCTTGTCTAGTTTTTTCGCATAGGCCAGGGCCGCCTTCGGCTCTGCGAAGACGTGCACTTGGGAGCCTTGTTTGACTCGCAGCTTAGCCGAGTATGCCAATGAATATGAGACGTCATGCTTCTGAAGCAGTCGCTTGGCCGGGAGTAACTCGCGAAGAGCATCCTGCACCGCCATCGTGTAATCAGGATAAAAGGCAAGAGAGTTCCCCTGATGACGAATTTCACCCTTCTCTCTGGCTGCGCGGAGAACTGCATCACGGTCCCTAAAATGTAACAATTTGGTGATTATTGGACGAGCAGGCAAGCCAGGAGCGGGCCGAGGACCCAGAGAGCGGTGGGCACGCTCAACAATGAAGACAGGGGATAGAACATCGCCAAATAGGTCCCGAATGAGTTGCTCCACAAAGTCCTCCATTTTGGAGATGTTGGAGGATTCGGGCACGCCCGTAATACGGAGGTTGCTCCTACGGGAGCACGCCTCCAAATCCTCGTTCTTGTTCTTTATCAGTTCTAGAACTTTGTCCATTTGGAGTAGTTTATGGTGGTCTCGAGTCGCGGTGTCCTCAACATCAGACACTCTCGCCTCCACGTGAGTCAGCTGTGCATCGTGCGAGTCAACCCGGGCTTTGACAGTGTCCAGACGGGCGGACAGTTGGTCGAGTTGGGTGGCAATACCAGTTACGGTAGCTTTCACATCTAACATGATGGCTTTGAGGTCATCTTCTCGGGTCAGGCCAACATCAGTCTGGGCGGCAGGCTCGCCCATGTCCCAGGCCGCCGCATCTTGTCGCGTTTGCCTGCGCTGGTCTAAGGCCAGCTTGGGTTGCTTGGGGTCGGCCTTCCCCACGATTGGGCCGCCGTCCCCACACAAGCGCACCACCGGCACCACCGAGGATCTAGATGCAGAGAGGCAGCTTAGGGAGAGGTAGGAGACAGTGAGAGGAGTTGTGGCCGTGGGTGGCGTATTGAACGGTGCGGCAGGCACAGGCCCCAAGAGAGAGGCTGATGCAGGAAGGGCGCTGAGAGGCGACTCAGGCCAGCAAGGTCAGGGCCAGCGCAGAATAGCAGCGTCTGTCCAGGCCCCAAGGCAGTCGTGCAGATCTGGGTAGGAAGCGGTGAAATGCTAGACCACACGAGTGGAGTTGGAGCTCGAAATGGTGGTAGCAGGCACCGGCAGCACGCCGGGCGGAGAAGTCGGGTGGAGCCGGAGGCAGGAAGGTGAGGTGAGGGAGAGGCTACCCCACATCGCAGGCCAGCAAGGATAGGGTCCCCCCAGAGGCCAGCGCCGATCCGGGCACCAGAGCAATAGGTGTGCCCTCCGTTGATGAAGAAGCTGAGGAGGGCCAGCGAGCGCCACCACGCGCAGCGGCCCGCGAGAAATGTAGGTGTGCAGCCCCGGACCCCACAGGCGGTGAATCCCAGGAGAAGGCAGGCTAACAAGGCCGCAAATCAGGTCGGCGAGCCCTGGAGGCGGGTAGGCGCCGGTGTGGAGATCCTGGCGTGCAAGGCGGCTATCGCAGGCCTCTCACTCCGCAGTAAACAGGAGGGCCGCCGCGTAGCCTCCAACCATCACGGCAGATCGGCAGGATCACAGGGGTAGGCCCGCGCCCGCGGGAGCGAAGGTAGCGGGGAAGCGCGGGGAGTGCGCCGCCCACGTCACGGGGCCCAAATGAGGCAGGGGGAGGCGATGGGCTCTTAGGGCACCAGGTGGCACCCAACAGCGGGAGGAGATGCCCGGGCCCTGCGGTACGGCTCACAAGCTCCCAACCCAGCCGCGGATCACCCCAACAGCAGCGTGACCTACCGGGATGGAGAGTCAGCTGGGCAGCAGACGGTCGTCAGCAGGGCATCCCGGTCTCAGCGGGGTGATGCAGGCAGTTCCACAGCTCCATAGCAGCCTGGCGCAGCCGCCAGCCGCGCGCCGTCAGGTAGGCCCGGCAGCCGCGCCCAGGACCGGGGGGCGGCAGCACAATTCAATGCGGCGCCAATGGCGGGCACCCGCTGGGGGATCAATCGATGCCCCCGGATGCAGGGAGTAAGAATGGCGTGGGGTGGAGGGTCAGCTCCATCGGAGTCCGCAGGATCGTGGCGGATTGAACGGCTTGGCCATCAGAGCCCACTCAAGGTGCTGCCATTTTGCAGCCGGCTAAGCCATACTCCCTGCCCCCATATGTTTAGGTCACCAAGGATGCATAGGTTGGAGTGTAGCTTCAGAAGGTTTGAAACTGTGTCTAGAAATGTTTCTGGGAATGTTCCATTGCTATGCGGTGGTCTGTAAAGAAGGAGGAAGTTACAAGAAAAAGTTGGTGTAATGTTGCATCTGGTGATGAGGGCCTCACAACCTTGCATGAAAATATCCCCAGCTTTGATGAGATTTATTGTTTCCTTGAATATAACAGCTAGTGCACCTCTTCTTTTGCCTATGCAATTATGTGTGAGAGTTTGATAGCCTGGAGGAACGGCTTTGTGCAGTACTGGAGCTATGTCATCTCCCAACCGTGAATTTGTTATGAAGAGTAAATTAGGTTGTGAGTCTGTGAGTAGGTCATAGCTGTGGTACTTGTTTTTAGAAAGGGATCATGCATTTATTGATAGGCAGTTTAGAGATTGTATTTTGGTGGTTGTGTGAATTTGCTTGCTGGAAGAGCGAGTAGTATCCTTTGGGATTATAGTAGGTGGACTATTGGTGATGTTGTTAACTGTATTGGAATAGCAATAGTGTTTGTGTATATCATTATCCTTGTCCAATAGGCTTAGAAAGCATTTTGTTGGGTCTGTGCGTGCAGGTGGCGGGGTTAGTGGTTGAGAGTGAGATGATGGACTGTGCAGATGTTTTTGTGGTGTAGTCTTGTGTAATAGACAAGGAGATACAAAGTTGTGAACAGAGGTGTGTTCTTTATGTTGTTTGTGTACATTGAGGGTGGAAGGTGTATGTATGAGGGGTGGTGGTGGAGCATGTGGGTCGTGTTTTAAGGCTTTAAATTGTGCAATGGCTAAAAAGCGAGTAGATGAATATTGTTGAATATTGTAGGAGTTTGTGATTGGTATTGTAAATGTTGGAACATTTTTGTGCAAAATTGGTTTTGGATGTGTATAATTTGTGTGGGCGTGAAGGAGGGAGTGGGTGTTTGTATTTTGTGATATAATGTAGTAAGAAATTGTGTGTGTGTTATGTTTGGGTTTTGTGGAGTAGGCATATGTGATATTGGTGTAGGGAGTTTGTGTGTAGTATTTGGCTCTAAAGTAGTGGTGGATTGTATTGAATGGGAAAGGGAGCAGTGATGTGTGTTGGAGGATAGTGTATGTGGTGTGTTAGGGGATATTAACAAGGGTTATGAGTGTTTAATAGTTGTTTTGGTAGCATGAAGAGGTAGTATTTGGGGTGGAGTGGAGTGTAAGGAATGTTTGTGTGTTTTTGGTAAAAGAGGAGGAGAGTCGGAGGAGGATGATATGAGAGAGAGTTGAGTAAAGGTTTGCTGGAATGGGGTCAGTTAGGAGTATGCAGAGGATACAGCTGTTATTTGTATGACATGGGAGGGTGTGTTTGACAGGATTAAGGTTATGTGTAATGTGGTTTTGTGTTGTGTTGGTGATGTGTGTGTTTGATTGTGATATAGAGTAGTGGTTTATGTGACAGGAAAATTGCCATTGTGTGGCAGTAGGTGTGGGCAGGTACATAGATGAGTTTGGTAATGTTTGTTGAAAGATTGAATTTTTATTGAGTGTGTTTGTTGTGAATTATCAATGTGCATTTGCTGAGAATGTGTTTGTATTTTTAATAATGTGGATGGTTTATGGTGGTGGCTTGAAATTTGGAAAAAGGGCAGCATTTCTGGCCCTAGACCCGACCTGCCCCTAACAGGCCCAGACAGACAACTGCCCTTGTCCTCTCTGCCCTTAGCCTAAACACCCTGGCCCTATTAACCAATCACAGCCCTAACCCTAGCAATCAATCAAAACCCAAATCCTAAGTCCAATAGAAACCCTAGCCCTAGGAACTAAAAAGAACCCTATTCCCTATCTGCCAATGAAAACCCTAACCCTTAGCCCTAGGTCGAATAGAGACCCTAGCCACGTGAATCAATCAGAATGCTAGCTCTATCAACCAATCAGAACTCAATCCCTAAGCCCTGTGTCCAATAGAACCCATAGCCCTAGGAACCAATCAGAACACAGATACAACTACCGTAAGAAAACTATTTCAAAAGCATATGACCTTGACTTGTCCCGGTTTCTGGGGAGGGAAAACATGGCGGCCGGCGAGTAGCAGGTCGCGGGTGGGCTCCCGGAACGTCCGTGTAATTTAGTACAGGAATGCAATACAGGATCGGAATGCTTTAAGTTTGTGTGCCGTTTGAAAAGGAGAGATGAGACGGAGTGCCTCATAAAGAGATATTTATCTTTACCTGACTGGTTTTGTTGATCCCGCTACCTGGATTTCCCCGCGGCACAGTCTCTGGCTCTCGCTGGTTTTGAAGTGGCCGGCCTCAGGGTGAGAGAGAAGGTGGGGTGGCGGCTCGGCGTGCAAGGTGGTGCTTTCCTCCAGCCAATACGGCGCCGGAGCAGGTTTGGCGCAGGGCGGCCCTGGAGCTCCGCAGAGGAGCTGTGGCAAAAATTTCCTTCCGGGGGGCTGGAGGCGAAGCCCCGCGTAGTGTAGAAGATAGTGCAGAGGACAGTGGTGCCTGCACAAGGGGACGCGACGCTCTGGGTGAAGGTTGCGAGTTGAGGAGCGCAAGGAGTGCACTCGGTGAAGTAAAGGACACCGCGCTGCTCCGGCCCAGCTGCATAAAGAAGGAGATCAAAGGAGGTAGGAGGAAGGGGGTTTTGGGAGGCGTGCCGGCAAGTGGGTTAGCAGAAGCAAAGACTAGGTATGCCTTGCGGAGCTTAATAGAAACGCAGGTCAAGGGCGACAGTCGGGAAGAAGGTGAGGTTCAAAGGGGTAGAGAGACTTCTCGAAAACCTGATAGGAGGCGAAGGGGTGAGAAAGGGAGGAAGGAAGAGGTCGGGGAGTGTGGTGAGTGTGAGGAGGGTGAGAAAGTTGATAAGAGAAAAAAAGCAGGGGTTTGTGAAACCCCTTTCACGATAGTGAAGAAATCGACTTCCCCCCCTTCCAAAACAAAACATAAGAAAACCTCACAAGAGCACGTACAAAAGAAGAAATTGTAAGCTCTTAAAGTTAAAATCACTCCCTCTCTTAAAACCTACTTCAGAGTTCTAACAAAAATATTAATTTTGGGTGAAGATAAGATGACGGGGTCTAAGAACGAGGCCGAGAGGCAGCTAACATCTCTTGAAGAGTCCCCAGTTTGCCCAGAGGGGATAGGTCATGAAGTAGGAGGGCCGCAGGGAAACACTGACCAGGAAAAAAAAATTGAACAGATTTTAAGTCACCCGACCAAGGAAGATCTGTCAGTGGGTGCACTCCTAGCAGCACTATCAGAGGAAATTAAGAACAGATTTGAGATATCTGAGTCTAACCAGTTAGAGATAAAGAAGGCTTGCGAAATAATGGAAAAAAGATTGATGACCTTAGTGGTAGAACATCAACCTTAGAGAAGGAGGTCATAGAGCTCAGAGAAACTGTGCAGGCAAACTGTGCTGAGATTGACAAATTAAAGGCTGTTGAAAAGGAGGGTCTGGACAGAGTGGAAAGGTTGGAAAACTTTCAAAGACGAAATAACTTGAAGATCTTGAAGGTGCCTGAAGGCAGAGAGGGGGACGATATTAAATCGTATGTTGTAAAGCTGATTAAGAATAAATTACAGCTGGAAGAATCAGAAGAGGAAATAGCAAGAGACTTACAGCGAGTTCACAGAGATCCTTTTAGACTCAACGCAAATAGACCAAAACCCAGGAAAATTCTATTAAATTTCCTGACTTATTCATTAAAAGAGAAAATTCTTTCAAAAGCCCTGGGGATGAGATCTATTGAGGTGGATGAAGTCAGGTATGAGATAAGATCGGATGTCTCTGCTACCACCTCTAATAGGCAATGGGAGATGGGGCAAAGGATCGATAGTCTGAAACGTTTGGGCGCGTCAGTTCAGCTAAGATTCCCCGCTTATTTAAAGGTTATGCTAAATAATAAGATGCATATCTTCCACTCGGTAGAAAAACTAGATGAATTCATTAAAAGTCTCCAATCAGGGAGCTAGGCCTTTCTATTTACGGGTTCTTAAGCATTTCTATTCGTATAGCCAAACTTATGTGTATATACTAATGCTGAGTAAGGTCTTTAATAAGTAATATTTACAGGTAAACTCTAATTACAGTGAAAATAATAATTTTTTTAAATTTTTTTTTCTTACACATGTTCGTTCCAAGGGGGAACACCCAAATGCCTATGAGCCATGTAGTAGTTGGGGTGGGTTTTCCAGGGGGGGGAGGTATGAGGGGAGCACAAGGTAGGGAGCAGTGGGAAAAAATGAAGAAAAAAACCTCAGATGCCTCTAAAACTTTTTTCTTTTCCATCAGAATTGATAAGTTTTGCCCTTTCTTTTCCTCTCTGACCCTTGTGTGGAATCTCTTTTACCTTCAAGATTGATGGGTGAAAAGAGAAGAGAAGTAATAAAAATTCTTTCTTGGAATGTGAATGGTCTTAGGGTACGAGGGAGGAGGGACAAAATCTTACAATATCTAAAATACTGCCCGGCCCAGATTATGATATTACAGGAGACACATTTACCAGAAAAGGAGGGCTTAGATCTTTTTAGGCGCCAAAGATGGGTCTCCCAAGTAGCTTGTACATCTCACTTGGCTGTGACAAAAGGCGTTGCCATTGTAGCAAAGAAAGGTTCGCAGGTGGTTTTCGAGGCCCATATTTCGGATAAAACTGGAAGATGGTTAGTAGTCAGGGCAAAGGTTTCAGGTCATGCTTTTACCTTAGTGGGATACTATGGTCCCAATCAGGATGATGTTACCCCCTTGGGGGATCTATTAGCGGAATTAGTGGATGCTTCAGGTCCAATTATTATGGCGGGAGATTTTAATGCAGTTTTAGATCACAACTTAGACAGGACTTCACGCTGTAGAGCCCGTGTTAATCCAAAAATGTCAATGCTTATTAAACAAATTATGATCCAGTTGGGCCTTTGTGATGTTTGGAGGCAGAAGGCGGGACAAAGAAAGGGTTTCACTTTCTATAATCAAAAATACAGACATCAGTTTAGGATAGACTACTTTCTTACTGATAGCAATTTGACCAAATGGATTGACAAGATTGAACATGTGGGTATTCATTTGTCTGATCACTTGGCAGTAATCCTACATTTAAAACTATATGATAAAGCCTCCCAATCTAGATGGAGCCTAGACCGCACTATTTTACAGGATGAGGAGGTGATAGCGATACTGGCCAGAGAAACAGAAGAGTTTTTTCAGTTTAATCAAGGGTCAGCCTCACGTGGTATTATCTGGGATGCCTATAAAGCTTTTCTTAGAGGTAGATTAGGGACAATAGCGTCTGGAAGAAGGCGAGGTTACTACGAGGAGGTGTCAGAAGCAGAGAAACAGCTTCGGATTTTAGAGAAAGATCTGACTGACCCTACTATAGATGAAGACGCCAGGGAGAACTTATTGCAAAAATTGCAGGCGGTAAAAGCCAGCCTGGCTATAATATTGCATGAAAGAGTGAGAAAAAAATGGGACGCAAGTAAGTTGGCCCATTTTGAATATAGTGAAGGCTGCAGTAAATTGTTGGCCTGGAAGGCAAAAAAAGAGCAGGTGAAGAACAGAATTGACAAGGTCAAATGCGATAACACAGATGTTCTTACTCGGGATGATGAGGAGATTGAGCAGGCCTTTCATAAATATTACAGTAGGGTGTACCAGGAAGATCAAAATCCCTCTCAGGATGAAATTGGAGCTTGGTTAGAACAGAATTCAAGAAAGTTCCTCAATGATGAAAAGAACAGGCTTTTGAACCAGAAAATTAAGGAAGGGGAAATTGATTTAGTATTAAGACAAGGAAAGAAAGGGAAAGCTCCAGGCCCTGACGGTCTACCCCTTGAAGTTTACAAAGTCTTGGCTAATACATTAAAACCCATACTTTTAGAAATCTTTAATGACTTTTTTATTAATGGGGCAGAAATGCCAGCTTCATGGACTGAGGCGAATATTTCCCTAATTTTGAAGTCTGGTAAATGTCCGACTAACTGTGATTCGTATCGGCCGATATCTTTATTAAATTGTGATTATAAGATCTTTGCTAAGGTACTGGCCGATAGATTGAACAGTTCCATAGCGGAGTTGATCCATCCGGACCAAAAAGGCTTTATTCGTGGAAGGTTCTTAAAGGAGCTAACTTTTTCTCTGATAGGATCAATAGATCTTGCTTCTACCTATGGGCTGCCACTCGCGGTCATAGCTTTAGATGCTACTAAAGCTTTTGACCGGGTTAATTGGGTATTTTTGCAGGCAGTGGTAAAAGCAGCCAACCTGGGTCAGAATTTTTGTAGAGTATTGGAAGCAATATATAGCTCACCAAAAGCCAGACTATTGATCAATGGTTCTTTGACGGCCCCGGTTTTTATTGGTAGAGGCACAAGGCAGGGGTGCCCTTTATCACCACTCTTGTTTAATCTATACATAGAGCCCCTGGCCAGAAAAATAAGGGAAGATTTGGAGATTATACCATTCCAATTTCAGGGATCGAGTAGGAAATTAGGTTTATATGCAGACGACATTCTTATCTATTCAACCAATCTCCAAAACACCTTAAGTCGGACCATGGTATTAACAGCTGATTTTGGAAAAGTATCGGGATATGACATTAATAAAAGCAAGACCGAAATTATGACTTGGAATTTAGACCCAGGGGAATTTGTTAAAAAAGGAGTAATGAGATATCTGGGGGTTATGATCCCACAGGATATTTCCAAACTCACAAAAATAAATTTGGAAAGAGCAAAAAAAGAGATTAGTGGGTTTCTAAAAATGTGGGCACATCTTCAACTCACTCTGCTAGGTTGAGTTAATTTAATAAAAATGATGATTTTCCCCAAGCTAACATTCTTGTTCGACACCATCCCTCTTCCCTTTGAAAGTGAAATGCTTAAAAAGCTGCAAGGCCAAATTAGTAGTTTTATTTGGTCAAGCAGAGGCCCAAGAATAGCTTGGAAGAAATTAAGAAGGAGGGTGGAGAAAGGCAGCTTAGCTTTGCCAGACTTACTATTTTATTCTTGGGCTTTTTTATTAAAGAACGGGAAAATGCTATTAAATACACCCACACTATCTGAAATTGGGAGACTGTTGGGAGTTATGGCAAGTCAGGAGTCAGGAGGCAGCCAAGGTTTTATGTTTAAATACGCTGACCCCAAATACTTCAAGAAAGTTAGGCTGAAGATCCTGAGGGGCCTAGCTGAAACTTGGTATAGGGTCAGAAAAGCGCTTAAAATATCATATTATAGTTCTATGGCCCCTTTCTGGGACTCACCAGGTTCACCGGAATGGGCAAAAGATGCTTTGGCCAGACCATTGAGAGAGGCAGGTCTAATGAACTGGAATCATATTACAGTGGATGCGCAACTAATTAGCTGGGAGACGTGCAACCTCCTGTCCTGCCAACAAATATCGAGATTTAAATATATACAAATGCAGAGTTGGTTCCATGACTCACCTCTGAGGATAGGAAATACAAATGAGCTGGAGGACAGACTTCTGGATGAGACATCTAATAAAAAAGAGTTGGCGACGATCTACTGGCTGCTGGTTGAGTTGGAAGACGGAGTTTTTACATTACCCGCGGAATTATGGGGACGATGCTTGCCGGATTCTTCATTGGAAAATAAGTGGCAAGTATCAATGTCTACGCTTTTTAAAATTGTAAAACCTGCGCACCTAAGGAGAAATCACCTTTTCTCCATCCACAGAGCATACTGGTCGTCACAGAGGCTGTCAAAGTTCGGGAGAGGAGGTGACGTGGCTTGCCCAAAGTGCGGTAGCTTGAAAGAAGACGACGTGCACATGTTTGTAGATTGCCCTGAGATCCAGGTTTTCTGGTCTGACGTGAGTAAGGCTCTGTCCTCTATGTTGGGGTCTGACATTAAGGTAAGCGCTCTCTCGATTATTTTTGGCTGTGAAGACTCACTTGCAGGATATACAGAGGATAAGTCAAGGCTGTTTTTTTACTCTAGGCTATTAGCACGCAGAGAAATTTGTAAGCAGTGGATATCGGTCTCCCCACCCAGGTTTTCGGATTGGTTGTCTTCTGTTAAGTATGTGGCCAGTCTGGATATGAAGGTTTTTAAAAAGCATAATTTTTGGTCTCCTGTTTTTGAGTGGTGTGAGCAACAAACGAATGTTGATATCCAATGATTAAGCCCTATCTGCCTAGTATGGCTGGTCGTTTGGATCTCCTTTCTTGCTTCCTAATTTGTGCTTCGGCTCACGAGGGATGGCAGAGGAGTTATAGCAAGGGAGTCGAGGCGTTAAGACTAAGCTTCTTATAACCAGGGTGGATACAACTTTGAAGCAGGTGTCTCCTCTCTCCTCTCCCTTTGCTTCCAGCACAAATGTACAGAAGGGCATGATACTCTTCATTTCACTGATGCAAGTGGAATGGGTTTTTTCCTTTTTCTGGAAGAGGCAAATGAGGATAAAGAAAAAAAAAAAAAAAAAAAAGCATATGACCTTAAACTTAAGCAGCTTTGCAAGGTGTTAAGGGAAGGAATAGGCCTGGTCAGATGCCCCCTGGGCCAATCAGTAAAGTAGAAACTGGTGTGTGGTAGGGGTGGCTACTGCTCCTGAACTCAGGATCTGCTTGGATACATACAGGTCCAATACACACTTTGCAGGTCCTGTTCAACCCTGCATTAACACCCAAATGTAAAACTACTGAATGCTTTCTGCACACTTAAAAACGTTGCCTTTCTAGTAAAAAATGAGTGCTACATACACTGTACAAGCACAATTTCTAACCACAAAACTTGTTAAGCAGTCTCTTAAACAATCAGCTTAGCGCTTAGGGGTGTTTTTTTTTTTTTTAGCCTTTCCAGATTTAAGATGGGGGTGGAGGATAAGGAGATTTGCTTTCAAGTAGCCTTTAAACAATTTAGGGAAAACAAGGAAAGAAATTTAAACAGTCCTGCAGTCAAAAAACAGCAGTTTTAAAGTACAATTACACTGCAAAGAGTGTGTGCTCTTACCACCTTTGTTTTGAGCTGGCTCACTGGGCTATTTAGGGCTCACAGAAGCTAGGGCTACAAAATGGAGGTGTCCTTCCTCCACAAACTTCATACCACTATGCCAACCTCAAGTCATATACAAACAACTGGAAAAAAGTGTAACAGTATTTGCATACCTGGACATAAGAACGGGAATTCACTAACATAACTGCCAATCTCAAAACCTCCAAGAAAACGTTTGAACTCATTTCTTGCAGCCCCAGAGCTGCAGGAACTGACCTGATAGGAAGGGTATTCGGGTATGTCATCTTTCTGTGTCTTTTATTTGTAGTGCACCTCATCACTGCCCACCTTGATGATCATTAATCAAATTAAATTGCGTGTGTACAATCCGCCCACATTCATCTTCAGGAAAGATTTAAAGCTACTTCTATCCAACAGATTCATCCCACACTGATGCCAGTACCTATGATTGACTCTGATGTTCCTGTTCTATCGTTTTATTCTTTACCTTTGCAATTTATTGTCAACATGTCTTATTCCAGGTTTATGTATACCGTTTACCTAGGGTAGCAGGCAACTATCGTCCCATCTCGCTACTGCCTTATTTCGGGAAGGTGCTTGAATCTTTGGTAAACAAACAACTCACCGCCCACCTGGAAAACCATGGATTCCTTGATCCATCGCAATCCGGTTTCCGGTTAGCACATAGTACCGAAACGCCAGTAGTAGAGATTGTTGATAATATCAGGCTGACCCTGGATAAAAGAGAATCAGCTTTGCTGGTCCTCTTGGACCTGTCAGCAGCTTTCGACACCATCTCCCACAGCATTTTAGAATAGCGGCTCTGGGAGGTGGGAGTCAGGGAGAAAGCCCTGGACTGGTTCAAAAACTTTCTAAAGAACCGCTCAACCACTGTACATAGAGATACCCTGGCCTCATGGAGTAGGCCAGTAAGCATAGGAGTGCCCCAGGGATCCATCTTAAGCCCTATGCTTTTTAACCTCTATGTAACACCTCTGGCCAGGGTAATCAGGTCCTATGCTTTTGAGGCCGTGTCTTACGCTGATGACACCCAGCTACTGATCACGTTTGGTCCCGACCCTGCAGACACAATGACCCGTTTTAAAAACTGTATGATCCATATTAACAACTGGATGGGCAATAACAAACTACAGCTCAACGGCAGTAAAACGGAGATTATCTTGTTCGGCAGGGCCGAGGAATATTGGTCTGACAATTGGTGGCCACAGGAACTGGGCTTATGTCCATCTCCAAAACAAGCTGCACGCAATCTTGGAATAACCATCGATAATAAACTATCCATGAAAACCCATGTCAATCTTGTATTAGGCACCTGTTACGGCATCCTTCGGAAATTGCGTAAAATCTTTAAATGGATACCTATCGAAGCCAGGAAACCTCTGGTGCAGGGTCTAATAGTAAGCCGACTGGATTACGGGAATGCTTTGCTGGCTTCCCTAAACGAAGATCTTTTTTCCAAACTACAGATTCTGCAGAACACCGCTGCCAGACTTATTTTGAATCTGCCATCCAGATCTCCTTCAGCTCCCAGCATAAGGTCCCTCCACTGGCTTCCGGTAAGAAAGAGAGGCCATTTCAAAATCTTATGCCTCACCCACAAGATCATACATGGAACCGGACCTTGTTATCTAGCGAAAAAGCTTAACCGGTACCAGCCAATAAGACTGTTAAGATCTAGTTCTAAATCTCTTCTTACCCCACTTCGAATCCGCACTGTACGAAGTGGGGGACGATCCTTTTCCTTTCTCGCCCCCCATCTTTGGACTAAGCTTCCATCCCATCTTCACTCCATCGCCCAACACAAACATTTCCGGAAAGAATTAAAAACGTGGTTATTTGATCAGAAATAAGGATAATAGTCATGACCTTTAGCCCACTGGAGTCCCGCAAGCGCCATGAGACCTCAAGGTGATTTGTGCGCATAACAAGTGTTTTTGACTTTGACTTTCCACTTGTATCATATTTGTACCCTCATTATTCATGTAAAGCATTCTGTCACCCAAAAGGGTCTTGGTTCACACTATATAAAACTCTAGAAAATAAAATACATTTCAAATGCAAGCGGTGCATTTACATAGTTGCACACAAAAAATAGTAACTATTATTATATGTGTGCAATTATCAATAGTTGATTTTTGCATAGTTTAGCAAATGCACAATTTCAACATTTGTAGCAGGAGTGTCAGACCAGGCCACCAGGCCAAGACACTGTGGCGCCTATTCCCAGACTGGACTTTGTAGTATTTTATAAGTACTAGAATAGTACTACTAACATACTACAAAATGCTATTCACAAACTTATGTGTGGAGATTTCATCTCTGCCTCTCCTATCTTTTTCTGTGAGGAGACTGCGGAGTTGCTGTCTCTGTAAGTACACTTTTTAGTCGAAAATATGGGAGTGGTTGGAAAATGGTAAATACTTACGACTAAAGGGAGGGGATTAGGGAGGAGTAAGGTGAGTTGTAGGGAGCGTTTAGGAGAGGGGTTTAGAGAGTAACGTGCACCCACCCACAAAAGAGTAAGGGCCAGATGTACGACCCTTACATTTTGCGACTCGCAAATTGCGTCGCTTTGCAACTCGCAAAATGCAATGTCCAACAGTGTCACGGACACTGTTAGTGATTCCCAATGGGGTTGCAAATTGCATGCCTCATCAATATTCATGAGGCAAGCGCAATTTGCGACCCCATTGGGAATCAGCCAGTAGACCACCATGTTTGGGACTGCTTTTTAAATAAAGCAGTTTTTTCCTTTTTAAACGTAGCCCATTTTCCTTAAAGGAAAACGGGATGCATTTAAAAAAGAAAAATGAAACTTTTCAGTTTCATCTTTTAAGGGAAGGCAGTGGTCCCTGGGACCACTGCCTGCTCTTATAAAATATTTTCTCACACACTCACAAAGGGGAGGGGGTCCCGTTTGCGAGTGGTTTACCACCTACTTGAAGTAGGTGGTAAACTGCGAGTGGTTTGCGGCCGCAAAATAATAGTACATGACAGTGAGTCTTGCTATTAGGAAGGGACGCCCCTTCCTAATAGCGAGAGTCGCAAACGCTATTTTGCGAGTCAGTGACTTAGAAAATAGCGTTTGTTCATGCCATTACACTTTTTTGCGGTCGCAAACGGGCCCATCTCCCGTTTGCAAGAGCAAAAAAGGGTCGTACATTGCAGTTCACAAACTGCACTTTTAAAGTTACTACAGATAAAAAGGGACACAAAACAGTAGTAGTAAATTACTCCAGCTCAGGGCTAGAGTAAGTTCAGCACCACACATGGTTAACCAGTGTTACTGCAACACCTTCCCGTATAAAATAATGGAGGTGGGGATGTAAATAAAACCCCGAAGGATATAATGTTAAATAAAGGTAAATTAAACTATTTGAAATAGTTAAAAATATAAATAAATATAATTTGATGTTGAAATAAATAGTTAAAAATACTACATAGTAAATATTTAATTATAAAATATTGTATCACTTTTTAATTGAAAAAGCACCTATTAATTGATAATCTAAATGCTTTTTTTAATTAGGTGAGAATACATATTTTAGTTTCAGTGTCAGCAAAATATTTGTTTTTCATTTAATATGTTTAAATAATTGTATATTTAATTCACAATGAAGTTAATAGTGCTGTAACATCTTTTCTTTTGTTCTGCATTTGAAATAAATATGTAAAAATAATTTACATTATTTTTTTTAGAGTTAAATAACTTTTTTTACTTTTCAGTATACTGTACCATAGGAAGTCAAGGTATTAGCAGTGCAAGCTTTAGAAAACAATGAGACCTGTCAAAGGGCTAAGACCACAGTATATGTACTCACACACACACTGATCCATGGTATGAGTAAAGAAGTAGACCATGTTCCCTATTTTCTGTAGTTTGAAAACATCTTTTAGTCATACAAAATACAAAACCATTGTCATGGCCAATGATTAATATTCTCTTGGTGTGGGTCACCACAGGTGAGAGAAGAAAATACAGAGGTAAAGAAGGGAAAGGAAAGATCTGTGGAATGAAAAAAAGTCAGACGAGAGAAAATAAGGTAAGAAAATGGAAAAGGGACTTAACAGAATACTGTAAGGTAAGGAAGGCAGAATGAGAAAGACGATTTTAATACATACGATGAAAGACAAAAAATAGAGTCGGAGGGAAAAGAATGGTAAGAAAAGAAGTGAGAGAAAAGATACGGTAATGCAAGAAACAAGAGAAAAGGAATACTACAGCGGAGAAACGGAGGAAATATAAATGAGAGATACAATGAGTGAAAGGGCAAAAACAGGAAAGATAGGTGAGGCACTACACAGATTGGCAGGATCAGACTGGAAATTCCAAGAGTAGTCACATGCACAACTGTTTACACACATGGAAGTGTTTTAGCTGTGTATTTGCTCCAGATAAAATATACTGTGCATATTCATTTGACCCCTTTTGGGAATCCTGCACCCCTCTACTCTCACCTATTTTTGACATGCCTCTCCCTTTGTGATCCTGAAAAGCATTTTCTCATGCACATAATATGAGTAAATCTGCACATCTATTCAAGGAATTTTCCTCTTTCTATGTGTGCTGCAGAATGCAGTGCACATAGAAAGATGAAAAGAAACGAGGCGAATTAAACATATTTCTCCTCATTATGCCTCACCTCAGGACGCGTACAGATTTGGCGCTTCCCCAGGTTTACAGGATTTTATAAATCTGGGGGCAGTGTGAAAATCCATGGGTGTTGCGTGGGAAAACCCACCGCAATGCCCATGGAACGCCTCTCGTTACTTTTTTACTGTTTGAGTGCTGCATAGATACTTCACACAATGCCTCTGAGATAAGCCTGACGACCTTTGTGCCAAGCTACCTACCAGAGGGTTAAGCACAGGTTACTTTAGTGATTTTTGTGGATCATCCTGAGAAGGATTGTGGATCACAACCCCCTCAACCAACAAACCAATTGCTCACACATCTGCTAACATAAGCTCTACAAGATTAAAAGATACATTCTGCATTTTATGATAATTCGTAAAAGATGATTTGAGTGAGTGATAAGGCAAAGACGTTTTTCCAGTCAAAAAGGTAACCACAATGGGGTCCACATTTATGTGATTCAGGACAAACCACTTCATCTCCCTGTGCTTAAAACTGTAAATATATATGAATTGTAATGATGTAATTCAAATAAGTAAATCCTCAGTTAATGTACACAATCTTGTATTATTTCCCTACAAACCTCACTGATCTACAGCACTCCGTGGCTCTCCAGCTCCGTTTCAACTATGCAAATACCTATATAGACAAAAGGGTAAACAACGATAATAAGAAAGTGCAAAGCTTTTTTATCTGATGTTTTTAGATTTAGGTATGAATCCACCGGTAGAATTTCCTCCAATATAGGGGCCGATTACGATGCCGGACGGACCCAAGTCTGTCCGGCATCGTTCTGGAACTGGAACCGAATGACTTCCAGTCATCGGTTCCATTCCAGGAATTAGGATGCGACCAAACCCTGTTCGGTCACAATCCTATACTTTGCTATGGTAGCAAGCATTCCGAATGGAATGCATGCTCTCATACCAAAATGCTAAGGTGCAGTTCATCCCTGCACCACGAGGCAGGCACCTCAAGGTGCCTGCCACCGGGTGCAGGGATCAATGGCGGGGCACCGTAGGTGCCCCCTAGGCCACCATTTGGCAGCCTTGCACCCATGGGAGCCCTGCAGGAGGCCCCCAAAGCTGTTCCCCACTGCCTTTTTTGTGCTGGAAAGCCTGGCACAAAAAGGCAATGGAAAACTGCCATCATAATCCCTCGGCCGGAAAGAGGTGGCCGGGGGATTACTGTGGGCCTTCCGAATGGCGGACGGGCTCTCCCGTCGTAAGCCAATCGGAAGACTGGTTCGGATTCCCTTCTGAACCGAGCCAATCGAAATGGCATGGTCGGAATGGAATCCGAACCAGTGATTACGATGCGGGCAGGAAGGCTCCGACCGACGGTCAGAGCCCTTCCTGCCCGCCTCTTAATCGGCCCCATAGTGATGGTATGGTGAAGGAAATACCGCCAGAGAATTGCCTACTAGTGGGTTGTCTTCTTGTTACAAATTGATCACACTGTCGGTATCTTCTGCCATTATCTGAGTAGTCTAGGACCTATCATGTCTTTTCGTCTCTCTGGTGGCAAGAGCCACAGTCAACTTGTGAATAGTTTTGTACTAAATCCAATGTTTCACATCTGTTTAAATGTTGAAGATTTGCTTTTATGCAGGACTGGAGAGAAAATATCACTTTACACAAATGAAGCATCTCCTCCCGTGTCTTGGAATTTAGGAGAGCATGTGTTTGAAACTGGGTTCTCATATGTAGGCCATTAACAATTCGGCCCCTATTTAACTGTCAAGGATTGGACTTTGAGAAGGTCTGTTGAGTACCCCTCTAGATTGCCTGAGGAGAGGGTGATTCCATCCAGTAGCCACAATACCACGCTGCACTGAAGGATATACTTGGAAGGTGTCTAATGTCTCCTACGGCAGACAAATAGAAGTAAATAACACAAAAGATGAAAAAAAAATGGAATTCATAGTGCTTGTTTGGCAAGTAAAGAAGAAGCCCAGGTTGAACATCTTTCATGCCACTATGAATTCTGGAACCTGCAACCTGTGCTGAGATGCCAGAACACTCTGGACAGCGAGGACGCCTAGCCACGAGCTGCTTGCGTCATCCAGTAACGTGCTAGGCGCTCCTTTCCCTCCTGAACACGTGAAGTCTCTGATAAGCTCTTGATACTGATCTCAACACTGCTGAGCACAGATATAGCACCAGCTCAAGAAGACAGTCAATCTCACTGCCCTACTGGACAACTCAAACTTTTAGGCCAGTGACCTGTGGCCATCCTTTGGGTTAAATTCAGAAGAAGAGTCATTTCGATGCCGGGTCCCAACATTTGGAACTCTTTTCCTACGAACTTAGGGGCATGTGTACAAGCCCCTATGGCCAATGGAGCTACACTTTTTTTACAAAGTGGCGTTAGCCACTTTTTGTGGTTTAGTGTTGCGTTGTAAATATGCTACCCTTTCACGCAGGTATCTGCATGAAAGGGGCATGCAATGGGTGTTGCTGTGGAATTCCACTGCATCACCCATTGCTTTTTGACACTGCCCCAGATTTACAAGGATCTGTAAATCTGTGGCAGCACCAAAAACTAATGCCATGCAAGAGCAGGCGTTAGAATGGCGCACAAGGAGAAATGCTTTTATTTGTCCTCGTTTTTGCTTTTTTCTTTGTGTGTGCTGTATTCTGCAGCACACATAGAAAGAGCAAAAAGCCATTAATGATTGTCTATGGGCCGGAAGGGGTCCCTTCCTGCACATAAACAATCATTGAATAATAACGATTTACTACTTCTATGTCTGCTGCACAATGCAGCACACATCGAAGTAACAAATCCACATGAGTCATTGTTTATGTGCAGGAAGGGGCACTTCCTGCACATAAATAAATCAGTCCCTGCAACGCAGGCACCCTTGCATAGTACTAGGGTGCCTCTGTTTGCGTAGGCAGCTAAATTTTGTGCCAGCGCTAAGGAAAACGCAAGGGTGCGCCGTATTGTAGTAAATAGGGCGCATCCCTGTGTTTTGAAAAAGTCGGAGCGTGGCACTGCCAAATTTGGTGCAGCTCTGCACTCTGACACTTTCTAGTAAATATGCCCCTCAGATTCATATCCAGTCTAAACACTTTAATAAATCTCGAATACCTCTCTATTTGAGGTGGTTCAGTGACCCGCATCAGGAGCTCCTCAGATAGTAGGCATGCTATAAATGTCATGAGTGATTGAACTGACCCTTATTAAGAACTCAGAAGAATATCCTTTACCCCCAGTTCTAAATTAGGCACTTGGGCCATCATTTAGACAAGATCAGAACATTTGCAGTGATGCAGTTATTCAGGAATTGTCTTCCTGTTCCATATTTTTTGCTGATGCTTGCAGACAAAGCTGTCCCATGCTGGGATGCGGTAGTACTGAAAGTCATGCTGCTCTCCAATTGGATTACTTTGTTAGAGAATCACGTTATATGTGCAGTTAACCTCTTACCTCGCATTTACAATCATTTTCTGCATCTGAATTTAAAAGCGAAGATGGTGATTCTATCGCCATTACATGTTCTATTATGTTTACTGCTTGAGCAGAGAAATCATTGCATGGGGGATGCAGGTCAACTTCGTAGAGCATCTGTACCAGGTCTTGCTTCATTGTCCAATGTGAAATTGTAAACATTTGTTCGTTTTGCACAAAACCAGGGAGACCTACTGTACATTGTTTTGCCCTTTTTCTTATTTTTCTATTTCATGCTCCACCGCTTCCCATTTCCAAGTGTTGTATCTGTAACTTTTTTGAAAGACGCATTTGACACGAAAGCAAGTCAGATTACTCACAATCACTCAAAAATGTAATTTTCTTTGTGTTGGTAATTATACTGCCTACATAGGAAGTGTTTATAATCTTTCAATGTGCTCTATGCCTTGCTCTCTCTCTCTGTCTATAGATATATATATATATATATATATATATCGCTGACTTCGTCTAAAACTTCCCATTCCAAGGACAGACGAACATGGACCCAAAGTTCTTTGTGCAAAAAGTTTTATTTGCCCTGCATCTCCACCAACATAACGCGTTTCAGCCCCACCTGGGCCTTGATCACATGATGCGTTGCGATTGTTACCACCCCTATTTAAAGTGCCAGTGCATTAGTGACGTATAGACCATATGACCACTCTATAAACATGGAAGAGGTATTCAAAGAGGTATAAATACCCCAAAGCACAGCGTCAGACCTAATATATTGAATGTGCAAAAAGGCTTGATTAAATTTACAAAAAATACATGAATTTAGGAATACATAAATTTTAAAAACTACATGAATTTAAAGAAAGTATGGCTTCGAATAAATATATACATAAAATATATATATATACACATATAAAGATGCTCACAATTAGTGTGACTTCTATTCAAATACATTCATAAAAAGACATGTACCATGTTGTATTTCTAGCAAATCCATATTAGGTTTAACATTGTAATATTGTTCTGTGTGAGACCTATACCTCTACACATACCTATGAAAACCTACTCATATATTCTAAAAATAGAAAATAGAAAGATAATAAGCCTTTGATGTTAAAATTAAAGCACATAAAAACCAGGAAACTAAAATCATTCTTAAAATATTGATTCTAGACATCCTCTTTGTGCAAAAACGCAATGTGCAAGCATTAAAGCCCAAGTGGGCAGAATACATATTTCAAATAAAGCTAGTCAAATTGAAAAAAGTGCTATGAGTGATGTGTAAAGTGCCACCACTTGAACCCTAAGGTTCCAATAAAGTGCTGTGTGCCTTAAAATTGAACAATTAATATTAAATAATTATTTTTAGAATAAAAACAAGAAAATACAGTATGATTCAATAATGAAGGAAAATTGCAAAAACACTGTTGCCATCTGTGCCGTTGCATCAAGATAACGACAAACACTACTGCTGATGAAAAACAGGCAACAGGAAAAAAGGAGAGACATGAGACAGAGATCTAGATAAAAATCCTACAAGCAGGTGAACATATCTTCACTAGCGTTCAGCCCAGTTGGTATCTTGGTATCTAATTCTAATATGTATCTTGTTTCTAGAAGTCGCAACTGGGCTTCACGATTGCCTCCCCTTCTTAACGGGGGAATAGAGTCAATGACATAATAACGCAGATCTGCCAGTTTACTGTGATGGCTTTCCTCAAAATGTCTGGCCACCGGGTAAGTTTGATCCTTGTTGGTGATTGCTCCACACATGTATTTATCTCGCTGTCTGTCCCTCTCTTTCTCTTTCTCTCTCCTTCTCTCTCAATCAATCAGCCTATGTATATCTATCTATCTATCTATCTATCTATCTATCTATCTATATATATATATATATATATATATATATATATATATATATATACTGAAAAGGACAACTCTTTGGGTAATCGCGATCTTTATAAAGCTGTAGTCAGCCGAACAAAAGGCTTTGTTAAAAGTAGTTATGATCACCTTCAGTTCTGAAAGCTTTTTTTAAAAATAAAAATCTCCGAAATATCCTTAAAATGCCACAGTTGAAGTCGCATTGTGGTTGACACATAAAACACCCAATTTACTTACTTATGGAAAACTGTGTACCCATATTGTAATACTCATGACTTCACATATGGCATTTCTAATGACACGTCAAATGACATTGTCAATTACATCAATGCATGTCCAAGGATAACGTGTTTTGCGCAGACTTCAAAACACAACGTTATTTATCGGGATTAGTTGAATGACAATCAACTCAACTGAATTCGGATAAGACAGAGATTGTCATTACCAGAAACAAACATGACCTGTGGAGGTCCACATTTTGGCCCGTCACAATGGTCTCTCCTTCATTGCCCAAGAAATCAGTTAAGAGCCTCAGGGGGATATTCTCAAGAACGTGTGATAATCATCGCAAAATTAGCTTAACGCAACTTCTCACATCACAGTCTATCGCGGGAAAATAACACTGTGTCAACGTGGTATTCCCAACACGGCGGCATCATGCGATAGTCCCACGATAACGCGACAAAAGCCTGCGTTAAAATCAACGCGAAGCCCAAAAAATGCGAAACACGAACGCGAAAAAAGTAGCGATGAGCCCAATGGCGATATAAAAATCAGCGAAAACCAGCGACAGGCCTGTGATTCCCACGCGCCATGCGTAAGAATGCACTATAAAAGCAGAAGAAAAAAAAAGATAAGAAAATGCAGCTGCGTAGCACCATGGACGCACCCGGACCGAGTGCAGAGGATAACACGAACCCCACAATCCCCACAGACGACCAGCCAGGAACCCCGGGGCCGGAGAAGGGCAAAGAGAAGAGGAAGAGGGCGTTCAGTCCGCAGGAAAACCGGATCATCATCACGGAGGCGACCGAACACTACCAACAACTGTTCGCACCTCCACTGTGTCATCGGCAACACAAACGGAAATATGGCAGTCCATCGTGAACACCGTGAATGCAGTCGGAGTGTCGAGGAGGTCAATGGAGGAGGTCAAGAGGCGCTGGCATGACGTCAAAAGCAAAACCAAGCAGAAACTCGCTGCCAACCGGAAGGCAGCAACGGCCACTGGAGGTGGGAGTCCTGCGCCACAGGAGGAGCTGGATGAGCTGGAGGAAATGGTGGCCACAGTCATCAGTGCGGAGACAGTGCAAGGAGTAGGGGGTCCGGATACTGCTCGACATGACCTGACCCAACAGCAACATGGTGAGTAACCACCAGGGACTGGGGGGACGGGGGGAGACGGGCACAATGGCACACATGCACAATCAAGAATAGCACACTGCACACCCACAATGACTGTGGAACCTGTCCCTGATGGCCTTGGCACACTGCAGCACACATAGAAACACCAAGTAGGCCCCCGTCCACCATGTGCACAAATGGTCACCCCCCCTCACCAATCTCACAACCTACCCATGCACATGTGCTGAACCCAGCAAAGCAGAGGCTCCGTGAGCCACACAGACAATGCAAGTGACACTGCATGACCAATAGCATGGCTGCAGTCAAAAAACATGACATGGTGCATGCCACGACACTGAGGAGGCGCAGTGTGGATAACACCCATAAAGGAGCAGGTCACACTCTGACACATCCACGTGCACATACAACCCCAGACGTCAACAACACATCAGCAGACAAACAATGCACAAGAGTACAAAACCCGTACAGGAGCACAAATGACCCAAGTCGCCAACATCTCAGCACCATAAAAGCACACAAGTCAAAGGCACACCGCCTCAAAGGGATAAGGGCCCGCTAAATCAGAGCTGCAGGGGCGACTCTCCCACAATGCAGCACACACACATAGCAATCACAGCACATCAACATCGACCACAATGTGGTACAAAGCGCCACACGTACACCACAGAACAGAGGACACAACTAGGGCCGCATGTGCGTAGATATTGGCCAATCACATCAGGCATAGCAGGAAACTGTCAGATGATAATGTACGGGTACAACCTCACATCCGTCATGTAGTCGGAATGTCCACTGTCCCCCATCAAATACCCAGCTCCTCCAAAACAGTCACAATGTACATTGTCATGCAGTCAGTATGTAAACATGTACAATGCGTGCACATACATGGAACACACTGTTAACCTGCATCTCCCCTTCACATTGCAGAGGGACAATCAACACCTCCTGCAGAGCAGACCAGACATCTCTTCAGTGATGAGGAGGAGGAACCCCTGGCCATCTGCCCGACACCCTCCAACGGCTCGTGGACAGCCTCCGCACCCCACTTCCAGGAGCAGGGCAGCCCAGCTGCATTGAGGTGATACCACCCCCTGCACAGACCACACAGCAGGAAGCATCCACCACCACGGCTGACTCACATCACCTCACCGAAGAACACATGGCATACCAACGCCGTGTGTCAGACTGCCAGAGGGGCTGGCTGAACAGGTGCGGGTGGGTTTCGACCTCATGGCAGCCAAACTAGATGCCATACGTGGGTGTCTCAGTCCCATCAGGGACCACCTACAGTCCCTAACGGACACCCACAGTCCGCTCCATGCCCTACAACAATCCTTGGCTGACCTCGCTGGAGCCATCACTCGGATACAAGAACTGTCTAGGCAGAGGGGCTCCAGCGACGACAGCACAGAGTTGGCACAGATGCGGAGCACAATGGAGAACATGTAGCGGATGCAGGCAGGAAGGATGGCTGCCACGGCTGAACACCAGCGAGATGTAGCTGGGATCTACCATGCCCTGCAGATCCTCATCTTGCCATTGCTGCCACAGAGCCTGTCCCAGATGACTGCTGCAGGAACTTCGACACACACATCTCCGCCCCCTGATGTGTCAGTGGCACACAGTGATGCAGCCATACCACCTCCACCCCCTATGTGTCAGTGGCACACAGTGATGCAGCCATAACACCACCACACACACCTGGCACACCTGACACAGAAGACGTATCAGAGGACGAAGATGTGGATGGTAATGACTCTGTGTCAAAAAGGAGGGTGTAGCATTCATCCCCCGCCATATGGCCTGTTTCTGCTTGGTACAGCCCTCTGCATCATGCTCTGGTACAACACCTTCCACTGTCCCCCGAACACCCTGCGACATACACCTGGACCCCGACATGGACTGCCATATCTGCTACGGTTACCAATGACACAGCAAACAGGCTGCGGACTCAACCCTTCCTCTACCGATTAACTGCTCATCCCCTGAAGGACTCTGTTTGGCCCTCCACTGGGCAACCATGTAATGTGGGGTATGCATGGCCATGTACTGCTCCAGCTCCGATACTCCCCAGAATGTGAATAAAACATTCCTAATCACACAGATGTGTCATGTCTATGTTCAATCAAGTATAGCAGTATGGATGACTGTGGGGACATTGATTGAACAAAAAGGTACACCCTGGTAAATGACATCAATGTGCATGTTTGACCGTGACACACATGGCCAATTACATGACTGTGGAGGTGTGAACTAGCTGTGGCCTCATTGATCATGAACAACAATCTCGCAGCCCCCCAACATAACCCCACGTCCATGTATTAAATAGGGCTGTGTGTAAATATGTCAAAGTCGGTAGGAGGCCTAAAGTAGTGTCCCCCATCACATGTGACAACAGAACATCTCTTCGCATACCTACACACACTCAACTGTGTGGACACAGCCTGGTTTGATGGAACACATTGATCCACATGGCAAGAAGTTGGACACCATACTCACATTGCTGAAGGCACGTAAGCGCACAGGTCAACCAGCAACTCTCCCAACCACAATGTCTGGCTCACAGAGGTGGAGCTGGCAATAGGGACTCACCCCTAAGTGAAATGCGTCAGTCAGTCCCTCCCTGTGTACGGACAATGCTCATTGGGGCACACGATTTGGCATGCAAATCAACACTCATCACAGTTGAACAACAGTGAAGCTGCGTACACTTTATTAGCATGTGCGTGTCAGTACGGGCAAGACAAGGGCCACAACATGCAGACCAATGCATCATACACTAACAGGCAGCAAAGGAACATGTAGAGGTGCAGGACATGGGGAGGCACAAATGAACACCAACCATGACGGATGCCAACGGTCTCAGCCCACCTTGCCCTGCTGGACGAGTCATGTAGTGTTTGGCGAATGCCCATTGCACCGTGTCAGGGGGCACCACTCACAGCCCATGGGATCTACATAGTCCTGTACCAGCGGACAGCACTGACTGTCTGCTCTGCTGACAGTGAGCAGGTGGAGGAGTCCAACAAGGCCACATGTAGTACTACATTGCCATGTGTGTACACTCCCTCCAGCGGTGTGTCAGGTTGAGGAACGTTGCCAGGCGCCGCTGTCCACTTACCTTGCACAGGTGTGTGTCAACCCGCAGTCTTGCACGCACATGCATTCTGAGTCCAGGCGAATGCAAACATATCCACTGTCATGGTGGGATATGTGTCCATTTCCCCAAGATGCAAAAGGGTGTTGGGAACTGTGCCATGGGTTACGATCTTCTGTGGCTGCAGGAATGTAGTTACTCGTCCATGAAAGCGAGCGCAGCTTCATGGGCAATCAGTTCCAAGAGTACGTCGTTGTCGACTTCAACGAACACGGGGGCGAGCCAATACATTAGCTGGTCCAGACAGATGTGCTCCATCCACGCCGTTTCACCAATCAATGGACGCAGGTGACGTACGCAAGACGGAAGCTCAGACGGTAACTGATGCGCAACACTGCCAGTGGCCCCAACAAATGCAGCATTCGGTCCCAGTACAGTTCCACGTGACAGGGGTTGTGCATGTGCCTGGGATGTTCTGACATTGCGTTGTTCGCACTCGTAGAACCGGCACTCTTCTGACCTGCGGCTGTTATGTGGATGATATGCCACAGCTCGGAGCAATGAGTCATATGTGTGTGCAAAGTTTGTACGTATGGGTTGTCCTGTACGTAAATGTCAAGGCCGTTCCATGCAGGAGTACCTCGAGCAAGGACTTATGTGTGTGGGGTGTGGAGACGTTGACCTTTCATTGGCGCTGTGTGTGGTGTGGGAGTCGTCTTCGTCTGCCATGGTATCTCTCTTAGGGGGTGCCTGCAGCATGCATTTCCAAGGTCGGGGGTGCAGATGTTCTCCGCCTTCTGTATTGAGACAAAGGGGCTTTCATCCCTAATGTTAGTCAGACTACTGCTTGTATCCTCGGAATGTGAATTGGCTATCGCGCTGCAATTGAGGCTAGGCCTTGGGCTTATGGTGCACAAAAAGCGATGAACTCACACACCAGTTGCCATGTATGAGCCACGACACCGAGCGGCCTTGCACCCCTTGTACAATCCCTTCGTGCGCGGACGCCCTCCGGGTGCATGCAACATTGCAACATTGTCGATTGCGGGCCGTGTGGCGCAGGCACTGCAACGGAGACACACGCATCAGTTGGTTTCCTGTGCAGCCCAGATATGAACCACGCCCAGAGGCCAGGGATAATTGTTCACACCCCTATGCTGGCCTGGCGTACGCAGGGCCAGTCCACTTGGCGTACATATAAAGGGGGGACGACGACGCTACGTGTCCCAGTTCTTCCCCACTGCCTGAGGTGACAGGGCTGCGTCCGCCTGGCCTACGACGTGACTCAATCATGAAGGGTCCATGACTTGCGTTGCACGGGGTCGGTGGCACCGGTTGCACTGCGTCCGGCATGGGCCTACCGCCACGGGACGGTGACTTACTGTGCACTGAGGTAGGGGCACCTAAAGTGCTGAGCGGGTGTGCAGCCTGCGATGATGACGTGTGCACTGATATGGTCTCTGCCATGGAAATATCAAGACCCAGAGGCAAGTGTGCGCCTGGTGGACCTCAATGTAGGCCTGAGCCAGCGGGCAGCGCGGGCCTACCACCACGTGGCGTAGCCTCGCATTTCACAGAGTTAGTGGCACCTAGAGAGCTGAGCGGGTGTGCAGCCTGCGATGATGACGTGTGCACTGATGTGATCTCTGCCATTGCAAAATCAAGACCCAGAATCAAGTGAGCGACCTGGTGGCCCCGGCCTTGGAGCTTGCACCGGGACATGGTAGATCCTCTTAGAGACACACCGGTGGCAGAAGGTGAGCAGTGAGGCCTGGGTGCGCAGGGTCGGGCAGTCCACGCTGTGCGGCGGGAGGGGCCGGGGTGTAGCTGTGATCCAGCGGTGTACTAACAACAGCTACTCCACTACCATATACTCACCTGGGCCCATATAACTTCTTCCACTAATACCAAGTAGACCGCGAGAGCTTGTAGTTTATAGATTTTATAATCTTCAGGATTTAGTTATCTCTTCTTCCTAACTAAACCTTTCACTGATCAATTAGTTCTTTCCTCTGGACTATGGACCATTAGTTGAACTAGTTGATGGTGATAATTAAGATAATTTATTAAACATTCTTGATTAAAAGTGAAATAATCACAGACTCGGGAAGTTTTAAAATCTTTATCTAAATTAATTGAGTGTGAACCATCTCAAAGTTTTCAGTACAAACACCCTCATTCGTAAGAGTGTCAATTCAATCAATAATCAATAAGCAAAAATATTTCAGACTCACACAATAACTATGCTCAGAAAGGAGAGGACAGAGAGAGAAGAACATCTATCAATACGATGAATTTATAGTTACCAAGAATGGTGTGAAGACCAACCCTCTGGCCAAAGGACTGGTAAGGGTCCCCGGGATAGATCAGGAGACAAAGACCTCAGGACAGGAATCAGGACAGGATACTTCACCTCTCTAAATACCGACGACTGCGTCGCACCCCTCTCTGACACTCTCTTCCTCCTCGTGGTTCTTCCGCGATCTTCTTTCTAACCCAATTAAATGAAGTTGGAAGTTTCTGCATTCAGTTTCTTCATCAGCGTTTTTCTCAGCATCAGCACCACCCACAGCATCGACAGCATCCCGAGCTCTGCATTGCCTCTGCTCCCGTTTCTGCTGCTTCTGCTCCCGTTTCTGCTGCTTCTGCTCCCGTTTCTGCTAATCTAACTAACTAAAGCTACCTCAGTTATACCTTTCAATATTCACGTACCACCCATTAATGTTTCAATTTCATAAAATACTAACTCTGATTGGTCAGGCGAGGGGGATGATCATCACACCATGCTTACATTTCACTTATTTCATTGAACCATTGTTTTCAAACCCATCCCTTAAACTTTATTAAATCGTTTCCTTTCCCATACATCTCCAAACTTTATAAATACAAAGGGCCTTATTTACAAGGCCCTTGCGCCACTTTTGCGTCACATTTCCCATGTTAAAAGTGATGCAAAAGTGGCGCAAGGGGCTTGTAAATCTGCCCCAAAATGTTTCAATTTCATGAATAAGGCTTCTTCATATGAACTCTTCACCCTCATGTTCCCAGGGCACATCTTCTCTGGCCTTGGACACGTGACAAATCCTTACTCATCCTTCCTTGTTCTCTCTCATGTGCGCATGTGCGGGGTCAAGTCAGTCAGCTCAATTCAGACAAGTGTGGAAGGCCCAAATGTGCACTAATAATAAAGTCAAAAGAAGAAATGTTATTTTCAAAAATAAATGGTTTCACTGTATACCACCAACCTCTACTCTAACCCACTTTAATTATTATTACTCTTTCTGCATTTGCGTTAGTATAAAACTTATTTTCTATTTAGCCAAGCAGGTGCCATGCATGTGAACTTTCAAGCTGTCATTTGAATGCCTTTTGCGCATGCGCAAGATTTTCCCTCCAAGCGTTAAAACGTCATACTACGTAGATGCAGTAGATGCATGCGCAGTAAAGATCCCTTTTTAGAGTGCGTTTTAGTCCTTCGTTCATTTTGTTATAGTTAGTAAACACATACGCAAACTTCATTGTCCCCCGTGTCTTTCTAAAATGCGAATTGTTAATTACAAACACATAGTAATTCGTTAATGAGTTAAAAACAAGAGGTTTGCTTCCGAGCAAGTCTCATTTACGAGTCCTTGCTCCATCAATCCCCTCTCTGATGGCATTTTAAGCCATCACAAAATTACCCATCCCATCCCAGATACCAACTTTAGCACATCTCAGTTCTCTAATTCTCCTCTCAATTTTCCATCAGTCAACTTGTTTCCCTCTAAATCTTTCATTCTCTTGTATATTTTTCCTTTCATTTCTTCCAACTGTATTTCATCATGTTTTCTTTTCCGTTTCTTTCCCTTTCCTTCTCTTTCAAAATGTATTTTTCCTTTCCCTCCTTTTCTACAACACTTATATGTAATCGTTATTATCATCACTACGGTTATTATCATAACTAATGGTATTATTATTTGACCTAGAAAACTTTTCCCAAAATCAGTAAACCTTTTCCCTATTGATGTTATATTTTTTGTTAGTCTTCCCCACACACTGTCAACCTCCAGTTGGGTCAAGTCTTTATGCATTCTTGTAATGTTTTCAATATATCCTTTAATTTCTCTGCTCTTGTCCAGAATATAAGTGCAGCAATGTTGAATTTTCAACATACCACAGACTCCACCTTCTTTTGCTAATAATATATCAAGAGCAAGACGGTTCTGTAAAACCATAGACCTGATTGCAACCATCTCTGTGTTAATCATTAAGAATCCTCCTGCAGTATCTGTAGAAAGACGATCAACTATGGTTGATAACTTACAAATTTTCTGTGAATTAAGAATGACTTCAACTGAGGGTATCAATGCACTAAAAATATCCCCTACTATTTCAGAAAAACTAGCTCTTCTTCTACGTGTTAGTCCATTAGAATTTCCATTGGTTCCACTGATGCTGTCTACATGATAAATTTTTGGAAAAACTATTCCAAAAAAACAGCTCCCGTACCATCTTACAGGTAACCTATAACAGGCATTGTTCCCGCAAACATAATACACTCCTGGAAATACAGGATCAGCTCCCCCTTTTAGTCCCCACCCTCCTAAAATTAGGAAGTTGTGTTCACATTCAATGGAACCAATGTAATTATTGTTATAATCTGTTTTTAATCTATGGAGGCAGAATTTTCCCCTTTTCACAAAATCCAGGGACATCGCAGCATGAGCCTTGCCATTTGCATAGATTCCCTCTTTCCCAGCCCATGGAGGTACATGGGTTTTCTGTTCAGTCGCTTTCTTTATCAAATCCTGTCTCCTTTCTTCTACTAAATCCCAAAAATCTTTTTCTTCTTTTCTTAATGTACATGTTAGACTGTCTTTATGTGCCTGAACTAAATCTATTGAATTCATTGTTAAGAAAAATTCACCCATAAACTGTGCATTTTTACTACTAACTACTGGATTCATATTCTTTCTAATAGGTAATTCAGAAAATACTAGATCTATATTTGAATAAAAATATTGAAGTCTCCCTGTAGCATAAAATAAACTTGATAAAATACTACATGACACACCATATGTTAAAGGTATATGGTGATACGTCACCCCTTCTGACACTGATGAGGGTGTCGTGTGGTTTTTGGACTCATGGTCTGCATTGCTAAGTTAGCTTAGGCCTGGCTGCC